>VKKW01000059.1:0-1256153 GCA_018350135.1 Citrus trifoliata
CCATTCTTATTGTTCCAAAAGCACTCCTTATATTGTCAAAAAAGCAGTATACTTACAAGAACTTTGCCGCAAATAGAGGGTTCATAAATTGCATAGCATGGGTTCTACAAGAGCTTTGCAAGATGCATGTTGTATGGTATGGCATTTTGGGATACTTATTTTACCTTGTTTTGTTTCCCTGGTTTGTTGGACAAGTTTTCATTGGGGAAAGTTGGGGATACACGACTTACATGGGCTGGGTGGTGAGAGCTCTGGACAATCAAGAAAGCCACAAAAATATTGGATCTCCAGATGTGATGGTGATTGTTCTTCCCCATATCGTATTCGTGGTTTTGCCTGCTATTTTGGTGAGTGCTGCTTTAGCTGCTGAAAAAGAGCTCTGTAGGGTATCACTTTCAGGGAAAAAAGAAGATGATCATGGACAAGAAAATGGCAGACCTCTAGTTTATGACTATCAAGGAAGTAGAAGATCAAAGTTCCGATTTGGTGTGCGGTGGATAAGAAAAATTGTCGTCTTGGTGGTTTGCTTGGCAGTTATTTGGAAGCATTTAATGGTAAGCTTTTACCCTGTAATTGGAAAATATTTTCCTTGCTTTGGCTTTTTGAAAACCATAGAGAATTGTTTCTATAACAAAACTTGATTGTTTTTGGCTCACAACCCTCTCAGTTTCTAATATGTTGTTTTCTTCTTACAGAATTGCAGAGCTCTCATCAAAGCAAATGAGATGAACCCATTGATCCAGTTTCCTGCATATAGCTTCTCCATTCCTCTAATGCTCGAGTATGCCATGTATAAAACTGGGAGGGTTTAATGAGCATTGCCGAAAGTATGCCTTAGTCTTCCTGATTTAAGAACTACCATCAATCAGTTCCTCAATCGGCAATGCTGAAAAAAGCTAGCCTTCTCATAACCACGTAACCAACAGATATTTTTGTTTCTTGCACCCAATACTTCAATGTATACATGTATATCAATAATTGATTTATGTCGAAAATAGGTTCTCTAATGCAGTAGAAGATGTGGCAGAAATTTACCTGCTAAAATTTTGGAAATGCAGTTCTGTTTTTTTCATTACATGACAATGTTGTTCCGCAGAACCAAATAAAATCATTTGTTTTGATGGCACTTTCGAGTATGTCTGAAGCAAAGTTTACCTTTTGTGTATACTTTGTGGTTGTGGAATCTTTTTTTTCATATTTTGCTCAATCAACTCTGATGTCTTCATTTCTCTTTGAGCACAGCTTGAATATCGGTTCCAAACGAGGAATTGACTCCAATTATCAAGAAATTTATCCCCTAGGATAAAACAATAATATATGTTCAATTTATAATACAAGAGTCATGATATATTCAATATATGTTCGACAACAAGTATTGAATATGTGTTTGATAACAACTTTTAATTTTAATAATTAAATAACATAATAAAAATATTACAAAATTAATTTTAACTAACACTGGTGGGTGCTAATTAGTTGAGTTGGTAAAATTTTGCCAATTAGTTCAGTTGGTAAAATTTCCTAATTGAAACAAAAGGTTTGGAAAGTGGAAGAGATTTAGTGGTCATTTGGGATTACTTTTAGGAGGTCCAAAATTGATTTTGAAAAGTTGAAAGTTAGTTTTGGTGTTTGATATATTTCTTCATAAATTATTTTTGGAAAAATCACCCCATCTTATATTTTGAAAAGTAATGAACGAGTAACTTTTCAAAATCTAATTTTGAAAATCAATTTAATTCTTAAAACAATTTCAAATATATCCTCATTTATATTATAAAAATCCAAACTATCCTTATTAATTAGGAAATAAAATCATTAAATTTAGATTATTATTATTTTTTATCAACTACATTGAGATAAGAAATAAAAATAAAATTAATAATATAAAATATTTTAATTTAGTTATCAATTATTTTATATATATATACATACATACAACAAAAATATATTTTATGTACATGATTATAAATGTGTAAAACAAATTTTATTTAACATTATATCTAATTAAATCATTTACATATTTTACAATAGTTTAATAACAAGATATATCAAATACATAAAATTATTTTTAAAACTCATAACACATAAAAATTATCAAATGTTTAACTGACTCTTTTTACAGTTATTATTATTATTTTTTTTGGTACAAAAACAAGGCTTAACAAAATTTAGAGCCTAACAAAACAAGGGAGCGCCTTCCCAAAAGCATCATGACATAACCAAAAATCAAGACCTGTACGTGCAGAATTGAAAACATGGACCCCGATAGGAAGAATAAGAGCATGATTGGCAAGAAAATCAACTGCGAAATTTGTTTCACGATGAACATGATTTATAACGACCTGCTAGTTATGTTGAATAAGCTCTTTTATGCTGCAAGTGATCTGGTAATGAGGATTGGGCCTGCAAATTTGGTTCTCTATAGTTTTGTTATCCACATCCACTTGCAGCTTTTGAATACCCAAATTCCAAGCTAGCAATAACCCTTGATAGAGATTCCAAAGTTCAGCTCCTGTGATAGAAGTAGAACTAATATTCATTCCAAAACCACTAATACACTCTCCACAATATTTACGAATGGGACCTCCCACACTAGCTAAACCCGAAGACTTATGCGCTCTGTCAATGTTAAGTTTAAGCCACGGCCAAAGTGGAGCAACTCATCAAAAAAATCTTTCCACTTTAAATTCCAGTCACAACACAGCCCAAACTAATCGAGTTGTGATCATATAAACATTTATTCCTCTAATACCACAAGCTCCTCAAAGCAACCCCAAATAAACATGGCCAATCTTCTCCTCATCCATTTTCTAAACATTTTTTAAATTTCAAATCAGCCACTCCCTAAGATCAAGATGAAAGAAATTTGTATGGAACTTTCAGGGAAGTAAAATATGCCATACCTGCTTCACAATCCAACAGTCTCTCAGGCACGCAGAGTGTCTTCAACTTCATTGCCACAACAAAAAACAACCCATATCCCTGGCAATTTTTGTAGTGATTTGGGTGTTGTAGAATTTGATGAGCAACCCAACCAATGCCCAAGATCACAAACCAGACCAACAAGATGCTATGAATCCAAAAAATCAAGCTTTAAGTTTTAAGAAAACCTTTTGAAGAAAATGGCTTCGATCAGAACACACTCAGAACAAGAATTAGAAACAAATCAATCACAAAATAAAGAGAAGGATTTATCTGGTTCGATTGTGCAAAGAAACACAATCTACATCCACGGGAGAAGTCAACAAAGCAAGTTTTATTAATGATTCAAGTAACCCTTACAGAGCAACACAAGAGTTAACTACTAGGAATAAGACGAAGCTTTCTCTCTATTTTAACTCTCTCTATAACGCTCTCAGATTGATTCATAAACTACTTCAAAGGTCAGCTTATATAGCAGCTGATAAAGAACCTAGAATGCACAGATTTGTGCCACTTGAATTAACAGCTTCTAACTAACTTGATTTTTCCACCACGTGCACTTCACATGCTTCACTTAAGCCTTTGGCCAAAACATCTTTAGCCCTTGCCGTTTTGAACTTAAGTAATCCACATGCTGAGCTCGTGACTGCCTGAGTATATTAAACACATTTTGAACGACGTCGTTTAATATGCTCAAGTTTTGGATTCATCATTTTAGTCCACATTTTCTTGTTGGGGGGACTTAGCATAAGATTTCTAGATATCCAACCTAAAAAACTAGCATTTTAGGTGGAGTGACCTACCTCCTTATAAACTCAATTATCTCTCCTTTACTAGCCAATATGGGACAAAACTCAATAACTCCCCCTCAGACGAAACCACTGCCGGACTCGGGTCTTTTCGTCTAACACACCTGAGTTGTTCCACCACATTATAACTACTAGGGTCTATCTTTGATACCACTTGTTGGGGTGATTTAACATAAGATTTCTAGGTATCCAACCTAAAAACTAGCCTTTTTGGTAGAATGATCTACCTCCTTATAAACTCAAGTATCTCCCCTTTAATAGCCAATGTGGGACACAACTCAACAATTTTCTTGCAAAATAGTTCCCCTTTGGTTTTCAGCTTATTGTAAGTAGCAATCTAGAGTAAAGTGCGAGTGCTTTGGGGACCATTCCATTTCGAGATTAAATTCCATAAAGAATCAGATTCTCTGTTTGTATTGCAGTACAATTGCTTATAAGCTGACTCGTTGTAAACTCCCCAGTTTTGGAGTGGACCCAAAATGGTTTATTATCATCATCATTGCACAGATAAAAGACCCTGATAGCTACTATTTTTAACAAAATATTATTTGGAAATAAATGACCAAAGCAATTCCACTTTGTTGAAAAGTCAAAGAGTTTTGGTTGAAAAAGAAAAGTGAGCCACATGCATTGCTTTTATTTTTCAAAGTCGGCACCAAATTGCAAGCTGTAAAATATTTGGCATTTGACAATCCTGCACCAAATGAAGAAAAATGGAAAAGTTAGCAAAATTTATCAAATTGACAGAGATGAAGATTGACAAATTGCAGAGGGATTAGGTGGAATAGTGCAAGCTTGAAGCCTATAAATTGAAGCCATTTCTTCATTCTAAATCATCCCAAAATTTGTTAAGGTTATAAGTTTCAAAGCTTTGAGAGTTCTAAGAGTGTGAGCAATTGGAGAGTGTGTGTGAGAGTACTGAGTGTATTTGGGTTCTGGGAAAGTAGATTTCTTTACTCAAATTTGTACTAAAATAATTGTTAATAATACAATTATTTTTCTCTTGCTCCCGTGGACTTAGGCATATTGCCGAACCACGTAAATTTTGTGTCCTTTATTTTTTTATAATTATTTGGTGCGCTTGATTCCGCATTCCTCGCACAACAAGTGGTATCAGAGACGACGGTTCGTACTTGGGGGGATATGGTACTGTTCACGTATACGGTACTATTCCCGTATACGGTACTGTTCACGAATACAGTAGAGACAACCATTTGTACTTGGGAAACAATCTATTGTAAGTAGTGTGTATTTTCGCATGTGTAGGAAAGTTCTGTCAACAAAGGCGATAAGAGTCTAAGGATTCTGGTTTTTAATTGGAACCGAGTTCCCGTCCAGTCTCCTGGGAACTTTTCTAGTGCATTTATTCACGCAAAATTAACATCATAGAGACTGTTTTTCAAGTGAAAATAGTTAGTTGAGAAAATGGTAGAAGGTGAAACTTCCAGAATTGGGAAGAGATCTACCAAGACTATTTTAGGAGACACTTCAGGTGGGAGGTGAGATTTGTCAAATCGCTATTCAGCACCTGTTATAGGAGGCCAGAAGATCGATGTTGAAAAGTTTGATGGGAAAATCAACTTCGGCATGTGGAGGCGCAAAGTTATGGATTCCCTTATTCAAATCGATCTCGATGTTGTTCTGAAAAATAAAAGACACTTGTATAATGAAGAAATTTGGGATCGTATGAACGAGAAATCTTGTGGTCAGATCAGATCTTATTTGACTAAGGAGGTGAAATACTTGGTGAAATATGAGGAGTGTGCGGTGACTTTGTGGCGTACATTGGAGGAGAAGTACCTGCTGAAAAGTCCTAAAAATCGTCTTCATGCAATGAGCCAAGCATATGGTTTTCGAATGAAGCCTGGGGTGTCAATGCGCGATCATGTCTCAAGATTTGAAAAGTTACTTGCTGATTTGAAGAATCTTGATGAAGATATTAAAGATGAAGTCAAAGTTCTGATTCTGTTACACTCACTACCAGAGGAATATAGCCATTTTGTGACTACTTTGATATATGGGAAAAGTGTGATCATCTTCAAAGATGTTTGCACACCAATGACTAGCTTGGAGATTCGGAATAATGATAAAAATTTTGAACGAGCATCGTCTGAAGCTTTAATGATCAAAGATTGGGCGATGGAGAAAAAGAAAAAGCGTGGTGAAAAGAATTCTCGATCCAAATCGAGAAGCAAAAATCTAACTCGAGATGAGTGTGCCTTTTGTCATGAAAAGGGTCATTGGAGGAAAGATTGTCCAAAAGCTCAAAAGAGAGATGAGAAGAAACCAGCAGCAGCAAACATGGCAAGGAAAGATGAAGACTTTGATTATTCACTAAGTATTACTCCTGCAGCATACGTGGCTAGTTCGAGCAAGTGAATACTTGATACTGGAACAACCTATCATTTGTGTCCTATTAAGGAATGGTTTGCGGATTTTCGTAATATGAAATTCGGTGCAGTTGTGATGGAGAATGATCAACCTTGTCGCACAATGGGGATATGAACAATTCGGCTTAAAATGTTTGATGGAATGGTTAGAGAACTCAAAGAGGTTAGATTTGTTCCAGCTTTAAAGAAAAATCTAATTTCTGTGGGTGCTTTGGAAACTAAAAGATACAAGGTTACTATTGAAGATGGTATAATGAAGTTTACACATGGGGCTATGGTGATTCTACAAGGGGTTCGACGTCACAATCTGTACTATTTGAAGGGAGATACAACTGATGAAGTAAATGTTGTTGAGGCGCACAGTGACACCACCAAGCTATGACATGTACGACTGGGACATGCTGGAGAGAAGTCTTTACAAACTCTGATGAGGCATAAACTCTTAAAAGGTACCAAAACCTGTAAGTTAAATTTCTGTGAGCATTATGTAGTAAGTAAGAAAACAAGGGTCAAATTTGGTACAGCTAATCACGATACTCGTGAGATCCTTGAATATGTTTATAGTGATGTATGGGGACCAACCAAGACTGCATCAATTGGTGGAAGCCATTATTTTATTACATTTGTTGATGATTTCTCTAGACGTGTGTGGGTGTACACCATGCGAGTAAAGGATGAGGTTCTAGAGATTTTCGTGAAATGTAAGAAATTAGTGGAGACTCAAACTGGTAGAAAGATCAAAGTATTACAATATGATAATAGGGGTGAATATACTTATGATCCATTCTTGCAAGTATGTCAGAACGAGGGTATTAAAAGACATTTCACGGTGAGACATACTCTGCAACAGAACGGTGTGGCTGAGCGTATGAATCGTACTTTACTGGAGAAGGTACGGTGTATGTTATCTAATGCTGGTTTAGATAAAAAGTTTTGGGTTGAAGTTGTGAGCTATGCAAGTCACTTAGTAAACCGGTTGCCTTCTGCTGCAATTGGAGGTAAAACTCTTATGGAAATGTGGTCTGGAAAGCATGCACAAGACTATGATTCCCTTCGTATATTCGGGTGTCTAACTTATTATCATATCAAAGATGGTAAACTGGATCCTCGTATTAGAAAAGCTATCTTTGTGGGATTCAAAGGTGGAGTAAGGGCTTCAAGGTTTGGGATCTCGAAGACAAAAAGTTTGTGTGTAGCAGAGATATCACATTTGATGAAGCTTCAATAATAAAAGTTTTAAGTTCTCAGCAGGTAGAGAACAAAGAGGTATTGCAGCGGGTGGAGTTTGATGCAACTTCATATGTACCAGTTAGTTCTACATCAAGGAAGGGTTCAACTATAGAGGTGACACCTAGAATTGAAGAAGAGGTTATTTCTTCTGATGTCCGACAAAATGAAGACACAATTGATGATGTAGATAATGATGATTTTATTGCAACAAGGAGACCAAGAAGAGAGATAAAGAAACCCGGATGGCTTACTAAAGATATGGCGGTAGCCTATGCACTTCCAGTTATTGATGATGATATCCCCAACACTTTCGGTGAAACATTACGCAACAATAAAAGTGATTAGTGGAAGTTAGCCATGGAGGAAGAGATGAAATCTCTTCATCAAAACCAGACTAGGGAACTTGTAAAGTTACCAAAGGAAAAAAAGGGCTATTGGCAATAAATGGGTTTACAATAAAAAGCAAGGATCTCCGAATCAATCAACTCCTCGATACAAGGCAAGGCTCGTGGCAAAAGGTTTTGCTTAAAAGGAAGGTATTGACTATAATGAAGTTTCCTCTACAGTTGTAAAACATACTTCTATTCGTATCCTACTTGCCTTAGTTGCAGAATATGAGTTAGAGTTGGCTCAGTTGGATGTTAAGACGACGTTCTTACATAGAGATTTGGAAGAGGAAATTTATATGATTCAGCCTTGTGGTTTCAAAGTTGTTGGAAAGGAGAATCATGTGTATAGGTTAATTAAATTTTTGTACGGACTGAAGCAATCGCCAAGGCAGTGGTACAAAAGATTTGATCAATTTACACAAGGGCAAAAATTCACCAGAAGTGAACACGATCATTGTGTTTACTTTAGGAGACTACCAAATGGAGCATTCATATATTTGTTACTCTATGTCGACGATATGCTTATAACTTCGAAGAATAGAGATGAGATCGAAAGATTAAAGAAGCAGCTGGCTTCTGAGTTCGAGATGAAAGACTTGGGAGATGCACAGAGAATACTTAGGATGGAGATTCGTAGAGACAAGAAGAATGGGAGCGTATGGTTGACTCAAAAGTCTTATTTAAAGAAAGTGCTAAAAAGATTCGGTATGGATGACAAAACTAAACCGGTATGTACACCTCTAGCTCCTCATTTCAAATTAAGCTTTTCTTTATGTCCTAGATATCAAGAGGAGCGCGATTACATGGCTCGTGTTCCATATGCTAGTGCTATGGGTAGTCTTATGTATGCTATGGTATGCACAAGGCCCAATATATCTCAAGCAGTGAGCATGGTTAGTAGATACATGCACAATCCGGGTAAAAATCAATGGCTTGCGGTAAAGTGGATTCTCCGATATCTGTATGGGACAGTTGATGTTGGGTTATTGTTCAAGAAGGATTGTGGTCAACAATTTTTTGGGTATTGTGATTCTGATTTCGCTGGAGACCTTGACAAGCGAAGATCAGCAACGGGCTACATATTCACATTGGGTGGAGGTCCGGTTAGTTGGAGGTCGATTATACAATCGACAATTGCTTTGTCCACTATGGAAGCAGAGTATATGGTAGCAACTGAAGCTGTAAAAAAAGCTATCTAATTGAAAGGCTTGTTAGGTGATTTGGGAGTAATCTAGAAGAACATTGTAGTCTTTTGTGATAATCAAAGTGCGATATTCCTTGTGAAGAATCAAACATATCACGCTCGGACGAAGCACATAGATGTGAAATATCATTATGTGAGGGAGATTATCGAAGGTGGTGATGTGTTGTTGAAGAAGATCGATACAAAAGATAATCCATTAGATATATTGACGAAGGTAGTTTCTGGCGTTAAGTTTTAATATTGCTTAAAACTAATTTAAATCCTTCGATTGTGTTAAGTTATGTCCTTCGGGAATTTTGAACTGCGGTTGGCTTGATCTCAAATTTTGGGTACGTAGGCAATCATAGAGATGCAACCAATTTGGGGATGATGATTGGTTGGTGGTCGACTCAGATTTGGATAAATCATTGCCGAGGTGGAGAATTGTTGAAAAGTCAAAGAGTTTTGGTTGAAAAAGAAAAGTGAGCCAAATGCATTGCTTTTGTTTTTCAAAGTCGGCACCAAATTACAAGCTGTAAAATATTTGGCATTTGACAATCCTGCACCAAATGAAGAAAAATGGAAAAGTTAGCAAAATTTGTCAAATTGACAGAGATGAAGATTGACAAATTGCAGAGGGATTAGGTGGAATAGTGCAAGCTTGAAGCCTATAAATTGAAGCCATTTCTTCATTCTAAATCGTCCCAAAATTTGTTAAGCTTATAAGTTTCTAAACTTTTGAGAGTTCTGAGAGTGTGAGCAATTGGAGAGTGTGTGTGAGAGTACTGGGTATATTTGGGTTCTGGGAAAGTAAGATTTCTTTACTCAAATTTGTATTAAAATAATTGTTAATAATACAATTATTTTTCTCTTGCTCCCGTGGACATAGGCATATTGCCGAACCACGTAAATTTTGTGTCCTTTATTTTTCTATAATTATTTGGTGCGCTTGATTCTGCATTCTACGTATAACACACTTCCAGTTTCCCTCTTGTGTCACAAAATCAAGAACTTTATTAATAATAATCTCCATAGGGGCCCTTGAAGAAGCATTTAAAATGAGAGGTTTATCCTCAACTCCCCAATTGTCCCACCAAAAGCGAGCTGTAGCTCCGCTACCCACTAACCAGCAAATAGCCGACTTCACATGATCTTTTCCATAAAGAAAGCCATATTTTGTTGGTAAATTCTGTAGTACAGAAGAGAGATCAACTTGATATTTAGATGCAAGAACTTGTACCCAAAAACTAGAATCAGCCAAAAGCAAGCGCCAACCAATCTTCATCAATAGAGTGCTGCTTATTCCCCTCAAATTTTTTAAAACCCAATCCCCCAAACCTGTTTAGTTTACACACTTTTGACCATTTAACCATACGCATTTTGTTATGCTCATTTGTACCACTTCAAACAAACCTCCTACAGATTTGTTCAATTTTAGAAGTGATTCCTATTTGCAATTCAGCAGTTTGCATAGAAAAGACTAGAATAGCTTGAATAATCGACTGCGTGAGAGTGATCCTTCCCACAACAAAAGGACGCATAACGTTCCAACCTGGTAACCTTCCTTCAACTTTGCTCAAAATTGCTTGGTAAGTCATCTTGGTGACTCTTGAGTGAAGAAGAGGCATACCCAAATAAGTTCAAAAATTCTTGGAAATCGAAAAACTGATAGCTTTAGTAGTGCTTGGCTGACATTATATGAGCAAGAGTTTGAGCCTTTGTCTTATTTACTCATTCACTAGAACAAAAATAAAAAGAACTCAACACCTTATTAATTCCCATAGCCAGATCAATCGAAGTTTCAGCAAAGAGGAGCAGATCATCCACAAAAAATAAATGGGAAATGGGAATACCTTTCTGAGAGAGGTGGATAGGATTCCATTTCTTATCATGAACTGCTTGATTAATTCGGTGACTAAGTCGTTCGATGCACAAAACAAAAATGTAGGGAAAAAGAGGATCCATTGTCTAATACCCCTTGAAAGATTGAAAGCTTCAGTAAGCTCACCATTCCAAAGCAGTTGCATAGTGGCCGAAGTGATGCATTCCATAATAACATGAATAAGATCGGTTGGCAGCCCCATAACAGTCAAAGTGTCATGGATAAGATCCCAACTATGCCTACCATAAGCTTTCTCTATGTCCGTCTTAGGGTGCGGAATTGAGGTTGGGCAACTGTACCTTAAAAGATGCAGTACTAAAGTGTTTGGTAAATACTAACTGCTATAGTTTGGAAGTTATGTTGATATAATTTTTCGCTTGTACAATAAAAAATCTATTATATCTTTAATAATTTTGATAAAATTATTATTTAAAATTTACATTTACTATATATTACTAACATTTGTTTCATCTTTATAGTTTTTTTTCCACAGTAACTGTAACTTAAAAGGTACAATAGCTCAATTCCAAACACACCGTTAATACCCGTGAACCTATTTTTTCTATCTTCCGACACATGGTGTATGAATGATTTCCTGAGCAACAATAATATTATTTGTGATATGTCTCCCCAGCAAAAAATTTGTTTGTATATGGCCAATAAAATCAGAAGGATGGCTTCGATCCTGTTAGTAATAACTTTTGTCATAGTTTTATATGCAAGAGTGCGTAAGCGAATTGGCCAATATATCTTTAAGCAAGTCGAGTTGTCCACTTTAGGGATTAAAACAAAAAGGGTTTTATTTAGCTAATTAAGAATGCCACCACCCTGAGACACATTCTTCACAATTTTACAAACTGAAACACCCACTTATCGGCACTGTGTTTGAGCATGAAGACTATCAATTCCTATGGGCCTTCAATGGACTTATACTGAAATTAATTTCTTTAATCTCCTCATTAGTCACACTTCAATTTAGAAAACCCACCTTATCTTCAAAAATAGTAGAGAAAAATTATTAATAGAGTAGAGACGATGATAATCGTCTTCTTTGGGAAAGAGCTACAAGAAAATTAATCTAGTGTAATCTTTACTATCCTTAGTGTTACACAACCACAACCGCCCCCCCAACAAAACAAAATTTTAAACATCGTAATCTTATTAGATTTTATGTGTTAGATAGTTTTGCAATGAAAATAATTTGTATTTCGATCACCATATTAGATCTACTCCTTCCGAGACTTTTGATACCGCGAGATTTCTTCTCGAGTGAGGACTTCTTCCAATTCTTTATGTAAAGAGAGTTCTAACTTTTAGAGGAAAGTCATTCAAAAGCCTTATGAATACCACCTTATCTGGCCAATAATCGATTTTTTTTCTTAATGATGTTCCCAAAAATATCTTTATTCTTAGTAATCATCTTCTGCACCAAATCCTTCGTAGAGCTAAAATAATCCTCACTATCTCTCAAATTTTCAGTGACAAAATCCTCAAAGTTCTCATTTGTCAACGTGAAAAGCGTAGTCGCAAAACAGTAGGCTTTTTCACTATAGGCCTAGCAAAAGAAAAATCAAGTTGGATGAGAGGAAACACTCATGTCCGATTTTGATAGGGGTAGATCCCATAGGATATAAAGGTTTATAGCTGTCGTTGGGCTTCCCCCATGGGTTCTAGTAGCCATGGATAGATACAAAGACAAAGATAAAGAAAGACTTCTCAATTCTCTATTGTTGCTAGAGCAAGGAAACGAAAAGGTTTGTTCTCACTTTGAATATTTTTAAGCGAACAAATATTGGTCTATCCCTTTTATAAATCTCATTTTACTATTTACATCATAACATCTTATCCTTAAGGAATCTGTTTTATGATTCATCATTACTTTATATTACATCACACACAGAGAACATCTTTACCCTAAGGAATTTACTTTACAATTCACTACATTGACCCCACACGCTTGTCACTTATTCATTGGTCAATCCATCATTGTTTCCGCTAGTAGGGTCCACTATGCTTCCACTCAGCTAGTGCTGCTTCTCTCTGTAGCCCACGCGTGAGGTAAACATTCTTTTTCCCATCGTGCGAGCTGTGTGATGTAATGTAAAGTAGTGATGAGTTATAAAGTAGATTCCTTATGGATAAGGTATAATGATGTAAATAGTAAAAGGAGATTCCTTTGGTGCCTATAAAAGGGCCTCTCTGGTAGTATGTTGGATCATCAAGTCTTAAAGTCTTATAATAGAGTCTTAATAAGATTACTTGAGTGAAATCTTGTAATCTATCTTCCAGTAATAAAACCATCCTTTGTGTTTTCCTTTATTATTTAATTTCGGTATCAGAGCCAGTACCCCCAAAATAAGTTTCCTAAACCCTTCTATAATAAAGTATACTCTATGGTCGCCGTTGAAATGGAATACAATGGATGATTTTATTATTGAAAAAAAGAATACAAGATTTCACCCAAGTATTCTTACTACAACTCTATATTACAAGACTATAAGACTCGATAATCCAACACACTACTAAAGAGTCTCTTTTATAAGCACCAAAGGAATCTCTTTTTACTATTTACATCATTACACCTTATCCCTAAGGAATCTACTTTATAACTCATCACTACTTTACATTACATCACACGATATATCCTTATCTCTAAAGAATCTACTTTATATGTGACACCACACACTTGTCACTTATTTATTGGTCAATCTACCATTGCTTCCGCTAGTAGGTCCACTTCGCTTCCACTCAGCTAGTGCTGCTTCCCTTTGTAGACCACGCCCGATTCAAACGTTCTTCTTCCCATTGTGCGAGCTGTTGCTCTATAAGCTCGTCTTCATCCATTATCTCAGGCTGAGGCGGATCCATGTTAGGCCACTCTTCTCCAAGTTGTGCCCACTATGCTGGGTCTTCTTTTAGTGGTGGCGGAATCCAAAGAGGTGTTATCTCTCCTTCCCTTCCGTGTTTTTTAAGCCACTCATGGTACAGTTCTCTCATCTCGAGTTCATACTAGTCATCTTCCTAAAGTACACCATTTCTTATTTCCTCCTTGTAAAAAAGATCTGGTGTAGTCACAGTATTTGGTGAGAGAGGGCTATGAGTGTTGTACAAGGGCTGCATGTTGTAAACTTCTCCCAATGCTTTTATTTGCATGTAGGCATCCATTCCTCATTAGATGATGGTCGTCTCTGGTGTGATTATGATCTATAACTTGAACTAGAGGTGGTTTATCTCGTCCCCAAATATCTCTTAACTTTACTATGACTATAGTAGTTTGAGATATTTGATACCTATTGATAAGCTTCAATGTGAGAGGATCTTCATAGATTAGAGCAAAAAGTATATCGAACCACCTTCGATAGTTGTATCTTCAGCTTTTGTGGATGACAGGAGGTTGGAATAGAATAGCCATGGGGTACATGTTGATAAGTAGCCAGAAGGAATAATATGCTCGTGGCATAGCATCACAAATCACATAATGTCCCCAATTTGTGTCTTCATCAATGACATGATGAAAGAATAAAGTGGGTTGGAAGAAAAACTCATGGATTTGGTCTATGTTTGGTTGTGGATTGAAGAGTTGAAAGTATATGAACTTTTTTCTAACATTCCTTGCTGGATGAAGATGAATGTTGTCCATTAATGCCCAAACATTCACTAGTGCCCAAACTCTCCATTCTATATCATTAGAGCTGGCTACGTAAGTCATATGATCCGTGACTTTGTCAAAGATTAGCTCTTTGATGTTTACAGGGAGCTTTTCAATGATTTCAGAAGGGTTGTAGGAAAATTGTTCTTCGAACCATTTTAGCGGCAACCTTCAGCTTGATTCTAAAGGAGGTGACTTTATTGAAGCTGGTAATTGATACCACTCAAAAGGTTTCTTTAAAGACTTAGGGCACCATGTTTGAAAGATTACCATGGCTGGTCTTGAGAGGAAATATGCAACTATGTTGGATTCTCCTTTGATGTGCTTTACCTCAAACTTGAATCTCGATAGAGACTCAGACCATTGTGCTAGTCGAAGATATGAGATTTCTTCTTTTTTTCTTCCGAGTAATCCTTGGAGACACTTGTAGTCTGTTTCAATCACAAAAGGAGTAAGAGAAATAAAGAATTAGAACTTCTTGATTCCTCTCACTATTGCTAGGACTTCTGTCTTTGAGGATGGGTAGTAATACTGAGCTTCATTAAAGTGTCCTGATTTATAGCCACAGACTCTCCTATTTCCATTGGATTCTTCAATCAATATTGCACCCTAATAGTCACTAGCATTTGTTTGCAGGATGAGGTGTCCATTGTTAGGTATCTTTAATGCTGGAAATGACTGGCACTTTTGCTTTAACTTTTTTACTATACTTGTGGCTTTTGCCAACCATAGTGAAGATTTCTTCTTTAGATGTCTTGATATCTGGCTTGTCAGCATTGAGAGATTCTAGATATGATCCGTTACATAGTTGATTATAATAAAAAATTGTTGGATCTGCTTTCTGCCTAATAGCTTGTCTGAAAACTAAGATATTTTTTCTACGATGTGTGGCTATGGGATGATGTGTCCATTTATTTTATGCGAAGTTCCAAAAAATCAATCTCATCAAGTCTAATCTTTATTTTGGATTCAAATAATGCCAAGCCATGTCTGTATGTCAATTCTTTGAATTTGGAGAGATACCGAGTATGCTCTTCTTCACTGTTACTGAAAACCAAGGCATCATGGATGTATACCAAACAAAATTCTAATATAGGCTTGTATACTTCATCCATTCTATACTGAAATTATGACAGAGCATTTTTTAGACCAAATGGCATCATGTTCTATTCATAGTGTCCATGTGGCACTACAAATGATGTCTTATTTGTGAGGTCATCTTTGATCCGAATTTGCCAAAATCCTGACTTCATATTGAACTTTGAATAAATTTTAGCAAATGCTATCTTTTTTAAAAGATGAGTTCTTCTAGGTATAGGATACCTAATGTCTTGTAGGCAATCATTAATCTTCCTGTAGTCAATCACCAACATTTTCTTTCCACGAACTTGCTCTGAATGCTTTTTACATAAAATTTTGGGCTCTCCCAATGAGACTTAGAGGGCCTAATGAGCTTAAAGTCCAAGAGTGCTTGGATCTCCTGTCTGCACAATTCTTCATCATGTGGCATTCTTAGATGAAATGTTGTTTGGTGAGGCATGGTCCATCATTCTTTGTATGGAAGTGAAACAAAGTACTTTTCTCTATACCATAACTTGTTTGGAATGTCTGGACAGCACTATAAAAGTTCTTTGTACTGTATTTCAAATTTCTAGAGTTGAAATTTCTGAATTTTCCTTTTATCACCCCTCCAAAAAATGGATTGTTGGTCAACCCATAGAATCATGAGGAAATGAGATTTTTGATCAACAGGGCTGGTGATTGTATAACAAAATTGTTCAGGATGAAATATGAATGGGGTAATGAGACTCAAGAAATCTGTTCTAAATAGTAAATCCTCTCCTGAGGAGTCATAAGCGAAGAAATTATGCCTTTAACCAAATGGTAAAAGTTCAACAGGCTAAGTGTACTTATGATTGTAGAATTGATCACCACTTGTTGTTGTAAAGTTGACTTGTGTTGGTACATGATAGCTTTTGGGTAAGCAGCTTCCATGAATAATTGAAGAAACTGCTTTAGTACCAATCAGAACAGTGAGAGCAATCTATTTATTGTCTAATAACTGGAGGGCGACTTTGACATTTGGTATGAATGTTGGTGTTGACTGCATTATTAGATCAATAGGTTATTCTTCAGAAATATTTAGAACATGTTCATCATTTGAAGATTCTTCTGGCTCGTCTGACTTGTTGGATGCATCTGACTCTTGAGACTGTGAGTCAATTGCGAGTAATGCATGTTCAAGATTATTAGACCATTCATAGTATTCATCATCAAAGCTGAGATCTTCAATGAGTTGAAAAAGCTTGGCTGGAATTATTTTCTTGGATTTGCATTGTTTTGCATAGTGTCCTTTCTTGCCATAAATGAAACATCTACCTAACCTTTTTGAAACTTTCTTCTTTAAACAAAGTAGTGCTTCTTGCTTTTGTATGGTCTCCTGGCCTTCTTTTTCTTGTTATGAAATTTATTCAAACAAGAACATGAGTTGCCTGAGTCATAGCATCCAAATTTGTTTAGTTTATTCTTGGGTTTCAAAATGGAAGTTTATAATGGGAGAGTTATAATTTAGAAAGGAAGAAGATAAAGAAGTGAAGGCTTCCATACTAGAGATTTGTGCTTCTGTCTTGGCTATATTCTGGTTGTCCATGGTCCTCGACTGCCTTACCACCGGGTCTTAATATCTAGGAGGATACACAGTAGACTTTCTACTAGTAGTGATAAGCCTAATGCACACGGCTCTTATTGGCCTTAAAATAGGGCGCCACACCTTTCAAAGAAATCTTTTCTATGTATCTCTTCACCAAATAACCTAATTTTGAGAACCTAGACTTTTTAATGTTCTATAATGTTTCTATTGTGGAAGATCTATTTCAACGGCGACCACAGAGCATACTTTATTATAGAAGGGTTTAGGAAACTCCTTTTAGGAGTACTGGCTCTGATATCAAAACTAAGGTCAAGAAAATACAAGATTTTAGAACCCACTTTGGGATATGAAAAATAGTGGAATTTAGAAAATTCAAAAACTAGTCATCATTATTGGAAGCCCGTCCATTCTTTTATGCATTGTTCCCCTAGACCAAGTAAACAAAGGCCTTCTGAAGTTCAAGTCTCAAATTTTATTCGAGAATAACTAATCACTGAAATGTTGGCGCACCCCAATAATTCTACTTGACCCCACTTCCTTTTCAGAAGTAAGAAGTAACAATAATATAATTAAGATCGCCCCCAAAGAGCCAAGGGCCATTAACTGAAATGGCTAACAAACTAAGATTGTCCCGAGGAGGATTTCTCATTGAGTTTGTTGGGTTAGCATAAATTGTCATGACCTAAGAGAGGAAACCTAAAAAATTAGAGACCTTGAAATGAACAAACAGCTTATGGTCAACCACAACAAACTCTCCTTTCCAAAGAAGCTAAATTCCACTAGAAAACCAATAGCTTCAATTTTATGTGATCTGTCAAAGCCATTCTTCAAGATAAAATCATCTACTTTCTTTCCACTAATTCGAGGTTCTAAAATAGCGACCATGGAAGGATTATAATTACCAATAATGGCTTTAATAATACACTAAAAACACTTGAAGAGAACACCTTGACAATTCTAGAACATGATGGAGAAGGACATTACAAAAATTAATAAAAGAGACAAGGAGGCTCTTACTCGGCAAAAATCAAATCATAGTCCTCACAGTCCATGCAATCATCTTCATCTGAGGAACCAATAGTGGAATTTATATCAACACCTCCATCCCCACTAAGGGTGGGCAAAACCGGGTTCAGGTCAATCTAAACTTAACCTGAATTATTGACCCGACCCGAATTATATTCGGGTCGGGTCAATAATTCAAATTAAGTTTGGGTTGGATTTAAAACGGGTCAGATTGAGTCGGGTCATTTTGGGTCTAATCGGGTCAGTTGGGGTCGGTTGAAATCGGATCAGGTCAATTCGGGTCAAATTTGGTTAATGCAATTTTGAGCTCTTTTTTTTCTTACTTTTGTAGTTTTTAAGGTCGTTTTAAGACATTTTTCTTAATTGTAGTCATTTTTTACTAATTTTCAACTAAAAAGAAAAGAAAAGAAAATTCTATTAAATCAAGTGAATCAAGTTAAAATGCTAGAATATGATTATTTGCCGATTGGCTTGGAGGGTAGGATTAGGATTATTATTTGCTCAACCAACAAGTCCAAATTTAATAAAAATTAAAATTAATACAAACTTACAAAGTCCAAGCACATTTCCAAATACTAGTCTTTGAAAGTTTGAAACACAAAGTCACAAAATTTAAATATAATTAATTATTAAGAAACACAAATCACAAAGTTCAAAGTTCAAACATTAAAACAAAATAAGCTTTCTTAGTTCCTCACCTTGGTTCCTCCATGGCTCCATGCAAGCACTTTGACAAGTTCTAAATTCAAATTCTTGAACTCCAAGTTCAAGCACCGATTGCCTAGAGAAAGATTGAAGAAATGTACAATAACTATTTCTTTAAGCCACATTATAAATGAAAAAACTTAATTCATATAAACAATTGAGCAAATAAACCCAATTCATAAGGTTACACATCAAACACAAACACAATTAAATAAATCCAATTCATATCTTTAATTGAGCTAAAGGAGTGTTACAATCTTTCTAATTTCTATTGTATCATTATAAATTTATAATTACAAATAAATATAATATGTTTAGCAAATTTTTCAATACACACACACACACACCTGATTATATATATATATATATATATATATTGGGTTTATTGGGTTTATAATTACATCTTTCTGGTATTAGAGCCAGGGAAGGATAGTGTAATATGGTTTAGAGCTTTCGTGGCATAAAGACTTATAATTTATTTAAGAATTTACTTGTGTGGTGAGTGTAACTTCTGGTGCCTTGGTAGCTTTTGGTTGTAAGTCCCGATTTGGTTATAGGGCAGTAATACCAATTCTTAGCCTTGGATTGTAGCCATACCTGTAGGTTTGATTTTAGATTATAGGTTCCTACCCATGGATCCTCTACTCTATAGAGCATCGTCATTTTCTAGCTCTCCTTCCGGGAAGACTAGTGATTCAAAGCATGTTATGAGTTCAGAAGAATTCATTATTGAGAACTTCCAAAAGTTTCTTAAGAAAAGATTTATAAAACAAAAAAACTTGATTTTTTAAAGAATGATTATATAATAAAAACTGAAGAACGAGATATAACCCTTTCAAAGCCTTTTGAGACAATTCACTTATTCTCAGAACATTCATTAAAGAAACTAAAAGAAAAGAATTTTAATTATATACACATCGGTTTAATTCAAGTCGGCATAAAACCCTTAACCAAAGAATGCTTGGATACTGCTATCCTTGCTGTCCTAAGAGATGGGCGATTCATCTCTTTTGATGATTCTTTGCTAAGTAGTATAGAATCTAGTCTCTGTAAAGGTCATATTTCATTTGATTATTATCCAAATATGACAATTTCCTTAAAAGACAAAAACATTTTAAAAAGTATGATTTTGCAAATCAAGACCCATAATTATCATATGATGGAGAGATCTGTCCCAGTTGCCTTAATTTTTAAAATCTCTTACAAAGCCATGATTTCTGCGTTCAGTATGCAACATAAATTCCAGTCGAAAAAAGAAGAGACTCTTCTCTTGCAGACTGACTTGTCTAAAGCAAACACTGTTATTCCAAAATCAATCCAATGGAAATATGTCAATCTTCCAGATGAATGGATTCTTGAAGGAGCCACTCCTTCAGTAATTCCAAAACAACTTGAGCCCAATACAGAGTTACAAAATGTAACTCAGTATTCTGATGGTAAAGTCAAACTGTCCTTTAGGAGATCTACTTCATCTAGATTCTCCGATAAAAACTCATGTTCAAGTATTCCTTCATTGGAAAGAAAATTTTCAAAAATTCCTTCTGTTATAAATCTCTCATTCCAACCAGTAAACAGCCAACCTAGGTTTTCCACTTCGGATATACCTAGTTCTTCTATATGTTCTGTTGACTATACTACTAGTGTTCCTCACCCAGTCTACACTAGTAGCCAACATGAACAAAAACAGCAAGATAAGAAACCTTCTCCTCCAACTTCTCATACGTTCTCTACTGTCACAGAGAATGTCATTAATGTTATTGAAAAAAACTTTGAACTGGATAACACTCTTCTCCACAATTATTTTTATTCAGATAATAATAAAGAAAAAAACTTTGGTTTTTTAAACATTTTTTAAACCAAAGAAAAGAAATTCAACAGATTTATTATGAATTTATGAATTTACATAAAGTTCATATATTGTTTTTTGATTGGTTTGGGATATATTCTTTGAATAACAACATCTCTTATCCTTTTAAAGAGTCAAACCCTATTACTATTAGGAAAAAAGTCATTGAGTGGAATCTTTCTGATAGTAATAGAACCATAGAATCTGAGCATCCACCTCTTAAGAGTTTAACCATAGATCACGGTGAACCCCCTGTTGAGATTAGAGCCTCACCTTACAAAATCCCCAAACCAAACGATTCTGATGCAAATTTAAGTAGTATTATTCAGTAGAATAATTTCTGTAATACTAACTTAAATACTATAGGAAAACAGTTGACTAGAATAGAAAACCACTTTCAGAAGTCAACCATAGTCGTTTCCTCTAGTAATTCAAAATCGGATTCTGATAAAAAGCTTAAAGAGCCTATTTTCAAACTTTTTCAGGTTTCGAAAACTAGTCAAAAGCTTGTCCAAGAGTCGAAATCAGATTTTGCTAAAACCATTAGAGAACAACTAGATAGAATAGAAGCTTTTTCTTCATCTAGTAAAGTTCAAATTGCCCCTGACACTCCTCAATCTAATAAGATTGGAGTATTAGAACATGACCAAATGTCTATAGCCTCTTCTGACATAGAAGCCTTTAAAGAAGAACCTATCCCTAAAGCCAATAAAATCCATTGGGAATTATCCCTACCTACAGTCAAGACTCCACCGGATCTAGCTATAGATAATAGACCAAGTGCTTTAAATCAATCACGATTTAATACATCCTCTGTCTATGAGTGGAATATTGATGGTATGTCTAAGTATAACATCCTAAGATTGTTGCAACAGATGACCATGGCAGCCAATGCTTATAAAACCCAGTCGGGAACTTCTGACAAAATCATTGCAGAAATTCTCATAGCTGGTTTTACTGGTCAACTTAAAGGTTGGTGGGATCATCTTCTCACCAAACAGCAACAACTAGATATCTTGAATGCAATTCAAGTTGATGAGAATGGAGCCCCCATTCTTGATGAGTTCAATATTCCAATTCAGGATGCTATAGCTACCCTGATATTGACTATATTCCTTCATTTCATAGGTGACCCTTCTCACCTTAGGGATAAAAATACTGAGTTACTACACAATCTTAGGTGTAGGAAACTTAGTGAATTTCAAAACTATAAAACCACTTTCTTCACCAGACTCTTCCTAAGAGATGATGAAAATCATATAACTTGGAAGAAGAAATTCCTTGCAGGTTTACCGACTCTCTTAGGAGAAAAGGTTAGGAATTCCATTAAAGCCTTGTATGACAACCGTATTCCTTATGATGAACTCACATATGGTGAGTTAGTTAGCTTTGTCAATAAGGAAGGTTTAAAGATCTGTCAAGATTTGAAGTTACAGAAACGACTAAAATGGGAGCTTAAAAAGTCTAAGCAAGAACTTGGTAGTTTTTGTAAACAATTCAATTATGACCCTTTTAAAGCTTTCTTTTTAAAAGATTGTAATGGTGAGTGTTCTACAAAACCTCACAAGTGACATTACAAATCTAAGAGCCATAGGAAACCATTCCAGAATTTTAGGGAATCCTCTTATAAGAAACCTTCGAGGCTTTATAAGAAGCCCAACTTCTCTAAAAAGAAGGAATTTAAAACCAAACAGAAAGCCCCTTTTAATTACAAAGAAGCCACGTGTTATAAATGTGGTAAGAAAGGCCATACTGCAAAGTTTTGCAAAATGAGCAGAAAGCGCCATGAGCTTGGCCTAGAAGAAGAAGTACTTTCAAAGATTTCTTCTTTACTTATAGAGTCTCCTAACTCTGAGTCTTCCATGACGGGAGATAGTGAGCCGTTACAGGTTGATGAGTTAGTTGATTCAGATACATCTGTATCCAGTGATTCTGATTCCGATTCAGAATCCTACTTAAAGACTAAAAAACTCAATGTGTTGACTAAGGACCAAGAGACTTTCCTCGAACTAGTCAAACACATTTCTGACCCAACATTACAAAGGGAATATCTTGATAAGCTTCTAAAAACCTTAGAAGTGAAGGACAAACCAGAAACTTCTAAAGTTCCAATAATAAAGAAAAATGCTTATGATCTTACTGATATTTTAGATAAAAAGAAAACAAAGAAAACTACCCCTAATATCCAAGATCTTCAAAAGGAGATTAAAGGAGAAACAGAAAAATGATTCTGAAACTATACAACTTCTTTTACAAAGACAACTCCAGGATAATTCTGATAAAGAATCAGAATCTGATAATGGTGATAATGAAGATCAAAGCTTAGAAAACATTGAATCTGTACCCAATGATTTTCTATTTGTTTTAAAATAAATCACCACGAGAAAGTATTTGATTAAAATAACTTTAATTTTTTCCAAATACTTTGCTATTGACGCCATTGCCCTTTTTGACACTGGTGCCGATTTAAATTGCATTAAAGAAGACATTCTCCCCAGAAAATTTCATGAAAAAACAAATGAAAGCCTTTCTGCAGCCAATAATTCAAAACTTAAAGTCAATTCTAAAGTTGAAGCCTCTGTTCATAACGGTGGTTTTGAATTTAGAACTTCTTTTATTCTTACAAATGACATACACCATGCTGTTATTGTAGGAACTCCTTTTATAAATCTTCTTACTCCCTATACTGTCAATTACGATAGTAAATCTTTTAAAGCAAAATCCAAAAAACTTGTTTTCCCTTTTATTGAGAAACCTAAAATAAGAAATTTGAATATTGTTAAAGCTTGTTCTGTTTACCAGAACCAGATTAATGCACTATTCAAATAAAAACAAAGTGACTTGATGTTTTTAAAGAAAGATTTGAGTTTACAAAGAATTGAAAATCAATTACAAAATGATTGTGTAAAAAAGAAAATCTTTGATTTTAAAGCCCTTATTGAAAAAGAAATTTGCGCTGATCTACCATTTGCTTTCTGGAATAGAAAACAACATTTGATTGATTTGCCTTATGAAAGTTCCTTTGATAAAAAACAAATACCTACAAAAGCTCATCCAATCCAAATGAACATAGAATTGGAACAACATTGTAAGAAAGAAATAAAAGATTTGGAGTCAAAAGGACTCATTGTAAAATCCAGATCTCCATGGTCTTGTGCCGCTTTTTATGTCAATAAAAATTCTGAAATCGAAAGAGGTACACCAAGACTTGTAATAAATTATAAACCCTTGAATAAAGTATTAAAATGGATTAGGTACCCCATACCTAATAAAAAAGACTTACGCCAAAAACTGCATTATGCTTTCGTATTTTCTAAATTTGATATGAAATCAGGATTTGGGCAAATTCAAATTCACCCAAATGACCATTACAAAACCGCCTTTACTGTTCCATTCGGACAGTATGAATGGACTGTGATGCCATTTGGTTTAAAGAACGCGCCTTTAGAATTTCAAAAAATTATGAATGATATTTATGACCCTTATTCTGATTTTTGTATTATTTATATCGACGATGTGTTGATTTTTTCTCAAACGATTGATCAACATTTCAGACATTTAAAGACCTTTTATCTTGTCACTAGAAAAGCTGGACTAGCTATTTCTAGTTTTAGAGTTTCTTTGTTTCAAACAAAGATCAGGTTCCTTGGTCATTACATTTCAAAAGGAACCATCACCCCTATCGAGAGATCTCTTGTGTTTGTTGACAAAGTCCCCGATAGGATTCTCGATAAAACTTAGTTACAAAGATTTTTAGGAAGTTTAAATTATGTTCTTGATTTTTGTCTAAATATTAATAGGATTTCAAAACCTTTGCATGATAGGTTAAAAAAAGAATCTTGTTGCATGGACCGATGAACATACTAAAGTCATTAAACTTATAAAAGCATCTGTTAAAAACATCCCGTGTTTATTTCTTACTAATCCTGCATTACCTAAGATTGTTGAAACTGATGCATCTGACTTAGGTTATGGAGGGATATTAAAGCAAAAAGAAAATGATAAAGAACAAATAGTACATTATGTTTCTGCACATTGGAATGATTGCCAAAGAAATTACTCTACTATCAAAAAAGAAATTATTTCCATTGTTTTATGTATATCTAAATTCCAAAGTAATTTATTAAATCAAAAAAATTTACTTAGAATCTATTGCAAAGCTGCAAAACATGTTTTGAAAAAAGATGTTCAAAATATTGCATCAAAACAGATTTTTGCACGATGGCAAGCAATTTTAAGTGTTTTTTATTTTGATATTGAATTTATTAAAGGCGATACAAATTCTGTTTCTGATTTTCTAACCAGAGAATTTCTCCAAAACAGATAATGCCGCCAAAACGCAAAGACAAGGGTAAGGGTATCCTTAAAGACACTGAGCCTCCAAAGACCCCTAAAGAACCTCAAACTACCCCCCCTCTAAAGAAAAACTACTTTCTTCAGCCATGCCCATTAAATCCTGGATAGAAATGGTCGAAGAAGAACAAGAAACTCAATACAAAGCCATCTCCTCTGAGGAGCAAGTAAAAGAGTAGATGGAATCCATTACAAAGTCCCTTGAACTTATGCTAGCCTTACAGGGCATTTCAAAGACTAAAGCACTTTCTCAAGTTCCTGAGAAAGAAAAACATGTTTCCAAAGAAATTACAAAACCTTCTTCTTCTAAAGAAATTGTTTCATGTGAAAGCTCATCTTCTCAAATTGTGGTTTCCCAATCGAAGCTTTCACAAAAATCATCGGATTGGATTAGTAAAACCTTTCATCAAAATGTTTTAACAATGGAAGATAGGTTTTACCATTCTGATCCATTTCAAGTAGTTTCAAAGATTTTCCCCAAAGGCTGGTTTTTCAAACCCTGGGATTTATCAAAACCCCAGCCTTACTATCAAAGTATTCTTGAGATCACTGAGTCAGTTAAATTCAAACACTTCTTCCCCAGTGAAACCCATACAGAGCCAGCCTATTCAACGGCTACCATTCTAAAAGTCTTGAGCCCAAAACAGTGGGGTGACCAACTCTATAAATACCAAACCTTTCCCGCCAATTTTCAAATGAGATTAAAGCACTGTTTATTCTTCTCACACTGAGACTATCAACAGGCATGGTATAATACATTTTTTCTACAAAACCCAAAGAAATCCCACTCATGGTTATTTTTCTTCAACTCGAAAATAACCGTGCAAAGCCTTCCAAACTGGTTCCAACAATGGTGGAACTATTTCGGCCCAAGCCCTGACATTCTGACCCCGAATGCCATAAATTGTTTAAACCAATTTAAAGCCCATTACATTCCTTCAGAGTCCGAGAAGAGGTTTTCTCATTTTCTCTGTTTCTGTACAAATTTTTTCCTTCCTTGGGTTTGGATGTGGAATTTACAATACCACACTCAAGACGCCCAATTAGTCTTACAAAGAACCTTCAAAGTCAAATGGTGGTCAAAATTTGACGAAAAGTCAAAGCTTTCCGAAACCACTGTCCGAACCTGGTTTACCTCAAAAGGTCTCCTAGGCCCATCTAAAGAAGTCTCCAAAGCCCAAAGCACTTTCTTCTCTAAAAAATCCAAGGCCTAATCCCTATTGGCCACCGCAAAGACAAAAGAAGAATATTTAAATGTTATGGAGCAGCTCCTTGCTTCAAGATCTGAGCCGTCCGTTGCTACTTCTTCATCAAGCTCCTCCGGTGAAGTTGAACCATTCATTTCCCTTGGAGATGAAAATGAAGATGACTGTTTCGGAATATTTTCTCCAATAAAGCATTAATGCTTAAAGTTTTAAAAAAAAGAGCATTTACTAGTTACATTTTTCGATTTTATTTCTTCTCCTTGTAAATTTCAAATTATCTCTTGTAATTTGTAATTTATATTTTTATTCAGATTTCTGTAATTATTTTGGGTGGTCCCCTGGACATAAGTGAGAGTGCACATGTCTTTTCACCCAATTTTTGCTTAAAGTCAAAAGCACCACTCCTCGTGAAGACATTTTCAAAGCTAAGGGCCCCAGTCACATAAAGATTCTCAAAAGCCCCCAAAGCAGTTATTGCCTTTCATGATGCTGTCCACCAGCTGCATATGAATCCAAAATTCATAAAGAAGATGTTGTCCCCCACATGATGGAGGAGGACCCGCTCCACCAATCACACATGTGTATCAACAGGATCATTTCTTTTTGTAAAAGCATTTGTAATATATAGGAGGCAGGAGGACGAGAAAGAGGCATATACTTATTTTTTCTGTCTTCTTCTCTTCCTTCTCTCTTCATCTGGAAAATCTCTCTCTCTCCCCCTTCGGGAAATCTGGATCAAGTCATCAAGGATTAAGTTCCTGACTTGTAATTTTCCCCTTCTAAAAACACTGCAAAGCATTCTCTTTGTAACATATTATATTATATTATATTATATATATATATATATATATATATATATATATATATAATGAAGTCAATCATGCTTATTTTTATGGCATTCATCACCAAATCAAATTAATAATAATACTAGACAACAATACCATAATTAGACTTAAAAATTTAAAACTATAACAACTATAATTATAGTTTAAATTACAACCTAATACTAATAGTACTATAATATCAAATTATGAATAATAATATATATTAAAAGTTACATTTCAAAAATCCATAACACCAATGTCGATGCTCACCGCTTCCACTGTCGAAGCTTGTGATCTTATAAGCTCTATAAATCTATAAAATAAAAAAATTAGTAACTCAAGTACATGACTATATGTACATGTTCTATATAACGTTATAATGCATTTTAAATATATTATGTATATAATGTCTGATAAAAAATTAAAAACATTACTTTCTTGTAATTCCATATGAAACATTTGCTCCTTTATATCTTCTTGGAGGTTATAGACGGGATTGGAAAAAAGTTTAGACTATAGCCAATTTTCAGTGCATATCAATGCCTCAACCATAACCGGGGTTAAAGAACTCCTATACTCATCAATAATATGATGCCCGGTGCTAAAGGCAGACTCAGATGCCACTGTGGAAACAGGAACAACGAGGACATCCCTTGCAATTTTCTTCAGAATTGGATACCTCTATCCATTCACCTTCCACGATAGAAAAAGATTAAGTTTAAGATTGTTGTGATCTTCAACTGGGTCCTTCAAGTACCTTTCCACCTCATATGCTACTCTTCTACTCTCATTCCAAACAGAAACCATCTTGGCATATCCAAGGAAAGGTCGAGCAACTTGAAAAGTGTCATCACCTTCACCACCAGCAACATCCACCAAATTAGCCTCAGTTGAGAAGAACTTGCACCACTATAACTGTCACTAAGACCACTCTCACTATACATCGATGGTGTGGAACTAGTGGAGAATGCACTATATACATCATAAAACTCATTCAATAAGTCTTTCACTGCTTTGGTCATTTGTTCAACCATTAAACTATCATTGTAAAAAATGATCTCAAAAATCTATTTAGCAAAATTCATATTTGCTCGTGGATCAAGAATAGAAGCAATAATCAACATTTTGTTTATCTTCCTTGTGGACTCCCAATACTTATCAAATTCTCCCCTCATATTATAAGCCATAGAGGACACCCAAGGATCTGTACTTTCTTGCAGTGCAGTCAATAAACTCTCAATTAAGCCAATAGTATCATAACAAAGATTATAAGTCACACTCAAAGAGGCAGAAAACAACAATGTGGCATCATAAAAATACTTTTAAAAACTTCATAATTCATTCAACACTCTCTCAGTCCTCCGGTTCAGGTGGGCCCACTCTTCTAATATTATTTTCTTTCTCAGTAAAGTATACCTCATAAGGTTTATCCACTTCTGCCATTCTATCAAATGCCGCTTGAAATTTCAACGCAGGTATCAACATTAAAGAAGTGGAATTCCACTTAGTATGACAATCCAAAACAACAATTCCTTTTGGACAATTCATCTGCTCAGCACATTGTTTAAATGTCCCCAGCCTCATGGTGGAGGATCTCACGTACTTCACAGCATTCCGAATAACGGTAACACTAGCATACAACTCTCTCAACCCTGAAACAACAATCAAATTCGAAATATGTGCACAACAATGTACATGCATATATTGTCCTGCCAACACAAGTGCATCATCATTCCTCCAAGTAAGCAACTGCATAGTGACATAACCAACATCAATATCATTTGTAGTGGCATTATCAACAGTTATTGCAAACAACCTCTCATCCCCCAATCCTGTAAGCAAGCCACAATCTTTTTGCCAATCGACTTTCCTCTATGATCTTCGATTGCACTAAAACTAATAATCCTCCTATTCAAACACCAATCACTATCAATAAAATGAGCTGTAATCACCATGTAGCTCATGTTTTGAATAGAAGTCCATAAATCAGTTGTAAGAGACACCCGCTACTTTTTGTTGCAAATCAAACTCTTCAACATTGCCTTTTCCTCAAAAAATAACTCCATAATATCTCTACTAATAGTTCTTCAAGATGACATAACAAACTGCGGGATAGCTACACTCCATAAATGCCTAAATCCTTTGTTGTCTACAAAACTGAACGGCAACTCACCCATAATAATCATTTTAGTTACTGCCCTTCAACACGCGTCTTGACTTCATCTTTTACCTAAAACCAAATTATTTGCATTTTCTTCGTCGCCCTCAGCTGTCAAATTTTGTTAACTTTCACTTTGTTGTGCACGAAATTTCTTGTATGCTTCACATGTCTTTATATGTCTTGTCATATTTGTAATCCCATCAAGCCTTGAATGACATTGATATTGTCTACCACAATAATTGCACTTGCATTTGTTTGGAGTATCTTCAAGTAAAGTGAAATGATTCCACACTTCCGATCTTTTCTTCATTGGCGGTCTTCTTCGCTTTGCCTTTTCCTTTCCTCTTTGAGTTCCTTCCATTTGTACACTTTGTTCTTCATCGTCACTCATCGAATTCGATCTTGAATGTCCAAGCATCTGAATATACAAAATAATAATTAATAATCCTTAATTCAAAAATCAAAACATAAAAATATTATTAACATAATCTAATTAGTAATTTCAATTCAAATTGTTCATACTCCATAAACAAAAAGCAAGAAATTCATGAATAATTAATTAATTTATAATATCCAATTATCCATTCCCCATAATAATATGATATTATTTGCCTATCTATGTCTTAATTCTTCTTATAAATCCTTTAATTTCAAGCCCAAATTACTTGTACTTGATGACTTAACGGATGATTAACATACAATAAAATATTAATTGAATTAGTTAATTTTTTTAAGGTTGAATTGAAGGCTTGAAGTTCACATAATCATAGGGGTGTACGCGGATCGGATTTTATTGATCGAACATCAATCTATATCCGATCCACAATTTTGCGGATTACAAATTTTCAATCCAATCCAATCCACGGATTGATTAACTTCAATATAAATTCAATCCATAAGTCTACGAATCGGATGTAAATTTCACTCAATCCATATCTGATCCATCATTTTACGGATTGGTTTGCGGATTAAAATTTTTTTATTTTGTCCGATCCACGAACTAAAAAAAAAGAAAAAAATCTAATATAAAATAATTTTTCTACTAATCAAATTCAAAATTAAATAAGATTTAAATAAGTTAGTTATTTAAATAAAGCTAAAATAACACATTAAAATTTTAAAAATGCAACACACCTTCGAAACTAATTGTTCAAATAAATCTAGAATAATACATTCAAAGTTTCATATAACCCGAATCAAACATCAGCCTAGCATCAGCCTCTTTATCAACCTCTAACTCCTTTTCATCATTTATAGCTTCCATTACTTCCACATCATCACAATAAAGCAATTTGTATGCATCTTTAAAACTACGTAAGTTATTCCGCACTTTGACAACTAACTCATTAGCTTTAAATTCACCAAACAACACTACAAAACAATATCTCAAAAAACGTTATTTATGCTACGGATCAAGCAATATAGAAACAATCAAATAAGAGTTGACTAATTCATAATTTTCTCAAAACTTATCATACTTCTTTTTCATATTTTCAGCCATTAACTTCAAAAATAAATCCTTACTATGTCACATACAAAGAACCGGAAAGTGTCAAAGTGGCATCATAAAAAACCTTCAAAAATTTAATGAAGTAACGAGCATATTCCCAATCAATTGAAGAATGACACGTTTTCGGTTCGTTCAAACAAAACTCATGAATGTATTGTGCATCATGAAGCTTTAATCGATCAAATAATTTTTGATATTTTTCTGCAACCTCTAACATAAAATAAGTGTAATTCCATCTAGTTACAACATCCAAACACAACAACTAATTTGAAGAAATTTTCTCTCGCTCAATATATGCCTTAAACTTTTGTGTCCTAGAAGGTGATGATCTAACAAATCTTACAACATTGCGAATTTTACTATATGTGCATTACAGCTCAAATGCATAGTTTGACCCCCCAAGAATGCACCATTCCAACCATTCAGATGGAAATAGTGCTTGTGAAGTGGCTCGTTGGAATCGCGCAGCTGACATCCTTCAAATCGTCATCAAGAGCATATGGAGCCGGTGTTAGGTGCTACTAGTGCATGTGACGGCAAAAAAGCTTAGGGTTTTTTGTTTGGCAATGTTATTTTGCTTGGTGACTAGGCGTATGTTATCTTGTTGGTGGCTTGGCGACGTCCTTCCAATTGTTGGTGACTTGGCGTATATTATTTTACTTTTGGCTTAAAATTTTTATTTTGTTTTACAATTTTTACAAGTTATATTTGTATATTTGATTATTTAATTATTTTTTATTTTTTACTATTATTGGGTAATAGCTAAGATATGTTAGGGTGCTTGTGTAACTATGCAATGTCACATTTAAAAATTTTTTAATTAATTTTTTAATTAAATAAAAACTTTTTTGTAGATTCACATATTTTTGTGGATTCACGGATTTTTGTAGATTTACATAATGAAATCCATATCCAATCCACCGATTGCCGATTTTTAAATTTTCAATCCAATCCAATCCACCAATCCACGGATCGGATTGGATTCTGTACACCCCTACATAATCATATAACACATTATAATTATAAAATATATGTAATTTTAATATATGTAACACTAACATAATACTTAATTTTAATATTTAATCTACCTAATGTCCTAATTTTTTATTCATAAAAAACTTAATTATTAAATGTTATTAACAATTATTAACACTGATCAATTAACACTATTTTAATTATTAATAATTGACAAAATTTTTGTTATTTATTAACAATTAATAAAAATTTATTCATAACAAAATCATAAATACACAAATTTTCTTGATTTTATTACTAACATTTAAAAATACATAATTACAACAATCAAATAATAACCATTAACCAATTACATAATAAATAACTAATAATTAAGCATATATAACTATATAGTATATACCATGAAAGATTGAATTTGAAATTATGAAACTTCAAATCTTCAAAAATGGGTTCGGGTCACAAAGCCACAAAGGGAGAAAGATTGGGTCGGGTTGGGTTGGGTTGGAGGCTTCAGCCACGGCAGCAGCTCACGGCAGCAAATCACGACACTAATCGCAGCAGCAAATGACAATAGATCACGGCATAAATCGCGGCAGCAGATGGCCTGTTGGGTGTTGGTTTCAATAGCAGATGTCATGTTGGGTGTTGGTTTCGGCAGCAGATTGAAGAGGGTTTAGAGTCAGACTTCAGGCCTTTAGTTTCGGCAGCACTCACAGAGATTGGTTATTTTCTATGTGTTGTTTGTGTGTTTCACAGTGTGTGAATTGTGATTTGTGAGTACTTGTGAGTTGTGAGGATTTGCCCTTGCCGTCTGCGTTTAGTGTGCAGTGTGTGTGTGTATTGTGTAATGTGTAAAGTGTAAACTATAAAGTAAAGTGTAAACTGTAATGTGTAAGTGAGTTTTTTTTTTTAGAAGACCCGATTGGGTTGCAATTTCTCATCCGATCAGGTCAGATATTTTACCCTCCCCTAATCCCCACTTTCACCAACATAATCACTATCATCCATTTTTTCATCAAGGTTCTACATTTCAAAATTTTCCTTGTCAGGTGGGCCCCTAAGTTGGCCAGGTGTCACAGGCTGCTCAAAATTGCCACCGACAGAGGTAATTATGCGCTCACGAGTACGCTTAGTAAAAGTCCCCCTCCAAGCAGAGTGCGCTTAGTAGCCCAAGTGCGCTTAGCACTAAAGGCGGGATGCACTTAGAAGATGGATAAACTTAGAAATGGGCCGCCAACACAAGCAGCAAACCGTGGTACACTTACCAACCATCCAAGCTCGACCTGAATTCTGGAGTTCTCTACAATTGTAAATATTCTACACTATTCTAGAATTGAGCATTTAGGTTCCTAAAAATATTTATGCAAGTTGCATGGAACATTCAAGAACCTAACACTCAAACCTATAAACAGGGGTAAGCCCCCTCATTTGCCCAACAACCACACCACACACACAAACACTCAAGCACACACAGAAGCTCTCTAACTCTCCTGTAAAGCTCTCTTGTAATATATTCTTTAGTGTGCAATAAAATATATTTTGGCCACATTACTCTCTTCTCTCTAGCATTTTTCGCAAAGCATTTTTGCTTGGCTAGTTGAGAAGTTCGAAAATGCTTACTTAGAGACTTGTGTGCTAGAAGTCGCCTAAGTGCCGCACAGGTTTGTTGCACAAAACTCCCATCCCATGGCAAGTGGTACTAGAGTTAAGGTTTGCACCCACGCAAGCTAAGCTCAACGAGTAATGGCCAATCCTCCTAGCACAGCACAAGAGGGCGTAGTCATTGTCGAGGTACCGGAGGAAGTCCGTGGCCGCGAGGATGGACGTACACAAGCTAAGTCTCGCGGCAAGTCGAAGGCCGCTACCATAGATGCCTTGGAGGCTTGCATAACCACACTCGAAACCTCAATGTTTGCTGTCCAGGACACCCTTAATACCTTGGAGGTTAGGGCCGATGCTCTCGAGGGCGAGTATGGTGAGTTCAAGATAGCAACCAAGGCCCTCATGCAAGACCAAGCCGACTCACTCCGAGGGGAGTTTCGAGCATTTCATGATGAGCTGCAGAAACTACGTAGCTTCGTGCAAAGCGAGCTACGAGTGATCCGTGCGGAAGTCGATGAAGTCCGCTCGAATTGGGCTTGGCGCAAGCGCACACTCACGCTTAGCCCAGCTTCCACAAGTACAAGTGATGCACGCCGCATCGATGTGCCAAAGCCCAACACCTACGATGGTGCACACAATGCCACTGTCATTGACAACTTCCTATTTGGGCTAGAGCAATACTTCGATGCCATGGCTGTTCGTGATGAGGCATCGAAAGTAGGCACCACGCTTACATTCCTCCAGGGCGCCGCACAACTATGGCGGCGGCGGAAGCATGGCAACATGGGTAAGGGCATATGCGCCGTCAACACATGGGCTAGGTTCCAACAAGAACTCCGTAAGCACTTTGCCCCAAGCAATGTGCAGAAGGAAGCGCGAGCGCATCTACATCAGCTCAAGCAAACGGGTAGCATCCGCAACTACGTCAACGACTTTACTACCCTTACACTTGATATTTCCGACATGTCTAATAAGAACTCTCTCTTCTACTTCCAAGATGGCCTCAAGGATTGGGCCAAGGCGGAACTAGATAGGTGTGGCGTACAAACTCTCGATAACGGCATTGTTATTGCGGAATCACTTGCCGATTACTCCGCCAAGCCCAAGGACAAAATGCCTAGCCATGATAAAGGTGGAGGAGAGGGCTAGAAGGACAAAGGCCATAACCGGAAGGAGTGAGGGCAAAAAAAACCTCTAAGCGGCAAGAGTGGGCAAAGTAAATCAGAGAAACAGCAGCTGCCCAAGCCTTGAAGCCCATGCTTTATATGCAACGGCCCTCATTTGGTACGCGATTGTCCAAAGAAGAAGTCGCTTAATACTCTAGCGGCCCAACTCAAGGGCAACTCCACACCGTCGACAAAGGAACCCCAACACAACATAGGTATCCTCTAATGCCTTGGCGCACTTAAGAGCCACCCACTAGCACCTACGAAGAAAGAGCTCATGTATGTGAGTCCATCAATGGCCAAGCCATGCATGCCTTGCTCGACACCGGAGCAATGTACAAATTTATTTTAAAAGAAGAGGCCAAGCGCTTGGCCTCAAGACAACCAAGGAAGGAGGCACAATGAAGGCAGTAAACTCACCCGCCAAGCCCATCGCAGGCACCGCACAAGGCGTGTGGGTAACACTCAGAATGTGGATCGGAAAGCTTGATTTCTCCATCGTGCCCATGGATGACTTCAAGATGGTCCTTGGCATGGAGTTATTCAACCAAGTCCATGCCTTCTTTCAGCCAGCCACGAACTCCCTAAGCGTCCTCGATGGGAGTATGGCATTCATGGTTCCGATCCGACCGATCCAAGACTGTGGACAAGACGCTCTCAGCCATGTAATTCAAGAATGGTTTTCAGAAAGACCCAAGATTCATGGTCTCTATTCGGGAGCTTAACAATGGAGAGGATTACGGAGACTTATCAAGCGAAATCCCTTCCCTCATCCAAGGAGTCCTCGACGAGTTTAAGGACATCATGCCTCTGGAACATCTAAAAATCTCTCACCTAGACGAGAGGTGGATCATGAGATAGAATTAGAGCAAGGCGCAAAGCCACCAGCCTTGGTACCTTACCGCATAGCGCCACCCAAACTTCAAGAGTTGCAGCTACAACTCATGGACTTGCTAAACACATGCTACATCCGCCCATCAAACACTTCATTTGGTACACGAGTGCTCTTCCAAAAGAAGAGAGATGGCTCGCTACGGATTTTGCATCGACTATCACGCACTCAACAAAATCACCATCAAGAACAAGTATCTAATCCCCTTGATCGTAGATTTATTTAACCAACTTAGCAAGGTGCGGTACTTCACTAAGCTCGAATTACGATCCGGGTACTACCAAGTGTGCATCGCTAAAGACGAGAAACCAAAAAGGGCGTGCGTGACCAGGTAAAGATCCTTCAAATTCCTTGTTATGCCATTTGGCCTCAACAATGCACCGCCCATGTTTTGCACCCTTATGAATAAAGTTCTCCAACTTTTCCTCGATTGTTTCGTCATCATGTACTTGTACGACATCGTGGTGTATAGCACCACACTCGAAGAACATGCCCAACACTTGCGGCAATTCTCCAAGTACTACGCAAGAACAACTCTACCTCAAGATGGAAAATGCTCGTTTGCCCAATAAGAGGTAGCTTCAGCCATAGAATAGCGGATGAGAAGTTGATGATGGAGAACTCGAAGGTGAAGGCCATCCTCGAGTGGAAGCCTCCCACCAAGGTACTCGAATTCTGGTCTTTTCTCAGATTGGTGAATTATTACCACCGCTTCATCAAGGGATACTCGGCCAAAGCGGCACCCTTGACCAACTTCTTGAAGAAGAATTGATCATGGCATTGGTCCGAAGATTGCCAGCACGCATTTGAAGAATTGAAAAAGGTTATCCCTAAAGAACCAGTCCTTGTTCTTCCGGACCAGACCAAGCCATTTGAAGTTCAAACGAATGCCTCTGACTTTGCCATTGGTGGAGTCCTTATGTAAGAAGGCCACCCAATAGTGTTCGAGAGTTGAAAGCTTAATGACACGGAATGCCATTACACCGTGCAAGAGAAAGAAATGACCGCCATCATTCATTGCCTACGAGTGTGGCGATACTACTTGCTTAGTTTACACTTTGTGATCTTAACGGACAATATAATCATAAGCTACTTCCAAACATAAAAGAAGTTGAGCCCCAAGCAAGCAAGGTGGCAAGACTTTCTCGTGTAATTTGACTATCAGCTTGAGTACAAGCCCGGAAAAGCTAACATCGTTGCAGACACCCTAAGTCGCAAAGCGGAGTTGGCGACACTTAGCATGAGCCAGCCGAAGTCTGACCTTGTCACACGCATCAAGGAAGATCTCTAACAAGACCCGCTAGTGAAAGACTTGTTGGGAAAATTTCTTGAAGGCAAGACAAGGTGATTTTGGAAAGAGAAAGACATCATCCTCACCAAAGGAGACCGGCTCCTCATGACTAGGTGGGAAACTTTATGAAAAGAGGTCATCAAGGAATGCCACGACTCAAAGTGGGCTGGCCACCCAAGAATAGAGCGCACAACCGCACTCGTCCAAGCCTTATACTTTTGGCCGCACATGAGAGACGACATCAAGGCATATGTGTGAACTTTTCTTGTTTGCCAACAAGATAAGGTGGATCACCAACTTCAAGCAGGATTGCTAAAGCCCCTGCCAATAGCATCAAGGCCGTGGGAGAGTGTCACCATGGACTTCATCCCAACCTTACCCAAGTCCGAGGGGTTCGGAAGCATCATGGTCGTGGTCGACCGCTACAGCAAGTACGCGACATTGATTGCCGTACCAACCAATTGCAAAGTGGATAAGGTTGCCTGCCTATTCATCAAGCACATTGTAAAGTTGTGGGGAGTTCTGAAAAGTATCCTAAGCGATTAAGATCCAAGATTCACCGGACGCTTTTGGACGGAGCTCTTCAAGTGGTTGGGAACTAATCTCAAGTTATCGACAAGCTTCCACCCAAAAATGGATGGGCAAACCGAGCACATCAATAGCCTACTCGAGATGTATCTTAGGTACTATGTGAGCGCTCACCAGCAAGATTGGGCCAAGTTGCTCGATGTTGCCCAATTCTCCTACAACCTACAACGAAGCGAGGCTATGGGCAAGAGTCCGTTCGAGATCATCATGGGGTTTCAACCTATGATGCCCAATGCTATAGCCTTGACATATGGAGAAAAAAGCCCAGCGACTCACAAGCTTGCCCAAGAATGGCAAGAGGAAGCAGAGATCACACGAGCCTACCTCGACAAAGCCGCACGAAGGATGAAGAATTGGGTTGATTCTAGGAGACGCTATGTCGAATACAAGGTACGCGATCAAGTCTTGGTGAAGTTCTTACCCTAACAATTCAAGGCGTTGCGAAAAGTCCACAAGGGGTTAGTGAGGTGATATGAAGGGCCTTTCAAAGTAGTACGACGTGTCGGCAAAGTCTCGTACCAACTCCAGCTTCCACCAAAATTCAAGATCCATCAAGTCTTCTATGTGAGCTTGCTCAACCCATATCACAGAGATGCGGAAGACCCAACCGGCGGAGAGTCAAGACGTGCCCCAACCGCTATTGTCTCCGCATACGACAAGGATGTAGAATACATCCTCGCCGATCCAGTTATTCGAAAAAGGGGCATACCAGCATACATTATGTCTAGAACTACAAGCTCGAGAATGCGACAAGGAAGCCATGAGCTTAGGTGGGGGAGGATTGTCATGGGCCCCTCAAAATTGCCACCGACGGAGGCTAATTCCGAGCACATGGGTACGCTTAGTAAAAGTTCGCCTTAAAGCAGAGTGCGCTTAGTAGCCCGAGTGTGCTTAGCACTAAAGGCAGGATGCACTTAGAAATGGGCCGCCAGAACAAAAGCCAACTGTGGTGCGCTTAGCAACCATCCAAGCCTAGCCCGAGTTCTAGAGTTCTCTACAATTGTAAATATCCTAGACTATTCTAGAATTGAGCATTTTGGTCCCTAAAGATATTTATGCAAGTTGCATGGAATATTCAAGAACTTCTCACTCAAGCCTATAAATAAGGGTGAGTCCCCTCATTTGCCCAACAACCATACCACACACACAAACACTCAAGCACACACACAAGCTCTCTAGCTCTCTTGTAAAGCTATCTTGTAATATATTCTTTAGTGTGTAATAAAATATATTTTGGCCACATTGCTCTCTTCTCTCTAGCATTTTTTACAAATTATTTTTGCTTGGCTAGTTGAAAAGTTCGAAAAGGTTTACTTAGCGACTTGTGTGCTAGAAGTCACCTAAGTGTCGCATGAGTTTGTTGCGTAAAACTCTCATCCCATGACATAGGGCTATCTATTTTAGAATGAACATTAGAAGTCGAAGGTAAAATGGCTTCATTCATGCTGTTCTCTTTTTCTCGATTGGGTTTGAAAGTGATCACTGTGTGTTTTTTTGGGTCAAGGCTTGGAGGAGCAGAGGTGGGAATAAGTTTTTTGGTTCGAGACTGTGCATGACAATTAGGATCACGTGTGGTGGCTGTATATTATGAGGGCTTTAGAGGATGTGGTAATTACATGGGTTGAAAAGCTAGTAAGCCCATTGACGCTTATTTTGTATGGAAATCGAATTGGCGGGTTTAAGAGAGGCTTTTGAAATTTTGGGTAATAGGATCATTTTTCCATGGCTTTTTCTAGGTTTATCATTTGGGATTTAAAGGTTACCACTAGAGTTTCATCATTTGAAGTAGTTATAATGGCTGCTTCATTAAATTCCCCGGCATCAGACGAATCAGCATTGTTTGGCAGGATAGAAAACCACAATTCTGTCTTTTTTAGATTACGATTTTGTCCTTGATTGGAATTTCTTTCCATATTCCTCCTCGGTCTAAACCTTTTGGCAACCACCATCTAGGAGTCGTACTTCGGACTGCTAACATAAATTTTTTCCAGCAATGATACCCTCTTGTTGGACTTATCTTCACCACCATCCTTTGTTTAAGTTTCTTACATTTCATTTTCTTCAATCTCTGGGCATGAACTTTTCAGACGACCATATTTGCCACAATGAAAGCAGATTTTCGTATTCCATTCTTTGAATTTTTCCATTTAAAAAAAATTGTGAAAAAAGTGGCTTATTGAGGGATAACACCACTATAATTCTTGCAAATTTTTCCTTAGATATCGATTTTGTGTTGTAATCTATTCTAATGACATTTCCAATTTAATGGCCAAGCATTCTAAACAATGAAGGGCCATGCCATGTAAACAAACTTGGGCCACAATAGAATCAATCATTTTCGAAAAGGCACCAATATGTGGTGACCATTTTTGAACAGTTGAACAATGTCCCAGTGCGAGGTATAATTTTCACACTTAAATATAATAAATTTTATTTTAAGTTAACAAACTCCCTTAAGTATTAAAATAATAATAATATAAAATATTTAATTCTAAGCAATGATGACATAAGTAATGATGACATAAGTGATGATGTAAGAGAAGTATGTAGAGAAAGTTAAGAATTCTAGAATTTGGTAAGTTATTTATAAAGGTTAATCTCAACCATTGATCAAAATTATGGTGGCAAAATCCTAACTATCCATTAGCATTAAGATATCCTATAAATACCCCCTACCCCCTTTTCATTTTCAATCCAACCTAAAATTTTATTCTCTTCTAAGTCATAATATCAAGAGTAGAGAAATTCTTAATTTAGAAAGGTCTTGAGAAGTCAAGGTCAAGAGGTAAGTAACACTTCAACTGCAATGTAAGGATAAAATTCTTTTCATAATGAACTTCAATTTTAACCATTTTTTCTATATTGTGATGGCTATTATGATGTGATTAGTTATAATCTAAATTCTTATATAGTCGGCTATGCTACCTAAACTGTGATACTTAATCACGTTATGGTCGGCTCTACCACCTAAATTATGATACTTAGTTACGTTATAGTCAGCTCTACTGCCTAAACTATGATACTTTATTATGTAGCCACCTAACCCATGATACTTAATTATGTTATGATCGGGTATGTTGTCTAATCTATGATACCTAGTTATGTTATGGTCGGCTCTACCGCCTAATATGTGATACTTATACTTAATTATGCCATGGTCGGCTATGCCGCCTGTATTAAATAATGTTGTGTGTTGATTTTGTATGCATTTAGGAACTTCAAATGTTATGACATAAGTTGCATTGGATATATGCATATCATGGATTACATTATGAAAAAATGTTTCAGAAAATGAATTTATGAAAAATAGGTGGTTGTACTACTAGGTGGCAAAGTTTCTAAGAAGGGTAAGCCCTCAAAGCTAAGTAAAAAGAAATTTTTTAGGGATGGCAATACGTAGCGCCCAAAAGATCAACTAATGAGGCCTTTTAATGTCATGGTACCATCGGGTGAAATATTAAACTCATGACAATTAGTTAAGGCATGTGAGGTTAGCATTAGTGGTAATACACTATGTGTTGTCCTAATAATCCTCGAGATGCATGACTATGACATAATTCTTGGCATGGATTGGCTATCAAAGCACTGTGCCAAGATAGATTGCAAGAAAAAAAGAGGTAATTTTTCGACCACCACAAAAGGAATCATTTACATTTAAAGGAGAATGCAAAGAGAACAAAATGTCTATCATATCTGCCTTAAAAGCAACCAAACTATTACATGGAGAATGTGGGGGGTACTTGGCAAGTGTGGTCATCGAAACAAAAGAGCAAAGACCAAAGTTGGAAGATATTCCAGTGATGAACGAATTTCACGAGGTCTTTCCTGAAGAACTCCAAGGATTGCCATCGGATCGAGAAATTGAATTCAAAATCAATTGGCTACCAAGAACTTCTCCAATTTCAAATACGCCCTATAAGATGGCCCCATTAGAATTAAAGGAGTTAAAGAGTCAATTGCAGGATTTATTAGACAAAGGCTACATATGCCCAAGCCATTCACTATAAGGAGCACCAGTACTATTCGTACAAAAGAATGATGGATCAATGAGAATGTGCATTGACTATCAAGAGCTAAACAAGGTGACTATCAAGAACAAGTACCCACTTCCCCACATCAATGACTTGTTTGATCAGCTACAAAGAGCATAAGTATTTTCAAAGATTGATCTACGATTAGAAAATCACTAGTTGAGAATTAGGGAAGAAGATATTTCTAAAACAACATTCAGAACACGTTATGGACACTACGAGTTTGTCGTCATGCCATTTGGTCTAACTAATACCCCAACAGCCTTCATGAACCTTATGAACATCATATTTAAGGACTACCTACACAAATTCATAGTGGTGTTCATCAACGATATTTTGGTATATCACGATCAAAGAAAGAGTATGCTGAGCATCTATGGATCACTCTTTAAACCTTAAAGGAGAAATAACTTTATGCAAAACTCGAGAAATGTGAATTTTGGCTTGAGAAAGTTACATTCCTGAGACACATCGTGTCTAAGGATGGAATTTCAGTAGACCCTCGAAGGTGGAAACTGTTAGCCAATGGTCCAGACCGACTAATGCCAAAGAAGTTGTTGGTTATTTTTTTTAACTCAATTGCTATTGATGTCAATATGCAAGTGGACACAACAAGTAATAAAGTGATAGATATTCGAGATCGTCTCCATAATGATTGATGTTACTAGAAAGGCTACAGCAATCACGGTAGTGCAAACTTCTTTTGTTCCAAAAAGATTCTAATAAAAAGTGAATTACTACCGAAATAGACAATAAAAGAAAAATAACACAAATCAATGCAGTAATAAAACAAATTAAATGAATTACGTGAAACAATTTCAATGGGAATGGGGTAGCTAAGTGATCAAACTCTCTTCATCGACTGACTATTTTATTTAAATTAACACCAGTTGCTATAGCAATTCCTACAGCACCGGGCAGAATTATTCTGCATCCTCAGCTATCGCATATCAAATTTCTCATACCCTTAAGCACCCTAACAATGACCAGTTGTTAACCCACCTACGGTATGGCATTACGAGCATACACTCTCTCTACCCTCCAAGTTGAATTCCTATATCTAGTTCTTCACAAATCATAACTCAAATATAGCTCTTTTGGGACTTAAGTATTCTTAGTCCAGGAAATTTAAATTAAGATCAAGTATTACTCTAATAATTTCCACTAAGACAGACCCTTTTGCGGCTCTATCTTAACTTGAACCATTAAATGGGTGGTCAACCGAAATAATGATTATAATAATAGCTATTAGAGTAAAATGCTACAACAATCTTGCAGCAACTCATAAGAACAGTCAAAAACTCATTTAGATTGTTTGTTACTCAATTATAATCAAATTAGTTTATACTTTGAAAAAGAAAATCAAACAACAAAATATCAGTCATGAAATACATCGGTTTAATCAAAGAGTAAGTAAAAGAACAAGTAAAGAACGATGAAAATTGAATCCACAATAGCTCTACTGGTTTATCTTCACTGGTGCAGACTTGCTTTCCCGTGAATTCTAATTTTGTTCTCATTTTCCCTTTGATTTCTCCAATATTAATTCGCCGCCCTTTTTTCATATGATGCGTGCTCTCTTTATATATAGGAAAATTAGGGTAAACAGAAGCCTAGGGAACATATAAGTCAGATTAGAAAACTGCAGATATCGATTCTGCATATATCCTGTGCTAAATTTTCTTTATCGTTCTTTCAAGATTGCTACAACAATGGCTGCTCTAGCAACAACCATAGCATATTGTTCTAGATTTTATTTCAATTCATATGTAGTCATGTTCTTCCTTATTTTTGCGAGCATGTTGCAACAGCATCCCTTCTGTGAAAGATAAGCTTCTGGACACCTACAATTAAGCACACAATTTGAGCACGAATTAATATAAATCAAGCAAAATTTATTAAGACTAAATTAAAATTAATTTTTATGCAAAATATAACAAAAATACAATGAAAATACATAATTTACTCTCTAAGTATTATTGATTTAAGTTTAAAAGTGTCATGATAACTCTCATTTCATAGGGTTATCACACCCGCAAACTTAAACCATTACTTATCCTCAAGTAATGACAACAACACTCACTCTTCAATCACACAATCATGCAACAATTAACTTAGCCCTGTCATCAAATTTGCAAGGATTCTTCAACCCTCAAATCACACTCATAATCATACAAAATTGTCATAGCAGTTCAAGTTTTAGACTTAGGCCTCATTCGATCCAGAGTGTGTGTGTGCCACTTTGATCAAGTTCCAGAGGTGCTACAACATTACAAAGATATTGCATATAATTCAAAGGTAGAACACAAATATATTCACATATGGGGGAGCAGAAATCTCACATATACTCAAATTGTGCTATAACAAAAACAAAAAATGTTTTTTTTAAGAACATAAGAACACTTAACCCTCTTCACTGTAACATTTATTTTTCATGTGAATGTCGATCATTTGTAATGATGACACCTAATTACTCAATCAATGCATAGATCATAGTTGATGTAGCAATATTCATAGCATAGTCTTATCTAAAGATATCTTTCAACTCAAGGCTGAATATGGGGCTCATGAACAGACCTGCCTACTCAATATCCTAGACAGAGGACCTTTTTTTTTCACAACACCATAGATGCTACAGCAATGCTTATAACTCTTGTTGTCTTTGGACTCAAGTCTGCATATGGGGTACATATTCAGCCCAGGTTACTCAGCAACTTAAGCCATTAGAGCCAAATTTATTTCATAATGAGCACAGTTCAACCAAACTTTTCCCCCAAACTTGAGATATTTTCTACTCCTTTTAGTTTTCTTGGCTTTACTACATCATTCTCATAAAACTCAACCAAAGTCTAAGTGTCATGACAGAATTTTAACCTCCATCTATAGCTATCTCTCCTTGGCATTCTCATAAACACTCAATTTATCTTCATTAGGTCTTCAAATCCATACACAAATATTAGATAACAGCTCTCACACAACACACACCACAAGCATAACACATGCGACCAGAAACACAACAACTTGAAATGTGTTGTGTCCTCAAAAACACACAAGAGAAAACCATATATACTGGACATGTTTACAATAAAAAGGACATGTAGAATGAATCAGAAATTTAAAACTAGATGCAAGAAAAGTTTTTCAAAAGAAAAGAAAAAAATTAAAAGAAACTAGTAGGTAAGGTGTACTCCCTTGTTGCTAGGGTATTGCTGCAACAAGGTGCAATGACTTTAGCATTTTTTGGATGCGCTCCCCAGCCATTCCTTAGGGGATTCTTCCGGTGAGGTAGCTGACAACGTCTTTTTCTTTTTTTATAACGGGCTAGTGGGAGGAGTTATAGTTGGTGCAGCCTGCCTAGATGAAACAGATCTGGTCATTTTTTGTTCTGGTGTATCTGCTGCAGTAACGACTCCAGAAGTGCCCCATTTCCTTTTGCTAAGTCCTTTAGGACTAGTAAGAATATGTTTGCTGGGAATTTGTTGGGAGTTTGCTGTGAAGGAGTTGGAGTTGGGGCTTTAGCTGCATATCCCTCAACTGTGATTGCGGCAATGATATCAAGCAGTTACTTTGTTTCTGTAGGTGTACGAGTAACTGTGGCTGCTGCAGCTTCTAGCTCTACATCAATTTGCTCAGCTTCATCATCAGAAGTAGGAGGGGTGATTACTTTCTCTTTGCCCTTTCTAGAAAGGACTAGAATATGAGGCTCCTCTGCTGGTTCATCGCCCTCTTCTTGTATGATGTGCTTTTTTCTAGATTTGGAGGAGGTCTTGGTTGGGGGCTCCTCGAGTTCTTTCTCAAGCTCTTTATCTTCCTCTGTCGGGGAACTGTCAGGTGCAGACTTGACACCCTCTTCTTCAGGTTGGTTAGATTGGTCATCAACATCTGTTTTAGCCTCTGCTTACGGTTCTACTGCAGCTTCTTCCCCTAGTTCATCTGTGTCAGTAGCTTCTTTATTGACTTCTGCTAGAGCCTCAGTAGTGTTGGTATCAAAATTGTATTACTGGAGAAATGAATCAGGGAAATTTCGGTGGGTACTTTTCATATATACAACAAATTGGTGTAGGTGTTTTTCCAAGTGTTGCAAATAACTCCAAAACCAATTGTTTTTCCTCTGCTGAGCTTCAGCACATTGAGTGATGCTGGTGCTCAGTGCTTGGATTCTTTATTCTAACCCAATAACTCTTCTTGCCCATGTTACAATAGCTGGTTCAGATGGGGCTTCAGTAATTTCACCAGCAATTCTTTCGATGGTGCGTGCAGTGAGGGCACCATCATTCTTGATATGCTCATCTTTTGCATCAAGGCAAACTTCCAATACCACACAGATGCTAGTGATGAGTGAAGGAAATAGCAAGGCAGTTGCTTTGTGGTTTTCCATGGCACAGTCCCGAATTTCTTTTTCTATAATGCTTCCCACATCTATGGGTAACCCTCTTGAAATGCAAGTTATGCAACCTAAGAGGGGGGTGAATTGGGATTTATTTTGGCCTAAATTTTTTATAATTATATTATGGCCCAAGACGTTATAAAACTTTACAAATAAATCCAATTTTAGAATTTCAAAATAATGATTGCCATTTCAAAACTTTCTGAAATTATGATATGACCCCAAATATATTATTATTTTTCAAAGAGGTCCTTTTAAAAATTTTAACATAATACCCATATTTTTCAAAGTTATCAAAATCTTTCACTTTAGTCCAAAATATTCATCAATTGTAGTATGGCTCAAAACATTTCAAATGGTTGCAAAAAGGTCCAACTCCGAAATTCAAAATAATACTTATTAAAATCAAAGATTGCAAAACTTTTCATTTAGTCCAATTTATTCAAATCCACAAAATATTATATCTTATAAAAATCAAACATTTTAGTTTATGAAAAGTAATTAATTAAATTAATCTCTTGAGCTTCTCAAATGCTAAATCATGCATCAATTAAATCATACCGGCTTTACAAGAATTTTATCGCAATAATTAATCCGCTGAGCTCTAAACTTTTATTCTTGATTTTCCTGTTGTCCGTTAAGTGTCTTGAGCTTGATTTCACTTGATTCACTTACACAAATATTATCCTTCAAAAACTAGTGAAAATGTGAAATACAATATTTATTAAATCACTTAATACACATGTTTGTTATCATCAAAATTACATTATGTGTAGCCCTTTAGGCTAACACCTCTAACAATAACATACAACAGTACTAGCCTTTCTTGTGAAACGGTAGTGGTGTGGGTGGTTGGCATAAGTTTGGATTTTAGAAATTTCACCCACACCTTAGCAATGGGTATAAACTCTATCCTATTAATCACACGCCCTTCTTTATTAACCCAAGATGCACCGTTTTACGGTAAGTGCTGTGAAAATTTTGTTCCATCTTTGTGGGGTTAATTTGTCAAGCAATTTGGCATACTCGCAATTAACTTCAGAAGGTAAATTATAGAAAGTATTTATAACTCGATAATCTAATGGAACAAGCGAGTTTCTTACCAAATATTGTGCTAACCAGGGCTTACCAAATTGGCGTAAAATTCTTTCACCAACACAGGGTCTCGAGGGTGGTTACAAAACTCCAGCCACCCGCGTTTTGCTGCAGTATTGTATAATGATTGCATAATTCCTAAGGGTTAAGGTGGGAACTGAAACTATTTTTCTTCCAGAATCTTGCGCAGTTCGATAAATTCTTCATACTTTTCTTCCGCATGGTAACTTTGGAATCGTAAGGGATCTTTTAGTCGGCTGACTGTCCTTTTGTACCTTGGCATTGCTATAGCAGTAAGATTTCAATGGTAATATGCTCAAGAGTGAAACGAGAAGAAAAGGTTATGAAGTACTAGAGTCGTAACTGCGAAAGGGAAAGAAAATAGTGTTAGAGGTCAATATGCACAGTGACGCCCTTATATAGGTGGAATTAAATGAAAACAAATCTGGTAAAAGAGATAAATTAGGGAAGAATTGTTTTTAAATTTATTAAGCATATCCCATAAAAATAGGCAAGAGAAATTAATGCAGTAATTTAACATATATTTTTCCTCAATTTCTATCCTAATCCACCCAACCATCTGTCATATATTATCTCCAACAATAAAGTGGGAGGCTTCGTGATTAAGTTACTATAATGGTAATATTGGCTGCTGTAACACCCAATTGTGTGCTCTAGCAACGGTTACACACTCTCCTGAAATAGTTGCTGACACGTGGCTTGCATCTGTAATCTGTTAACATTACAACCCCAATTGTTAGTATTGAATCCAACTTCAATAAGTGCGTGACTAGGCTTTTTTTTTAGAAATAAAAAAAAAACAAAAAAAAAGATAAAAGTTAAACCATTTTGAATAAAGATAATAATAAATAACTAAATAAAATTCTATGACAAAACCATGGAGGATCAATCTCATTCAAAATGACTGCCTCAGCAATGAGTTGCCTCTCATCGAGCACTTGATTTAAGGTCTTTCAGTTTAACCTTACTTGAGTGCTCATAATGCTGGTTCTCTAAGGAGTAAGAGCTCCTTTGAACAATCTGTTGCTGAATGCATGTAATGCTTAACTCTGTGCCCATTAACTTTGAATTCATGGCCTGTCTTTTCATCTAGGAGATCAACAATCCCATAAGGGTTAATTCTGAGCAGCTTGAAAGGTCCAGACCATCTAGATTTCAGCTTTCCTGGAAATAGTCTTAACCTCATATTATGGAGTAGAACTTGTTGACCAGAGATTAATTTCCTGTGTGAAATGTGTTTGTCATGCCAGTGTTTTGTTCTCTCTTTATAGATTCTTATATTTTTATACGAAAATAGTCACAATTCATCAAGCTCAAATAGTTGAAGTTTCATTTGCTCTGCTGCAGCATGTATATCCCAATTTAATTGTTTCAGTGTCCAGTATGCTTTGTGCTCTAGCTCGAGTGGCAAGTGGCTAGCTTTCCCTTACACAATTCATTAGGGAAACATGCCTAATAGTGTCTTGTATGTTGTTCTGTAAGTACATAGGGAGTCATGTAAGCGCAAAAACCAATCCTTTCTTAATGGGTTCACCATTTTTTCAAGGATCTTCTTAATCTCCCTATTAGATACTTCTGCCTAGCTATTGGATTGTGGGTGATATGTTGTTGCTATTTTAAACTTGTCTCCATATTTAACCATAGCTACAACAAATACTTTGTTGCAGAAATGAGTACCCTCATCACTAATAATTGCTCGTAGAGTGCCAAACCTGGAAAAGATGTTTTTCTGAAGGAAGTTCACTAATGCTTGAGCATTATTGATAGGTAATGCTGCAGCTTCTACTCATTTGGAGACATAATCCACAGCAACCAGGATATATAAGTTCCCAAAGGATGGTGGAAAAAGATTCATGAAGTCTATTCCTCATTCATCGAAAATCTCTACTTCTATAATGTTCATCAATGGCATTTCATGTCTTTAAGTTATGTTTCCTATCCTTTGACACTTGTCACAACATTTAGTAAGCTCATAAGCATCTTTAAAAATAAAAGGTCAGTAATAACCTGATTGCAGAACCTTAGCAGCTGTTCTGTGACCACCAAAATGTCCTTTATATGCTGCAGCATAGCAAGATTCCAATATATGAGGAATTTCTTCCTCTGAAGCACATCTTCGTATTACTTGATCTGAGCATAACTTATACAAATATGGGTCATCACATTGGTAGCTTCTAACATCATGAAAAAATTTCCTTTTTTTACTGAAACTTCAACTCAAGTTGTAGCAATCTACTTACTAAGTAGTTAGTAAAATCTGCATACCATGGAAATCTTGATTGCTACAGCATCTATGCCTGCTGTATTACGAACAGTTGTTCATCAGGAAAAGTTTCAGTGATGTCTTTTTTTGTCAATGTGCTTACATCTACTTCTAGCCTAGACAGATGGTCTACTACTTGATTCTCAGTCCCCTTTTTATCTTTAATTTTCAAATCAAACTCCTGAAATAATAAGATCTATCTTATTAATCTCGGTTTAGCATCCTTCTTTGAGATTAGGTGCTTGATGGTTGCATGATATGTGTACACTATCACTTTAGTACCCACCAAATAAGCTCTAAACTTATCGAAAGCAAATACTACTGCTAGTAACTCTTTCTCTGTAGTGGTGTAATTAATCTGAGCTTGAGTAAAAGTTTTGCCGGCATGGTATATAGAGTGAAAAACTTTATTCTTCCTCTGCCCCAACAGAATGGTCACTAGCATCACACATTAGCTCAAATGGTAGAGTCCAATCTGGTGTTATAACCACTGGTGTAGTGATCAAAGCTTTCTTCAATTCTCCAAAGGCTTGAAGACAGTCTTTATCAAAATGAAAAGGCTTGTCATGTTCTAGCAATGAGTATAATGGTTTAGCTAAAACAATCAGTATATGTCTCTCCAAAGACTGAGAAATCGTCCATGAAAACTTCCAATGTTTGCTCCACCATATCCGAAAAAATAGACATCATACATCTCTGGAAAGTTGCTGGAGCATTGTACAAACCAAAGGGCATCCTTCTAAAGGAAAAAATTCCATAAGGACAGGTAAATGTAGTATTTTGCTGATCCTTTGGGGCTATAGCGATTTGGTTGTAGCTTGAATACCCATCTATGAAATAATAGTATTATTTTCTAGCAAGTCTGTCCAATATTTGATCTATAAATGGAAGTGGGAAGTGATCCTTCCATGTGGCTTTATTGAGTTTCTTGTAATCCATACATACCCTCCATCCAGTCACTGTTCTTGTATGAATAAGATCATTCTTTTCATTTGTTATCACTGTTATTCCTCCCTTCTTTAGAACACATTGAACTGGGCTTACCCATGAACTGTCTGATATCGGGCATATGATCCCAACATCCAGTCATTTGATGATTTCTTTTTTCACAACTTTCTTCATAATGGGATTTAACCTTCTATGTTGCTCTACTGAATTGCTGCAGCAGTCCTTTAATAGAATTTTATGCATGCATGTGGATGAGCTAATCCCTTTAATGTCTACCATAGTCCATCCAATTGCTTTTCTGCATTTCCCAAGCACATCTACTAGGCTCTTTTCTTGATCTGCATCCAAAGTAGATGAAATGATTACTTGAAGTGTATTGTTTTGACCAAGATAAGCATATTTCAAAAGTGAAGGTAACAAATTTAATTCAAGAGTAGGAGGTGATTCAATAGATGGTAAAGTTCCATTTACTTTCCTATCTGAAAGATTTAGTGGTTTAATAAATCTGCTATGTTTGTTAGATTGCCTTTCCCCCATTCAATCTATCTTATTTGCTACAACATCTTCTTCTTCAAATCTTTCAAAGGCGGCAGCTTCGTTACTGCATTACTACAGCATCTATTTATTTTGTCTACTATAGCAAGATCCACAGCACTCAGGAAATTGCAATCTTCTACCTCATCGGGGTTCTTCATAGCTTCTAATACAGTAAAGGTGACTTGTTGGCATTTACCCTCATTGTAAGCTCTCATTTCTGCACATCTATCAGAGTTTTTCCGGTTGCAAGGAAAGGTCTCCCAAGTATAATTGGTACCTCTTTATCAGCCTTAAAGTCTAGTACAATGAAATCCACTAGAAAGATGAATTTATCAACCTTCACCAATACATTCTTAATCTTTCCTTCAAGGTATGCATGAGATATGTCAGCTAATTGCAGAGTGACTGTTGTTGGTGTGCATTCTCCTACTCCCAATTGCTTAAATACAAATAATGACATCAGATTAATGCTAGCTCCCAAGTCACAGAGTGTTCTGCCATTGTACCTAGTTCCAATGGAACATGGTATTGTGAAGCTTCTTAAATCCTTCAATTTTTTAGGGATCTTACTTTGAAGCATGTGATTGCATTCTTGTGTTAAAGCAACAGTTTCAAATTCTCCCAACATTCTTTTTCTTGCCAATATATCATTTAGAAATTTCACATAATTAGGCATTTGCTCCAATGCTTCCACAAAAGGTATATTGATGTGTAATTACTTCAGTACTTCCAGGAATTTGCTAAATCGTTAGTCTTGCTTTTGTTTCTGGAATCTCTGTGGGAAAGGGGGTGGATGCCTAAATTGTTGGGCAGCTTCAGGAGATACCAATCTCTGATCATTTGATTTATTGTAAGTTGTCACCACTGGTGTTGCAACTTCTTCTTCAGCATTTAAAATAATGTTAATTTATTCTTATTTGATGAGTCTTTTGGAGAGAATTATATTTTTCCATCCACTTATTTGCCACATCAGTAAGCAAATTAAATTTTAAAAAGTAAAATTTAAATAATCTTTTGGAGATGCTCTAAAATGCTATTTTTTTCAACACTTAGCTCCATTGAACTTGATAAATCAAAAAGATGAGTATCTCATTTATGTCATTTTGTCAGCATGTTAGTGGAGGGAACGTCACATCACTTTAAATAGAATTTTTGAAATTTCGAAATGGATGTAATGTCGCGAGAAATTCTATAATACATTAGAGATAATACAATCAACTAATGAATATATGATGTGTAAATAAATTTAATCTAATTATTATTTATATAATTGATTTTAAAATAAATACATAAATATTGTGGTATCATTTAGTTACTGTATAATTAACTATAGTGCATTCAAAAATTTATCAAACACTTGGATGGAATGTGACTTCACTTGAAATAGAGATTTTAGAAGTCCAGTTACTTTACTACTTTAGTGGTCCATGTTTTGTGTAGACAATTTTATGCTCGTACAGAGTACAAACAATAATGCTTAAAGCCAACGAATTTTGAGAGTTGCATGGCTGGATCCTGCCTCTGTCCCCACAAGCATGTTATTGGCCCGGATGGATCTTCATCAGAGAATCTCCAGTAGTTACTTTGGCGTTTGGAGAATTTTATCTCCTAGTGCTTGACGTAAAAGCATCGAATTTTAAGTAAATGCTTAAAATGATAAAATTACTGACTTTGAAACAAAATTGGATCAACTTGAAAAATGAAAAATTGTTGTACTTACTGGACTGATATGCTGTTCTGGCATGATAGAGATTTGCACTCAATTAAATATACAAAGAACATGCAACAGATTTAGAGATCAAAACTCACGACCCCGGTATATTGTGGGCCATTGCCCCTAAATTATTGGGGGCATTGGTTGTAACCTCTATTGATATTTTTTTAATTGTTTTTTAAAAGTATTAAATGAAAAATAATTGGGGACCAAATTGGACAAAAAACTAATAAAATTATATTAAATAAAGACAGATATCTTAAGGATGGCAACGGAGAGGGGAGAGGATTGACATCTCCATATTTTTATTTTCGATATTTTATATATGTCTACATCTCCTCCTTGTCACTGTCAAAATTGCTTGAGAGTAGGAGATGAGGATTTCCAAATAATAATAGGGGATTCCTCAGGATCCCTAATCCTCAAATAATTAATACGTTTTTAGTTTCCACACTTGATTTAATCATATGAAAGAAAAAATAAATAAAATTTAGCAATATATCTTATATTAACATTAATATATTACAAAAGTCACACTACAAAATACAAATCATTAGAATAATTATCTTCGTCAATTTTAACAATCATATAACAAAAAGAAAAAAAAATACTTTTATATCAATAATGAAATAAAATGAAATTGATATAGATACTTAAATAAATGAGATGAGGACATGAGGTGGTACCAGGTTATGGTGAGATGAGGACAAGACAAATGAGATTGTGAGAGAGTAATTTAGGGTCTAATTTGTGAATTGCGCGCTTGTGAAGTTGTGGGACTGAAGCTATGGTTAAGTCTAAATTAATCAAAGTCCCTATATTAACTAATATTTATATTATTTGTATAAATATTTTGATAATTGTTATTTGCATCAATATTTAATATTTTACAATTTAAATTTTATTATTTATTTACTAATAATTCTAGAATACGAATATAGGGAAGGGATAAGGATTCCACCTCACTCTGTCTCTTCCCCAAATAAGAAATTAGATTAAAAAAATTCCTTCCTCGAATAAAAAATTAGTTATAAATTTATTCTTAAACTCTCCTTGAATAGATAAAATCCCCGGGACCGTTCTCGTGGAAATTTCTACCATCTTTAAAATATCTTCTTGACCTACATAGTTAACTTCTGAGCTATAATACAAGCATATTGATTTCAAGTACCTTAAATTGTAACAAATTGTAGATTACAATGACAAATTTTCAACAACACTTTCCAACTAATTTTCACTAAAATTAGTTTTGTTGTGCAAGCATTGTCAAATATCAAGTTTTTATGTGATTAGTAATTATTTAGTATATATTGTTAGTTGAATTTAATAGAATTGCTATGAATATATTTGTAGGATGATAAATATTTTTCTGTCTAATTTTTGGAGTTAAAGGATGGGGTACGGTTCATTTTTGTAATCAAATGATGTTTTAATAGTTTTCTTTTATTGCTTCATTGTAGAATCAATTATGTATTATTAATATTTTTTCTTTGGTGGTTGTTGTCTTAAAGGAAAAGCATAAAGACATCTAAAATAATACAATTTTTTTTTAATATTCAGAAATATGTGTTTGTTGCAAATTCCACGCTTGAAACTTCAACGAAATCGAAATAAATGTTTGCTTAATAGTTTGACAATCTTTTAGACACAAAACAAATTTAACTATCAATAATCTAACTCTACATAATATGTTGATATTTATGATTTGAAGTCTATCCAAACCTCTTATTTTGAATTTTCAAAGTGTAATCCAAAACCTCATGAATGAGGGAATAAGATTATTTTATGATCTGACTTTTAAAAATATTTGTCATATATATTTTAATAATAGTGTATGAATAAAATTTATTTTTTTTAATTTTTTATTTATTAATTATTAATTATCTATTAAATTATTTACTGAGTACATTATTAGAAGAAAAATCGTGATCCCTAAATCACACGAGAAATTATTTATAACTCAACCAAAAAAGTGACGATTAGCCCTCTTAAGCATAGTTATTGATAAAATATATGTGTACGTCTTTCTTTTCTAACTGAAAAAATTCTTTTCTCAACCGCCTTTTTTTACAAATTGAGTCGAATTCAAATACGACAAAAATAGTTATATTTGTTATATCTCAAATGTCATCTTATTGTTATTAATTTTTTTAAAGAAATGATGAGTCATCCACCAAAAAAGTTACCCGGTTATAAAAACTGTTACAAAATCTTAAATTTGTTCAATTTTACAATCAACGTACGTAATTAAGTAATTTACATTAATAATTTATTAAAAAGACAAAATTACCCTTATAAAAATTAATAAGTCTATTTAATTTGCTTTTTGTTTTTTTTGTTGTTGTTGTTTTAAATCAAAATAAACGCCACCTTATTTGTTAAAACTAAACCATTAAATTAACGCGTTATAAAGTTGAACGACCGTTACAATGTCGCTGGCTGGCGAAGAGGAACAAATAAATAAATAAAGGATATCATTAAACAAATAATAAACAAAAAGATTGATCGTGTAGAATTAATTAATTATATTGACGAAATTGGCAATTTGGGAATGAAACAAGATTGAAATTTTGATGGTACAGCTCAGCGTAAAAGCTTTAGTTTTGTCTGCTGACGAGAGAGTTGCCTCTGTTGACTGCGACCCCTGCATTTTCTCTCTTTGCATACAAATTACATACAAAACGTGAAAAGCAATTCTTTGATTGGTTGGTTGGGTTTGGTCAAAAAAATATTTTTTTAATTCTATTTTTGTTGTTTTTCAGTTTCGTGTGGGACTAATGCGTCTGTGGGTTTTAAGTCGGGAAGATGATTGAATCTTCATTTGTCTGCTGGAGTTCATTGAGTCAAGTTGACAAACACTTGGCCTGCACTTTTTAATACTGTCAAAGCTTTGAAGTGAAAAAAAAATGCAAACTCTCGTCTGGGTTTTGTGATTTTTGGTTTGATTTGGTATCTGGGTTTTTGATCTTTTTTTCTTTTTGTTCATTTGGGAAATGAAAGGGAGATTTGCTAGTCCAGGGAGTAGTTACTTTGTGTTGAACACAGGAGCTAAAATTCCAGCCATTGGATTGGGAACATGGCAAACTGGGGGAGAGCTTTGTGTTGAAGCTGTGAAAACAGCATTGTCAGTGGGTTACCGTAATATAGATTGTGCTCATCTTTATGGGAATGAGATTGAAGTTGGAGAAGCACTTGATGAAGCTTTCAAAGGATCTCTCAAGAGAGAGGATGTGTTCCTGACCTCAACTCTCTATTGTAGTATGAATTCAATCAATAAGATTGAAAATTACGTCAGAGTGTCTCTTAAGAATCTTGGAGTTTCATATTTGGATCTCTATTTAATGCATTGGCCTGAGTGCTCTGCTTCTGGTTTTGGGGATGCTACTGATCCTCCTTCTAAGTCCGGGAGTGAGCGTAGGCAGTTTTTAAATCGCTTGAAGAAAGCATGGAAAGCCATGGAAGGTCTCGTAGACTCGGGATTGGTCAGAGCTATTGGTGTCAGTAATTTTGGGGTGTCACAGATCAAAGAGTTGCTTAAATTTGCCAAAATTATGCCTGCGGTGAATCAGGTTAGCTTCTATATTACTCATTCTCATTCAGTTTCCTAGTTTTTCAATTCTTAATCATTGCGTAGGGATCTAATCGAGTTTTACATTATTAGATGGATTTATTTTGTATATTGGTCATCTTCAGGCTAGATATTGAAAACCTTTTGGCTGCTTAATATAAGAATATTTAACATGAAAATTTCGTGAATACAATCTTCTTTCTGCTTCAGTGCATGAGATCTATCCTTTTCTGGACTGATAAAGCAAATTTCAAAGTAGTTAGAGTGTGATAGCGTCGAAAGCTCAATCACTTGGAAGTGAATCTGCATCTATTCTCTTTTTTTTTTTTTTGGATCAACTTGAATCTAGAGTTTTTCCTTTTATCATCTTCAGATTTATAAACGAAAGTTTTATAGGAGTTGTATCTGCTCACATTGTTGTCTTCATAGTCCAGTGGGCAGCTGGTTCTCTTAGGTATGGGGCTTTTAATCATTGACATAAGTCTTATTCTTTGACTTTTCCCTATAAAATAAAAGCATCATCGCAGATCCTTTTACTTTTGATTTTGTACGATCTTTTGCTATTTACCAGGCCGATGAGGTTTAGATGCAACAATCTCTGTGGCATTCTATATTGAAGCTATGAAGTGCATATTTCAAATTTTGGCACAGATTTGATATAAAAAGGTTCTGGAAGGAGTAAAAGAATATAGATAGAAAAATATGAATGGAAAAAGGGGGAAGGGGAACTTAAGTAGAATTGAAAGATAAGTTATAGGAGTCAAGAGAATGATACATAGATGGGTACCGAAGAATGATAGAATTAGAAACCCATAACTAAAGGAAGTGAGAGCACACAGATAGAAGGAACCAAATCAAAAGTGGATGGAAGAGAGAAAAAGGAGAGGAAAGAGGAAGCAAGAAAATAACAAAGATGAGATGGAAGAAAAGTAGCAGAGAAGAAACATCTAGTGTTTCAACATTCCTAAAATCAATTTAATTGTTCTTAAAATGGCACAAAAGCATACCTATATATCTAATTCAACACATTGAAAAAAAAGAGTGATATCTGAGAATTCCTCAAATGAATATGCCAAAGTATCAAATTGCTGACATGCAAGTGCCAGACTCCATGCCTTGATCTGACCAATTGTGTTGTTACTTGTTTGCTGTAATGATCTGTCACTATTCTGTTTCACCCTAGCCATCGGGTAAAAATAATAGTATTCACAATTGAATCTATCATCTGTAAGCAGTAGTTCTGCAGTTGATAGTGTAGTTGCCTGGCCGTATGCTAAATAAAATATTGTCATATCTATCACCGTAAATAATAATGATTGTAAAAGGTTGGTATAGTTAAATTACTTGTTGCATACCATTTATTCAGTCTCCTGGCCATTTATTCCTTATGATGATAATTTTTAATATTTGTCATATCTTCTAGTTCTATCAACTTTAATATCTTTTAATGCTTTTACAGTGTTCTTAATTTATCAAATTGTATTTATTTTGAGGCTTAAGCTTCCAGACTGAATTTTTTCATCTGATTGGTATTTCCTTTTTTTTTAATTTAACTTAAATATCATTAGCTATAGGTTTAAAATTATTTTAATATAATCATTTCATATTTCAACAATTGAACCTCTTGCTGCTTCTAATTTTGTCATTGTTATATCTGTAGTTTTCTTTTTACTCTTATTTAAAGATTGGTCTATAGTTGATAGTTTTTGCTTTCATCAATCTATACGATTTAATTCATCAGAACTTGTCCATAAATTTTGAGGTTTAAAATTGATTTATGATGAGCTTTTCATAGGTGGAGTTGCATCCTTTTTGGAGACAGGATGAACTAGTAAAATTCTGTCAATCTAAAGGTATCCATGTATCTGCTCACACACCTTTAGGCGTACCTACTTCAAGTCCTGGAACATCTGATAGTGGATCAGGTGGGGAAGATGAAACTGGAACTCCACGCATATCATTTAGAAGGTCAAGATCGGTGCATGGGCCAATGCTGAAATTATCGGTCGTTTCAGAGATAGCAGATAAGCACAAGAAAACACCCGAGCAGGTATCTTAGCTTTTATTTCATGTGGCATCTGTCTTACTAGATATGTTATGTTGACCACATTTATGAATTCCGATTGTCTGTCATTTGATATGGTGTGGCCTACACACACACACACACTGGCAAATTCTTGTCCGTTCATTAAATATCTTTTGATTTAAGTGAATATTTGCAAGTCCCAATGAAGTGAGTGTTCTATTCTCCTTCAATGATGGCAAAAGCTTATTGCAGCATTATCCTCATGCATATAAATGTCAGAAAGCTATCATTTTCTCCCATCCCCTCAAATCTCACAACCCCTCGCCAAGCATAATGCTGCATTATCCTTGTTTTATAAGTGGGAGAAAGCTATCTTATTCTCTGAATCTTCCCTCAAATTTGAAGCTAGTTTGATGAGTAGTTGAACTAGAGACGAGGGCTATATCATATAACATACATCTTCTTTGGGTTTTACAATTTCATGCTGCACTTGTTTTTTTCGTAACTTTCTACCTCATGTAGTATTTAAATGAATCATTCTCAGGTTTGAGATCTTAATATCCTTGCTTGAAATAATTCCTTCCCTCTGTGCTCTCCTAGGAGTGAGTGAGTGGCATCTGCATTCACAGAGCGAAAGAGGGAGAGGAACTTTGAGTGCTGTGGATATCCTCATTGGGGAGTGTTTACATTAAAACTAGATCAAAGATACCCCACAAATTGAAACTTCTATGCAAGTTAAAAGCATTTAAGTAATAATGGAGTTGTAAGGCCAGTACGGCTTTAGGTTGAAACTTATCAACATGAATACTAGCATTTGCAAAATTGCAGCTAAGTGTGTCATCTTTTATCTTGGCTAACACTTTCAAAAAATTGCATTCTCCCTGTTGCATTTAGAAATGATTCAATGTGTTTCCAGTTCCATTGCAGTCAATTCTAAGAATTGACTATTAGGAAAATGGAATAAACCAATCATGGTACTAATATTTACTAGCTCGTTGCCTGCAAAACAGAGATTAACTGAAATACTAAAGCTCCTATAATTGATTGGCAAAAACTTGCAAAACATTTACTTCACGGGCTTGTTTAATGTCATGGTAAAGAAGAAGCCGGGGGTAAAAGAACAACACTCCAGGACCTGGCCATCCTTGTTTATGACCTTATTGGTGTGCCCGGGCAACTTCAGCCTCTTTCTCATCTCCCTTAGTGCCACATTTTGCAATTACTGTTCTTCCAATTGCAATCATAAACTTATTCTTCATTTTCTAGAATTCCATTTTGTAAGATATTTTATTTTTTAAAGATATCATTTGTGAAGAAGCGTTAAGTGAAAGTAGGGCCCCAACTGAATGTCCAATGACCATGGATATAAAATGGCTTCCTTGTTAGATAGCATTTATAGCTTCCAAGCTACTGTCCACATTAAAGCCATTGAAGAAAACAGAAGCTGTTGCCTGATACCATAATTGATAAGCTGGATTTTCATTGACATTGCTTTAGTGTTGAAAAGATCAGTATTTGTTATAGCTGATGCACAGAATTAATCTGCCTTTGGTCTGAAAAATTCCCAGTATCTTTGTCCCTGCAGTTTGGAGACACATCTTTTGTTTTCTAGTTCTGCATTTTCTTTAGAACCACCAAGGCTTCTTTTCACCAACATGCACACATAAGAAACTGACTCAAACAAAATATTGCTGATTGAATTAGTAAACCTCCTTATGAAGAGGTTCTCACTGTTCTTGAGCTGGTTTTTTTGTAATTGCCCAATGGAAATGTGAAAGTAAATACTGGCTATCTGCAGTAAAGCTCATTTGCTAAGTTTTATCAAATCAATCTGAATCTGAGTTCAAAAAAAGGAACTTTTTGACCGCAGTTAATAGGTTTGGAGCCTTGTTGGAACCTCTTGTTGATAAGTGTATAGGCTGCGTGTCCATGCGAGTGTGAGATTCAATGATTTTTCCAATGAGTTCCTCTTCACTCATGTGTTGTGTCTGGTGATGCTAAAACATTTTCGTAGTCTTTTACAGAGGTCAGTATGAATGTTCTTTTTGAATTGTAAATGCAGCAGCTCATCTTTTCCCCTTTTTTTAATTCTTCCAGGGTTCAGCTATATAAATTATTGTCAAAATTCTTTTAGTTTGGTCTTAAGATTACTCTGTAGGCCAGTATATATGTATTTCATTTATTCTTATGGTCTTCTGAACTACAAAATTAGATGAACTTCACATACTAGCTTCTGTTGATTTTAGGGGGAAAAAAATCTATTTTCTCTGTACAAAATTTCAGGTCTTATTTCTTGTACGTTAGTAATAGAAATAAAAGGGGAATTTGATAGTTACAAAATTTTCATATTTTCTGCTTTGCAAATACCGATGCAATGTTATTTCAGCAATTTTGTGTTTGCTATGGCCAAGCCATGGCGTGAAATCACTAATTGGTTCTAGCTTTTAAAGGGGGAATCCCCTTCATGAGATTATAGGTTGGATGATATTTGGGAACCTACAACTTCAGGTTTAGGGGTGACTGCTTTGTCATGGTTTATGTTGAAATTACCAGCTGGTTTGAAAAAAATTAAAAACAGAAACAAAAACAAATCCTCTGTGCATTGAGTTAGCGGACAACAAATAGGAACTGAACAGCCTTTTGTGTATGTTTCTGTTCGCCTTGTGTTTTGATATTTTTAAACACAGATTATTCTACGCTGGGGACTGCAAAGGGGTACAAGTGTCCTACCTTGCAGCTTGAAGCCTGATCGGATAAGGAAAAACATAGACATTTTCAGTTGGTCTCTGTCAGACGATGAGTGGAACCGCTTGAACCAGATTGAACCGCAGGTATGTTTATTCGGAAACGAGCCTTTGAATAAGCTGTCAGCCTCAGACAGTGGCTTCACATTTGGTAGCGGTCCCCTTCAATCTGTGCGGGAGATGGAAGATGATGTGGAGTCCAATGCCTGATTTTTTTCCTTGAGATAATGTGTCTTTTTTTTTTTTTTTCCCCCAAAGATGTCATCAAATTACAGTTTGTCAAATACCCATTGTTGTAAGATTTGGTTCTGTGGATGCTGAATAGAATGGTCAAAGATGGGTTATTGATTGAACTGGCATATGTTTGTTCCTAGCTTGCTAGTCCTATCTTCAACAAATTACCATTTGTTCCTTGAATCACCTGTGCAACTTCCATGGATATATATATATATATATATATACATGTACACTGTTTCTTCATCATTTAATCCTGCTATTTAGTCTAATTTTTGTTGATTTCGCAGTTTTTATACTTTGATGTACCAAAGCTACAGAGACAGAATTGGGGTAACACTAACACAGCATATATTGTAATTATTGCAATATATATTTTAGAATTGGTGGGTGGGTGGAGGCATCGAGTGGTTTGGTAATGTATGATTAATATTATATGTTATGGTGCCAATGCCATCAATCATTTAGAAGCCTAATTTATCTTTCTTACTTTAAGCAACCCGGTTGCTGTTTTTCGTTGTGGCTTTTGCACTATTATCTGCTCCTACTCAAGAATAGTTTTTAGTGGGAAACTTTTTTCAAGATGCTCTCTCCACCACAAACTAATGCAGGCCACTCAAGTGTTGTATTTTGTTATCCATCCATCCCTTGTGAATGAAGAAAAATATTAGTAAAAACCATAAAATGATTTTCCAAGATTTAAATTATGCAGTCGTGTGGATATCCGTATAATTTTAATTTATAATAGAATCCTTATCTAATGCGGACATGTAAATCATTTTAACCTTCATTCAGAGTTAAAAGGTTTAAATTATAAATTCAATACATTAAAGAGTGCATAATTTTCTTATCGTTTAATTATGTCTGCATATTTTTACTTTTTTAAATTTAAACCACTGCATTATATGATTTTGGTCATGTTAAATGTCACATGGTTAGCCAGTCAAGCAGCTAAAGTTACAAGACCACTTAGTGGAGCAAAATATAAATAGAGAAAAATAATTAAAACCAAGCTTATCGACCTTAACTTTTAAGAATAAAAAAGCCATTCGACCTTGGCCAAATAGTTGTTCTCATATTTGAATCTTTATATTATAATATAAGATTTTAGATAATTTTTTTCTTTTATAAAATATAAATAAAATATATATCCCTCGTTAATATTAATATAAAAAATTCAGAATGTTAATATTAATATAAAAAAATTCAGAATTAAAAGAAAAAAAAATGCTAATCTAACTTACAATGGAAGCTTCTTGTGGAGAGACATTGGGCCGTGAGATGAGGACACAAAATTAATGAGTCATTAATGAAATAATTAAAATGAAAGGCATTAGTGGTGGAAGACACGTGTGATGTGATGTGCAGTTTGCGAAAAACAAATGGCACTTACAACGTGCCAATAATTCTAAATTGGTTATCAACTCATTTGACATTTTGTCTTTGTCAGATAAATTAACAATTTATGCAAAGAGGCAAACAAATGGAATATCCATACATATATATATATATGTATATTTAATAAATTGAATACAGGAAGAGGGTGGAATGGCACCCACTTCCATACCCAGTTGCCTGAGTTGACCCACCACTTCAGCAAAATTATTCAAGAAATTCAGTTTAAAAGCTGACATTTGCTTACAAACAAAAATAAATTACCCACAAGTTGGTCTTAAATCTTTAGTCTTGGATGACAATTAGCCATTGCTGCATAAACAAACCCAAAAAGTCTACCAAGATTTTGCTATATTGACCAGGAATTAGCTTCATGACCTCAACTCTAAATCGGCATAGAGTGCTTCAAGCTTTGCATACACACAACACGTTCACATTTCACATTCATTAACCACAAGAATATTCTAACCCTTGTAAACTTATTCCCTTTGAGGTTTGTCAAAGTTAGGCCAGCCAAGTCATCCATCCATTCATAGTTGCACACTTAAAATTTTCTTTGCATAGCTGTAAGAAGGAACTTTCTTAAAAAAGGGAAAAATAAATAAATAAGTCAATGGACTCATAATGAAGAAACTTATAGCTTATTTGAGAACCTTCAAATCACTTCTATGTACCATCAAATGAAACAATGAACAAAAAAATACAAACAAGTCAAAACAATCCATAATTAAGAAATTTTAATCAACATTTATCTGCTCATTTGACAAAGGTTGGCATACAACAGAAGTATTGACTTAGAAATGGGAGATTGAGAGTCTTGAATCCAGAAAGCCAACTCATTTGACTTCATCTAGCTAGAATCGGATAGAATCACTACATCTTATTGTTGTATGCAGAAATTTCAAAGTTTTCTGCTTCTTTTGTTTGTATGCATAATTGCTACGGAAAATTATCGGGCAAAAATAAAGCTAGAGATGTTCAGATAACTTAGAAAAAAACTGGTAGAATGATCCAGTGTATACATTACAAAATTGGATTCAAAGTCGCATACAAAAGTGTCAGTATCATTTTTCTAAGCCTCTACAGCTCGGTAGTGCTTTCACCAAAAAAAATCTATGCAGCATTTTCAAGAGATGGGTGCTTATTTTAGGAAGAACTTTATAGTCCTAAAGCATAGTATGGAGACCAGGATAACAACATATTTCCCCACGTTTCTGGCTTCATTTCTGATCATCAATATCTAAAGTGCAAAGGCATGGCCAAACTACATCAATTGAAACAAAATCATTTCAAATTAACATGCGTGCACAACTGAAACTGCATCATTTCACAGAAATGATATCCAAGAAAATAGAGATAAGAAAAATTTCTGAAATTTGATCTCAAATGCTCCTTATATTATCAAATATGAACCGCCGTAATGTCGAAAAGAAAAATTGAACTTTTAATTTATACAAGTTTGAGGACCAATATCTTCCTTAAGATGTAAGACAAAACAAATTTGAATTATAAGACTTACAACATTCAGTATAACCCATTTTGTTTCTTCAGTTAGATTCCTCTCTCCTCCATGTGGGAGCAGCAAACTTTGAGAATCAGATACGTGAGTGAATATTTACAACAGAATCAGTGTTTATAGAGAAAAAGCATCACTTTACAGAGAAGTCAACGGCAACCTTTAATGAGAAACATCTCCAACTGTGCAACTGAAGCTTCCCAAGTCACAGAAGAAAGCTAGATAATGCTGTCAAGCCAAGAAACTAACTGCTGAGTTGTAGGCCGCACTTTAGGGGATTCACTTAAGCACATGCATGCAATATCAAGAACTCGCAACATTTCCTTATCATGCTGCTTGTCATAAATGAAAGGATCTAACACCTCACTTTCCCGATTTTCTTGTCTCATCCGTATCACCCATGATATCAGATCCCTGGATCCCTTCGGCTTACACATATCCATCGGCCGTTTCCCAGTGAGAAGCTCCAAAAGCACAACCCCAAAACTATACACGTCCCCTTTATAAGTAGCAACAGAAGCTTGGCCATATTCAGGAGGGATGTAGCCTAGTGTCCCAACAAGATCAGTAGTCACATGTGTATCATATGGACCAAGTATGAGCCTAGCAAGACCAAAATCAGCTAAGTGGGCTCCAAAATTCCCATCTAGAAGGATATTACTCGACTTAATGTCTCGGTGAAGGATATGAGGCTCACATGATTGGTGCAAATAAGCAAGTCCTCTTGCTGCCCCTTGGGCAATATGAAGCCTTGAATCCCAATCAAGCGAGGATGGTCCATCAAGTTTCTCATGTAACCAATAATCCAAGCTACCATTTTCCATGAACGAATATATTAAGAGTCTGTCATTTTTATGCATACAGTATCCTTGAAGATGGACAAGGTTCGGATGCTGGGCTCTCGAAAGGGCTTCAACTTCAGCACGGAATTCTCTCTCCATCTGCCCACAATCACCAGAGAGCCGCTTGATAGCAACGTTCCTGCCATCGGGAAGGGTGGCTCTGTAAACCAGACCAAAACCCCCACAGCCTATGATATTTGCTTGGTCGAAATTGTTGGTGGATTCCAAAATATCATCAATAGAGATCTCTTTCTCCTTATTATGAAACAAAACTACTAACTTTGAACCAAGTTCTTCTAGATCTTTATCATTTGTGTTAGCTTCCTCCTTTTCAGGATCAACCTCTCCCCGGCTATGTGCCCGTAGCAAAATCATGAAGATCAGGATAAGAAGAAAAGCTGACCCAAATGTGATCCCAATAGCCATTCCCACAATGGCGTATTTGTTTCTCCTAGATTTTTTTGCTGGCTTGACCTGGCCACTTTCCCTATCAATTGTACAAGAGTACCGATGCTCACCACAAAGATTATTTCCATCAAAGCTTGAATTTGGAAAAGTCTGAAACTGGCCTCCCGACGGGATCCTCCCAGTAAGATGATTATTGGCAACACTAAACTTAGAAAGAAAGCTGAGCTTTTCCAATGAAATAGGTATAGCACCTGATAGATTGTTATAGGACAAATCCAGCATCTCCAAGCTTGTCATCCCAGACAATTCACTAGGAATTGGTCCAGATAAATTATTATGCTTCAAATCAAACACATGGAGCTTCTTCAGATTCCCAAACTCCGGCCAAATTGACCCATCAAGACGGTTAAGGCTAAGGTCAATAGTTGGAGGAAAGCTCCAAATTTGATTATACTGCAGCCCTCTTGCACTAACATTCCTTCTCATGAAAAAGGGGAAATCTGGGGAAGGCTCCTCCAAAGAGATATTCCTACTGATGAGGCTTGGTAATCCAGTTAGATTTTTTGGAATCTCTCCTGTAAAGGTGTTGTTTGATAAGTCCAAGTAGAAGAGATCCTGAAAACCACCAAACCAGACTGGAATTGTTCCACTCAACTGATTCCAAGATAAATCAACCAACTGCAATTTGGAGCAACCCCTCAACCATTGGGGTATTAAACCCCTAAGCCCGCAACTTGCAATAACAAGAACTTTTAAATTTGCAAAATTCAATCTGGGATCAGTAGGCAATTTTTCATTACGGAAATTCAAGGTAAGGACCAGAGTTGTAAGGTTCCTACACTGCTGTAAGACCTGGAGAGCAGATGAAAGATTATAGATGCTGGAATTTGAGAGGGAAAGGTAAGAAAGACTCTCAAAATTCTTGTAGGTTTCTGGTATTTGACCACTGAAATTGTTTCGGGCAAGATTGATGTTTTTCAATTTTCTACAACGGGGAAGATTTGTGGGCAGAGGACCATTAAACTTATTTGAGCCTAAATCAAGAGATGTCAAATTAGTCAAAGCAGGACAATTGAGAAGCAAAGAACCATCCAAAGAGTTATTCCTCAAGTTAAGCAAATTAAGGGTGGGTGAATTTGACAGTGAACGAGGTATCCTACCAGTGAATCTATTGGAATGGGCTACAAGATATTGAAACTCACCTAACCCAGCAAAAACATCAGGTATGTTGCCTGAAAAATTATTGGAAGATACATCTAAACGAACAAGATTAGAGAGATCAGCAATAGAAGGACTGAGCTTGCCAGAAAGTTGGTTGTCTTGCAAACCTAAAAGCCTCAACTTTTGAAGCTGAAATATGTCATCAGCTATGCCACCAGTGAGGTCATTCATGCCAAGACACAAGCGTTCTAATGAAGCACAATTGCCTAATCCGGGTGAAAGAGTACCAGAGAAATAATTAACTGACAAATTAATAACACGAAGGCGGGAAGAATTCTTGCAAATGCTAGTGGGAACTGAACCATTCAATGAATTGGAAGAAATGTCAAGAACTTGGATTGAAGGAAGATTGATGGTTTGTGGAAGAGGGCCTGATAAGTCATTGGAGCTCAAGTCTAGGACCTTCAAATTAGGCAAATTGACCAATGACACAGGCACTGTGCCTTTAAGCAAATTGTGAGAAATATTAAGGAATCTAAGTTGAACCAAATTGCCTAAAGATTCAGATAATTTGCCTTTTAATCTTCTTTTATAAAGAAACAGCCCAGTTACTCTACCAGAACCTATGCTATTATTCAATCCAAGTGAAGATGAAGAATTGCAAGTGATGCCTACCCAGTTGCAGCAATCAGATGACGATGCATTGGTTCCCCAGCCATCAATCCCTGATTCAAAATTCTTCCTGAAATCTTCCAATGCTGCCAAATCATTTGGGTTGCAAGTGAGGTCCTGCCGCTGTGAATGAAGCAGCTGAGCTTGGAAGCAGAACCCAGCAAGGATTATGAACAGGCACAAATCTTGAACACCCATATGAGCTCAGCCCAAGAGAAAGATTAAGAGAAAAATATAATCAGTAGTATGTTCATGGATTGTCGAATCAAGAAACAACAAAACCCTTATCAGCAAGTAAGCCCAAAGTAAAGAAAAGAAGAGAAATTAAGACAGAGCTGTCCGATAAGAAGGAGGTGGCTATAAGCTTTGACTTCAACACGGTTCTGTTTTTAACTCGTAAAAGAAGAGAACGAAATCAACTTGATTCATGGTCGTTAGCTAAGCCGAAGAAGCCAGAGCTGAAATAGTTAGTAGAATGGTAAAGAAGATTGAATGCTGACTTTGTAAGCCGAAATTCGATGCAGGCACCGGCTACAGCAGGTTATAAGTGGGAGTGGCAACAAGTCAATGGACATTCATTGTACTTAACGTTACAACGCCGGGCCGCCTTTACTTTTTAACTACATTTTGCAATTGTTGTTGAAGCAATTAAATATGATCATCACCCATGACGCTTTGCCTTTTATTCTTTATTTTATTTAATAACAAATTTTTCATTCTCGTCAAAATAAATAATAATAATAATAATTGCAAATTTTTTTATTCAACAACCACTTGTTGCTTTAAATAAGTGCTTTTTGTTACATAGGTGCTTTTTGTCAAATAACTATCATAAGAGCACTGACATTTAAGTAGAAATATTTCAAGAATCACAAACTAATCAATGTTAAATCCGTTTAGGTTATTGTTAATTAAAAAAAAAAATCAAAGCATAATTAAATTTAAACATAAATAAATTGTTTTCAAAACACAAATCACAAAGTTCAAAACACAACAAAATTCAAACATAAATATTAAATAAGCTTCCTCCACCACTCCACGCAAGCACTTCGACAAGTTCTAAATTCAAATTCTTGTACTCTAAATTGAAGCATCGATCTCCTAAAGAAGAATTGAAAAAATAATGTATAATGACTACTTCCTTTAAGCCACATTGCAAATAAATAAATTCAATTCATATATTTAATTGAACAATAAAGATATCTTTGCAGTTTGCACATCATATCTTTAATTGATCAAATAAACCAATTTCATATCTTTGCACATCAAACACAAACACAAATAAATAAATCCAATTCATATCTTTAATTGAGCTAAAAGGCTATTACAATCTTTATAATTTCTGTTATATCATTATAATTACAAATAAATATAACATGTTTAGCAAATTCTTCAAAATATATATCTATAAAATTTATGTCAATCATGCTTATTTTATGGCATTCATCACCAAGTCTAGTTAATAATAATCCTAGACAACACTATTCTATCAACTTCAACTTATCTAACTAAAACAATTACAAATTTACAATGTTACAATTAGACTTAAAAGTTTAAAACTATAACAACTATAATTATAGTTTAAATTACAACTTAAAAGTATAATATCAAATTATAAATAATAATATATATTAAAATTTACCTTTCAAATATCCATAACACCAATATCAGCGCTCATCGTTTCCACTGTTAAAGCTTGTAATCTTATAAACTCTTTAAAATTAAAAAAAAATTATTAAGTAACTTAAGTACATGTAGATGTTATATATAAACTATAATACATTTTAAATATATTATGTATGATAAAAATGTTACCTTCGTGTACCTCCATATGAAACATTTACTCCTTAATATCTTTTTGACGGTTGAAGACGAGATTGGCAAAAAGTTTAGATTACAACCAATTTTAGTACATATTATTAACTTTATGAAATGAAAATTATCATGACATTTTTAGACTTGAATAAGTAATACTTAGATAGTAAATAATGTGTTTTTTGAAATACTAACTAGGCAACCCGAGAGAGGGGTGAATTGAGATTTTAAAATTTAAGCTAAGCAAACCACACAACAATTTAATCTAATGCCTTAGTGGAATCTAAAACAATAAATTTAATAAAGCACAATAATAAAAGAGTAAGGGAAGAGAAAACAAACACAATGATTTTTGCGTGGTTCGGCAATCCCTGCTTACGTTCACGCCTTCAAGCTCACCCGACTTGAGGATTTCACTATCCAAGCCTCCCAAGGCTTCAAGTTCTTTACAATCAAGAGATTATCTCCACAATCTCTTCACCATAAGTGTTTCTCACACTTGTACACTCACAATTTGATGAGAAATGAAAATTAAAACAAACAACTCTCTTTTAGAGTGGATATACAAATGATAGCTCAATAAAGATTTAATCTATGATGATTTGCGAAATTGAAGCTCAATATATATTGTGTGCACTTGTTTATGCTTGCAAAGATTATTAAAAATGAATTGGATTTCAATTTATATAGTTTGAACTCAAAAACTAGCCGTTATAGACTTTTTGGTGATAACTGACTTGCTGCTTTGTAAATTCGGTTAGCCGCTTTTATGTTACCGTTACAGCAAATATTTGAATTTTAGAACATCCAGCATGCTGCTTTCAAAATCCGGTTAGCCGCTTTCATTCCAGTGAGCTACTGCACATAATCCAGCTTGTCGCTTTGTAAAATCCGGTTAACCGCTTAGCTACAGTGACTTTATAGAATTACATTATGGCCCAAAACGTCATAAAACTTTGTACAATGGTCTAATGTTAGAATTTCTAAATAATGCTTGTTATGCCCAACACTTTTTAAAATTATGATATCGCCTAAAATGCTCTGAAACTTTTCAAATAAGTCCTTCTCTAGAATTACAAGCAATACTTATTGATTTTAAAGTTTTCAAAACTCTTTCAATTAGACTATAAACTTGAAAAACAACCAATTTTTTAAAATTATTTTTCCATTAAATATAAAAATAATGTGAAAATAATGATTTATTTAAAATGTATAAAAAATAATTTGAGCTTTTAAAAACTTAATCATTTTTAATTTTGTTTGTTATCATTAAAATCAACATTATGGATACATAAATGTTAACATTTTTACTACATTTTACTTATATTTTGTATGAACATCCATTTTAGTTTATTTTTAATAAATTTAGTTTTTTTAGAATAATTTATATGCTTAGATCATATACATAATTATAGGTGACCGGAAGCTCAAATTTCAAGAAAGGAATGTTTCCGCAATAGACTTGTAAAGACAATAAAAGAACTTGATTACAGAATAATTGAAACTAATCTGGAATAGTGAAGATGTTGTAGCATGTTGTTGTAGCAATCCCAGAGTAATGATAGAGAAGATTTGCGCATTAACTAAAAGATTGCGATATGGAGTTTCTAAAAATGGAAGATACGCGCCCTAAACTTTAGGTTGCCCTAATTCTAAGCTATAAAATGAGTACACATGCAAATAAAAACGGAGAGTTGTCATCTAATGAAAAAACCACAGAGAAAAACACAATAAAATAGAAATTAAGAGAGAGATTGAAGGCTGTCCTAGAGGAGAAATTGCAGAGATCAATTGAAAATCAGTTCTTTTTATTCTTTTCTTGTTTTCTATTTATTCATGGGGATGTATTTGATAGCTGAAACTCTTTTATTTATTTATTTATCATAAATCATGAACTAAATTCTCTCGTGGTTAATAATAAACGATCTTAATGGATGTTTGACTGATATGCGAGCATTGCTTATTGTTTGCTATAGCATTTTGTCTTAATTGTGCTTAATTTAATTCTTTATTTTGGCTGACCACCCATTTAGGGATACTAGCTAAGAAAGAGCCTAAAAAATGTCTGACTTAGTGAATCTAATTAAGAAAACACTTGGTTTTAGATTAGATTTCTCAAGTCGAGTTAATCTCGATTTGAATAGCGTCATACTCGATTTAAAATTAGTGAAGAACAACTTATAGGGACTCACCTTATAGAGCAATTGGAACCTATAACGCATATTGTTATATATAATGTTAGTGTAATAACTGATCACTATTATGTTGCATTTAGATATAAGATATCCAACATACGACAATTGAGGATGCACAAGAGATTATGCCTGTGTTATAATAGATGTTGTAGCAGCGGTACTGTAATTGAAAAATAGTCAATGCTATTAAGTGAGTTTGTTCACTTAACTACTCATTTCCCCACTGGTTTTATCTTTGTGTTTGACGTGAGAATTTTATTTATTGTATTTTTATATTTATTAGTTTATTAGTTTCATTAATTGTCTTATTTTAATTCAGAAAAAACTGCACTATTAAGGTTGTTATAACAAATCTAATAACATCAATTCATGTGGAGACATGTGAATATTCATTTGTATATTACTTGTTGTGTATACTTGCACATTAACACCCATAACATTAGAAATTGCACACACCATATATCGATGCCTCAACCATAAAAGGGGTCAAATAACTCTTATACTCATCAATAATAAGACGCCCGATGATAAAGGCAGACTTAGATGCCATTGTGGAAATAAGAACAACGAGGACATCTCTTGCAATTTTCTCCAATATTGGATACTTCGAACCATTCACCTTCCACCAAAGCAAAACATTAAGTTTAAAATTGCTAGGATCTTCAACTGGGTCATTTAAGTATCTTTTCACCTTAGATGCAGTTTTCTTGCCCTCATTCTGAACAAAAACCTTCTTAGCATATCTAAGGAAAGGGCGAGCAACTCAAAAAGTATCATCACTTTTACCACCAGCAACGTCCACCAAACTAACCTCAGTCATAGTACGTTGAGAAGAACTTGTACCACCATAGCTGCCACTAAGAACACTCTCACTACACATTGATGGTGTGGAATTAGAGCAAAATGCACTATATACACCATAAAGCTCATTCAACAAATCTTTCACTGCTTCCGTCATTTCTTTAACCTTCGAACTATCATTGCCAAAAGTGATCTGAAAAATATGTTTAGCAAAATCTATTTTAACTTGTGGATAAAAAATAAAGGTAACAATTAACATTTTATTTATTTTTTTGTGGACTCCTAATATTTATCAGAATTTTCCATCATACTATATGCCATAGATGACACCCAAGGGCCAAGGAAATATACTTGTTTGTAATGCAATTAATGTACTCTCAATTAAACCAATAGTACAATAACAAATATTAGAAGTCACACTCAAAGAGGTAGAAAACAACAATGTGATATCATAAAATACCTTTAAAAACTTCACATTTCATTTAGCACTCTCTTAATCCTCTGGTTTAGGCGAGCCCACCCTTTTAACATTATTTTTTTTCTCGACAAATTATGACTCGTAAAGTTTATCCACTTTTGTCATTCTATCAACTGCCGCTTGAAATTTCAGGGCAGTTATCAATATTAAACAAGTGGAATTTCACCTAGTAGGATAATAAAAAAAAACAACAATTTTCTTTGGACCTTTCACTTGTTTAACACATTGTTTAAATGTCTCTTTGGACCTTTCATCTGTTCAACACATTATTTAAATATCCAAACCTTCATGGTTGAGGATTTCACGTACGTCACAACATTCCGAATAGCAGCAACACTAACAAACTCAACCCTAAAATAACAATAAAACTCAAAATATGTTCACAACAATGCACATGCATATATTGTTTCGCCAACATAGTGCATCATCATTCTTCCAAGCAAGTAATTGCATAGTGACATAACCAATGGCAATATCGTTTGTAGTGGCATTATCAACAGTTATTGCAAACAACCTCTCTATCCTCTAGTCCTATAAGTAGGCTACAATCTTTTTGCGAATTGATTTTTCTCTATGATCTTCAATCATGTTAAAACTAATAATCCTCTCATTCAAACACCAATCACTATTAATAAAATGAGCTATAATCACCATGTAACTCATGTTTTGAACGGAAATTTATATATCAGTTGTAAGAGACGCATGCTGCTTATTGTTACAAATCAAATTCTTCAACATTGTCTTTTCCTCTAAAAATAACATCATAACATCCCTACCAATAATTCTTCGAGATGACATAACGAACTATGGAATAGCTACACTGCAAAAATGCTTAAACACTTTGTTATCGACAAAACTAAAAGTAACTCACCCCATAATAATCATTTTAGTAACTGCCCTTCTACACACGTCTTGACTCCATCCTTTAGCCAAAATCATATTACTTGCATTTCCCTCGCTGCCCTCAGCTGTCAAGTTCTATTCACTTCCACCTTATTGTTCGTGAAATGTCTTGTATGTTTCACATATCTTTATATAATTTAGCATATTTGTAATCCCATCAAGCCTTAATGACATTGATATTGTCTACACAATAGTTGCTGATGGTTGTCGAAGCCAACAAAAATAAATACCTACACTAAATAAATTGTGTATAGTGATTGAGCAGGGTCGTGTCCACAGAGATCGGTAATTATTTAAATCCTTTTAAAACGTAAAACATAAAATGGGGGTTTTGTTGACAATAATAAAAATCAAATTAAATAACAAGAATGCAAATTAAAGTTGTAATTCAAATTGGAGAAAGCTCTGGTTGAAAGAATTAACTCAGCTTGATTCAACTACTGATTATTGATTCAAATATAAATCATTACTACTTATGAATAGACCAGTTATAGCTACTGAGACCCTCTAATAGTCAATCTCTCCTTAACTAGTCGATAACCAAGGTACGATCGTTGGTTTTTTCCCGAATCAATAGACAACCCTAGATATGATCATAGGATTTAATCAATTGACAGCCTGAAAAACCAAAGAGACCCAAATCCTAATCAACAAACACATACGATGGTTCATTTAAATTAGATTGTTTATTCTCATAACACAACTCACTGCTATGTTATTTGTCACAAACATTAAAATTTTCATACGATGAATCCTTTAATTGACAATAGATTAAGTCGATAATTAAATAGTGGCCAATTACCTAATTAACAAACATAATCATGAAAATAATTTAGAGAATAAACAAATACCCAAAAAGCAATCAAACAATTAAAGCATAAAAAAGATCTCACAGTAGTGATGAATCAAAGCTTCATTAACCTTCAACCAGAAAAATAAGTTTAGTTCTTCATAGAGAGAAGAGAAAAAATTAGATCTAGGGTTTCTTTCTTTTCTCCAAAATTCCTCCTTTCTCACAATAGATTCCTCCCTTAAATACTCTCTCTCTCTTCTCCTCTAGAGTTCTATTTAAAATAAAATACTAATATCTGAAATATTAGATTCGTAATTACAAAAATAACCAAAAATACAAAACACGTTAAACTAAAAACTGCAGGTCCATAGTTGACAGCACGCACCCACGCTTTATCAACAAAGTTCTTCTGACGCTCATAATTTCTCTAAGAGAACAATCATCCTTAAACATCATCTTATAGCTCAATTTTATCACCAATCAATAGAATTGCACCTACAAAAGTAAAATACAAGTAAATCACTATTATTAAGTGCAAAACATCGATATTAAGGTAAGTAAACAATGCAAAACTAGTGCATAAATTGCACTCTAACAGTTGCACTTGCATTTGTTTGGATTGTCTTTAAGTAAAGTGAAATGATTCCATGTCTCATATAATTTCTTCATTGGCTATCTTTTCCGCTTTGCTTTTCCTTTCCCTTTTGAGATCCTTCTATTTGTACACTTTGTTCTTCATCATCACTTATCGAATTTGATCTTGAGTGTCCAGTCATCTAAATATACAAAATAATAATTAGTAATCATTAATTCAAAAATCAAAACACAAAAATATTATTAACATAATCTAATTAGTATTACAAATCAATTCAAATATTTATTAATTTAATTTTATGATTCTTATTTAATGCAACATTTCCATCGTAAAATTTTTATATGATTAGGTGTATAATTGTATAGATAAAAATTCAAAATTCTTTATACTCCATAAAGAAAAAGCAAGAAATTAATGATTAATTAATTTATTTATAATTTTCAATTATTGATTGCCCATAATAATAGAATTTTATTTTCCTATACATGTCTTAATTCTTATTATAAACCCCTAAATTTCAAGCCCAAATTATATGTACTTAACGACTTAACGTATGATTAGCATACAATTAAATATTGATTGAATTAGTTAATTTTTTATAGTAGAATTAGTTAATTTTTTTCAGGTTGAAGCTACTGCACATAATCACATAACACACATTATAATTATATAATATATATATATAATATTTAATTTTAATATTTAATCTACCTAATCTATACATAAAAAAAATCAATTATTAACAATTATTACTATTAACAATTAACAATATTTGAATTATTAACAATTAACAAAAATCTATTCATAAAAAAATCATAAGTACGCCAATTTTCTTGATTTTATTATTAACATTTAAAAATACATAATTATAACAATCAAATGCACATGTAATTATAATGTATTACTGCTAAATTGTTATATAGCATAGTAGTGTACCATCAAAGACTCCAAGACCAAAGCTTTAAAACTCGGTTGGGGGGGGGGGGGAGGGAAACTCAGGTCGGGTACTGGAATTGGGTTGCACTTACAGACATTGTCGGGTGATAACTCTATGAAATAAGAGTTATCATGACATTTTTGGATTTAAATCAATATTTCTTCAAGAGTAAATTATGTGTTTTTATTGCATTTTTAGTTACATTTTGCATGAGCATCTGTTTAAGTTTAATTTTAATAAATTGATTGTATTTTAAATCATTTTGTACTCTAATTATGTGCATGATTGTAAGTGATCAAAAAGCTCAAGTTTCATGAATGGAAAGTTGCAGCAACAAACCTGCAGAGATGACAAAGAACTTAGCTGCAAAGGAACTAAAATAAGTATGGAACATAGAAGATGATGTAGTCGTTGCTACAGTAATCCTGTAGCAACTGCATACAAGATTTCACATGTGTTAACTAACAAAGCAGTGACAGACATAAAAGATTGCTATCCGAGGTTTTCAAAAATAGGAGACATGTGGCCATACACTTTTGGTTGCTCTAATTTCAAGATATTAAAAAGAGCACACATGAAAAAAATAAAGAAAGTCGCCATTCAAGAAAAATAACAGAAAAAAAGAAAAAAACAGAGAATAAGAGAGATTTGAGGGTTGCAACAGAGAATTCAAGGAGAAAAAAAGAAGAGAGATCACAGGATCAAGTGGAACTCAATTCCTCATCTTTATTTTCTTGTTTTCTTTTCTTTATGGGAATGTATTTGATGGCTAAAATAATTTTTTTTACTATTTTATCTTTCATCATGAACTAAACTTTATTGTGGTTGAGTATTAAATAAGCTTAATAGTTAATTGACTTATGTATGCGTGTTGCGCAAAATTTGCTATAACATTTTATCTTGATTTTACTTATTGCAATTCCCTATTTCAACTAACCACTCATTTAGTGGATACTAGATAAGAAGAAGAATAAAAAAAGTCTTACTTAGTAACACAAATTAAGATAATACATAGTTTTGGATTGGGTTTCCCAAGTTGAGTTAATCTCGATTTGAATAGGATCATGGTTGATATAAAATTAGTAAAGAACTAGACATAGAGACTCATCTTGTAGGGCAATTGGAACTTAAAAATCATAATTCTATGTCTAATGTTAGCGTAACAACTGGTAATTGTTAAGTTGCATTTAGATATAAAATATCCAACAGATGACAGCTGAAAATGCATAAGAGATTATGCCCAGTGTTGTAGTAGATGATGTAACAATAAAATCTTAATTGAAAAATAGTCAATACCACTAATTGAGTTTAATCACTGAATTACTCATTTCTCATTGAGTTTGTCCTTGTGTTTGATTTACGATTTTTCTTATTGCATTTTGTTATTTGCAATTTTAGTTTAGTTAGTTTATTAGTTTTGTTAATTATTTTATTTTAATTTAGATTGAAATTACACTGTTAAGATTGCTATAGCAAATCCTATAATATCAATCCCTATGGAAACGATCTGAATACTCATCATTGTGTACACTTGCACATTGACACGTATAACAATAAAAATTATCAAACACCGAGTTGAAGCAATAGATATATAGTAGCAGATCAAGTAGTAACAGATCTCTGGACAACAGCAGAGTGTACGGTGGTGACCGTGACCGTGATTCGTGAAGAGAGTTCTTGACTTCTTAAGATGTGTGTGTATTGTTGAGTGTTAGAAAGTGTATATTTATAAAGGATAAAATTATCATTTTGCACTTCAAGTCTCACTAACATCCCTACTTTTATATATTTAAGTCCGTTGTGATTAATTATGTGTGTTTTATTTTAATTAAGTATTTTATATATTTTAGAGGCATCATGGTCATTTCACAATGAACGAAAGATCAGAGAGCAAAACGGATAGCAAATTTGGACACAGAACAATCGAAAACTTTAGGAGGAGCATAAAAGGGTAAATGAAACTATTCATATATGCGGTTTTGTTCATATATACGGTACTATACATGGTACTACTCACGACACTGTTCACATATACGGTTCGATGATGTGGCATTGACCGATAACGTGGCAACATTCAATTGGATGAATGATGTAATATTGACTGCTTATGTGGCGTTGATTGATGAGTTAGTGTTGACTGATGATGTGTCACGATCCTATTGAACTAAAATATTGATGTGGTGTTAACCGGTGACGTGGAAATATGTTCGTGGCCCAAAAAATGTGCGTATGATACATGCATATACACGAAATAACAGCCCTGATGATGTGTTATATCCAATCAGAACTTGCCACGTGGCGCAATCCTGAGCATCCAAATTATTTTAATCCGATAGCCATGATTTACTCATTGAATCTATAAAAAGGAGGGCTTTCCCCCGTAATTTGATATCCTTGAATTCATTTTTAGCTCAATTTTCTGTAATTCTTTCTTTATCTTGTTGTTGTGCAAATTTTATAGAATTCGCAAGTGCACGAATTTATTGTACAATAGATTAATGGTGACGGGTGTCGATCCCACGAGAAGGTGGATTTTAATTATATGTAGAATTAATTTCGTATGAGGGTGGTTGAATTTGTGGTGAAAGTGACTTAGATTATCCTAAAATTAGAATTGAAATGGCGAAAACAAATTGAAAAAAAATCTATTGAAATGACATACTTGCGTATCTGGATCCGTATCAACATGTACCATGGACTAAATATTCATTATTAATACCAATTAAATCATGAGGGAGGAATCCACACCTCATGAACCACACTCTAATCAATATGGTGCTAAGGGCTTATCGTGCCAAATAATAATAATCTTGTACTAGGGAGCCGGTGAAACCAGGGTGGTATCTAGACAAGATTATTATTATTTGTCGACGAGAAGTCAAAACATCTACAAAAACTAGAGGGGAAAAGAAAATAAATTTATCAAATAAAGCCCATGACATATGTTGAGACTTCACCTTCAACCCAAGCTTGAAAGAAAATTAGCTACTCATAATTAAACTAGGGGCAAAAATGAGAATTTATTAAAATACGTAGAAAATACAAGATAGAGAAGGAATTACAGAAAATTGAGTCAAAAAATTGATTCAGAGATGCCAAATTAGGGGGAGAGGTCCCCTTTTTATAGATACATTGAGTAAATTATGACCATCGGATTGAAAACAGTTTGCACGCTCAGGATTGTGCCACGTCATCAGTCAACAGTACGCGGTTTGACCACGCAGTTTGAACAGTAACACGGTTTGACCCGGCTTGAACAGTGACGCGGTTTGGTTGAAAATAATCATGTATAATGCATGTACCGTACGCGAGATTTTTGGTCCACTGATATACTGCCACGTCATTGATCAACAGTACATAAGAATTTTAGTTCAACAGGATCGTGACACCTCATCAGTCAATACTACATCATCGGTCAATACCACGTCATTGTTCTGTCTATGTGAACAATGTCGTGAATAGTAACATAGACAATACCGTACATGTGAAATAACTATGATGCCCCTAAAATACATAAAATACTTAATTAAAATAAAACACAAGTAATTAAATCATAAGAACATTAGATACATAAAAGTAAGAGTGTTAGTATGACTTGAAATGTAAAATAACGATTTTCTCTTTTATAAATATACATTTTCTAACACTCAACACTTGTATTTTCTATGTATTTTAATAAATTTTCATTTACCTCTACTTTAATTATGAGTAGTAAATTTTCTTTCAATCTTGGGTTGAAGGTGAAGTCTCAACATGTTCCATGGGATTTATTTGATAAATTTATTTTCTCTTCCCCTCTGATTTATGTGGATGTTTTGACTTTTCGTCGACAGACAGTAATAATCTTGTCTAGATACCGTACTGGTATAACTGGCTCCCTAGTGCAAGGTTATTACTATTTGACACAATAAACCCATAGCATCATATTGATTAGAGTGTGGTTCATGAGGAGTGAAAACCCTCCTCATGATTTAATTGGTACTAATAAGGAATATTAAGTCCATGATGCATGTTGATGCAGATCCAGATACCCAAGTGCTTCATTTTAATAGATTTCACTTCAACTTATTCCCACTATTTTAATTTAAATTTTAGGATAATGTAAATCACTTCCACCACAAATTCAATCACCCACTTAGAAAATTAACTCTACACATAATTAAAATTCACCTCCTCGTGAGATCGACACTCGTCACTATTGATCTATTCTACAATAAATTCGTACACTTGCGAGTTCAATAAAATTTGCACAACATGTACCATATGCGTGAAACCATGACCGTAAGGGGCGTGAAGAGTGTTCTTGTCTTCTGTAGATGAGAAGTTGAGGGAGGGAGAAGGTTGTGGCCGTTAGCGGCATGCTGTAAGTGTGAGGCTATGATTGAGACTGTGAGTGACTGAGCGTTGTGTGTTGTGTATTGTATAATATAATTTGATATGTTGTGTACTTGTGTGTGTGGCGTGCTTGTGTTTACTGTTTAGGTTAGTTTTTATTTTTTTTTAAAGCAACCTAATTGGGTTTTTGGATCGAATCGAATAGATCACAACCTGATTGGGTTTAGAAGAATTCATCTAATTCGGTTTCATTAACAACCCGATCCGATCCGAACCCAAACTTTTTTGGATTGGATCAAGTCAGATATTTTGCCCACCCCTATTTGCTATATGGTACTTTCATTTAAAGGTAGTCATATGGGACATGACATAATTACATAACATGAATATGATTTTTTTTTATTTCTCAAATAACAAGATTTTGGGCTAAAATACTTTAAAATTTTATCTTACAATTAGCTTTTTGCACCATTAACCAAATAATTCATTACACACTCATAAATATCTATTAATCTTATTTGTCTCTCTTACAAGTAGAGATGGCAAAATCTGGATCTGAGTCCCAATTTAGTCTCTTCGGTTCCGAACCCAGACAACAATTTTAAATATCATATCTGGATATAAACCCGGATAAATGTGGGTTTCCAAATTACGAGTTTTAAACCCAAATATATGTATTGAAGGCTTGAAATTAAAAAAAAAAATCAAGCATGCCACTTTCGGCTCTTTGGTCGTTGCGGAAACAAATAGAACAAAGTCATGCGATCTTGCGAAAATAGTGGAGGATGAGGAAGTTGGGAAATTAAATAAACCAGAAAGAAAGCCACATGATTCCATGAGCCCAAATCTCAGTATAAATCTAATTTTGACACAAGTTAGAAATTGAAACTTGCAGAGAAGTGCGGCCACGGTGGCGATGTTGTGATGTTGATGATTGATGGATGATAATGAATTGAGGCGATGATGATTTTGAATTCATTTGCTGAATTTTGGGGAATGAACAAAAGTAAGGAAGCAGCGGCTGTAAACTAGAGGAAATGTAGGGTTTGTTTTGTTTATCATTTTTTTTACTTTTAACTTATAAATAACAATTTAAAAAAAGATATTAAATAATATTTAAAACAAAATAATTTGGGTCCAGGTTTCGAAAATCTAGATTCAGGTGAACCCGAAACCGGACACGGATAAGTCTGGGTTTAAGAAAACAAATCTGGATTCCGCATAGAATATACATCCGGTGCGGGTTCAACTCGTCCAAGATCACTCGGCTTCATCCAGGTCCGGGCCGGGTCCGGGTTATCTTGCCATCCCTACTTACAAGAATAGCTCAAAGATATTCGAGGTCTTAGGAAAAATGTGTTACTATGAGTTCTCACTTTAGAATGCTATAGAGAATCCCCCTTTCAATCAGTCTTATGCCTCTATTAGTAGGCATTTCTCTGATGGCATAAGATCGGATCTATCTAATGCCAACCACTCATTTCCATTAGATCAATCTTGACCTTTTGTTAGTAAGACAACTTAAACCAAATTCTCCATGGGCCGTCCATAGCCAAGCAAGAAACAACCTTCGGTTGTGCGAGGCTAAGCAAGAATATGGTGGTAGGTTGGCTAGGGTTTGCTAAATTGAAAGAGATTAAGGATGAAGGAGGGTAGAGTTTGCTAAAGAGAAAAGAGATCATATTAAGGATGGAGGAGTCTAGGATTTGGTAAAGAAAAAAAATAAAACAATAAAAATATTTTGTTTCAAAAAAAAGGAAACAAAAACATGAAGTTACAATTTATCTTTATGATAGCATTAAATTTGTAATAGAGTTAAAACGACAGTAGAGTAATGATACATTTTGTAAACAACAAATGAGTTTCTAGAAATTGTTGTGCTTTGATGGATGATGATACAGTAGATGAAATGAAATATGAAACTTTTTGTTATTTAACTAGGGTAAGATAGTCGTTTTAAGATCACGGATAAAATAGTTGTCTTAGTAATATTTAGTTAAATATTCACATGGTGTTAAGAGAAAAGTGGAATAATGATACATGTTATAAATTTCAAGTGGATAGCCATAAAAAAAAATTTTAAAATGGTATATTTTCAATAAAGTGTAAAATATATTATGGTGCATTTGTATTTGCCCTAAATACCAGTATTAAATAAAAGGGAAAATATCCACCGTTCACCTATTTTTTACACCTTTTTCAAAAATACACAATTCCTTCATTTTTTAGCTGGAATCCACCTAAAGTTACATTTTTTTTTACTTTTCCACTTCCGTTTGGAATCTGTTAAGAAAACTAACGGAAACTTAAAAAAATGACAATTTTACCCCCAAAACGAAAATTATAATTTCACCCTAAAAATGCCAAAATAATAAAATTTAATAATGAATATCATTATTGGTACGTTAATGAAGTACAAAAAAATCTTAACTATTAGAGATTATAACTCAATAAATAATAAAACTTTACTTATCTTAAATTCAATTGATGGTTTGTGAGATTGGACTATTTTTAATACTACTGTTATAATTTAACATTCTAATTACCGACATATTTAAAAAAAAAAACTTACATTTGATGGTTGTGAAATTAATTTCTTTATTGACCGATGAGGAAAATTATTAGATTTAATCTGATTATTTTTTTATAATTTGTAAGGTGAAATTGTAATTTTCGTTTTAGGGGTAAAATGGTCATTTTTTTAAATTTCTGTTAGTTTTCTTAACGGATTCCAAACGGAAGTGGAAAAGTGAAAAAAAATGTAATTTTAGGTGGATTTCAGCAAAAAAATGAAGGAATTGTGTATTTTTGAAAAATGTGTAAAAAACGGGTGGACGGTGGATATTTTTCCTAAATAAAATTTAAATAATGTAAAACGACGAAATATGCTAGGCCATTCGCCTTGAATTGGAAGTCAAAAGTCAAAACCCTTTAGTTGCTTCCTTTGGTCTTCCACATGGGGACATCTAAAATGGGCTCTATGTTTTTAAATGGGCCAATATTAAACGAGCTGTTCTTTTGACACCCCTGTAAAATCTTTTACCACCCCTTTTGAATATTATTCCTTAAAAAACCTTTATTTGATAAAACACACATCCACACGTTAAAATTAATCAACTACCCATAAATTTTTTTCCAACAATGTATATATTTCTTCCTAAATAACATATAAATTCTAAAATATTAAATTTATCTTAATTTTTTTCTTATCATATAATTTTTATTTACATAACTCTAAACTCTAATAATTTTCTCAAAAAGATATTTTTTAATTAAAACTTTAAAATATAAATCTAAATTATCAAGGGGGTGGACCGTGGATGTAAAAGATTTGTTAAAAGAATAATTTATTAAAGTGTTTAATTCATTCAAAATATGAAATGAATTAATTCGTGAGAAAGTTATTTAAGTAATTTTAATTAAAAAAGAGATTTTTTAAGGAGCTTTAAGGGGGTGTCAAAAGGCCTTCTCGTATATAATTACAAGCCCTTGAATCCTTGCAACATTCATATTAGAGTGGCGCCATGAACACCCTTCCAAAGTTCTTTGCAAACCCCATTTCTGAATTTAAATAAAAATTTACTTCAAAATGCTTATAAAAGATTTTCACTGTAAGGGGGGCAAAGATCGGAGGAAAAAGAAGTGAAAAATAAAATAAAAAGAAAAAACTTGCCAAGTAGATACAATAAACTCTTGTACAAGTGAACAACAAATCTTAACGACCCTTATAATAATCTCACTTACACTAATAATTAAACAATAATATTGTTTAAAATTTCAACCACTATTACTGCTTCCAGTGGCTGATCCAGGCATCAACTCCCTTAACATGGCCACAACCTGCAGCATATTTGGCCTTTTGGAAGGAAAATCATCAACACACTGCAATGTTATCTCCAAGTACCTGACCATTTCTTTAACTTCTTCAGCTTCAGCTTCATCAGTTCCTTTAGTGACCAAAAGCAATTCAGGGTCTATGACTTCCATTTGTTTCCCTTCTCTTACCTTAATTTTCACCCACCCCACCAAGTTAGTGTCCCCAAAATCATCCTTATCCGTGGGGCGTTTTCCGGTCAGCAGTTCCAGTAGGACAACCCCAAAGGAGTAGACGTCGCCTTTTGCAGTGCACCGGAAGCTTTGGTAATACTCTGGAGGGACATAACCTGGTGTTCCTGCTAGTGTACTTACACTGAGATGAGTGTCCAGTGCACTTATGAGCCTTGCCATTCCAAAATCGGAGACTCTTGCTTCCATTTCATGGTCCAGTAACACATTGCTTGACTTCATGTCTCTGTGTATAATGTGTGGGATGCAATTGTGGTGTAGGAAACATAGTCCTTTGGCAGCACCTCTTGCAATCTTCTTTCTTGCATCCCAAGTAAGAATCCGTTGGTCTCGTGCTTTTGCTCTTCCGTGGAGAACCTCTTCAAGGCTTCCGAATTTCATGAACTCATACACAAGGAGCCTCTCCTCACCTATTTTGCAGTAACCCAACAGTGGCACAAGATTCCTGTGCTTTATTTTCCCTAGAGTTTCCATCTCGGCCATGAATTCTCGATCTCCCTGGCAGCTCAATCGGATGAGTTTTTTAATTGCAACACTTGATCCATCCTTCAGTGTGGCCTTGAACACTTCTCCAAACCCACCACACCCAATAAGGCTTTCCGCAGAGAAACCATTTGTTGCCTCAATGAGTTGAGAGAACTTGAGTTTTCGTAGCTGCCTTTGGAATGTTGCCACGTTGATGCTTAATGGTTCTTTCTCCTTGTCAATCTTCCATGTTGTGGCTGCATGGGATGCTTGCAAACTGTTGAGCATCTTGACCTCCTCTGCTTCCTTACGCCTTGCGCGCATTGCAATTGCCCACACAATTAAAATGCATATGGAAGCAATAGAAATGAGGACTCCCATGACAATGCTATTAGCCCATGCTGCAGCTGCCACCCTATGGCCATGTCTGGCTGCATCGACACTTGGATTTAAAGCTGGTTGATTGTTGCCATTTCGGCATTCAGGTAGTGGAACCCCACAGAGTCCAGGATTATTTGCATATTGACTTGCTGGAAGTGTACTAAGCTGTCCCCTTTGTGGAATTGGCCCCGTTAACTCATTGTTTGATAGATCAATCTGCACCAGGAAAGATAAGTTTGAAAAGGACTCAGGAATTTGACCTTGCAACCTGTTATGTGATGCATCAAATACACCTAAATTCCTGAGCCGACCAAGTGATGAGGGAATCTCCCCAGACAGCTGGTTATGAGCCAGTTCAAGAACTTGCAAAGCAATCATATCCCCTATCTCATCGGGGATCTTTCCTCGAAGCTGGTTGTAAGAAAGATCAAGATACTCCAAAGTTTGGTACTGAGTGAACAGGCTCAGGACTGGCCCAGAATACATCCTCGCAAAATCGCAACTCTTGAGTGTTGGTATCTGCAAGAGTCTCTCAGGGCGGATTCCTGCAAATTCCAACAAGCCTCCAACTCCTTTACAAGAATTTCCCACATTTCGTACAAACACCAAAGTGTTGCTGGAGAGGAATCCACCCAATGGTTTTGCCCCCAGCTGCCGGCCTAGTCGAGGTGGGATATCCCCGGTGAGGTTGTTGCTGTTCAAGTCTAACCAAACCAAACTGCTGCAATTTCCAAGCTCCCCTGGAATCTCACCCTTAAAACGATTATTTCCAAGCTGCAAAACAGCTAGCCTTGTCAAGCGGCTAAACTCTGGGGGGATTTGACCCGTCAGTTCATTGCCTGTGAGAGATATCCATTCAAGATTACTGCAGCTGAATAACTCAGCAGGAATCTCACCACTAAGTTTATTATTGTTGAGAATAAGATCCTTCAGATTCTTGCATTTGCCCAATTCTGGTGGAATTTTCCCTTCCAAGCCGTTGAACCATGCTATAAACTGCTCAAGATGCTCGAGCTTCCCAAGCTCCTGGGGAATAGATCCATTGAGATAGTTCAAGCTAAGATCAATCACCTTTAGCTGTGTACATTCTGAAAGATGACCTGGAATTACTCCTGTTATGAGATTATCCGGTAACCTCAGCTCCTCGAGTGATGAAGCTCCTGGACATATGTCTGGTGGGATGATTCCTGAAACCCTGTTGGAACTGAAATCAACAATCCGCAGAGTCTTGCATGATGAAATGGAAGCAGGAAATGATCCAGAGATCATGTTGTTACTCAAAATCAAGCTCTCTAATGATCCAAGATTTTCCAGGACGGAGTCTGGAAAGGGACCTGAGATATTGTTATTGGACAAATCAAGTAATTGCAACCAGGAGCATGAAGACAAGGTGACTGGAAAAGAGCCGGTTATGTTGTTGTGAGGGAGCTTAAGCTCAAGAAGAGAGTCACATGCATTTCCCAACTCAGAAGGGATCCAACCAGTGATATGATTATAAGAGAGATCCAATCTTTGTAAACTACTCAGCTGACCAAATGTTCTTGGGATCTCCCCTGCGAGCAAATTGAATGATAAATTCAAAATTTTGAGTTTTGTGCAATTTGAAAGAGAGGAAGGGATAACATCCATTATATGGTTTTGTGACAAGTCTAGATGCAACAAGGAATTGCAAGAATTCTCATTCAAACTGAAACCTGAAATGGATCCTGTTAAGTTGTTGTAAGACAAGTCAAGAAGCTCAAGTTTATCAGAATTTGATAAAAGGGTCTCTGGTAGAAACCCTGTCAAGTTGTTGTGAGAAGCATTTAGGTAGACAAGATTTGGAAGTTTTGAGAAAAGATTGTCAGGGACCAGGCCTACAAGACCAGCTGAAGATAACTCAAGCTGTTTCAAACCAAATGGAAGTTGAAGCAAAGAAGTTGAATTGAGAGTTAATAAATTGGAAGACAATTTAAGAACAGACAACATATCTAGAGAGGCCAAAGGATCAAAAGAGATGGCGCCTACAAGATTACAATTACTAAGATCAATTTGAGTGACTCTTCCTAAAGAGCATGTGACTCCATACCAGGTGCATGGATTGTTGTTTTTAATGGGAAGCCAACTTGATGATAAGACTCCATTTGTGTCATTCTGAATCATTTTCTTGAACATAACAAGAGCTGCAGCATCAGTCCTGATGGATGGATGTGGATCAATCCCTGCAGAAACCGAAAGCTGTAACACCAGAAAAACAAGTGCAAGAGTGAGCTGAATCGATGTGATCCTTTCCATTGCAGTGAGTAGTGAGTACTGAGTAGTGAGAGAGAGAGAGAGAGAGAGTGGTGAATAATAATTTGACGAGAATTTTATTTGGTTGCTTGTAAAGCAAAGGAAAGCATGAAGAAGAGGCGAGAGAGCCTTTAGAAAAAGAGAATACTTTCTGATTATTAAGTTTTTTTACAAAATGAGAGAAAAAAGGGAGGGAATAACAAAAAGAATTTGAAGAAAAGGGTATATTTGTACTAGGAGGCCTCGGATTTGACTTTTGGTCAAAATTAGTGGACCCACAAACAAGGTCTGTGACTATTAATTTATTAACTAGTGAGGATCTGCTGCTTTAAGAGGGAAAATAATAGTGGGAATGGGAATATGGGACTGTGTTTGATCCAAGACTCACTCCCTGTCTGTCAGTGACAGTAAGCGTGAGGGAATGTTGATAACAAAAGTAATGATTTTAAGAATTGGTCATGTTGATATGTTGTTTTGTCACAAGTGTTAGGGCCTACGTAACATACGTATCCAAGTTTAAATGCCATTCTATAATAAAACATAACAACACAACGAGGACTATCACATGTACTTAGATCTGCATACATACGTACCCGTCTATTACAAATAAACAAATCAATAATATATTGAGCTGTTGAACATTTACTGAGGGAATAAGAAGGAAAATAGTGTATATATCGAGATATCAACAATGGATATATATATATATCCACTAACAGTGCACATAATTTATCGAAGCACCATCGGAAATATTACTTATCTCTTTTAAAAAAAAATTCGTCTATATTATTGGCTCTACCAACTGATAGAATAACAGATCTCCTATCATAATCCATTTTTAACATGTATGTTTCTATATCCGAAATTTCAGAATTCTTCAAATCTATCAGAGAAACACATCTTAATGCATAACAACAATAATAAAACCCAAAGCCACCGGCGAATGATGTTTGGATAGAATAAAATCAATGAAAATATGTACTTTTACTGAATAAGTGGAAGAAAATTTATTAAAAATACAACATTACAACTATATAAAAGTATGTTAACAGATGCATAGTATCATACAGATAATGTCATAGTACATCTTTGTGCTTGACGTAGGGGCCCAGATGATAAAATTTGAAGAGGAATCAATGATACTGTTGTGTTGGGTGCATGAGAGCAAAATTAAATTCATTCAAATACATTTTAATTTTTCTTTTCTTCTGCTGGAGGAAGAATAAAAATACAACAGGGAGCCCACAAAAGGAACAAAATCAATGAGCTCTTATGGTTAATGGGAAAGTGGCATGAGAGGTGATGATGCTCTCAGCTCACTAGCTATCTGAGTCACTACTTTCTTTTTAGTTCTCTTTTCTTATAACACAATGCCAGCTAGCTGGTTAAGTTAAGCCATTCATTCATTCCCTTTGAATCTGATTCACTAGCTCTTTATTACTCAAGTCATAACTTCTTTGTAATACATATATTTTATGTCGTCTTAGAAATTTTCTAACTTTTGAAGTTCAACTTTCTAGCTGGTTATGGCGAGACTCTAAAATCTGAACACGAGGACTATGTAGAGCCTCTATTTATATATTGTTCTGTTACACTATCATAAATATATATATATATATATATATATATATATATATATATATGATAAAAAAAAAGTAGAAAAAATGTATAATTTAACTCAAAGTGCTGATCTGATCCAAAATCCTAAATCTTAATAAAGTTTACAAATAAATTAATGATATAATATTATTGTACTATTAAACCATATAATTTAATAACTTTTACAATTATTACATTATTAAATCATACAATGTAATAGCTATTAGAACATTTCTAATTCAACTCAACACTAAATCTAACTCTATGTAACAGAAGTTGTTTAGTAGGGAGATTTACTAACTTTTAGTCACAAATAGATTATATAATGAACGTCTATATAGCAAGATTTTATTGAAGGAGCATATAAATGACATGCAATACAAAGACTTTCCCTCCTTTATATAGAGCTCAAACAATTGTTCACATGCTCGTCAAGTCGGAGAAAAAATGGTGGAGAGGGTGAGGTTACTTGTCGCACACAGTTTATTTGAAGAGGCATGTCAATATTTAAGACTCCAAAAGATATTTCAATTAAAATTCTTTAAATAAAAAATGATTCTCTCTCTTCAAATTTGGAGAATTACTTTCTCCTTCTTTAATTTATATTTTATTACTTTTTACTGGAGAAAGAGAGAAATGTTTTAATTACTATTAACTTTTAAAAAAAAATAATTATTTGATTAAAATAATATTAACTTATTTATATTTGAAGAGTCTTTTGAAGAATAACATATTTTTTTCACTCTTCTATTTACCATATAGGTAAGCAAATAGATATTTGAAAAATAAAATTTATAAAATCTTTTAGAGATGCTCTTAAAACAATAAATATTACCCTAATCTAGCAACCCTAGCCATTTTATTGAGACAGAATGTGTGCAGGACTCGAAAGAATTAATACTATTTCCTGTAAAAAAAAAAAAATCTCCCTTCAGACTTGGGAACATATGGCTCAATTATCCAACATATGGTACCCATACTTTTGAAGAAAAATATATTGAAGCAGCATTGATAATAATAATTACACGCATCACCTAGGGATAACTTTGAAACGGTCGATGTCTAGTCTAGATGATATCAAAAACCTTAATTAATTAAGTCACTAATGCAAAGATTAATGCCAACTAATCATAGGGTTATTGATAAATTATCTTTAGATTCAGGTGTGCTGTTGGCTTGTCGCCCATCGAGACAGCTTTGAAAGGCCTTTATCCAACTGAAAGTGGTGGCACGACCAAATTAACCGCATAGAAATATCAAATATATACTCTCTCTCTCTCAATAACTACTACTTTTTTTTTTTATTTAATTTTTTTCAATTTACGGATCTTCTTCAACTCCTACTTCCCTAGACTTTAATTGTGGATTGCATTTTGACCCATGAGAAAAAGTTGCTTAAAATTGTTATTATTATGTTTATAATTAGTGTTCGGTATGGTGGCCCTTTCAAGAATTTGTGGTGTATGGGTCCAAAAGGGAGTAGTAGCATTAAGGAAATTTCCTTCACTTGGTGTAGCTTTTCAACACTATTTATACAATTTTTTTTTCTATTAATTTATATATATATAACATAATTAAAAACAAAAGTAGCATGCACTTATCGAAAAAGTATTTGTGACTAATTGCGTTGAGGATTTTGGATTTATTAATATGAGTCTTTGGGATCTTTATTCAAAATGTACACAATTTGGTTAACCTTTTACATATTTGTGGCTTCGCGAGAAATTTCTAATATGTCGCGGCCTGGTTGCTAAATCCTCAAATTCCCTCTTCATGACTGGTGAGAGGACCTACATGCTCTTATTTTCGGCTCTTAGTTTTGTTGTTAAATGCTTAATTCTCTATCTTTTCTTGAGAAAAATTTTAGTTTGACCCTCCAACCAATTAAAGCTATAGGTTTCATTATTATTAAAATTAAAATTATTATTAAAATATTTTTTTAGTTTGGGCAATCTTACCATATCAGCCTGGTGATGAGTGAGACTATCAAATCTTAAGTATTCTCTTATTGTTTTCTAAAGAGACTGGCATGAAATGGGCATATATATATCAGGTTGTCTTTATGATCAAATAAGATGATAAAATAAAATAAAATAAAATAAAACTTGAGATTAATTCTCATATTAGAGAAGAGAGCCTGGTAATTGATAAAATCTCTTAAATGAAGATAGAGATTTAGGATTCGAACTTTACTTAGATGGGGAGAGAATTTTGATTACCATTATACTAAATTAATAAAATAAAGTTAAAGTCTCTTCTCATAGACATGTTTTGATGTTCCAATGAAGGGAGCGTACAGAGTCGGGAAATAAATAGTTTTAGCTTCGAAGGTAATGTTTTTCTTTGTGTATAAATGGGATGGGATGAATATTACCTTTTCTATATGGATATGATGAGTGGAATGAGATTGAATGTGAAAATACAAGTAAGAGTTTCCAAAAAAAAAAATCATTAGCCAAAGGCATACATTTTACAACTATGTATACGAATCAGATATATCATTGAACAACATGAAAAGTAGTGTATGGATAATAAATATATCCAATCAAAATGTTTTGACCGATGATATTTAATCTCCTTACTAACTGTTAATCCACACACTTCACGAAATGATTTTTTTTTTTTTTTTTTGGGTCTTAAAAGCATTTGCTTTTCACTACTTCAAATGATTTACTGATGTGAGAATAACACTTTAAAAGAAAATATTTTCATGTTTTGAAGCGGCGTGATTATTTCAATTGATGAAGGTGGTCACAACTTGTGATTGAGAATTGAAATGGATCACCCTATAGCTATTACTTAGACTGGATTTTTGTGAATTTTGTTTGTCAAAGTAAATGAGTGGGGTATTGATCAAAACGGTAATATAATAAAATAAAAGAATAATAATAGATATTTCAACATTTAAGTCTTAGTTTGGGTATTAATTAATATGATATTTATTTAATTGATGGTAAGTCAAGCGATGAGATTTTTCATTCAATCGGTGAGTGACCTATTATATTAAAATTTAAGTTAAAATTTAAATATTGAGATCTTTAATATTATTAAAAATAAAAATACGGTACGAAAACATAAAGATACTTTCCAATTAATAATTCAAAGTTAGATTGGGAATTTATTTTCATGATTTATGGAGGAATGAATGGGTGGGACTTTTGATGCTATAAAGAGCAAGAGAATTGTCGTCCATGGCATGCCAAAGGGGACCGACCCCAAATCTCTCTCGTTTTGATTTTTATGACAGAATCCAAAATCAATCACTGTTTGACATTTGTGCTCTCTCTCTCTCTCTCTCTCTGTGTATCAAAAGTCTTAAAGAAGTGCGTGAATCTTTGGTCTTTTCAAATGATGAATGAAAGATGATTCACTTGGCGTGCTGCAAGTCTTTGTTTGCCTTTGAACATAATTGGGTGCTTACAATAAGTTCTATCATAGATTCCTGTTTGTTACTACAATGTGGATCATTATGGATCGATCGTATGTGATTAACCTTGACCGAATAAAATTCTCATATATTTATTTGATCCTTTTTTTAAAAAAAAAAAAAATAAAAGTAAATGTATCGCCCAACATATTATTTAATTATTGAATGAATGCCGTGATATTTCAAATGCATAAAAAATTAAAAAAAAAATCCTTGAGGTTGAAGATGTAATCACATATACATTGAGATTTGAAAATCCCAATATTTAGGGGGAAATAATCATTTTTTTTAAAAGAAGGCCTAACCTTCATACAAGTCTCCTACAAATTATGCAAATGCTAATGTCTTGCAAATTATCTACAAGGCATTAGCATATTATGAGGATGTGTGAATTATAAGTACAAACACAGCGTTGTAGGGTTTAGGATAGGGTTTAGTATTCATTATTAAACTTGATTTTTTTTTTCTTTATCTAATTTTCTTTTGGAGGATTAATCAAATCCTTATTTAAGTCTTCCTCAACTGAAAAGGATTTGGCCACATCATAGAGGTCAGGGTTCTGTGAAACCCTTATGAGTCATGATGGCATCTAACATGCTCTGTCCCACTTATCAAAAGCAAAGTGGAAAAAGAATCATTAATTTACTTTAATTAGGTATTATAATAAGGTCTCTATGCTTTTCTGCTCTTTTTTGTAAATCACATTTACAGGCCAAGGGTTGATTGGTAATTGGAATAGTTTAAATGTTCATGCGAGATAGGAAATTACTCTTAATTAATTTATTCTTTTGCTGAATTTTAGGAGGGGTAAAAGCTAAGGTTAAAGAGCAAAAAATTCTAAAGAGATAAATAATTGAATATTTTAAGGGCACTTTTGGGATCGCATTTGGAATGTTAAAAAATGATTTTCAAAAGTCAAAAATTAATTTTAGTATTTAGTAAATTTTTTTATAAGTTACTTTTGGAAAAAAAATATCTCATCCTATAACAAATTTTAAAAAATAAAGAATAAGTGGGTTTTCGAAATTTGATTTTAAGAATAACTTTTATACTTGATACAATTCCACATATATCTTCACATATATTATTAGAATTCTAAATTATCCTTATTAATTATAAAATAAAATCATTAACTTTAACGAAATTATTATTATTATTTCTAACTAGATTGAGATAACAAAATAAAAAATAAAATTAATAATAAAAAATATTTATTTTAATTATCAATTATTATATATACACAATAAAAAGTATTTTATATAGATTTTTATTAATGTTTAATAATTTTTATTCAACATTATGTGTAATTCACAGATTTACATTATTACAACAACTTAATAATAAGATTTACTAAATACATACCACTGCTTGTAAAACTCACAATATTTTTAAAAATAAATTTTACTAAACATCTAATTAATTCTTTTCATAATTAATTATTTATACAACATAATTCATTGTAGTTATTTTAAAAGCTATTGGCTCTAAGAGAAGATGATAAACTAGGATGTGATAAGCTATTTGTGACTAATACTCCGAAATTGTCGAAAATATGATGAACAACTTCCAACTCAAAATATGAGGCCTTAAATGAAGGTTTATGCCTAAATACGAAACATTTGTGTGTCAATAACAAAGAGTTGCATAAATCAGACTAAGAGCTTCAAAATAATATATTATAAGTCAAAATTTAAATTGATAAAAATCTAGACCATATACAAATAGTACGCTCCAAAACTCTAAAGATGAACATAAATGATATCATAAATTTTCTCGTCACTCAAATTTAATACTATTTGCAATTCCGTCCATTTGTCCTCCCCCAACCCACCACCCCCAACAAAAGGTCTGTTTGGCCGCCAACTTATTAAAGCATGGAAGGAAAAAAACCAAAAATAAAAAGAACAAAAAATTTTTAAAAAAATGATATGCTTATAAAATTATAATACAAATGAATGAAGTGTTATCCATTAATAACTAATAAATGTTAGGTAGTATATACTTTGAGTTTTTATATTATTTTTTTTAAAAAAATTTTTACTACACTAATAAATAAATGACACTTGAAGTATCACATGGTTTGAAATACCAGCCCCGCGAGCCCTCGTCAAAAAACTAAAAGATATATATATATATATATATATATATATATATATATATATATATATATATATGTATATATATATATGTATGTATGTTTCAAGCCCCGGCCGATTTTTGTTGCTATCACTTCACTTGGGAAAGGCAACAGAAATAAAACAAATATGAAATGGACAAGCAGGTTTCTTAGTCTACTGCATGTTATACAATACGTGCAGTTTCAGGTTAATGCAAGCACGATGGGGAACGATAGCTATTAATTCAAGCATTTACATACAAACAAAAAGCCCCAAAATCTTGCTAGACAAAATCAAGTAGAATAAATGGATGATGACTTGCCCATGCACAAAATGAAGTCACCATTGAAGGCTGGTTCTGAGCTTCAAATCAAAGTTGCCAATGGATCGGGGTCATTCCCATTTGCTCCAAAATCTGGTTTGTTCGTGAAAAATGCCTGTTAACAACAAGCAATTAATTAAGCATTATCAAACATCATTGAGTTTCTGCCGTTGACATATATAATTGCGATCATCAGTAAGTATTCAGGAAAATTATCTTAAATTGACACTAGTTATTGACTACAATACATATCTACTAAAACTTGCATCAAATAATATCCAATGTAACAATATAAAAGTTTAATCCCAAGTTTTAACCAATGGAAACAGTAACTAAACTCCTCAATTTCAATAAATTAATCACTAACATTGTTCTCCAATATCTAGAGTTAGTAGAAAAATAGTACCAATTTTAAGCAAAAAAGTTTTTCTTGTAAAAAACAGTTATCATTGCAATGTAAGTTGTGTGTTGTTATCAAGTGCTACTAAGAAAATTTACTTCTACAATTAGTTTGCAATAAGATTGGATTGATGATCAGTTCTTTCAGCAACTAAAAGCACGATTCCCCTAATTTTTAAGTCGATTGGTAAACAGAGTTTATAACTTTGAGACACATGATTCTTCCAAAATGATATCTAGCCAAGTACTTTACACTCAACAAATCCTCTCCAACACCAAACATAATTAAACCACTCCCACGTGCCCAAAACTCTTCAGCTCTCTTTCAATTGCTTTGAGTTTTAATTTGAAACAATCCCTAAAACAAATACATTTGCAAATGTCTTTGGTGCCACATCAACAAAATTTAAGCAAACCAAGTTATCTAATGCCATTGTGTCACTATCCAAGAGCATAAGCATATACAGGTTGAAAAGATTGGCATATTTGTGCTGGTGTATCTTTATGTGCATAAAAATTGTAGAGCAGTTACAATATTCCTCGTGAAATAAAACTAACCTGCAGCCAAAGAAGCCTCTATTTGCAGACAAACCAGAAGGATGTGCTGCTTTAAGAATGTGATGCTTTGTCACATTGATCAACCTGTTCAGGATACCCCTTTTAAGTTCAACAACCAAATCATTTAATTTTTCAGAAGCAAAAGCTTAAATTGTTTCTCAACTTGATCAAGGATAATCAAATTAATCAATAGTTATTGAATGATCATGGATAAAATTTATTCATCTCTCCCAAGGTTTAGCCTAATAAACTTAGAACTCTCTATTGTGGCACTAGGCAGAGACCCCCTGCAAGAAAGGCTTGTAATAAATAAACTTTATGAAACACCAAGAGAGGTTCTAACAAATTTTAGAGAAGCTCAGTGGTAATCTTCAAGATCACAGGGGAGATTTCTTAAAATTTTCAGAACCACCAGAGTCATATTTATTTAAACATCAGGAGACAGCAATATGATTTTTACATTAAATACTTGAATAAACCCTAAGTTATTCCTGAATTGTGTACAGAGACAAGAAACAGAATGACGCAAATGATTTTGTGGTTAAGCCTAAAGATCATAATGTGTTAAGCCTAAAGATGGAAATACCTGGATTTTTCTTGAGCTGAGTTTCCCCAAAGGAGAAAAACAACTCCTTCCTTCCTATCTGAAATTGCTTTGATAACAGCATCAGTAAATTGTTCCCATCCTTTCTTTGCGTGAGAATTAGCTTGATGCCTCCTAACTGAACAAACAAATAAAAGGAAGTTACGTAAGTTCTAGAACCAATAGTAAAAGAAAAAGGTAAAAAAGGATGAATAGAGTAATTTGTTTCCTTACTTTTATTAAACAAAGTTTTGCATTTTATTTTATAATACAGATGAACCCAAAAGGCAGCTATAAAGAATAAAACCTTTCGTGTACAAAAATAACTGAAAGGACTCTCCCATATGTGAATAAAAAAGATGCATATGTCCAAAAAAATGCAACAGAAACCCATGAAAATGCATAAATCAGAATTCTATCAGACAAAAGACAGAGAGGATAAACAACAACTAAGAGCAAAGAGAGAACAAGAAAGAACTGACAACCAAACCACATCAAGAGGAACAAAAATTAAGAGAGAAAAAAACCAACTAGAATGGATGAAAAAGTGAATATGTTCTCTAAACTAATTAGAAATTGAATCTACAAAGAAGCGAAAAGGCACTCTATCAAAATAAATCAATGTTCTTTGCAGGCCCTACTATTTGTTTTTGCAAATAACTCAAAAACCAGCCACTACAATGATTGTCATGAAACAGAAGCTTTAATGCCTCAATGAAAGTGGCAAAATCTTCTATAAGCATAGATGTACCTGACAAGGATTTCACCCATGCTAGCATGGCTAAGAATATGGTTTTATACATACTCTTAAAGAAACAAAAAGAAAAGTAAATTGTAGAACTTTGTCAAACCCTTAATTGATTTTTTTTTTAATTGGAAATGTTAATTCTCCGAAAAAAAAAAAGTCCCGAAAGTTAAGACTAGCAGGGGAGGATCATATATGAAGTAAAAAAATTATTTCATTCTTTCCAGAAGTCACTACTGGTTGCTTTATGTTTAAATTAATCTTATGTTGAGCATTGCTTCAATAGTATGAAGACCATTCTAGAATTAAAACCTCTATCATTTTTTTGGTATTGAAACTAATGGAAAAATGATTAACGAGTAACATTTTTTGAGATCCAATTGTATGTATAATAATTGTTTTGGTCAGCCCCAAAACATTATGAGAACTTGGAAGGGATGGGCATCAGGAGATGATCTTTTTGGGTGGAGTTTAATGGAAGGACTTATTCAAACCTACAAAAATAACATTAGAGGCGGCGACACTCCAATGCGTAAGCTAGTGGAAGGTGTAAAGAAGGCTGGATTTCTAAAAGCCATCAACACCAAGGTTGAAGATAAGTTTTTTTTGTGTAGGGTTTTACCTCACCTTATATATAGGAAGTGTCCCTAAGGACAATCTTGGGTCTTTTTGGACACTTGACAGGCCATATGTGGCTATCCCCTAATCTTTATTGTCATTTGAATTTATTACTCTTGTTTGAGTTAGGCACATGACAAGCTTAGAGGCGAGCATCCCTTTTTGGCCATGTGACTGTCTTGTAGGAGAGTGTCTTTCTCTTATTAACTCTTTTTTAATAGACCAAAGGGATAAGAAAGCGCATAAATTTGTTGGTGTTGTCACTGGCGTGCAAATCCTTGACCTAGGGAGCTCCAACTCCGTATCAAGGTCACCTCCAACCTCTTTTTAGTAGAATAGTCCTTTGATTGTGTGATTTTGAGTTTCAACCCTCTGCTTCGCAATTGGAGAATGATGGAATGAGTTATAGATAGAGAGTAGGACTGGTAAAAAAGGAACTATCCTAGTCCATAGACGTGCGTGCGATTATCTAGTCATCTGAGCTCTTGTAAAACGTACACATGTATCAATCACCCAATATGATTTACCCATGTTTGGAATGTGTACCCTTCATGGTTTTTTAACAGTTAAAATGATATTTGGCGAGTTCATGGGATGGTCCCATCCCAGGTGAACTGTCATAAATCTAGTGCAGGCTCTATCTTAATCATGGTGGTCCTTTTGAGGACATGTGACAATTTTAGAGTAATATGAGAGATATTTTCTAATTTTCCTAGGTTATAATAGGGTAGCTGATGTTCACTTTGTAGAAGTGGATGGAAAAAATAAAAGAAAAGAATAAATTGAAAGAAAGAAGGGAGTAGAGATTGATTTGAGAGTGGAAAAGAGGATTTGTAAGAACATAGTTGGTAAAAGTGAAAGAAGAAACTAAATTTTAAAAGAAAGAAGAATAAGAGATGTTGGGAAAACAAAAAATTTAAATCATGTCAACCATGATGCCACCCACTTGGAAACTATCAACAAGGCCCTTTCAATGTTGGTTTTACACCATTTTCGCTACAAGAATAATTATTTTTATTATAATTATTGTTATTACTTTTGAAGCTCCCCGTTCAAAGAATGTCAACAAGGGATAGCCCCAAGAGGGAATACCCTAAAGAGAAGATCTATCAAGCTCAACAAAGATGATCCCGAAACGAAGATCAATACACGTCACTTCTACAAGAGCTAAATTTAATCTCCATCACATTTTTTTGCTAAAGAAGACTAGGGGATTTTGTTGGAGGGAAAATTTTGAAAGACAACATTTGTGCATGAGGTTCCTGAAAATGTAATTTTTGCAAAATTAAAACAACTAACGGAAACTCTAGAAATCTTGGATCAGCTTCAAAAACAAAAATCAAGAGGAAAAACTGAAATTTAATTACCTCATTTGTAATTTCAAAAACAACTTCGTGAGGTAGAAAGAAAATAACAAAAGCAAAATGTTACGAACAGTGTTCAGAAAATAGACCACTACACAGACAACTTCTATTTTTGCGTGATTTGGGATTCTTAAAGCACCCCAATTGTGATGCTTCTAATCAGTCTACACTTAGAAATCTTATAAAAATTCATAAGATTTGGAATCACCAATTTTGTTTTAAAATGAGAGAGAGAATGAAAATAGAACATGAATGCTAGTTGATGATCATTGATTCCACCAAGTAAAGCCATCACTATCTTTTCAATAATAATATCAAACATTCATGAGCTACACCCACCCACTAAGTCATTCTTTATTAGATGTGATCTTATCACTCCAATAATTTATTTAATCAAATTAATTTTGAATAAATAAATAATCTAATTACTTAATTTTGTCTTTAACAAATTAAGCCTATTTTGATCAAATCAAATGACTAATTGTGTGTTTATTTTGTGACATGTTTTTACGCTTTTTCCTAATCTATATTAGATCCAATAAAAACCCAAAATTCTACACCCAAAATTGGTCTAGAAGTCCATAATCATTTATGAACAGAAAATGTCTAATATAATCATTTTACATGCTCAATCTTAACCTAATGTTTGATTAAGAATTTATGAAATTTATTTCATTCCTTAAACTATTTATGGAACATTAAAATTTTAATCTTAAATCATATTTAAAATACATATTCATTCTTTAATGAATTATAACATAAATACCAATTTTTCTAAAATGAAGAAATTTAACTTCTCATTTTTTAGTAACTACTTTTTTATTTTTATTAGGTGTGTGACCTTTTAAATTCTTTATTATAAGGTAATAGAACTATTTTAATAATAACTCTTTATTCATTACAAAATAAGCTCATAATTAGCCATTTGATTTGATCAAAATGCATTTAATTTGTTAAAGATAATTTGGTAATTAAATATTTATTTATTCAAAATTAATTTAATTAAATAAATTATTAGAGTGATAAGATCAAACCCAATAAAAAATGACTTAGTGGATGAGTCTATCTCATGATAATGTTTGTTGCCATTATTGAGAAGATAATGATGACTTTACTTGGTGGAATGAATGATCATGAACTAACTTTAATATCTATTCATTATCTTTCTCATTTTAAAACAAAAAGTTTTGGTAATTGCAAATCTTATGAATTCTTATAAGATTTCTAAGTGTCGACTGATTAAGGGTATCACAATTAATATACTTTTAAGGATCTCAAATCATATAAAAATAGAAGATATTCGTGCAATGGTCTATTTCTTAAATAGCATTGGTAACTTTATATTTTTGGTGTATTTTTCCTACCTCACGAAGGTGTTTCTAAAACTACCAGTAATTAAACTTTAGTCTTTCCTCTTAATTCTCATTTTTGAATGAAACTGATATCAAATTTCTAGAATTTTTGCCCTTCGTTTCAATTTTACTGTGCAAAAATTGCGTTTTTAGGTAGGGCAAGCAATAAGGACATGATGCATATTAAAACTACAATGGACCTGAAAAGGAAATTCAAAGCTAAGGGTAGAGTAGTAACATCTCCAAAAGTGAACACTAGCCACCCAATAAGCTAAGAAATGAAAAAGTCTCTCATAATGCTCCAAAATTGCCAAGCCCATTGAGACTATCCCAACAACTCTCCAAATATCATCCAAACGATCCTAAAACCATAAAAGGGGATCACATTAGAAAATAAATAGTAACAACACTAACAAATTCAGGTGCTCTCTTATCCCATTGGCCTATTCAAAAAGAGCTAATAATGGCCAAAACGAGACTCTCCTCTAAGCTTGTCATGTGTTTAACTCAAACTAGAGTGGTAAATTCACACTAAAGATTATGTGATTGTCCCTACTCGAGAACGGAAACAACCACATATGACTTGCAAGTGTTGACAAAGACACAAGAATGTCCTTAGGGGCACTCCTTAAATATAAAGTAAGGTAAAACCTTAAAGATAAAATCTCTCTAAACACAAAAAATGTATCTTCAACCTTGATTTGACAGTGTTTAGAAACCTAGTATTCTTCACACCCTCCACTAACTGTAGCAACAGAGTGCCGTTGCCAGTCATCACCTCTAATACTACTTTTCCTCTTGTAGGTTTGAGTGCGTCTTTCCCCTTAAACTCCACCCATAAACCAGAAAGATCATCTCATGATGGCCATCCTTTGCAACTTGTCATAATGCTTTAGGACTAACCAAAATCGAACCAAAACAATAAGTTAATAACAGATGTTACCTGTAAGCACAGTGTTGAGCAGCAAAACACCCTACAAGATAGAACAGTCAAGCAACATTCAGTCGAGAAACAAAAAACACCATAGAACGGTATTTTATTATAATAACAAAAAAAAATAATAATAGTTTCTTTCAATAACTCACTAAATACAAAAGAAAAGAAAGAAGTGAAAGCCCATTCCATATACATTAGTTTATATTCAGCTAAAAATTTAACCATATGAAAAACCAATTTCACAAGTAAGCTGAATCGTACAAGAATCGTTACATTCGGAAACAAAATAAATTTGAAAGGTAAAACCATCCTTTTTCTTTTTCCTGCACTGTACACTTCCACACTTCATGGACAACCAAAAAGAGAAACCAAGATCTGTCTCCCTTTGACCAAAGATGACTGCTATTCTGAAATGATATCTATCAACAGCTCATTTAATCAAGAAGAAAATTTTTCGATATCTCCTTACTTAAACTAGACGCTAGGTTTAAGTAAGTACCAGTTGATTCAACTACTAATCAAGTTGAACTTCAATTCCTCCAATCATCCATCCTTCAATAAAAATGGGTAATCTAAATTGTACATCTATGCCAAATTGACAACATTTATGCCAATTTGACAGTATTTTAATACAAAATTAGCTGACAATCTGAGTTCTACAGAAAAATGCAAATACCATATTGCATATGATCTAAACAAGATTCACATTTCACCCATCATGTATAGCCACACAGCGCAATCTGAAAATTAATTTAAGGAAAGTAGATAAAAGGGTTGAGAGGAATGAGTAGATAACAATTCAAAAGTTTATATGAGTATCAATTTACCTGAACAGCCCACTTCTCTAGGTTTCCATGAGATGGAAGTCGACAGCCAACATCTTGATGAATTTCCTTGAATATATTTGCCAAACTTGAAGGGATCTTCACTCCTTCTGGCACAGAAAATGAAAGACCCATTGCTTGACCAGGTCCATGATAAGGGTCCTACAAAAAGAATGTACCCAAAGATGATAGTGTGCATGCCATTGGCCCAAAAACAAGCTTATCGGAAGGATCAGACCCCTACTATGGTCTATATCTCATCGCCAGAGTTGTAACTATGCAAGTATGCAAGCCAACAAAAGGCTAAGATAAAATAGAAAATGTAAAGCAACTTGCTGATGTTACTAGCCGGGCACATTCAGTTTCTCAAAACATGAACAATGATGGAATCCAAGTTAAATAACAACGTTTAAGCAGTTCCATTCATTTGATTTTCTCAAGTTACCATTGATTCCAAAATTAGTTTTCTTTACTAAACATTTGTTCTTTCAACATTCATCTACAAGAAAGCATCAAGAATCTGTCTACCCTTATCAAAATGTTCCTGGTGTTTTGAGATTGTTTTCTCTGAACCTCCTTCAGCCTTAAAGACAACATTCTTTGGCAATCTAGACTAGAAAGACTTATAGGCCTTTAATCTCCACAATGACTCATATTCATTTGAAATAAAAAATATATATATTAACAATAATCCTGCTACAGAACTCCTCAAAACCATCATTTATTAGGAATAGATTTCAATGTTTAATAAGTATGCTCATCGGTTGATACGTCAGTATTACTTACCCAAAAAGAATGGATGCAGCTAATTCAGCTAAGAAGTTCAACAATAGAATTTTCTTTACCTTTGTAAATGGTGAGTATCCACTAAAATTCTCACAGGTGTAATTCCCCTTAGTTAAACTCCAAAAGGTTTTCCACCCAATTGCCTTGCTCGAATACCATCCTATATAAAAATTTCTCATTCTAGAAACTCAATTCAATTCATTATCCACATTATTTATAAACATCATATTACTTACTGCTCCAAGCAATCTTCACCCTCTTATTCACGTCTATAGCCCCTCTCTCATCTCATTTACTTTAATTTCCAACCCTAACTATCAAATTCAAGGGTACTCCAATCTGAAAGTAACTCTGCCCATCATTCATTTTCTTGCTATGTATAAAAGAGACAAAATCTTATGATGGTAAAGCAAGCAAATGAGTTCGAACAAAAGATTCATATAAAGATTAGTTGTTTCAACATCTATACGCAAACCAAGTCACCCAAGAAGGGAGGAAGGAAAAACAATCGAATTACAAATACTTGATATAGAATCATGCTTCTTTTTCAGAAGCAAATAACAAGAACGAAAAGGAAAGGTAATTTGCACGTACCTGTCCAATTATGACAGCCTTGACTCTGTCAAAAGGGGTAGTGTTAAGAGCATTAAAGATCAAGTGCTGCGGCGGAAAAATGCCAACACCACTATCCTTTATCTCTTTTTCAACAAATTCACACAATCTTTTAGCATAAGGCTTTTGCAGTTCTCCATGAAGCACCTCCAACCACGTCTCCTCCGCCAACAGCTCCTCCAATTTCACATATCCCGAACCTTCTTCTACAAAACAAAACAAAAAAAAAATGAACAAATCACATTCTCTCAACCCCAGAAATGAAAATGAGGAAGCCAATGTTGAAGGCACCAGTTCGAGCCCCACGCGGGCTTTTTCCCATTTCCATAAATGTAGAATATGGATTTATTTCTCTCGGTTACTGGGAGCAGATTTCTGAACTATACTCGGTAGAGCTCTGGGGCAGGTTGCACTACAATACGTATGTATCTATATTCCCATTAAATCTCAGATTGCAATATAATGTATTCTGGATTGGAACACTTCAAGCAAAACCCAAATGAGAGGGGGAAAAAAGAAGCAAAACTAACCCTTAGCTTTGGACACTTTTTGGGAGCAGGCTTTGAGATGTCGTTTGGATTTCGCGACATATCTGTTGAATTCGATGCGGGATTGTTGCTCGGCGGTGAGGGAGGTGGTGGTGGCGGAGCTGCTCCCCGATGATTTGGAGCTGAAAGGAAGTTTTCGGGAAACGACTTGAAGCAAGGGTTCAGAATTAGGGGTATTATCAGAGGCGCAGCAGTGGGGACTGGAGAGTTTGAAGCGCTTGGCAGCGGGTTGAAAGAGATCCATTATCGTTTTTGAAGAACCCATTTTCCAAATTTGGCTGCAATTCTCTGATCCCACTCTCTCCAGTCACTCCACTCTGACAAAAATAAAAAATGGGGGGTCTCCGGGTTTTGTTTGTTTTCTTTTGGTGTCAACTTCGAGGTTTCTTTTCGCGCGCTTTACGTTTTGGACCGGACTGGACTTTGGACATATGGCATGGATCAGGCCTGCTTCTCTTGGGCCAGACTCTCCATCTACAATTGAGAGTGAGAACTGAGAAAGACTGAAAAGTACTTTCCCTTATTTTTTTTATAAATGGAGAGAAGTTTTAATGGTTTAATTAAAAGTACATATAGGTTTTTTTTTAAAAAAAAAATTCATATAAAAATAATTTAAAACTGAAAAAAAGAGAAAAATAAACTGATGCGAAAAATCCTGTTTAAAAGGGTAAATTTTTCCTTACACCAAATAAAATCGACATATTTCATAATAAAAAGTTGATCAGTTATATTTTCACTGGACTTACATATAAAAAGTTCATACAATTTCATATTTGCCAATCAAAGTATTACTGGTTAACAAAAAGCAAAAAAAGATTATCAACCTCATCAAACAGTCCTATTGGTCTTTATGCGAAGAATTCTGAAGAGTTGACACCAGAATACATAATAGATTAGAAACCAAGGAAAGGATTCAGTGCATGCTTTTTTAGCATCATAGATTTTTGTACAGATGAAGCTTCAGCTCGAAATTCAGCTAAATTTGGTTAGAAAGCTACTCCCTGCAGGCCAGGAGATGAAGGGCAGTTGGAATTATTATTATCTGGTGCTCATCAACATCAGGCGATATAAACAGTTTAAGGTTCCAAAAATGGGGACATTCTTGCAGCACCAAGTATGTGATGACGACTGTGTACGAGGAAAGAACAGCCCCCTACCAGCATCTTAGACATTTACAGTAGAAGAATTTTCATACTTACAGACCAGTTATATCAACCTCAAGAATTTCTATCAGCACCTTGGTTCCTGCTTCAGTTGGATCCCAGTTGGCGAGCTAAGCATTATTGACTGGAGACAGGCACATGAGAGCAATAAAGGTAAACAAGCGATTCCAAGCACTTATGATTGCCAAAATTTAAAACTTATATCAGTGCATTTATTGGGTCCTCAATTCATCGTTGTTTTAGACATGTGACTACCGGCAGATAATTAAATATTCAGGTTTCCTAAATCAAACTAAATTCTAAAAGAATGACCAAAATGGGTTATGGAGTAACTATTTATACTCATATGCTCAGAGTAAAACGGAAAAAAAAAATCCAATGAAATTTTGACAAAAAGGACATCCATAAGACTGTAATTATATATAATAATTAACTCCAGAGTGCTAATTAGGTGGACTGAACCTCTCATCAGCCATATAGTATACACATAGTAGATAACAAGAGGCTTACCTGACTTGCATTAGGCAGTATACTACTTGCAAGATCCTCATTGATGGATTCAGGCAAAGGTGGCATCTGACTCATTATGCCAGGCGTACATCTCATACTGCAAATACCAGAACCAGTTTCAACGCAAAAAATGGGCAACACTGATTCAATCAAAAACAGTGAGAACCAACTGCATAAACAATAAACTGGACATTCTAAAAATGTATTACTTACTCATTCAGAATGGCAGAAATATTGCTCCTCGTGCGACAAAAGAGTTCAATGTTATCCTGTAACTGTTCCTAAAATAATTAAGAACTGTTGTTGCAGAAAATAAATAAATAAAAACAATAGAGAGAGAAACAGAAACTTAGTATTGCATGAATAAATACATGTGATTTATGCTGGGAAAGAGAAAGGAAAAAATGGAAAACGAAAACAAACCAAGGATTTATACAAAGGAGTGTAATTTGAATCCCACCTGGAAAATATTTAGATTATCTAAGCATCAAAATATCCTTTTTAAGATACTGGCTACAGTCAGCTACACAATGGGGGATAGCCTCCCAATCACATAAACTACCTTCCACTACCACAACCTAGCAGTTCTCATCATTAAAATTAGAAGCACTTCATCAACTCTCACTATGAAAGTGCCCTCATTCCCTGTCGTGGCAGTTAGATCTGCTTTCCTTGACCACATACAGTTTGCAAGAACTAGAGCAGATTCAATATAAATGAAGATAATTCGTTTCAATAACCGATCAGTTGAAATAGCAGTATAGTGCAGTCAACATAATTTTAGCTCACAATTATGAATGAGCCAATGAGATAAAACTATCAATTATAATGCCCAACATTATTTGGAACAAAGTATTAGCAGATTGTCTGCTGAAGAATCAAAATGAACAACAGAAAGAGGCATTCACCTTAAATGTAGAAAGGTTGGCCCTGATTTGACTAAAAGCTAGAGCATTCTGTTCCAAGAGATGCCTGGTTGTGCCACTTATTCCCAGGACTACAAAAATAAACAAGTGCATATAAAGATAAAAATGTAGGACGGTTCCTCAATCCAACTACAAAAGCTGAAAATAGATAATCTAACACACTTTGAATTAAAATAAGCACACCCCCCCCCCCCCCCAACAAAAAAAAAGAAAATAAGGTACATTTTAAGGGAAAGAAAAATATATTCTGAAAATGCTAGATTGCAAGAAAATAGATCTCTGATTAACCCACTGCAATACCATGCAATCATGTTATTTTACATCTACAATGCATTTTTAGGCAAGATATTGCAATTTAGATTAAATATAAACCAATTCCTCCAAAGCGTCAAAAAACTTTGTTTCTATTCAAACCTATTCCAACACCAAGATAGTTCTGAAAGGGTGGAAACTCCAAGGTTTCTGAGAATGATTCCATTTCATCTGAAACCCAGACCATTTACTACACGTGATGTTGAATAATTAATCATGAGTGAAACCTTAAGGATTTACAAGAATGATCTTCTAAAACGTTAATCCCAACAAATCAAATTTTAAGGTTAAAATGAAGAAGAGAACATGAACTCAAAAATTGTATATACAGCATTGAGAACTGCACGTATATTTGCTTTAAATGATCAAACTGAATCTTAATTAAGGACCAATGTTCAGTATGAAATGGTCTTCCGATCAACATAAGTAGAAGACAACATATCCTTAGAGATTAGTTAATTGCACTGAATATCAATACATTCAAATCCACGCAGCTGAAACTACTGTGGGACAAAAGTGAAACAAATTCTTGATGAAGATAGCTCTCTGAAGCCTTACACTTTATTCACCAAAAAACTCTTCTATATTATGACTCATGCATCAGTTTTATTTTGGTTCTCAACAAAAATAGTGCTAATTAGAAAAATAAATAAAATCAGCAGGAACGAAGTAGCAGAAAGGGAAACAAATGAAGTAATAAATTTATACATGTTATCTACACTACAAAAGCACCACTAGTTCCTAGTTTGATATATTTAGTCCTGATCACCAAAGTCTTTGGAAAATGAAAGACGAGAAATATACACATATCAATGTATTGATAGAATTAATAGAGAGCAACAACTGGGAGATAAACAAGTGTCTTAAGTTCAGAATATATAAAGACTAACCTTCAAAAGAAATAGGTACATTCCGATACATGTGCTGCATCGTGACAGGATAGGCAGTATGATTCTGCTGCATAACCGATGGTATGTTTGTCTTTAAGTTCAGCTCCACCAGCTTATCCTGAAGAAGCATGATCTTTAGAACAGTGGATCTTCAACCAACATTAAATCCTAGAGACATTAATTGATAACATAAATCAAGACAAGAATCCACACAGGTGTTGCTAGATATCTTATCACTGTCCAAAGCTTAGAATATAAAGGGGCAATTCTGTTTCCCGTCAATAGCAATTGTTAAACTACAAATGTACAGTAGTAACACACTTTTAGAAGGAAAAAGAGGTACAAGTTTCATCTGAAAAATAAAATACAGCTACTGTCAAGTAGTTCATTGAGTGGTAAAGGAAATAAAATATTAGGCCAAGGGAGGGATAGGAAGCTAATATGTGAAATTAGCGACCGGACAAATGCAAATGTGCAATTCCGTGAAGACATTTCATCCTCAAGTACCAAATGAAGAAATGCGTAATGAGCAAGGTATATGTACTATACTATTAAAAATGGAGAAGTATTTGTAATAACAGACACAGTGCTATTTGGATAAGATCTATACTAGAAACCAGTACCTTAACAAACATATAAAAATACTAGCATGGAACAGCAGAGCACAAAATACTGCGAACTAGGGAGAGGTTGCCAACATGGTGATCCCTGACATCTGATGCAATTTAGAGGCTGCAGATGTCACACTCATGAACTTGGAAAGGAGTGAAAACAGGGGAATGATTACTGAGCTCATGGAATCCCAAATATTATCATATCGGTGTGTTGAAGGGCCTCTAGCTATTGTCCCTCTGGAAGCAACCCTACCTGCGGCATTCATACAGGCTGGATAGTCAAGGTAAAAGTTGCTCATCAGAAGATTCAACTATCGAGCCAGAAGGTTCATCACGCTTAAGCAACCTCCAATGTGAGAACTACGTAAGCTAAGTGCTTTTATACTGCTAGGCAGCTATTCTTGATGTGATTCAACATTAAGTAACTCCTCCAACAGGCTATAAGTAAGGATCCACTATACCAATTTGGCACAAAAAGTCACTAAAGCTACCATGTGAGAACTCTTGCTTTATGTGAGGTGAGATTCCAGATGCTTAGGTGTAAGCAGCATTCCGTTATTATCATCCTAGAGAAAAATTCACAGTAATCCTCTTCTCCACTTTCTTACTATGCCCAGTCATCTTCCTATTCACCATTATTCAGTTTCCACCTAACAACTTGCTCCATTTTGTCACTTTTGTTTATAATCTTCATTACAAATGTTAGCGGGGGAAAAAAGTTCATTGCATCATATAGTTCAGTAAATTTTCAATCCATAAGGAGCAGTTCTAACACTTACAAATTTTACAACTCGTTATCATTGACAAATGAAACAATACAGCCAAAAGAGAAACTTTTACTTCCCTTTCAACTCCATTCTCTAATTGTTAACTAGAAGAAAAATTTTTATCTCAAGCTGCAGCTGCAAGTTTGAGATTCTGGAATAATAATCCTGCTATACATAAGAACTGAAGCTCAAGCCTTCTCGGGCAAAGGACTCATTGGAAATGCAAATTTAATTTTTGGGTCATGTGGTTGCTAATGTAATAGCAGAATCAGTTTCATAAAGAGGTCTTATGTTTAGAACCCTCTCCTCACAGTTACAACATTACTAAGTTCTCTATATGCTTGTTTTTATAAAATGAGTTATGTTTGATCCACTTGCCTTCCACATAAGGGGGAATGCTAGAGCCTAGAGGCTAAGCTTCCTAATAAACTAATAAGTTTAATAAAGAAACACAGAATTATGGTTTGTGATTTGCTTCTAATATAGGTTGCAGAAGCGAGAGTTGAGTATTTGTTGGGGAAACATAATCTAGTTTGGGGCATATGAAAATAGGGTTAGTTAATGTGATCTTACTACAGCAGCCCTCCCAGCGGATGCTTAATATTAAGGGTCGAAGCAGCTGAGTTAATACATCCACCAATTAACAGTAAGCTTCTAAGTGAGAGGGTACAGATGATATTCAGCTACTGACTTGCATGTGTTTTAATATTAGATTCAATTTTGTATAGAGAACCGCGACCCTAGAGTATGGAAAAAGTTCTAGATGCTTTATTGATATTAACCTACTTAGATTCTTAGAGAGCCCATGAAGAAGCTGTAATGCATAGGAGCGGTTTCTGATATTCTAATAAGTAATTCCTAGGATATCTAACCTTCTCATTTCTTTCCATTTGCTATCATGAAATTTCTCACTCTCAAATTGTGTCAATTAACGGGTACTATAATTCTTTCCTTCAACTTGCTTTTTAACCCAGAAATACAAACATCATCAGTTGTCAAAACGGAAGAAAGAAAACAAAACAGAGTGTTTCTATGTCACATTCATTATGACTTCATACTAGCATAATTTTAGTTATTAGTTGAGTCTTTTTCAGGATCTCGAACTAAAGCAACTTATGAATAACTTAATAACATCATGAAAAGTAGACATATCAAATATCACACAAGTTCATAAACAACATACCTTCCTGTTGTTCACCTTCTTCCCCAAATAGTGCTCTTCGGCTTTCCTTCGTTTTCTCTGTGAAAGGTTCTTATTAGCTATTTTCACATTTAAAACACATCCAGCTTAAATTTTGATTGCCACAACAAGAGATCATCATTTTGTGATTTAACCATAGAAGAACTAATCAGCAACCTGATATGACAATAGCATAAATTGACTGGTTTGTTTCGAATGGCTAAATAATATGCAAAACACAAAGAAGATAGTCTAGAACTTAAAAAAGTTAAGACTCGTGCAGAAATAAAATAAATTCAAGCCACTGGCCGAAGTCCAATTAAATTGACCGGGAGGATAGCTAAGCTAACTACATTCAATTGGCCATCATAGATGTTTTATACTTAAATCCTCATTTTGATTCCGTACATGAGCCAAACAACGAAAATACACATCAGACAATTCAAAATTTTCCAAATTATAATCGAAACATAAACGACATTATTATTAACATTAAAAAGGAGTTGAAGAAATATAGCTTACAGTCATCCACCTACACCTCATTGCAACATCACGTACGGTTTTGTCCTGCAAGGTGGACGCTATCCTTATGTACTTCATAATGTTTGGTTCATCAGCATAGCTATGGAGATGTGGGGAAAAAAAAAAAAAACTCCAGTAAATTACCTCCGAAATAAAATTACAAAAAAAAAAAAAGAAATAAATCCATAAATAACATAAATTTGAATAAATAGAACCTACTTGAGAAGGCCTTGCTCCAATTTATACTGCTCCTGAACAGTCCACTCAACAGCCAGTCCGGCATCGTGTTTCAGCCCTGGAATCGAAACCGAAAGCGAAGTAGAAGAAGAATTCGCAGCAGCTTGGACGAATCCAGGAGCGGAAGCAAGAGAAGAGTTGCTAATTAAGCTCGAATTTCCTGGAAACATCATATTCGTATTCAAATTCATGCCAGCCGTAGAAGAAGCACAAGGATTCATCATCATCATCATCACCTCGGAGGAGCTGTTTACGGCACCTGACTGAAACGATATTGCGTTTCTCCGATTTAAACTATCTTCTTCGGCCATCAAGGTGGATTCAGATTCGCCTTTTTTTAATCAAAGAGAGTAAATTTTCAAGAAAATAAAAAAAAAAATTCACCTCTTCTTCAACTCCATTCAAAATGAGACATAAAAAGGCACCACAGAGAAAAAGAAGAACTTTTTTTTTTCTTTTTTCTTCTTCCTTTTATCTAGGCAACAACTTTCCGGCGGAGGGCCTAATTGGCTGTCTCTTCCGTTCGGTGCCTTCTTTTATTTTTTTTGGTTTTGGTTTCTCTCACTAAAATAAACACTAAACTAGTGCTTCCGCTTCCGCTTCCGCCAATACTATTTTACTGCTTTTGTTGTGGGGTTTGGTTCTTGTTTTATTTGTAAAAGGACAGGAGATAGAGTGACAGTCTGATAGGTATCAAGAGAGAGAGAGAGAGAGAGAGGGTGGGGGGTGTCAAGAGTTAAAAAGGTTTTATACCAATAAGAGGAAAGAATTTCAGGTGAGATAAAATTGAAAAGAATGAGAGTGTTTTTTTATTTTTTTTTTGGCCTTGTCTTGGCCCTTTTTTGAAAATAGTATTTAATATAATAATGGATATTTGGCAGATCTTGGAATTCAGCAGCAGTGCGAATCTCCATAAGCATTTTATGCCAATTATTGTGGACTCTCCCCACCTTTCCTTTTTCACGCACTTCTTTTTTTATTCATTTTCATCGTTTGTTTTCCTAATTTGGGTTAATGATTGGAGTAATGTGGAGGTGGCAGTCTAACTGTAAAATAGAATAATAAATAATTTTATATTAATATAATAAATTAATACCACATATTATTAATACTCAAGTTAAAATTTAAATATTAAAATTTTTAGTATTATTTAAATAAAAATAATTAAATAATTTTTAAAGTAAAATGTAGAGAGCTATTAGGATTGTAAATGAGAGAATTTTTATTATTTGAATGCTCGTGTAGTTTTTATACTTGAATTTAAAAGTTCGGTTACTCTCTATATTTTAAAATATAACTCAAGACATCCCTATTGTTAAATATATTATGTTCCTTAGTTTTACTTTTTTTTTTAACAGTAATACCATTGTAACAATATTCTCAAGGATATTAATGTAAGAAAAAAAAATCAAGTTAGCCTTAAAAACGACATAAAAATTTATATAAATTTCTATGTTATTGTTTTACTTTTAAGATTAATTTAGTTAACCAAGTTTTTATATACAATTATTTTAAGTTGGCTGATATTAATTTATTTATAAATAATTGTTAATAAGATTGTTATAAATATATAAAAAGATACTAGCTCTTTAATACATATATTTATTGGTTAATTTACTAAAAAATAATTATTTGTTGATTTGCTAATTAACTTTTCTATAGATAAATAAATTATCACCAAGAACATTGTTGATTTGTTGTTAGGGTATTATTGTAAAAATAAAGAAAAAGTAAGGACAATAATGTAATATATTTAATAATAAGGGTATATTGAAGTATTCTTTAACATATATGGACTAAACAAACACTTAAGCCAAAATATGATAACTAAATGAGCATTTACCCAATATTTATTGAAGAATAGTTTCAACTTATTATACAACAATGGAGGCTTTATAATCAATATAATAATGGCATGTGTCATGCACAAGAGTCATGACACTTCCCTTTAGAGACCGTACATCCAAAAAAAGTAGGGGAAAATGTGCTTTAATACTGTCTCATTAAAAATTTAAGCAAGTAAATTTTAATGTGATAAATTTTGACAGTAAGAAAGAGTAAAGAACTTGCACGTTTCATATCTAAAATCTATATTAATCCTAATAACAATAATTTGTTGAGTTGATACATATCATTGTTAAAAGGTAACACCCCGAATATTGATGTTAGTAACGTTTCATTGAATAGATATGAAAGATTGTCAATAGAATGTATATGTTTAATATCAGTCTCTTCGCTCTACTTAAACTCACAGAGATATATAAATTTTAACTAGATATGTTGTGTTTTGTAATCTTCGGAGTAATCCCCTCTAGTTTAATGATATAGATACCATGATCTTCATCTAATGATGCAAATATTTTAAATGGGTTAATTCGGTCCATCCTCTCATGAAGTGACAATCTTCAATTCTCTCCTTTTATTATTGAAAATATCAAGTTATTCTCCAAAACTCATTATGTTTAACTATTAACCATCGTTGATTCATAAAAGTATGAAAATATTGTGAGGCTACAAAAATGATTGATGTACGACTAGTCATTGGAAAATGAAAAAAGTAATTGATCTATAACTAGTCATTGAAAATTAAATTAAAAAATAAAGTGTTGAAATAACTTAATGAGCAAAATAAATTGATAGTTTTCCTAAATTAGACATGTTAATTAAATAAATTACAAGACATGCCATTATATATAAATTATGACAATTCCATTTTCATCTTTTTCTTTCATTTTCTTTCATTTCTCTTCATCTTTTCTTTCATTTTTTTCTCATCCTTACTTGTTCGTCTTTTCCTTTCATTTCTTTTTTCCTCATCCTTACTCCTTCATATTTTTCTTTTCTTTCATGTACATAACTCTAGTAACTTTTTTTTTCCTTTTCTTTCATGTTTATCATCCTTACTCCTTCCTCTTTTCCTTTCATTTATTTTTTTCTCATCCTTACTCCTTTAGCTTTTCTTTTCTTTCATGTATATAACCCCAGTAGCGTTTTTTTTCTTTCCTTTCATTTTTCTCATCCTTACTCTTTTCATTTGTTTAGTGAAACTCCAATAGTATTTTTCTTTTGTTCTTTGATTTTCCTTTTTTTTATATCTATATTTTCTTTAAGTACTTTCACAAAATGAAAAAAAGAATAATAACGATAATAATAAAAAATATAAAAGGGTAAAATATTATTCTTTTTCCATTTGTAGCTTTTAATTAAGTTCAAAATCTATTTTTTAAAATAAATTTTTAAATACGAAAAGGTAAAATTTAATTTGTTCAAAAAAATTAGTCATATAGGCACAAAATAAAAAAATATTTTAAAGTATTAGGGAGCATACTATAAATATTTTAAATATTTATGTGTGTTTTGATAAATCTAGAAAGATTATGACCCATGAAAATTAATCTACCAATTTTTTCTGTTAATTGATTATTAGAAAAATGTGCAGATACTATTTTATCCTTTTAGTCGTTAAAAATAACAGAAAGATAACAAATTTTCGGGGATAACTTAATGTTTTCAATAATAAGGCAACGATTTGAAGATTGTCACTTCACAAGGGGGTAGGCCGAAATTAACCCATTTTAAATTATGTTCGTTTACTCTCTAAATGATCGATGTTTAATTCACTTGTTTCTAACTTTTTTAAAAAAAATTCAAGCATTGCATTTTTGTATGTATTTTGGTTTTATGTCCATTATGAGGCGTAAGGATGATTACATCTCCCTAAATAATTGTAAATTTCTTTTCTTATAAATAACATTTCCTTATACTATATCATCCAAACTTTATAGGGATCATGTAAGTAACCATTTTATTAGTTCTTTGGAATAAAATAATTCTAAAATTTTTATTCCATAAAAATATAGGAAAAAATTATTGATGACATTCCAATATCTTTTGTTTAGTTTAGAACTAAACCTTACCGATAAATTAACTAATAATGTTATATTTGTTCTAGCACATTGTGCTAGATTCAACAAAGCATCAATTACATTATGAATGGTACTCCAAGACCATGAATATGTCTATCTTCCTCTTTAGAGCGAAATGATCATTTCTAGGATCAATGGACCAAAATATTATATGATAACTAATTACAAGGGTAGAACACAGCTGAAAATTCTACAGGGACCAATTTTTTTCTTTTGAAATATTGATTAATTTTTAACGGTGTTCTCATTTTGGGAATTTGTCATTTAGCATGGGCTTTAGTGGAACTATAAAGGTACTTTATTATCTAATGGATAAAATTTAAATGTCAATTGTACAGGGGATAGTATAGACTTTTTACACTAACTTTTCATTTTTTATTTAAAAACCCCAATATTTTTCAAAACTCTGCAGATGCCATGGCACCCCTTAGCCTTATACACCGTCTACCACTAACTAATGATAAATTTATCTATATTGAAATATTTTACAATTTTTTCCTCATAAGTTGATTGATGAATAGAGTTAATTAGAACTATGCTTGATCTACAGGCAAAGATAATTCACAAATCTTAAATTTTAGAGTCTTTTCTTAAATAATTAAAAGTCTTTTAGAGCTCTTCATGTGTTCTAATAAAATTTAAGATTTATAATTGTAAAATAAGATCTCAATTTCTTTATGAATACATATAGAATCGTTAACATATCCTTCTTTTATCAAGTTTTTGGCATGACCTGTCAACTATCACGACCATAAAATCAACCTTACTTAAACAAAAAAAAAGCAATGGGGGCAGGACTGGAATGGTGTGCCCACTATTTTAGTGCGACCATAAAATCATGCTCAACTAGGGATGGCAAAATCCGGGTCCGGTTCCGGGTTCGGCCTTCCCGGTTCCGGACCCGGATGTCATTTTCTTTTTACCGGACCCGGATATAACCCGGATTTTTTACATGCGGGTCCGGTCCGGGTTCAACCCGGAAAAATTAAAGTTTCCGGATTCCGGGTTTGAAACCCGGATTGTCTTTTGAATTATGATTAAAAAATGAAAAAAAAAATTGGAAACTACAATTCAATCACAAATTAAAACCGATTAACCTTTTTTTTTCCGTGAAATTCAGGCAGGTACACAAGATAGATCTTAATATGAAGGCGTTGCAAATACTACCAACAAAATTCAATAAATTAATAACCTAATATAGGAAGTGGATGCACGAAAATTACAATTAATTTTGAATTGTAATGGCATCAAAGACCGTGGCCCACCCAAATCCACCATGCAATGCCATCAAAGACAGCCCCCACCATGGAATATGACAAACGAGAAGCATAGGCGGGCTTAGAGGTGGAAGCTAATCCAGGCGATTTTGCAACAGTTGAACGATTGAGAAGGATTGAAGGAATGGTGGTCGCAGCAGTGCAGAGAAGAGGAACACAGCAACTGATGATGATAATGAACACAGAGAAGAGAAAATGGCTGAAGTGATGACGACGACGACTTGATTTGATGAAGAGAAAAGGAAATATGGTTGGCGGCCAGCGGATGTGAGATTTGAGAAGAGGAATGCGAATTGCAAAATTAGGGCCGGCTGTGCGCATTATTGTTTCCTTCATTTCTTTTTTATTTATATTAAAAATTTAATATTAAAATGAAAGATATCCGGGTCCGGATTTCGGATATGCGGGTTCACCTAAACCCTGACCCGGACCGGATATCATCCGGGTTCATAAAATTAAATCCGGATCCGCATTTTATATAATTGCGATACGGGTTCAACCCGGACCGGATTATCCGGGTTCATCCGGGTCCGATCCGGGTCCGGGTTATTCTGCCATCCCTATGCTCAACTAAAAATACAAAAACAAGCTAGCACGAATATCTCACATGGACATAAAAGCAAGCCCAATTTGAAAATAAATAAACAAATAAATAAATTGGGAAGCACCAACATGGCATAGCCTACCAATGTAGCAAAGTTATTTGATTAGAAAGATCATCAAGTCGGAGCTTGGATAGAAGTAGGTGATTGAAGAAGAAGCAGTTGGTTTATGTATTAGATATGCAAGGCTGCGGTGATGACAAGGCGTGGAAACGCTAGTTGAGCAAACCGTGGTGGAGTGAGTATGAGCTATGAAATTCTAGTTATGCAACCCAAGAGGGGGTGAATTGGGTATCTAAAAATTATTCAATTCTAAAAACAAAACTCAATGCAAATCTAAAATGAATTTAAAGCAATAACAAGCAAATCAATCACAAAATAAAAAGATAAGAAATGAGAGATTCAAACACATAGATTTTTACACGGTTCGGCCAACCTCGCTTACGTCCACGCTTCCAAGCTTTACGGGCTTGAGAATTTCACTAAGCAAACTTTCAAGGATTCAAATGATTACAATTGACTTCCAAGGTGTCAATGAACCTTTAGAACAAGAGATTATCCTCAATCTCTTAACCCAAGTGTATCACAACACTTACAATCACTAAAAAAAAAATTATAAATTTGTTCTTCACTCACACAATACTTAAGATTACAAATCAATACCCAACATATGAATAAATGAAGCAAGAAAGTATTTAAAGCTTTATGAAGGTTATATTCTCGATTATGAGCTCAATGATAGCGTTGTGATTAATCCTTGTTTGAATTTGAATGAGTTTATTTATAGTTGGAGCTGAAAAACTAGTCGTTATTGACTTTTTAGGATAAAACGGATCGTCGTTAATCGTTATCAGTTAACCGTTTGTACTGGTCAAAGTTACCGTTAAGCTAAATTTCAAATAAATGGTTGATCGTTTGTCATTGCCCTTTCACTGTTAATTTCCAAAGACCTGCAAAAAAAATTTATGCTAACTGTTCTTGCTGAACGGTTAAAGGTTGACATAAAATGACATTCTAGAAATTATCGGTTAGCTGTTTTGAAGTTAACGGTTCGTCGGTTATTTCCAGTGGCATGCAAAGTTGAATGAGTTTATCCGTTTGTTTTCATCAATTTAATGTTAACACTTATTCCCATTCTGGAAATTATCGGTTCACTGTTTTCTGTAAACGGTTAACTGTTTAATTCCAGTGACCTTTTCTGCACACTTGTATTGTCTGTTTTTACTAACCGGTTAGAGCTTAAGCAATTGATTCTTTCTAGTTTTTATCGATTAATCATTTGAAAGTAAACGGTTCACCGTTTACTTTCAAAATCACAGTTTTAGCCAAATATTGTAGGGAATCATTTTCCAATTGAAGATTAATCAACTATACATCTTTCATGAACATAATTGGAATGATTATATGGCTTTTGTTTATTGATAAATAGCTCTAACATTTTAATCAAAAACATTTAAAGTTTGTTATCATTAAAATCAATATAATGAACATTTTCATGTTAACAAGCTCCTCATCATTAGGGTCTTGAGCATCCTCCTCAATAGGAACAACTCCATTTAGAGTCATCAAAGTCAGAATCTAATGTCATGTTCGGTATTGTTTTCCAAAATGTTGTTTTCATGAAACAAAAATGAGAATGAAAATGCTATTTTCAAATCTATTTTTAAAATTTAAAATTGTGTTTGGTATCATTTTCAAATATAATCTTGAAAATGAAAAAAAAGTAAAATACAAATACATTCGGTATGAATATTTTAAAGAATTATTATTGGAATAATTTTCATAAACTTAAAATTAAGTAATGAATTTTTTTGTTTAATTAGTTTGATTATTTTAATTTTAAAAATAAAATAGGTGATCTTGTTAATTGTTTTGTTTAAAGAAAAATGATAAACTCTACATATTTGATTTAATTAATATATAAACACATAAATATTATAATGTATATAAAAAGAAAAGATTATTGTGAAGGAATTATTTTTTGGGTATAATAATAATGATGATGATGATGACAATGATGATGATGATGATATTATTATTATTTTGTGAGATGGTGGAAGAAAATTGTTCATTTTGAAACTTAGTACTGGTTTGGAAAACAAGAAAAACAAGAAAAAAAAGTTGTTTTCTTTCTTTCTTTTTTTTGGTTAAAACTATGAAATGAATTTTATATTTTCAAAAATATTTTAAAAAATGATCTACCAAACACGTATTTAGTGTTTTCTAAATTTAGAAAACAAAAAATAGGATTTGAAAATAATAGTGAACACAACTTAAGCACTAAAGATGTCTATAACATCAACTAGATGACCACAAGCAACGTAAATGTTATGGTAAAAAGTGTATCACATGACAAGAAGTAAGGGTCATTTCATAAAAGGTCGTTTTCAATTAACAAGTTATTAATACAAAATATATAAAATTGATCTGAAATAAAAAAAAAATAAATTAAAAACTCAATAAAACTTAATGAACTTAGTTAAAAAGTTTTAAATTTACTAAGGATACATGTTGAGTGTTAGAAAATACATATTTATAACGGACAAAACCGTTATTTTACATTTCAAGTGTTACTAACAACCCTTACTTTTATGTATTTAACCTTCTTGTGATTTAATTACGTGTGTTTTATTTTAATTAAGTATTTTATGTATTTTAGGGGCATTATAGTCATTTCACAATAAATGAGAGATCAGACGGTAAAACAAACATCAATTTTGAACTTAGGACGGTCAAAAACCCTAGGAGGAGTATAAAAGGAAAAATGGCAATGTTCACATGTACGGTACTGTCTACATTATTATTCACGACACTGTTCACATAGACGGATCGATGATGTGACATTGACCGATGATGCGGCATTGATTGATGAGGTGTCACGATCATGTTGGACTAAAATTCTTATGTACTATTTATGGTCACGTGGCAGCATATTAGTGGACTAAAAATCTCGCGTACGGTACATGCATCACACAAGATTATTTTCACCAAACCGCGTCACTGTTCACCCAGGTCAAACCGTATTACTATTCATCCGCGTGGTCAAACTGCGTACTGTTGACTGATGACGTGGCGCAATCCTGAGCATCCAAACTGTTTTTAATCCGATGGCCATGATTTACTCCATGTATCTATAAAAAGGGGGCCTCCCCCCCCCCCCAATTTGATATCTCTGAATCTATTTTTGAGATTCATTTTCTGTAATTCTTTCTCCATCTTATATTTTCTTCATATTTTAATAAATTCTCATTTTGGCCCTAGTTCAATTATGAGTAGCTAATTTTCTTTCAAGCTTGGGTTGAAGGTGAAGTCTCAACATGTGTTATGAGTTTTATTTGGTAAATTTATTTTCTCTTCCCCTCTAGTTTTTGTGGATGTTTTGATTTCTTATTGACAAATAATACTAATTTTGTCTAGTACCGCCTTAGTTTCACCGGCCCTCTAGTACAAGGTTATTATTATTTGGCACGATAAGTCCTTAGCACCATATTGATTAGAGCGTGGTTCATGAGGTGTGGATTCCTCCCTCATGATTTAATTGGCATTAATACGGATTATTTAGCTCATGATGCATGTTGATACGGATCCAGATACCCAAGTACGTCATTTCAATAGATTTCGCTTCAATTTATTTCTCGCCACTGCAATTCCAATTTTAGAATTTATTATCGCCATTTCAATTCTAATTTTAGGATAATTCAAATCATTTTCACCACAAATCCAACCACCTATTTACAAAATTAATTCTACATATAATTAAAATCCACATACTCGTGGGATCGACACTCGTCACCATTAGTCTATACTACAATAGATTCGTTCGCTTGCGAGTACATTAAAATTTGCACAACAAGTTTTTGGCGCCGTTGCCAGGGAGGTAAGTAATTTTAATTATTAGAATTAATTTTTGTGAATAATTTCTTTTAAATTGTTTTCTTGTATTTTTTTATTAAAAAAAAGAAAAAAAAAGTGAATCTACATTTAGAGGTTAGTATTTCTTTTCTTTCTCTATTCTTTACAATTCTGCAATTTAATTTTTAAGATATTTTTCTTTGTAATTTTTGTTTATCTTTTTAATTTAATTCTTAGTTAATTTATTTCACGTATTTATTTTTAGTGTGTTTTTATAGAAAGGTTGTAACAGCGCAATAAGGTTAGTATCGTAATTTTTCCCTCTTCTTTATTGTTATTTGTTTTGTTCTCATCTTTATTTTTATTTTATTTTTTTTGCATGCGTGGTCGTAGGTCATTATTACCTAATCTTGAACCTATAGACCTTGAATTAGAAAAAACACTACGCACACACAAACATTTTAAAAATAAAATGGATTTACAACCACAGGAGAGGCCATTTAAGGACTACTTCAGTCCCTTATCTAATTTGAGCACATCATGCATAAGATACCCAAATGTAGCTGATAGGAGTTTTGAATTAAAATCTAGTGTGCTAAATTGTCTCCCCACATTCTATGACCTAGAAAATGAGGACCCATATAATCATTTGAATGATTTTCATGCAATTTGTCAAACATTTAAATATGAGAATTTTTCAGATAATGATGTTAAACTCAGATTATTCCATTTTCTTTAAAGGATATAGCTCGTTCATTACTTAATACATTGTCTGCCAATAGCATTTCATCATGGGAACAAAACAAATGGTAACGAAATTTTTGAATAAATATTTCTCAATGCATAAAACCAATGCTATTCGCAGGGAAATCTCGGAGTTTACCCAGAGAGAGGACGAGTAATTTTTTGAAACATGGGAGCGATTCAATGGGCTACTCTTGAAGTGTCCACATCATGGGTACGAGAAATGATACCAATGCCAATACTTTTTGGAGGGATTATTACCGAATGTGCAAGAATGGCTAATGGCAACAAGTGGAGGAGAACTAATGTCAAAAAGTGCATTAGAAATTTGAGAATTCTTCCAGCGACAAGCAGATAATTCCCAACAACGAAGTCGATCACTTAGGAATACTAGAAGAATTAAGGGAGTAAATGAGGTTCAAATTGGTGAATCAACTTCGGAAATCAAAGAAGTCAAGGAGATGGTTGAAGGTCTTGCTCGACAAATAGCATCATTTTTTACTGCTAAATCAACAAAACAACATGACCATGACTCTTACTCAGATCAAGTCAATGCCATAGGTGTAATGAGAAAGCCATCAAATTACAACCCATACTCCAACACATATAACCCTAGATGGAGAGATTTTTTCATGGTCACAAGGATTCTAACAGAATGGACCAGCAGCTCCAGCTCCACCAATGCAATAAATTCCTCAAGTTCCTCAAGCCTCTCAGCCACCATTCAGACCATACAATCAAAAGCAGAACTACTCTCAACCCAGACCATGGGATGATGCATTCCAGAATTTCAAGAATGTTACTCACTCCACGATTGAGCAACAGAACCACACCATTGATGGACTACGAAATGAGTTGAGAGCAGGTTTCAATTCATAAGCCCAATCAGTTTCAAACCTTGAGAAGATGATGGGACAACTTTCTTCTTCAGTTCAGACCTTGGCAATTACCGTTGAGAAAGGTAAGTATTCAAGTCAACCAGTGTCTAACCCTAAAGGAGTACATGAAGTAAGTACAGTTCACCACAACAGTATGGAGAGGTCAAAGCAGTCATGACCTTGCGAAAAGAAAAAGAAGTCGACAACAAAGTGGAGATGCCGGTGACAAAAGAAAATCAAATTGTACCTGTGAATGTTGATGACTCATCACCGGAGGAGAAAGAAGAAACCAACCCACGAGAATACGTTCCCAAAGTTCCATTCCCCCAAAGGTTAGCTAAAGGTAAAAAGGGAAAATCCACAGATGATATTTTTGAAATCTTCAAATAGGTAAGTGTTAACATCCCTTTACTTGATGCGATTAAACAAGTTCCATCTTATGCCAAGTGTCTTAAAGACCTTTGTACTAAAAAAAGAAATATGCATGTTCAAAAGAATGCATTTTTAACAGAAAACGTTAGTTCTATTCTCCAACATAAAATTCCTCTAAAATGCAAAGACTCACGCTCCTCCACTATCTCATGTAGCATATGGAACCACACAATTGAGAATACTTTGTTGGATTTAGGAGCTAGTATAAATGTGTTACCTTATTCAGTATTTGTGAAACTTGAATTGGGAGAATTACACCCAACTCCAATGGTGTTACAACTTGCAGATCGATCCACGAAAATACCTCGTGGTATTGTGGAGGACGTGCTTATCCAGGTAGATAAGTTTTATTTTCCTGTTGATTTTATTGTAATTGACACTCAACCTATACGGGATTCAAGAAAGCACATCTCCATTATCCTAGGCCGACCTTTCTTGGCAACTGCGGATGCTCACATTCAATGCAGGACTGAAAATATGCAATTGTCCTTCGGCAACATGACTATGAAGCTAAACATTTTCAATATTTCTAAACAACCTCACAGTGCAGATGATGGAATTGTTGATGTGGATTTAATATAAGCACTAGTTAATGATACTTTTGTTTCAAACCTTAGTGATGATCCTTTACAAACATGTTTAACTCACTTTGGTTTGGATTTTGATATTGACAGATCAGTTGAAGAGGTCAACGCCCTACTTGACTCAACACCATCCATGGACACTAATAAATGGAAGTCAAGAGTTGAACAACTAACACCATCAGAGAAGAAACTCATCCCATTATCAGAATCAACACCGAAACTCGAGCTCAAACCATTACCCAACACTTTGGAATATGCGTTTTTGGGAGAAGAAAGTATTCTACCGGTAATCATCTCATCATCCCTAAACGATGAACAAAAAGGTAAGTTGTTGGATGTTTTGAAAGAACACAAAGGGGCATTAGGATGGACCATATCAGCATAAAAGATATAAACCCTGTAGACTGCATGCATTATATTCATCTCGATGAAAATGCTAAATCTACTAGGTAAATGCAGTGTCGGTTAAATCCTAACATGAAAGAAGTTGTTAGAACTCAAGTCCTTAAGCTATTAGCGCAGGTATCATTTACCCCATTTCTGATAGTTCATGGGTCAGTCATGTGCAAGTTGTCCTCAAAAAGTCAGGAGTCACAATAGTTACCAATGCTGATAATGAATCGATACCAACTAAAGTGACTACAGGATGGCATGTTTGCATTGATTATAGAAAGTTGAATTCTGTCACACGTAAAGACTATTTTCCTTTACTATTTATCGATCAAATGCTTGATAGATTAGCAGGTCATGAATTTTATTGCTTTCTACACGGCTACTCAGGATACAATCAAATCCCCATAGCACCAAAAGATCAAGAGAAAACCACTTTTACTTGCCCTTTTGGCACTTTTGCGTATAAGAGAATGTCATTTGGATTATGTAATGCACCTGCTACATTTCAACGATGCATGTTAAGCATTTTTTTCTGATATGGTTGAACGATTTCTTGAAGTCTTTATGGATGATTTTTATGTCTTCGGTGACTCGTTTGATCAATGTTTACATCATCTAACACTAGTTCTGCAGAGAAGTGCCATTTTATGGTAAAACAAGGTATTGTTCTCGATCACATCATTTCGAGCAAAGGTATTGAGGTTGACAAAGCCAAGGTGGATCTCATTTCTAATCTTCCTCCACCTAAAACAGTCAGAGAAGTAAGATCTTTCCTTGGGCATGCTGGATTTTATAGACGTTTCATTAAAGATTTTAGCAAAATTTCTAGACCCTTATGCAATATGCTTGCTAAGGATGTACCTTTTGTCTTTGATGATTCATGTCTTGTTGCATTTGAAAAATTAAAGCATTTGTTGACATCATCACCCATCATTTAGCCCCCAAACTGGAGCTTACCATTTGAGCTCATGTGTGATGCATCTGATTATGTAGTAGGAGCAGTATTAGGACAAATAGTTGATCGAATTCCTCATGTTATTTACTATGCTAGTATAACATTGAATGATGCACAGTTGAACTATTCTCGCCATTGCAATTCTAATTTTAGAATTTATTATCGTCATTTCAATTCCAATTTTATGATAATCCAAATCATTGTCACCACAAATCCAACCACCCATTTACAAAATTAATTCTACATATAATTAAAATCCACCTCCTCGTGGAATCGACACTCGTCACCATTAATTTATACTACATTAGATTCGTGCGCTTGCGGGTACATTAAAATTTGCACAATAATACACTAATAAACACACATAAAAAATTTAGGAGGATTTGCAGCTGGTTCACAATCTAAACTAAACTAAAGAATTTAAAGCATAATTCTAAAAATTCGAAAAAAAATTAAGAGGTTTTAAAATATGATGAGAAATATTATTAAAAAATCATTCTCTACCACTAAACATTAGATTTAATCAATAGTTAGAATTAACATTCATTTTCTTTTGAAAACAATAACCCAAAAATAATTATAAGCTGAATTATCTAAGTAAAATAAGCACTTTACTTAATTTCTTTTAATGAAACAACCTAGAACAAGTTCTCTGGATTTAATTTAATGAAAGCATTAACATCAAGAAAGATACATACTGAATAAAAGAATAAACACACTAGCTCAATCTTTTTCATCTTAAATTATATTCTATATGCAATCAAACAAAAATCCTCTATAATCATTGATCATAATTTGCTACATTTGTTTAGTTCTTTGACAATTATGTATTAAAAACCCTAAATTAACAATTAAATCACTACTAATTTGTCTAGTTGTACACCTAAATAAATAGGATAGCAAGTCCAAAATAATAAATCGATGGAATTTAATTTTTTTGAGAAAGATCAAAAAATTCTAAAATTTTATTAAGTAAAAACTATGTCTAGGATTTTGAAATCATTCTTAACCAACAAATAGTTTCTTCAAATAAGTCTAAGAGTAGTCTAAGATTTTTAAAATTAAATTCATTAAATGAAAAGTAAACAAAACACAAGAGAGAGGAGATCTTATTGATTGACATATGGCTAAGGCAATTTGATTTCTTTTAAAAAATATTATCTCCTCCTCTTCTTACATTCTCTCTCTTCTTGAATTGATTCTTGATGCCAAAGCTCAAGTCATTCTGACTTTTATATATTTTTTCAACCCTAACCCTTGTTGAAGTTTGTAAAATTCGTTTTAGGTCTCCTTCTCCCAATAGGAAAATATATGTGATATAAGGAAATAAGTCCATGTGACAAAATAGTTTAAAAATCTATTCTTCATGTGGGTCCAAATAGGAAATTCAGCCAATTATTTAATAACCAATCATTGGATCCTTCATCTTAGGTAGAGTTTATTTATTTCTCTTAAATTTGAATAGGTTAAAATTCTTTTGAAGTCCAAATTAGTCTAAATATGAGTATATAAATAACATATTTATTTTTTTAATATATGAATATAAATGACATCTTATTTATTTTTATAAATAAAAAATATTTTAAATAAGGTTATTTGACATTTATGTTCTTATAAATCAAAATAAAAAAGGATTAAGTGTTATAGTTTAGATAATAATTATATTCTATAGAGATATTTTTAGAATATAATATTTACTTATCATTAAGATAAAAGTCATAAAAATTTATTTTTTATTAGATGTAAATGTCTGAAAATAAGATATAAGTTAAAAAAATAAATTTAAAAAAAGTCTGAAATTAATACAATTTCATATTTAATAAATAAAAGTCCTTAGTGTAAGTCTAATAGAACCTAAGAATATAAAAAAAGAGCCCAAAAATTCGTCCAAGGAGCATTCAAAATCTATAAAATTGTACTTTGAGCATTTTCAACACCAATTTACAGCGTTTTTCACTTTTTTTTTTTTTTTTGTATCTTTGCCTCAAAACTCCAACAAAAACATAGAAAAAAAAAAACCAAAGATCCAAGAAGTTCAAGAAAATAACAAAGAAATGCAAAAAAAGAAAAAAAACACAACCAACGGAAACTCATATAAAATTAAGCACTTATTAGCAAAGAAGATTTTTACATAGTTCAAATCGTAATCCTATAGTCATAAGGCCACGTCCATACAATAAATAGCATGAAAAGATTATAGTTTATTATAGACTCTTATACAATGTCAAATTCTCCACTCATTTTAATCGCTCCGTAATTGAATCCACTTAATCGAATCTATTTAGGAGCATCATTTGACTCCTTATCTGCAAATCTCAACGTGAAATTCTGTCCTGTTGTCGATGATATTTTTATCCCAAGGAGACCAATCAAGAAATATAGAATGGTTATAAAAGAAATAATTCCTAAGCCAACATCAAAGCGTCTCACTCGTCACAGTTGCTGCACGATCAACAGCTCTCAGATTGCTTGCTCTCAAAATCTTGTGCGGCTGTATGGCGTATGTATCCCACAAAAGCAATTTTCCGTACTGACGACTCTTGTACGCTCTGAAGAGTGACGACTCTTGTAAGCTCTGTGAAGACTGATGACTCTCGTAATAAGTTAGGTAAGGTAATACAAGAAATTAAGCATGCAATTCTACGTCATTTAACGCAAGTGGTTAATTCTTCAATCCACGTAGGACAATTAATCTCCAGCTTACGCATGCATGCTTTCCAATTTGGACATGATTAGAATTCTTTTGTAATCCAATCTTGCACTGAACAAAAAATTAAGTGGTCATTGATTTTTAATAAAGAAATAATCAGTGAAATGAAATCTTATCCATATATTATATCTAAATATACATGGAATAAAATCTTAAAAAAATTCAAAATAACTCATATAAAAAGAGGATCATTATCGAAAAATAGGAACATTTGGTATTGGCAATACTAGAGAGGAAAGCCAGCAGAGATGGTCCCCCCGCCCCCCCCTCCCAAAAAAAAAGTGCTCAAGCTCAATGTAGATGCAGCTACCAACAGCAAAGTTCAGAGGGTTGGTTTAGGAGCAGTTTTGCGCGACTCAAATGGCAGGGTAGTAGCAGCAGGCATCAAACAAGCCCTCTTCAGGAAGGATGTAAGTTTTGCAGATGCTGAAGCTATCCAATGGGGTTTATCTATTGCAAAGGAGGCAGCTGCAGCAAATTTGTTTGTAGAGTTAGATTGCAAAGAAATAGCTGAGTTAGTCAACAACACAAAGGGCAGCAGGATTGAGATTTTTTGGATAATTTCGAAAATCCAAAACAAGAAAAAAGAGTTCCAAAAGATCCATGTTAATTTTGTGCCAAGATTATGAAATGCTCATGCCCATTCCTTAGCTAAATTTGCTCCAAGGAAAGATTACGCTGCTATCTGATTAGATATATTACTAGCAGAAGTGCAGAATGTATTTGACAATGTTGTTTAGTAAGTAATGAAATGTTTACTTTCTCTTTTTTTTTTAAAAAAAAAGGATCATTATCCTTTCGACAAGTTGCCTTGTCTTCGATGTCATCCATATTCTTTTACATATTGCTTTGCTTCCAATATAGTTCCCTTATAAGCCAACTTTAATCCCAATAATAAAAAAGAAAGAATCCCACTAAAATATATGATGTAACTAATAAAACCGAATAATTATATTATTTCTCAAATAAACTTGACTTGCCATAACATATTATGGCATTAGAGCCAAACAAAGAAAAAACCTACATATAAACAAATCAAATAACTGACCAAAAAGCATACATTTGAGCATGTTAGTTTAAAAGAAATGAAATTATTGCAAGATTAAAAAGAGAGACTGAATTTGATTAATGGAAAGGAAAATTGCATGGCAAAGGTAACAATAAAGTCCACTAAAAATAAACTTAAAATACCATCCAAATCGGTTATCCGATTAGCAAGATCATCAAGCCGGGCTTGGATAGAAGCAAATTCATCCTCAAGAAGCGGAACAAAGCGAGGAAGTATTTGCCACCAGTGAGAGCAGCCCCAGCCAGATAAGTTCTTTAGGTCCATCACCAGACACAGCAGATCCAAGTTATTTTTTAAATATAAAAATAAACATATACAACAAAAATACACAGCAGAAGCATATACAAAAAAATGAATTAATTGTTTTTGTTAGTTATCTAAAGAGCCAAGTTATTCATTGCCCTCGAAATCTTATCCTTCCACTTGTATTCAAATAACATGAGTACTAACATTTTTTTAAATAAAATTTTTTATTTTTATTTACTCTACATATGTACGTTCAAAATTGTATAAAAAGAGAGCTCTAAAATTTTTTTTTTTCATTTGAACTACGAGGTGGTTCTGAATGGGCCTCAATTGTGGAAAGGGCATTTAAGCTCAATACTACAACCTAGACTAATCTCCGTTCGCACCGGGTCGGCCCGTAAGGGATAAAGTGCTGTCCAAAGTGGTGATTCCATACGAAAACGAGGTTTAAACCCTTGACTTCTCTTAAGGAGTGAGAGAATGCCGAACCACTCACACCAACCAACTTTAGTTAAAACTCCAAATCTTTTATATAGTTATACATCATGAAACTTGAAAAAAATCGAAATTAAAGCAAAATGTCAAGATAACCGGCCAATTGAATTTAATTACGGAAAGATATATAAAAAAGTTCCTAAAATATAAATAATAATAATTTCAAATTTTCAAAAAAAAAAAAGAACTTTCGTACGAATATTTAACCGATCACCCATGAAATCTTTTACACGTCCTCATTGTTTGCAACCTCTTGACCCTGTGTAAAAGAATTGAAAAAAAAAAGTATTTATATTAGAATATGAGGAAAGAATATAAATAATAAACAAAAGGAAAAGTTTTTATTGCACTGTATGTTTATTAAAGTGTCTTAAAAAAACAAAAAAAAATTACTTCTGAAACAAAAAAAATTACTTCATTGTAGCTTACAGTGAGGTTTTCCTTCATCTTTGTTTGTTGCCAACCTGCTATATGCGTATAGCTGCTAACTAAGAGCATTCAAATTTAAGGGTGGGTATTTGGTTTGGTTCAAGATAGTAAAAATTAAATGGTTTAGAAATATCGAAATGATATAGAACGTTATTTTAGAAATTTATAATTTTATAATTTTAGGTCTTTCGATTTTTTCTATCAATCATTTATATTATAATCGTAGATTCTTCCTTTTTAAGTTAAGTTAGGAAAGTTGATTTACCTTATTATAAATAGGGAGGTTTGGTTATTATTTTTATAACTTCAATTTCAATTATTCAATAAAAAACCTATATTTTACAATTTTTTTAAGATTATCTATCAAAATTTTCTTTATAGAGCAGTTTGGATTAGAGCGTCAACTATTCTATCTTAAAGCATTATTGAAATCTCATTGAGTAGTTTGCATTACAATGAGATCTTATTATATTACGATTAGAGTGTAACCTAATCGTATTAGTTTGGTCTGTTATTAGAACGATATTTAGTATTTTTTTAGCCTATCGATCCGTTTCGACTACCCCATTCCGTCATTGAACCAATTGACTTTTAAACCAATTGTCTTTTGTTTGTTTTAGATCAAAAGGATAGTGGATCATGATTCATGCAGTATAATGTGACTACCAACGCACCCTAAGTGCAGTATTACTCAGCCAATTAAGCCAACATCAATGAGAAAAGAAACTACATTAATAAGTGGGCAACATCATCAATTCATGCAAGGTAATAACTAAATATATTCTAGCATCAAAGCAAGATTTGATATGAATTTAGTACAACAAAAAACATCATCAAATCCGTGATTCCTTTTCTAGGGTGATCCCATCCAGCAGCACATTTAAAAGCTTACCTATCAAACACTCAACGCAATAAACTAGCAATAAATTGAACACAAGTTACACCCACCTTGATTTGGAAGGAGAAATATGGTCTAATTTAACTGTTACTATGAAAGTAATCTAGTTCGACAATAAAACTAAAATTCACAAGGATTCACTTTTAAATTAATTAGAACAAGAAAAACAGTTCAGATTCTTTGGTAGATTAGATTCTACCAAATATACACACACACACATATATACATACATATATATATATAATACATATAGCTTCTATATATGAGTTTGAAATTTCTATTGTCTTGTTTAGAATTCAATTATCAATGCTAGCTGACCAGGAGAGAACAACTAATGTCAAATTAACACTTGCGAACCCATTACAGCATCTTCTTTAAGTTTTGAAAGCGTGACCCCTATATATGAAGTCATCTTCGCTGTTATTTTGGCCCTGAAATTTTTTTTTTTAAGATGTTCTTCAAACCAATTTCTGAGCACAAATGGGAGCACAGATAGTCTTCAAGAATCTAATTTCAAATGAATTCGATGAGATAAAATTGTACTATAATATTTCTATTTTTTCTTTTACAAATTTAAAACCAGCTTTTTAACCGATTTGTTAACTAGTTATAATATTTTAAAATAATTAGAATTTTTTATTAATAGAAATAATGTATACTAAAATTAGATCAAATGATACATATTTTTTGTACTATTGATGCTGTAAAAAAGAAAAAAAAAAAAAGCATCATAGAAAGACCTTAATTTTGACACATACATTTCAAGTTATTAAAAAAGAAAAAAGAAAAAAAAAAGGAGTTGTTAACACCCCTCAAAATTCCCTATAAAACCCATTTCTTAAATTCCTTGTAAAACCCATTTCTTAAAGATACCACTTAAAAAAATAAAATAAAATAATTCAATTAATTCTAATAATACCTCCATAATTCAAAACAGTCCTCCATAAACCCCATCTCTCTCTCTTCTCTCTCTCATTTCTATCGTCAAAATTTGCACAAAATTTTGATACAATTAAGCTCTTCCTCTCGAATTTTATACAAGTATAATGTCAATTGGAGCAATTAATTACTATTTTTTTTTTTGGGTAGTATGCTATTTCTTTTCTTCTTCTTTGCCTCTTTGGCATTACATATGTCACTCAACTTTTTAACGTAATAAGCATGCATTTCCGGGACTTGTTTATTAAGTTATTTTATTTTCTCCCTTTGCTAAAGAGAAAAAAAAAAAGATAGACACGAATAGTTCAGTTTGAACTAAAAAAACTAAAAATTGTTATGAGATTTATGGTAACAATCACGATTGAAAATATTGCAAAGATTATTGATTACCAGAACTTTTTTTTTTTTTTTAATTTAAGCTTACAAAGAATTTGTAAAGATTGTTAATCCTTTTATTTTACTGGTGTACAAAGATTTGATGATATGCTACTAAATTGCTGATTTAAGTTTAAGAAGAGAACCTGAAGGTATGGATGGAAACCAAGAAAAAAAAAAAAGAGAATTTCTTTCATTGTAGTTTTCATTCTGGTTAAAATTGTAAATTCAAAGAAGTGGAGATTTTCTAAGGACTTTCGAGCGATGTTAGAAGCACCACTCTGGATAGAAAAAGTAAATGGAGCAGCATTAGCATAGCATGGTTAGCTAACTTAGTAAGTTTATTAAAGCAAGTCCGATTAAAAAAAAATGAACGGGATGGCACGGGAATGGCACAGACCGCCAACTTAACACGATCATAAAAGTGCATCCAAATAAGAGAAATAAAATTAGGACGACATGCCGACATGAACATGGCACAGCCCACCAACTTAACACGGCTGTTATCTTCAAATATATTTTTTTTATTTTAATAATATTAATTTAAACATGTTTTTGTCTAATTTTAATGGTTAGGTTCAATTTAAACATTCTTGTTTAAATTCAATTCTTAGGTTGAATTAAAAATCTCATAATTTAAGTAATGTTGTGGATATGATCATGGGAAAATTTTTGAAAGGTAGTTGACTGATGAAAATGTTGTATGAACAAAAAATCAAGATAGAACCTAAGTAACTATAACTAGTTTTATGATATGCTTCAAAGCTATTCCCTACTTCATAGTGTGTTTAGTGTTCGTCAAGAATAGTTAGCATGGGTTCCAAAGCCATTCTGTATTTATAGAGCGTTTGTCCATAATATATAACAAATTATTGAATAAAATAAAATGAGATTAAATTGAATAAAGTGAGATATTTTATGTTCAAATTATTAGTATTTACATTTTAGGTTAATTCAAGCATGCTGCTTCATGTTTAATCAGACATTCTTGGTTATCTTTTTTCAAGTAATTAATTTTTAATGTTAATATTGGCACATACATTTCAATTAAAAAAATGGAGTGGCATAAGCATACCATAGTCCGTTAACTTAACAGGCTATAAAAGCAAGGTTAATTGAAAATAAAAAAGAAACGTGACAGCACGGACATGGCACAGTCCACCAACTTAACTGGTCATAAAAATTAGTCTAATTTAAAAAATTAAAAAGGAATCTATTTACATTTTAAAATATATTTTGAACACTTATTTCATAAATTTTTAAAATATATTTTTATTTCACACGCTCATCTAAATACCCAAAATAGTCCTTAACTAATCAACTATTTTATTTTTTTCATACACCCATTCAAGTATTTCATCTCATTGCAATCTTAGTTCTTTGTCAAAGCCTCGGAGATAATAGAAATTTGAAAAGATCATAACTTCATTCCATTAATTTCTTATTGATATGAAGATGACAATCAAATTTTTATTTAGCAAAATATCACTCCTCTTCAATAAAATGAAATGACCTTCTTTTTAAAAGAAAAGTTTCTTTTTATAGAAAGTTATCGTGATTGAATTACAACTTATAATTTTCTTTTTGAGAAAAACAATGTTGGGCAACATGCTAGCACAAACATATGAGAGAGCCCACCAACACAGCATTGCTATAAAAAAGGAAGCCCAATTGAAAATGATGAGGCACGAATACAGCACGGGCCGCCAACTTAGCATAGATTGGCCATTATCAATCATGCTTGTGTTTATTTTAACATTATTAATTCAAAATATGCTTTTTCAATTAAAAAATTAAAAATCTATGTGCAAGTATCTAAACTTATAGTGTGTTTACTGTGCTTGTCAAAAACAGCTATGTGGTGTATGGGTTCCATGTAGGTTCCAAAGCAATTCTCTATGTATATACAATAAATTATTAAATAAAACTAAATGAGATTAAATAGAATAAAGTGAGAGATCTTTTGATGTTCAAACTATTGTTATTTACATTTTAGGTTAATTGCTTGTGTCTAGCTTTAATTATCAGGTTGAACTCAAACATCCTTGGTTAAATTTAGTTCTTGGGATCAATTAGAAAACTCAAATTTTAAGCATTTTTCTTGTCGCAGTCATAATAATAATAATAAAGGGTGGCTGATTGTTGAAAATAATGTCACAGGAACCCAAAAAATAAAAACAATCTAAAAACAAGCAAAGTATAGGCACTTATAGACTAAAATGTTAAGTTTATGACAAAGACTCGAACTAATCACCTCGACATTGTTAGGGACACCAACGTAGCATAGTAAGTTGGATATAGAGAAGCGGCAGTAGTATTCAACCTTGGTAGTTGGTCAACTGCAAAAATCCGGCTAAAAAGTGAAAATAAGAAAAATCTTTGAAAAAATTTACACCAAAAGATCTACAAAATTCAGTTCACTAATCAAGATACAATTGAAAAGAATCGGAATTAATGAATTTTGAGGCCGCCAAATAGACTAAGCAATCATATGCTCAAATGTTCTTCTCTGGGTAAGCTCTGAACTGTATCGGACCACCTCCCCGGCGAATGGTCACTGCTGTTGGATGACATTTGAGCCTCTGCCCTCGCATCTCTGATCATCTTCGAAACCTCCCTCATTACAGGACGGTTCTCCGGGGCAAGCGAAACACAAGCTATCGCGATGTTCAATAGAGCCTGAAGTTTCTCCTCGGATGCCTCATTACTCGAGGGAGGGTCGTCTCCGGATTCAGTTTCTTCTTCACGAACTGACCGAACCCATCTAGGAATGTCCGAACCATGTTCCAGAACAAGGTCTTGGAAGGGAGTTTTCCCAGTTAAGAGCTCCAAGAGCAAGACGCCGAAGCTGTAAACATCAGCTTGTTGGGTGGGTTGTTTCCAGATTTCACGGCATTCAGGGGCTTTGTAGAATAGGGAAGTAGCACTTGGTTCTTCAACTGAGTCGGGATTTCTAAATGAACCGAGACCATAATCAGTGAGGCAGGACTCAAAGTCAGCTCCTAGCAACACATTGGAGGATTTCAAGTTCCCATGTGTTAAGCCAGGGTTCTGGTGAATGTAGAGCAAACCACTCGCCAAGTCCTCGGCTATTTTGAGGCATGATGTCCAGTGAAGAGGCTTTCCACCACCTGAAGTCCTTGTTCCTGTCATAGTAGTCAAAGAGTATATATATATGTCAACACATTAAACAAACCTCGGCAAAGGCTGGAGAAATGTCCATGTGTAGTCCATGCATCTCAACAGTAGTAGTCGATTCAAGTCCACACATCATTTTTTTTTTAAGACAACAAGTAGCTTGTCACAAGGTTATTAGGGTATCCGATCGGAAGGCTCATGTGTGAGAATTGAAGGCAGAATGAAGGGAAAATCAAAGCCAACCATATCCTCCAATCGACAATATGTCACTTCGATCACTCATTTACCAAAATACCACTTCTAGTCCAATGCCCAATCAAAAACCATCAATCCCTTTACAAAGTCTCGCGTAAAATTACACAAAACCACTTTATTCAACCACATAATAATAAACTCATTTACTTCATTAATATTGTCTTTGTGTATGCTTGTACCATTTCTTTTGTTTTATAATAAAGAAAATTATAGGTTGTTGCTATTAAATAGCAACTACAATTTTACTGCTATCGAGCCACGCAGAGTAGCCCAGGCTCTTCAATAATGCCTCAAGAGAAGGCTCAAAATCAAGCCTCCGCTGGGGCTCTTTTATTTATTATCATTAATCTTTCAAAGGGTATAACTGAAAAGTAGTAACTAATAAGCAATCAAGCAGATGGTAAAGTATCGAGGAAGCTATAAATTTTGAACGGGACAACACTAACACGCCGAGGTCAGGAAAGTAACACACTATGAGCTGTCAACGAAAAGCACACTCTTTTTTCGAGATTGGGATTTAATTTTGTATTAAATAAATAAAATAAAAAAAAGAACAGGGAAAGGGAAAGGGACGTATACTGATCGTCTTTTGTCTTCATTTACCTAAAAATCATCATGTTGGATGAACCAAGGGAGTATTTAATTTACATATATATATATATATATATATATATGTATTATATTATTAACACATAAGCACAAAGAAAAATTATAATATTAAGAATAATAGCCACGGTAATCATGATTAAAGTCTCACTAATCTTTTATTAATAAATCTCTGCAGGCACTTTCTTTGATATATATGATTTGACTTGACACGTGGAAGCGAATCTAGCCTCGAAAGAAAACAACCAAATGAAGTCCCATTACACATCTCCACATGGGGTCAAAATATGTCACATTTCACATGGCTTCGTTTGAGAAATGACACAAGATTTTTGATTAATTTATAAAAATGGCCCACTTTAAACTTTAGTTTTAAAAAAATAATTTGAACAATAATACCCTAATTCACCATTGTCAACCATCTGTCTACCAGCCTCAACCTCTGATCTACCAAACATCAATTGTTTGACTCCCAACGATCGACACTTATTTATAAATGATGTGCATCTATGTCCACTGACCCCGCCCCCATTATTAACCTATCGACAGATAGAGACGGATTCAACTCATGATCGGTCGGGGCTCAAAGCCACCACTAAATAAAATAATTTCTAAACATCAAAGAAAAAAAAATTACTTTAGTTTCCATTTTGTCCTAGTTAAATCTTTTAAAATAATCTCCATTAAATCTATTAAAACAGTACTTATATTACAAAAACTCACATTTTAATTAAAAATAAATATAAAAAGCTCGCAATAAACCACATGGGTGGTTTTATTATTATTTATTTTAGCCTATGCTAAATCTATTAAAACAACTTGCTTAAACTCATAAACCTATTGAAATTTTAATTGTCGATGGAGACCTTATCTGCTAGTGGTTGACACTCGTATTCAGCTTCCACTGTTCAAATAACTCTTTTTAGATACAAAAAAGCATGCAATTGTTTTTGTTTGGTAGCTAGCTAGCCAATCAGGAGCTGGCTAAGTTGGATCTGTATGTTACAGAATCTGTAACTTAGCCAGCTCCTAGATACAAAAGTCAGAAAAAAAGGACATCTAAGTTGAACTATTTTTTTAAACGGCACCTATTTTTGGGCTCATTTGCAAAAATTTCTTAATCAATCGAAAGAATGAAAATAAAAAGAGAAAAAGGGGTCGAGTGGCAACACAGCACATACCGTGAACAAGAGAGAAGAGACTGCCGTTGGGGAAATAGTCATAAACAAGCAATCGCTCCTCCTTTGCCTGGAAATAAGCCCTGAGGGGGACGAGATTGGGGTGCCTGAGTCTCCCAAGAATGTCCATGTGCCTTCTGAATTCTTCAAGCCGCGGGTACCTTGCATCTTTAAGCCTTTTAACGGTCACGATGAACCCTGATTCCAACACAGCTTTGTACGTACTCCCTATCGTACCTCTCCCCAATGTCTCGGCAGACGCCTTCAACAAATCCTCTAAGCTGTAACTCATCTGCTGATCCCCTGGTCCGCAGAACACCAAACTCCCTAGACCCTCACCTTCCCATGAAAATTTCCCCCCACCATCGCCTCCAGCATTGCCACCGCCCGCTCCGGAAGCCTCTCCTCTCTCCAGTCCTTCACCACCAACAATCCCTTTGCCTCTGACCTCACTGGATCTTCCCTTTTTGTTACGTTTTCTTGAAACCAAGCATACGTATAGGACAATACATATTAAAAGGAACAACGCTAACCCACCACCTACACTTGCCGCTATGATTTTGACCCTTTTGTGTTTCTTTGAACTTGGTTTTGTCGGGTACGCAGGGCTCAATGCAGGCCCAGGACTGATGCTCTTACATGGATTTTGAATCTGTTCGCCGCAAAGGTTAATGTTCAGCAAGAACGAAGACGCATTGAACCGAACCAAAGCCGGGGTAACGGGAATCTGACCAGACAGATCATTGTTGGAGACATTGAAGAATCTGAGATTGGTTTGGTTGAAAGGAGGGATTGGTCCGGTGAACTTATTGTCTTGCAAATAAAGCATGTAGAGTCTCTTTAGATTGGGCAGCGATTCAGGAATTGGACCCGAGATCTGGTTGTTGGCTAAGACTATGATTTTCAAACGGTGTAGGTTTGAAAGAGAACCCGGGAACTTACCGGAGAAATTGTTGTCATTGAGGTAAAGAGACTTGAGATTTACAAGGCCACGGAGATTCGGGATTTGCCCGGATATTGAATTTCCTTTGAAACTCAAAACTCGAAGCTGGTCTAATTGGTTTATGATTTTTTCATCCAGAGTACCGGTTAAGTTCAAGTGCTCGAGAACAAGCTTTGTGACCCTGCCATTTAAGCATTCTTTGATCCCCTGCCATTTGCAAACATCACGGTCGCCGTTTTTCCACGATGAAAGACGGTTGAAAGGATCGAGTGATGACTTGAGAGACAAGAGAGCCTCTGTGTCACCTGATCTAACCAGTGGAATCTGAATGAGACAGGAGAGAATCAGAAAGACGAGAGGATAGTGATAGTACCTTGAAACCAGAGGTTCCATCAATGACTGTTGTAACAAATTCTGATTTTGAATTTTGAAAACAACCCTTCTAAATCATTACTTCAGATCTGCTGCTACAACAACACATCCATCAACACTCTGTCGAGTCTACTGGGAGGAGGAGGAGGAGAAGAAGAAGAATCTGGAAACCCTAGAAGCCGGAGCAGGGAGTCCATTGGTAAGCTATCTTGCAGCATTCATTCACATTGGTGCCTCAGGCGCTTGGTAATGGGTATCTATTTGTCTTGAAATTCTTCGAAAAAGAGAAAAAAAAAAAAGGAAAAAAACTCACGGACACAGCGTAGTCTTCACGTGCACTCATCACAGAACTTGCAGACGACAAATAATTCTTTCTTTTCTCCTCTCCATGATTGTATTGTATTGTTGTAAATACTTAATTGAACAGCAGAGCCAGAGCGCATCATTGAACAAAATAAAATATTGAAATTCTTGGACTGCTCAAGACCTTTTAGCTGTGTTTGCTTTTTTTTTTTTTTTGTTTAATTTTGGTTAATGCAATTTATTCATTCAGTTCAGAGGAGCAGATGGGGAAGGATTTTAATGCGTGATCTGTAAGGGAGCGAGAGTACTGTGTGTTTCTCTAAGCTCAGGAAATCGGTGAAAAAATTGAAGGCAAAAAGTGAAGAGGGCCATAAATGGAGGGTCCTTTTGGACCGAACCCGACACGTGTCGTTATTAAATGGATGCACACGTGGCAGCGGAGAAGGCAGCGTAACAAATATGGTTGAGTTCACGTTAAGACTAAATGGGCAGAGAGAGTCTCCAGTCTCCAGTCCACCACCAACTGATATCAACAGCTGGCTATCTTGAAGTTGATGACAGGAATCCGTCGACATTGCCGGAAATCTTGCTTGGGTTAGAATTAGAAATCCGTCCTTCGATTTGTTTTGACTAACGTGGAACCTTGTACTTCGGTCGGTATACCCATTGCCCCGTGGACTGCGTAACTGGTACATTTACTTAAGACATGGACTGCGCAAGTGGCAAAACCACAAAACTACGGGGGCAAAATTGTCAACATGGGCAAGTTTCTGGGGATACCAGCGTAATTTGGGAATCACATCATGTTGGAATTAAAATCTTCATGAAACTATCTATCACTCTTTATAGAAAAAATATTAATTGGAAGAAGAACAACACTTGGTTCAAAATGTGTGAAAATAAAAAGAGTCCAATTGAATACATACTTGCGGAGCTCAAATTGGATGTGCCCAATTTGTTGATAATATTATGATAATATAAAATTAAATTATATGATAATATTATTTTATTTAATAATATTTTATTTTATTATATTATTATATAATATTATATTTATATATTAATAATTAATTTAATATAATTAATAATAAACTTAAATAATATTCATTTAATATAATATAAAATGAATGCAATACAGTGTAACATCACGAACCGTACAATATTATTATAATATAATATTAATAGAGTATTACAAAATACTATACACTTGTATTAAATAATGCAATGTAATTTAATATAATACAATATGTACCAAGAATGCACTTGCTTTCATCTCAATCAACATTGTGAAAATACAATAATTAGACCAATAAGTTATTGTAATAGATTCTCTTATGCATATCTAATTTTATTGTGATATTTGGTGTAATGAAATTCTTATGTATTTGAAAAAAAAAAAACTTATTTGAATCATAGTTTGTCTCATTAAACCCTTTTTATTTATAAAAATAAATCTATTATTTGATTAGGAAAATCATATTCGTCGAAGTCATGAACATCAACTAGACAAAAATTCATTCTACTATTTTCTCTTTGACCAAAGGTAGACAAAAATAAATTTTTCCCTTTTTCCTTTCACTAATTTTAGTAAAGTAAATTTAATGAGACAGTGTTAAGCACGTCCAACACGACTATTATATCAAAAAAATTGAATGCAATTAACGTGGTAGGATTCAAAGGAGAAATGCTGTAAATGACTTTAAAATAGGTTGATTCTTCAATCTCACATTCAATACGTAACCACCGTCCTTGATTTGTGACTAATCCCTTATTGGTTAAGACTTTAGGAGTAATAATTTCACTCAAACTTCTTCCTATAAATATTAGAACTCTTGTTTCTTTTAACGTTTTGTTTCGAGTTTAAATATCTTCTTTCTTTATGTAGTTCATCTATAACCATCAAAAGAAACAAAACTTTTTTTAAAGCTATTCATTTATAACCATCAAAAGAAACATAAATTTTTTTTAATAATGTACTTCAAAATCAATATTGTTTGCACTAGCACCCCATAATGCAGTTAATTGAAATTAAGATATCTAAAAACATGGAATTACTTGATGGTGTATTTATTAAACGAACCTTTGTACTTATAAGTCGTAAGAATGGAAAATGATTTCATTCCCATTAATATGTTTACTTTGTTTTGAAATTGAAATTTAAATGAGTAAAATTATTACAAATAATTAAAAAATCTTTAATCAATTATTGTCATAATTATTATTTTATATTTTTATTATTACGCTTATTCTTATGCAAAAATTATCATCATTAATAATAATCTATTATAAAAAAATCAAAATTGGAATAAAAATTCATCATCATCAACAAAATAATAATCCATTTCAAAACTAATAATAATAATAATTGAAATCGAAATCATCATCATTAACAACAATAGCAACAAATCATCATTGTTAGAGCGAAACCATGACCATTGGAGATGAAAGTGAGGAAATTGAAACGAAATCAGCAACTAACTATTGCTCCACAGTCGATGGACCAATAGTGATGAAGACGATGGTTGATTTTGGCAATGACGGTGATGGAAGCGGCTATGATGGCGTTCAGTTGGGGGGCTTCCATACAAGAGAGTATAGGTTTTTAGAGATTTCTTGTTTTTCCTTTTGATTTTTTAGTATTTATTTTTTTCATTTAAAAAAAAATATTTTGGGAATATTGAAATGTTAATGAGGTTAGAATTGAGGCTTTTTTTTTTAATACTGTTATACAAGACTGTAGGTATTACAATTAATATTTACAAACAGATTTTACAATTAAGATTTTTTCCGTGACATGTACTTCTCTGAAGTACTGTCAAAATTCTTCAAATCCTCTCAAATATTTAAGAACTGTCCACTCCACTCACATTTGGTGAGGGATAGACTGACTCCACTCAATTATTTAATAATTGAGAGAGGATTATAAATAAACCTCATAAATACTTTTATGGGGACTTAAACTCTTGCACTCAACATTATAAGTGCAAAGATTCTCTGGACCAAAAGCCTATTGATAGAATTGAGACTTCTTGAAATGGAAGGCTGGCTGATTCTCATTCCCATTGAGAATCAATCTCCTATTCCTCAATCCTAGGTGAATTCCTAGTTTGGCAAGTGCGCACACCATGAATGAAATTGCTAACAAATTCATGTTAGAGCAAGCTATTATTTTAGTCTTTTACAGTTACATAATTGCTTGCGTGTATTATAGAGATTCTATAAAGGACCAACTAAAATAGGCTGCGTTTCCTCTTGCCATTTTACATGGGTTGGCTTACAGTAGTGATGGCTTTTGGGGTCCAGCTGTATACTTGTGTCTTGCCCTCTGAAAGCTTTACATAGATTTAAGGTTTATCGAGCTACTTGCTGCTTCTTTTTAATTGTCTAGTGGTGATGAGTGCCATCTCTAGAAATCATTAGCAACTATAAGCAACTTGTTTGAGCAATGTCTGAGATTTCTTCACAATAATAGCATCAGATTCTTCACATTAAAGTGCCAAAATCAAATTTAAAAAAAAAAAAAAGTTATTAAAGACATGACAATCAAGATACTTGTAATTGGCGAGCTCGAGCAGCAGCTCTCTCTAATGCCTTCAACCTGTTAGCTTCCATGCGAGCTCTTTGTTCTTCTGTGACATGAACTTCACTGGAGCGGCTACCTTCATTATTTGGAACTTGTTTCGGTGATCCTTCTTCACATCTTTCAGTAGAAGGTACATTGGTAGCAGCCACGCCACCCTGCAAGGCCTGAGATGATTCCTGTAGTTATGACATTAAAATGGTTTATATGACTTTAGTATTCAGAAGTGGACAGCCATCAAGTCACAGGGAACAACTTGTAGATACTGCATATAAAAAGGTGCCACATCAAGAACTACACGAGCATAACAGGGCCAGCTTCTGGGTTGGAGATGCTTTATAATTAAAACTTCTCAGTTTGAGTTTGCTTAAGGATTAAGCACCAAGTTAGCTACTAACAGTGGGGTATAAATGTTGAAAGATCAACAAAAGGTAAATTCCAGCAAACAAAAATTCATTCCTCCAAAGAACTGTTTTGCCCATATGAAAGCAATCAATTAAGCTATCACACACTCATATCATGCGAAGTAAACCACCAACACACTGTATTTGCCTTGAGCAGCGAATGCAAACATGAGCCTTTTCTTTTAGAGCAATTCAAAATTTTGTAAGACTGGGAGCATATCTAGATTACCCCTACTGGACCCCACCATTAGGCATGCATGATAACAGACAACATGAACTACAAACATTTGATATAAATTCTTAGAACATGCAAAATCCAATGTAATTATGACATTTTAACCATAATCAAATCCCTTGATTAATTTATGAAATTGATATCTTTGGAGAGCAGGTGGGGTGGCAATGACAAAAATCTCCACAGTGAGGGCAGAATAAACAGAAAGATGTTATTCAAAGCCCACAACCTAGTGCAAGTGTCAGATAACTGGGATATCACAAGCATCCTTACTGGCATCTTCTCCCTAAGGGCATTTCCTTCTTAGATTATGTGACAAGGTCAATAGTCATGGGCAACAAGATGAAAGGCATTGTCACAGTGATCCCTGTTAAATTGTCTTTCTATCCCTGCCACCTAGTGATTGAAGCTAAAATATTTTGTTTGAAGAAGCCATGGAGAAAAAGTAAATGATTGCAAATGTATAAAAAGTGACCAGCATATGCAATTATGACAAATGATTTGAACTGCTTCCTTATGTCTAGAGAAGGTGCTCTTCAGCAAGAAAAAAACCCATGTCAATTTAGCGTATTTTCTGCTGATCAACTACAGAAAGCAGAATATAAAGAGAAAGAGCCTCAAAATTAAGTTGGAAGAGATACTTACTTCAGTAGCAGTCCTATAAACCTCATTGAAAAGGTCGTTAAAATCATCAGCAGCATGGACATTTGAAGTCGGATCTTGTTGATGAGGTTGCCTCTCAGAACTCATGGCCTCAGCAGGCGCTGAAAGAAGAAAACACAGAAAAAAATAAGAAAAGAAGAATACTTCACTTTAATCCCTTAACAAACTGCGTGTTGGGCAGCCTCATAGATTCGTTATCATATAGAGCAATGTCATGAGTATGTTTATGTAGATGGTTGCTTTAAGATGGGAACAGTTTCAATCACTTGCCAACTACAATGCATAGATATATAAACAAACACAATGGGGAATTAAATCCAGTTGCACCATGGGCATTTATAAGAGGTACTTGAAGCCCAGACCCAGGGTAAATAACAGGCCCTATCAAATTTCAGGTTGAGTCCAGCAACAATTTCCAACATTCAAGAGCAGAGGAATAATGTGACAAAGACTGCTATATATCTAGGGCCTTTATCATTTGAGCAGTTAACGTAATTGTGAGATTGGTTCACAGTACATACTGATATATGTGCTGACATCTAATTAAAATTATTAGCAGAAACATACTAAATAAGATTCATTTCTAAGCTTAGCAGACCATTTAGGAGTTCCGTTGAAGCCTAGTTAGAACAATATACCATCTTCTCTTTACTAAAGAATCGTACTTTTCTATCTTGTGTTCCAAATATTCTCTCACAGCCTACCATTCTGGAAGCAAAAAAAACTAAACAGATTTAACTTTCAAATACCTTGTTCATCAACTGGACCATCATGTTCAACTGCAGCTTCATGCAATTTTGTAGGATCCCCTCCATTTGCAACTCGGTCCCTTAAATCTCTAATACACATCTGCCCAGGGATGTGAAAAATGAATGATTGAAATATATATATATATATATATATATATATAAACATGTGTAAGTGCTAGAATGCCGCAACATGATTCAAAATTTTGAACTTATTATTATTACTGACTCAAGTTAGCAAAATTTGATGAATGTGGAATATTCAGCAAATTAATGATATTCCAAATTTTGCAACAGAATTGAGGAAAGATACTCATACTGTAGTCAGTGATGCCAGATTATCCTCTTTTGAATGACCTCTACCCAAGCAGACAGCCAATAAAACCTCTTTCAACCAAAATTTTATGGATATATTTAGAACCATGCCACCATGTAAAAAGTCTAGTTAGATTAGGATTGGGTTTGATACTGTATATCACACCAAACAGTCCTCCATGTAAAATCATTCTAATAATGAACTTATCATAATGTCCTCACCATGGTGTTATCCAGATAAGGATCTCAATTCTAATAGGTTTGCTCAAAAAACAGAAAACACTCCTCCTAAACGGTTTGATGTTAAAAATAACAATCACCTGAACTGCGAGAATATGAAGCCACGTTCATAGTGATTTGACTTAACCATCCTATTGTGGACACGCTACTGAATCTTGCATTTTGATGTAACAATTAATCAATCCTTATGCGCGGGACCAAATTAAACAAAATCAAATCATCCTATTCGTAGAACAATAGGGTGCACATGCATCAAAATACTTCAGTAAAACATTAGTTCTTTAGTGACACCCTAAATCCCATGTCATTCTTTTAGCATCACAACCACATTCAAAGCATCTTTGAGAGAGACACGACGAACCTTTACGCGTCTGGAGGCAGCAACTTGTTCCACCTTGCTTACAAAATGATCAAACGAGTAGTAAGGCAGCAAATGGGAGTGCCACTCACTGTATAACCCGATTAAGTGCCCCAAATCACTCACCTACAAAAGTAATGAAATTTTGACAACTAGAAAAATATAAATAGCAGGCAGCAGGGAATGACAATTTAATTTTCTATAACTTCTCAGAAGGATTAAAGAAGGGACAGGATGGTAAATTTTACCTCGTGACCGCGGCCCCGGTATTTGAAGGCGCGAGGGAAGTGGCGGAGGACGAAACCGAGGCCGTCGTCGGAGAGAAGAAGATCAGGGGTAAGCTTTGGGCGGCTCCTTGGCAACTTCTTCGGTTTTTCTTTGACTCCTATTGCACTTTTAGAAACACTAACGCCGCCATCGCCTACGCCACTGCCGCCGCCGCCTCCGCCGCCGCTGGCTGTATTGTTGGAAGGGAAATTAGAATTTGATGGGGCTGAGGATGATGATGATGATGGACAGTCACGCGACCAGTGGCCTGGCCTTCCGCACTTGAAGCAACCCGTTGGCGCTGCTTTTGCGTTCTCCATCTCTCGATTTCTTTCTCTTCCTTTCTCCTCTTTGGTACGGTTATGTCAGATTGATTTTTGGAATCGCAGTTCATTCTTTTTTTTTTTTTCACTCTCAATTTTGGCGGGAATAAAAGGAGGGAAGTGAAATTGGCGGGAATATATATGTAGGGGAAATTTTTCACAACCTCCCTTATTTTTGAAAAAATGTCCCTTTAATGACGAAGATGCAGAAATTGTCAGGCTCGTAAGATAACTTCTAACTTTTGTTTTTTTAATAATTATTTATTTCTTTAAAACATAAGGCGTGAGTAAATTCTAAATTGATTTTTTTTTTTTTTTTGCCATACCTTCGCCAAGGTTAAAAGTCAAGGGATTAATTGAAAAGTAAGTTCTTCAAGGCAGCTTCTAACTTCTTATTGTTTGCATAAATTTTACAGAATTAACTGTTACTGTGTAAACTAATTTTCATAAGAAATAAAATCTTCATGAGAGTTAATTAAGCCCTTTAAGCTAACATAGAGATAGATGAACTAATTAAGCTCATAAGCTGTGCAAAGCTATGAGGATATTACTAAAGATGAAGTTGAGATCAAAGAAAAATGTTGGATCCACATTAAGTGACCAATTTGTAAGATCCACCCATACAAAGATGTCTATTAAGGAATTCTTTTGTCAAATAGTTGTGGGTGAAATTAGCTTAAGTTCTATAGCAAAAAGTAAGAAATGATATTCAAAATCGTAGTTGCATTAATTTTATTTTAAAAAAAAAACAGAGGGTGAAGGAATAGTTCTTTATGATTATGCATATAAATTACTATCTTTCTATTTTCCCTTTTCCCATTTCGGAACACACCTTTACTCACGGCTTGATAATCAAAGTGTTCATATATATATATTTATATTTATATATATATATATAATGTACAAAAATATGGCGGCCAACTCAGGCCCTGCCCTGCTTTTATAGAACTTAAATCATTTCTATTCCTATGTATATTATAGAAAATGGCACCACTCGGTCCCCTCCGTAGCCGATAGTTAAGAATTCATAGACCAATCATAACTCTGATAAATGATATTGACAGGACCCCCATCATCCAGTAGATGTGTCAAAAGACCTGCTTTTGTTGCATCCAGATAATTGATGCTCCACTTCAAAATTTCTTTTTCCTGTCCAAAATCTACATTGAACCTATAGCCAAAGAAATGATAAGTTATGCACAACATTAGGTAAAACTCGTCTTTTAAAAATCGGCTTGTAAGGAGACTTACAATTTGATTGAAAAGAGACAATTCGTATAAATTTTTGCACTTCAAAAAATGCTACTTTGCCAGGGGAAATTTGTCCGCAATTTTCCCAGTGCAAGCCACACATTTAAGCACACAGATTTGGCAGAGTAGACATTTGGTTTGTTTGGAAAAAAAAAAAAAAAAACTCGGGCAAATTTCCCCATGGAAAAGTAGCATTGCTGTTTGCACTTTATAGTGTTACTACTGTAGGCATTTTAACCATTAATGTTAGTGCAAGGGAGTGTATACACAAATGGAACCTGAGCAATAATCACTCACCACTTAATGATCCTTGTGAGATAAACTGTCCTCTTTTCCAAATTCACTTCCATTCCACCACTCTGGAAGAACTCCCTGGTGGCAGATCTCAGTTCGGCTTCAACTCCTTGAGCTGAGGAAAACCTCACTGTGGGACTCGACCTTGTTCCATTGCATAGCCCGAAATGGATCAGTGGATTCACTTTCAGAGGACAGAGCTGCATATGCCAGTTCATAAGTTGAAACGTTTTAAGCACAAGACAACTACTCACCGGCGTTCATAAAAATAACCAAGAAAGTAAGTTTACCTCCAGGCGCTTGTCGCCAGAGCCAAAGGGTTTGGCCAACGAGTAGGTATCTCTGCGATTGTTTCTCAGGATCCCATTCTTTATTGTAGACAGGGAATAAGGATAGCCTCCGACTACATATTGAAAATCTGAAAAGAAGGATTTTCGATCGATTACTCCTTCCGGATGGCCAACTCTAATTATCGCGTGGATGACCATCGCATTGTATAAGTTCAAGAAGAAGGCCAACTTCTCATCTGGCGACAGTTCAAATAGGTTCACCCTTTGAAGGTCGCTAGCCAAATTAACGTATCTACATTCACCAATAGCGAGAAGGTAACACACAAGTTTAGCACTAATAAAAACATAGAACGTGAGATAACTATAATAGTTTATAAACATTGGAGAAATATGATGATATATACTCCATAAGCTAATGTTGTTCTAAAGCTATGGATGCAGATACTGTCAGTGCTTAATCAAAGATTTCAATAGCTGCTTATAATTCTATTAGTCACTAGTTATGAAGCAATATCAAGCTTCAAAGTACTATTATAGTATTAAACTTGCATCTGATCTTTTATGCAGGCATTATTTTATCCTACATATGAGCAGATCTTGCGAGTCAATCACCCTCATCAGTTATTGATCTCATTTTATAGTAAAATAACATTACCTACTGTTCTGTTTATTCCTACTCAATTTTCTTATGTCATTTCTGTTTATTCTTGCCATGTTTTGCTTTTACATAGAATCAATAATTAAAAAGAAAAAATAAATTATAGCAGCAAGAAGGTAAGCCAGTAATACCTCCTGAACTCCTCACTTTTGCTGATGGCTGCATAATCAACATGGCGCCTATCATCAGAGGCATAAGCTTCTAGTATCGCGGACATTATCTTATTAAGCCTTTGGCCAACGAAAACAGCAGGCTTTGGTGCAGTATCATTTGTAGCTACCCGAAAATTGTAGCATTTTCTAATATATGGTTCATGCTCAAGAAAACGATAGAAATGGTTTCCATCTTCAAATTCATTTTCCCTGCATCAAAATTTATATATAAGTAAATAAGTTACATGAGGGAAAAAAAAAAAAAAAGAATCATAGTACCATATTTCATATTGACTGTCCAGCTATACATTAGTTATGTGATAGAAAAATGTTCTTACCCAAACACATGATGGATGAAGTGCTTCCTGCTAAGCTGCTTCCCAATCTCAACTGCCTGCAAGAGTGCAAGTTTTGTCATTTAGAATTCATTTGCATCAATGTATATAATTTAAGAAAAGTAGAATTTTTTTTTTAAAGTAATAATCTAAGCAGAGAAATGCTAAACGAGAATTTGTTATACGGGTCTCTGAGTTTTGAATGGTTCTTTACTGGGTGGAGGATTGAATAAAAATTCAAAGGCTTGATTCAATTAAAACAATTTTTTACTTAAAAAAAAAAAAAAAAAGTGTTGTAAGAACAGAAGAACGCTCATCCAGCGGCGAAAACGGTTAAACAGGACTTTGTTACGACCAAGCTAAGCTATAATGAAGAAAACATGAACTAAAATAGGCTGTAACAATATATCAAAAAATTTGAGGAGGCCAGCAGTGCTGTGGTGGGGATCATAGTGGTGAAAACATAAAATACTATGAGGTATAACACAATTATATAAAATTAAGGGAGTTAAACACAAAATTTTTACATATATGATAAAATTTCAATTCAAACCTTTATTTTTCGTTTAGAAAATTATAATTCTGCCTCTGCATAAGTCAATGCTAAATTTCAGTGCCTAGAATTACAAAGTTGACTAGTTGAGGGTTTGAATAATTTAAATGAGAAAAATACTTTTCAGCTTACGATTTTATGCAAGTTGGAATTTTTTAAATTAAAAATTTTAAGTCAGAAATCCCAACCCTTTAAATAAACAAACGACATCAGCTCATTTTCACTTAATTATTTTAATATTTCATAGATTTGGTTAGTTGTGCAAAATTCATTGACTATTTTTATGTCAAATTCGCACTTTACTCATAATTCCATCTCGTAGAAGAAAATAAACAATTCTTAGTGAAATTTTTTTGGGGCTATATCAATTTAAAATAAAATAATAATAATAATAATAATAATAATAATAATAATAATAATAATAATAATAATAATAATAATAATAATATGGGAAAGTAATATTTGGGTCGCAATTAATAAAAGCCTACAAAACGTTCAATTGCTGCTTTCTTACGGAATTAGTGAGAGAAGGGAGGGGACCCTCAATCAAGAACATCTAAAGCCCTTTTCATAATTCATTGAGTTGGTCTAACTAATTAAAAACAAAAGAAGAAAAATGTTGTCTATTCAATCACTATTTTGACCCTCAGAAATTACGCAACATAATAAATTGCGAAAATCACGGGAAAAAAAATTTTAATGTTCGGAGAAAAATCATCCAAAAAAAAAATCTTAATTAAGTGAACACTCAAGACTAAAATGAAAAACGGTCACTAATATTAAATTAATGGAATCAAAATTTTACTTATATGATATTAAAAAAAATTAAAGAAATTGTGTTTTTGTGAACTTGGGTCCTTCCTATATGTCGCTTTATTTCTCCTACACAAACACAATCAATTAAAATACAATAAATAAATAAACAAATAAATAAATCCACTTCCATCCAATATATAATGGGCTAGTACTCGACAATTAAAAACAAATCATTTATGTATTCTCATTGCACGAGGCGCCTATCCGCTCTCATCATATGCCATGCGTGTTCGCCATCATTAATGTTTGTCAAATATCCATAATTCTATAAAGCGCATAAAGGGTATAAATGTACAAAAGAAGAATAACGGCACTTTCATGGTTTTAACAAATTGATCATAGAGATGTTTTTGTTTGAAAAATAGATACACAAACTTTTTCCAGTGATTGTTTTTGTACTATTTATACTAACAAAAAATTATTATTTCTAAATTTATGCGATTATTATAAAAACAAGGATTCCTATAATTAATTTGTCAAACTTACGAATTTTAAATTATATAAATATTTGTCGGAAATTTCTTGGATGAACCAAATATGAAACGACCGAGAAAAATCATAATAATTTAATAATTAAGAAGAAATTTGATTTAAAAATTTCACCAATGCAGTTATGGCAAGTCAATTAATAAGAAAATGACCCTAATGAAAGACGAGAATTAGAGAATGAAACGCACGCACCTTCATCCTATCGCACTTGAAGCGGTGAGTAAGCACGTCAACCATCTCGCTCCCAGAAAAGCAATTCTTAACGATCTTCAACTTGATCAGACGGTCCTGGATCGGCAATCTCTGCCTCAGCAACTTAACACTAAGCAACATCTCGTCCATCGATTCTTCCTCCACGTCATCGTCGTCGAAACCATAGAGCGGCGGTGCAGGCGCATCACCGGAACATTTCCTCCCCAACATCTCCCTAAACCGCTCGTCGAACGTGCCGCTGTTCCTCAGCGAATTCAACGCCACCAGTCCTCCGAACAACTTGTCGTTCAAAAAAATCTGCGGCACCTGCGAGCTTCCGGTTCGTCGAATCAGCTCTTTCTCGCGCGGCGGGAAAACGTCGACGTTTATCTCCACGAACTTGAGCCCTCTCTGCTTGAAAAATCTCCTCACGGCCGTGCAGTCTCTGCAGTTCGATCTCGAGAAGAAGCTTATCCGTCCTTTAATCTTTTCCTCTCCTTCTTCTCCGTGGCTTTTGAGTTTTACGACCACTTTGAGTCCTGATATGTTGAACTGAGTCACCTCGTCCGGTTTGATCACCGCCGACGCCGCCGGCTCAGGCTCAGGCTCAGCCCGAGCATCGTCGAGAGAATTCAACTTCTTCACGATTGCGGCGGAGAAGTTGTTGCTTCGTTCGCGGATGAATTTTCCGAATTTGAATGAGTAATTACCTGACGGAGGAGAAGAAGAAGGAGAAGGAGGCAACGCAAACAAACCAGCTGGTGCCTCTGGCTTCGGCAACTCCGAATGAGGTTCGATTATCGCCATATGACGATGATCACTATCATGATCATGACCGTTGATTTTGTTTACTCCGTCTTCACCATTTGGATTCGATGAATCAATTTCCATAACCATTTCTGTTAAACTGCAGTCACGGGAGAAATTGTGAGAATATAAAAATATATAAAAAAAAAAGGAGAGATTCAAACTTGAGAGTGGTAGCGATGAAAGCGGAGAGATTTTATGAAGGAGAATATACGGAGAGATTTCATTTATATATAAATATATATGACGAACATAACAAGAAGAGGTCAAAGACGTGGAGACAAACAATAAATAAATAAATAAAACAAAAAACATCTTTCAGTTGAACCGGCAGCAAACAACACACATAAGCCGGCCCCTCATTGAAAATATCCATGGCCCCACTATACGCGTCCATATTTTAAATGTTACTCTTGTGAAACCCGTAATATTACAATCAAATATTACAAATCAGAAATCTGCTTGAACTAGAGCAGCGGTTTGAGACCCATAGCGTAATATCGTGGCTTCATTCCTTTCCTTTCACAACTATCTCATAATTGAGTGCAATCAATCTTTTTTTTTTATAAAATATCAACAGAGTAAATATCACTCGAATATTAATAAAGATGAAAATACGGACGGTATTTCAAAATATTTAATATAAATTAATTTTAATAATATTTTAATTATAAATATTAGTAGTAGTTTTATTTAATAAGAGTTATAATCTAATTGTAATATCAGTGTAAACAAAAAATAAAAAAAAATCTACTTAAACATTTAATAGATACATTTATAATAGTCTAAAATTTTAATGAAATGTCTAATTAATGATAAAAATTAACAAAGTGTCACATGTTTCAATATTATTAAAACAATTGTCACGAATGTGATGATAAATGTCGAAACAAGTGAAGTGAAATTAATTAACACTACATTTATATCATAATCAAGAATTTTAACGAGCGTCCAGATAATTTAGAAGGGATAGATGAGTTCCTGTGGGGCTCAAACTCATGCGCTTCCGTACGGGTGTGGTTTCTATAGAAGGGCTTTTGTGTAATTGAATGGTAACCATATTAGCCGTTAATTGTGGGGGGAGAGTTGAGTACTTTTAGAGTGCTTGGAAACCTAAGTGTTTGACATGGTAGAGTCAAAAGTGTTTAAAATGAAAATCTGCTAAAGTGGGTAGGTATGTGTGTGTGCGTGCGTGGATTCTACTTTGAACTTACAAGTGGCGGCATGACATTGGGTGTATAACGTAATGCTAAAACAATTTAATTAGTCCAGTCTTGTGTATTTTTTTTTTTAATTTTCATCCTTCAAAATTTGGACGAGTTCTCATTCAAATCTACAAGTCATTAAGACCTCTTCTAATTAAGTTGTAATATTTTTGAAGATTTGATTTGGTATTATAATCTCCATTTAATGTTGATTTTTTTTTCCACTTGTTCGATGTGCTAAAGATATCTACAGAATGACATATTGACTAGACTTGATATAAATAAAAAATAAGCAAGACACTTAAATGGGAACCCATGATTTCTTTTTTCTATTGTGTTACACAAAACAAAAAAAAAAGAAAGAAAAAAAATCATCACAATAGATCAAAGTTTATCATAGACAACAAAATCAATTGATAGAAAGATAAACGTTACAGTACTAAAATTGGAAGAGCCATTAAAATTATATTAATAATAATCCAAAGACAAAAGTGCATAAAAGAATTTGACAAAAAAGTAGTTTAGCTGGCTCCAACAATCATGCAGATAATAGACAAGGTTCTAACTACCTCGACGGTTGTGGTTGGCTCCAACAATTAATGCACACCGTGACATATCTGTTGCAGGAATCATCTATTGCTGTGAATGTATGATGCTTTTAAAGCATATTGAATTATTTTTGCGATAAATATACTTTACGATATTAATAAAATGTTGAGTTATAACCAATGAACTAAATTTACAAAACATACAAATAAAAATTATTTTATAATTAAATAAATAAATTTTGATGTTCGAAAATAAATAAAATTGGACACTCTACTTACGATTAAGTTGCAGCAAGTTTATTAAGGGTCCGTTTGTGTTTGTTTTTAAACGGTTCAAATGTAATTTTTAAAAATTAAAAATTATTTTTAGTGTTTCGTAATTTTTTTAAAAAAATCACTTTTGACATAATTATTCCTTCGTAAAATAGATTTTTAAAAATAGAGAGTAAGTAATTTTTCAAAATATGATTTCGAGAATTAATTTTATTCTTAATACTATTGCATATATCCTCCACATATATTATAAAAATTTAAAATTATTTTTATTCAATTTAGAAATAAAATTATTAAATTTAAAGATATTATTATTATTACCAATTACATTGAAATAACAAAATAAAAATTAAGTTAACTTATAAAAATGTTTATTTTAGTTATCAATTGCTATGTGTACACAATAAAAAAAATTATATACATATTTATTAATGTGTAAATAAAATTTTTCAATATTTTGTTCATTTCAATTATTAATATTTTTATAGCAGTTTAACAATAAGATTTACTAAATACATCCAATTGCTTTTGAAACTCACAGGACTTGTAAAAATAAATTTTATCAAATGTTTAACTAATTATCTTCGTAGCTGATTATTTTTAAAGCGCAATTAACATAATTTATTTTAAAAGATATAGCATTACCGAACTAACCCTAAATCATTAATATTAATCATATATGAATTTATTGATATGATTTATCTACATTGCAAAATTACATATAAAAAAAACTTACATATGAAATTTGATTAATATTGTATATGTTCTCTAATCTCATGGGCAGTAATTTTACTTTAATCTCAATTTCGAGTAAATTGTAATTTCATATTCTAAATATTGTATTGTTTGAGTTGTTAATTGGTGAGAATTAAGTTTGATCGAATCAATATTTCTCACTAATTTTATAAAGATGTTTACTAGCAGTGAAATTTAAAAATTTAACAATATAGATTCTGTTCAACTCATCAGGATAAGTAATAAAAAAAAAAAAACTCATCTGGATTAAACAAAAGTGATTATAATAATACTCGAAATAATGCATGCAGATAACAGATGTAGGTTGACCTGTCAACCTATGTCCTATAAGCCCGAAGAACTTATACATGAAGAAACTGCCATGGAGATTATCTGTCCATAGGATGGTTTTTTTGTAATTTAGTTATTACCACAAAAGCAGTTAATTGTGGGCATTAGTTAATTAGTGCTTAAAAACCTAACAGTGTTGACATTGGTAGAGCCAAAGTGTTTAAAATATGCTAATTGTGTGGTTAGGCGTGTGGATTCTACTTTCAAGTTCCAAGTGGCGGCATGAAATTGGGCTTATAACGGCTTTTCTCTGCCAAACAACTCAGATTCTGTGGATTAGATTAGGATTCACAATCAATTTACAGGTTATAAAATTTCGGTCCAATTTAATTCATAAATTGATGAAATTCAATCCATAGTCGATCAATACGCTTGTACATGGGATGTAAATTTTATCAAATTCACATTTAATCTACAGTTTTACGGATTGGCGCATTTTATTTTATTTTTTCATTTTGATCCAATCCATAGAAGTAAATAAACAGAAATGAGATCTAAAATAAATATAATTTTTAATAGAGATCAAATTTAATTTAACTTAAATCCATGATGACCCAGCACTTGCTTAGGCAAATTAGTTGTTCAAATTAATTAATAATAAAATAAAGGAAAAAGTCACCCAAACCTCATAAATTATTTTGTTTAAATAGTCACATAAACACTATTAGTTTAATAAATGCTTATACATATCCCATTTGATTATAATAATATAAAAGTTATTATTAAAATTTTATAGTAAATATAAATACAATATTAAAAATATATCAATATGAATATTGGTTTTTTGTTTTTGAAAGGTAGAGGGATGGGCAAAGTCAAAATTAAATTTTTAACCCTTTATCTCCTTTAGAATTTGAACTTGGATGGAAAATTATTTGAAAACCATTGAACCATGAGCTTGGGGACAATAAAATTATTTTGATGTTATAAATATGTGAGATTATTTTCATAATAATAAAATATGTTTGACACATTAAGAACATTAAAATAATACTATTTAAATTTTATAAATTTTTTATTTATAATATTTATTTTCATATCATGTGTGTGTAGTTAAAATTAACTTTTTTGATGAATGGATTTAGGTATAGATAAAATTTGTCCTAAAATATTATTGATGATGATGATGATAATAATAATTTAATTATGTGAAGCCCAACCATCCTATTAGTGACCAGTATGAAATGATCCTTCTTATTTTCAAAAGTACGGTCACTTGGGGTGGCCTAAGGCAGGACTAGTTTGGAATTCTAGTGATTGATAAAATAAGTTGTTTCTACTACATAGATAAAATAAGCTGCTGATTAAAAAAGTAGTTTAGTGTTTGGTAAGCTATATTGTTGTAGTTGTTGTGAGCTTAAAAAACAGTATATGTGTTGGTAAATTTTATTATGAAAATATTATTTTATTATATGATGATAAAAATAGATATGATTTTAAATTGTCTTTTATTTTTAGAGTGTGTTTAACACAATTATTTAAACATGACTTTTTTTTCTCGTTTTAAAACACGTAAACTACATAAATGAAAACAAATCAATTAATGAAATATGATGAATTTTATATTCTATTTTATAAAATATGATAAAAATTTATACTAATATTTGCATCCAAATAGAATAAAAGTAATATATAATATGTTCATATGCAAGTCTTATTAACTCTTATGATAGACAAATAAACATAAATGATATCTAATGATTTATATATTACGGTTTATGAGAAAAAAAAAATTGTCCTTTTGTTGAAGCAATAAGATTATACTAGGAATTCTAAAAATATGAGGTGACTTATTTAATAAGTTGCTTTTTTACATGATTTAAAAGTTGTTGTCATAAAAAAGTCTCTTTCTTGAATGCTCTCTCTCTCTCCGAAAGAGAACAAAAGAATGGAGTAGATCTTGAGCTTTAATGGCTCTATTGCTCACTCTCTGAACTGAGTGATTAGTTCTGGTATTTATCAGAGAATGGTAGTAGCGGAGTGCAGGTATAAAAGTGAGAGACTGTAAAGAGTTCTGGAATCTCAGGGGATTAAATAGGAGGAGGTTAGGTGTGGTTCAAAAACAATGGATACAGAGGAGTTAATACGGAAATGCAAAGCTATCTCCATACGAGATGGCCATGAAAGAAAACTATTGATTAGAGGTGGAAATCAAGGGCAAGGAGGACGCATAATGGCAAGCTCGTTAGTGGGCAAAGTTTTGCTGGCTCGAAGCATACATACAGAAGGAATCAAAACCGCCTTAGCTCAAGCATGGAGAACAGTAAAAGAGGTGAAAGTTGAAAGCTTGGGCAATAATATCTTCCTTTTTAAGTTTGGTCTGGAAACAGATAAAAAAAAGGTGCTGGCAGGAGGACCTTGGCACTTTGACAGATCTCTGATTGTGTTAAAGGAACCTAGTGGGATTGGAAATATGAGAAAGGAGGAATTCACGCATGCAGCTTTCTGGGTGCAAATTCATAATATGCCTATAGTATGTATGGATCGGGAAAACGTTCAAAAACTGGGGGAGCTGATAGGAGAGGTTACAGAAGTAGAAACGGATGAGGATGGGGAATGCATTGGTTCATATGCGAGACTCAGAATTTCCATCAACATTACAAAACCATTAGAAAAAATGGTCTTCCTAGAGTTAGATGATAACGATGAGGTGGAATTGCCGGTCTTGTACGAACGACTTCCAGACTTCTGCTTCTGTTGTGGTACTATTGGGCATCAGTTCAAAGAATGTGCTTTATATGAAGGGCAATAAAAAGAAAATCTACCTTACGGGGTTTATATGAAGGCACTATCAAAAGCAGAAAAAACCAGAATAAACCGCGGACGAGACAAATGGAATAGGAGGGGGGAGCAGCAAAATCATGGCTTCACGGAGGAAGAGAGCCAGAGGAGAATCAAAATGGCCCGGATCCAGATGAAGACGAATTCGGGTCAAATAAACCAAATCCGGGTGAGAAGGAACGTCACACAAAAAAGACAGGTGAGCAATTAATGCAAATGATACTGGAACCAAGGAAGCAGTATGACACTATGCAGAAGCAACCCAGTATAGCTACTGCTGCAAACATAGCTGACAACCCAAGTGGCTATGGGAAACAGAGAGAAGAAGCGGGAACTGAAAGTAGGGTGGGAGCCAATTTGAGAGTGGTGGCAACTTTGGAGTCAAATACAATTTCTAGTCAAAGCCCCTGGCAAACGGAGGTGATAGATGAGAGGCGGGGATAAAAAAATGCTAGGCCCAAACGAAGAAAATGGAAACTTCAGGCTAGGAATGTAATTAAAAAAGGGCACACAGAATATGGGCCAATTGGAGAAAAAGGCCGGGGGGGGGGGGGGGGGAATCACCAACGCCAAGCCCAAAATATAAGAAGACCAGAATTCAAAGCCGCTACAAACTTTCTCTAGCCAAAACCAACATTTACAATCGGCTTCCACACAAACACAAGCTTCCCGGGGAGGGTCTGGAAGAAGTGGATAAGGAACAAACCCACCATGCAGCAATTCAATCGGCAGAGGCTGAGGAGCAACCCCGCTGGCAACCATGAAAATCTTGAGTTGGAACGTCTGGGGATTGGGGAATGACCGGACGTTCATAGCCCTGAAAAAATTCCTCAATTTGTACAGGCCTCAGTTGATTTTCTTGTGTGAAACAAAACTAACGACTGTATGTATGAATAATGTTGGCAAAAAGCTAAAGATGGAAATTTTTTTTGCGGTGAGCAGTAAAGGAAAGAGCGAGGGTTTAGCTATGTTATGGAATTCGGAAACAAATGTGAATATTTCCTCATTCAGCAGCCACCACATTGATGCAGAAATAGTAGCTGAAAATGGAGACCAGATGAGATGTATTGGGATATACGGTCATCCAAAAGCAAACCAAAAGAAACACACGTGGACTCTGCTAAGAAGGCTAGCAGGTTTGTCATCATCCCCTTGGCTTTGTTTCGGTGATTTTAACGAAATAATGCACTTGAATGAGAAAAATGGAGGGAATGATAGGGAGCCTAGTATGATCATTGACTTTAGAGAAGCTGTTGAGGATTGCCATCTTAAAGATATGGGATATAATGGTTACCCATTCACATGGTCCAATAGGAGGTCTATAATCTACTTCATTGAGGAACGGTTAGACAGATTTTTGTGCAATAAAGAATGGTCTGATCTCTTCCAGGACCAAGCTGCAACTAATCTAGTTACATGGTGTTCTGATCACAACCCAATATTGATAGTTGTTAAAAGCAAAGATGGGGAAGGGCATTATAAGAGGAAATGCTTCTCTCGAACTCACTACGAGGATTTTTGGAGCTCTTATGATGAGTGCCGAGAAATTATTGAGGAGAATTGGGCTAAGCATGGGAAATAAGAGGGGGCTGATGTAGTTCAGCACTTTTAAGCTTGTTAGCAAAGTTTCTCTTGCTGGTCTCATTCACTGGAGTAAGAGGACTTTTGGAGGTAATAAAAAGAAGCTTGAAGAGCTTGTCAACAGAATTAAGGATATTCAGCAACACAAACGGATGGGTGAAAGTTTTGAAGAATTGAGAAGCGCTGAAAGACAGATCCACCATCTCTTATTGGAAGCAGAGGTCCAGGGCAGATTGGCTTACAGAGGGAGATAAAAACACGAAGTTTTTCCATCACAAAGCCTCATCTAGAAAGCGGAAAAATAAAATATGGGGAATAGAAGATGCTCACGGCAATTGGATCAAAGAGACTGGAGAAATTGCTAATCAATTTTGTGAGTATTTTGCAGCTTTATTCTCAACTTCCAGCCCCACCAAAGTTCAAATGGAAGATGCCCTGAGAGGACTGAAGCCAAAAGTGTCACCAGAAATGAACACATACATGAGACAGCCATAAACAGAGAAGGAGATTATAGAAGCGCTGGCCTAAATGTGTCCAACCAAGGCTCCCGGACCTGATGGGTTACCTGCTGCTTTCTACCAGAAGCATTGGAAATTTGTTAAGGAAGGAGTCCTATCTACATGCCTTCACATCCTCAATAACACATGTACAATTGCTCCTTTAAACCACACCTATATAACTCTAATCCCTAAGTGTGCCAAGCCTAGGAAAGTGACCGAATTCAGACCAATAAGCCTTTGCAATGTAATATATAGAATCATTGCCAAAACAGTGGCTAACAGATTGAAAACTATGTTGCATAATGTCATTGATGCCTCTCAAAGTGCTTTCATTCCCAACAGATTGATAACTGACAATATTATAGTTGGGTATGAATGCCTTCATAAGATTAGACATAGCAAAGGAAAAGAAAAGGGATTGATAGCTTTGAAGTTAGACATAAGTAGAGCTTATGACAGGGTGGAATGGGAGTTTTTAAGGATGACTATGGGTAGATTAGGATTTGAGGAGAATGTTGTCAATCTGATAATGAAGTGCATTACCTCTGCAACTTTTTCTGTAATCATCAATGGAGTCCTTCAGGGATGATCACCCCTCAAAGGGGCTTGAGACAAGGTTGCCCGCTATCCCCATACTTGTTTATAATTTGTGCTGAAGCGTTTTCAAATTTATTGATACAAGCTGAGAGGAAAAAACAAATTCAGGGGCTGAGATTTGGACAACAAATATCCATTTATCATCTTTTATTTGCAGATGACAGTTTGATCTTCTCACAAGCTTCAATCAAAGACTGCCAGCATTTAAAGAACATTTTTGAGTGCTATGCCACAGCCTCTGGACAAATCTTCAATTATGACAAATCTTGCATGTTTTTTAGTGGAAATGTTCCAACAAAGCAAGCCGACGATATTAAAAGAATTTTCCAGCTCAACGTTGTGTCAAGACACGAGAAATATCTGGGGCTGCCATCTATGATCGGGAGAAAGAAAAAGACTTTTTTTAACGAGATCAAACTGAAAATTCAGAGCAAGATATCCAGCTGGCAGCAAAAGCTCTTCTCGAGTGGGGGTAAAGAAGTCTTGATCAAAGCTGTGGCACAAGTGTTGAGTGTTAGAAAATGCATATTTATAAAGGAGAAAACCGTCATTTTACATTTCAAGTCTTACTAACAACCCTTACTTTTATGTATTTAACATTCTTGTGGTTTAATTACGTGTGTTTTATTTTAATTAAGTAATTTATGTATTTTAGGGGCATTATAGTCATTTCACAATAAATGAGAGATCAGATGGCAAAACGGACATCACTTTTAAACTCAGGACGGTTGAAAACCTTAGGAGTAGTATAAAAGGAAAAATGACACTATTCACATGTACGGTACTATTCACGGGTACGGTACTGTCTATGTTACTGTTCACGAGGTGTGGATTCCCCCCTCATGATTTAATTGGTATTAATACGGATTATTTAGCTCATGATGCATGTTGATACGGATCCAGATACCCAAGTACGTCAATTTAATAGATTTCCTCTTCAATTTATTCTCGCCATTTTAATTCCAATTTTAGAATTTCTTATCGCCATTTCAATTTCAATTTTAGGGTAATTTAAATCACTTCCACTACAATTCCAACCACCCATTTACAAAATTAATTCTATATATAATTAAAATCCACCTTCTCGTGGGATCGACACTCGTCACCATTGATCTACACTACAATAGATTCGTGCGCTTGCAAGTACATTAAAATTTGCACAACAAGTTTTTGGCGCCGTTGCCGGGGAGGTAAGTAATTTTAATTCTTAGAATTAATTTTTGTGAATAATTTCTTTTAATTGTTTTCTTGTAATTTTTTTATTTTATTAAAAAAAAGAAAAAAAGTGAATCTACATTTAAAGGTTAGTATTTCTTTTCTTTTTCTCTTCTTTAAAATTTTGTAATTTAATTTTCAAGTTATTTTTATTCTTCTTTGTAATTTTTGTTTATCTTATTAATTTTTTTTAAAGTTAATTTATTTCATGTATTGTATTTTTTTCTTTTTTTGTATTTTTATAGAAAGGTTATAATAGCGCAATAAGGTTAGTATCGTAATTTCTTCCTCTTATTTATTTTTATTTGTTTTGTTCCCATCTTTATTTTTATTTTATTTGTTTTGCATGCATGGTCGTAGGTTATTATCACCTAATATTGAACCTATAGACCTTGAACTAGAAAAAACATTTCGCACATAAAAGCACATTAAAAATAAATTTGGAATGGATTTACAAGCACCGCATGAGAGGCCATTTAAGGACTATTTTAGTCCCTTAGCTAATTTGAGCACATCATGTATAAGATACCCACATGTAGCTGCTAGGAGTTTTGAATTAAAACCTAGTGTGCTAAATTGTCTCCCCACATTTTATGGCCTAGAAAATGAGGACCCATATAATCATCTGAATGATTTCCATGCCATCTGTCAAACATTTAAATATGAGAATTTTTCAGATGATGATGTAAAACTTAGATTATTCCCATTTTCTTTAAAGGATAGAGCTCGTTCATGGTTAAATACTTTGCCTGCTAATAGCATTTCATCATGGGAACAAATGGTAACAAAATTTTTGAATAAATATTTCCCAGTGCATAAAACCAATGCTATTCGCAGGAAAATCTCAGAGTTTACTCAAAGAGAGGACGAGCAATTTTTCGAAACATGGGAGAGATTTAATGGGCTACTTTTGAAGTGTCCACATCATGGGTACGAGAAATGGCACCAGTGCCAATACTTTTTGGAGGGATTACTACCAAATGTGCAAGAATGGCTAATGGCAACAAGTGGAGGAGAGCTAATGTCAAAAAGTGCATCAGAGATTTGGGAGTTTTTCCAGCGACAAGCGGACAATTCCCAACAACGGAGTCGATCACTCAGGAATACCAGAAGGATTAAAGGAGTGAATGAGGTTCACATTGGCGAATCAATTTCGGGAATCAAAGAAGTCAAGGAGATGGTTGAAGGTCTTGCTCGACAAATAGCATCGTTATCGACTGCTAAATCAACATAACAACATGGCCATGACTCATATCCAGATGAAGCCAATGCCATAGGTGTAATGAGAAAGCCATCTAATTACAACCCATACTCCAACACATATAACCCTGGATGGAGAGACCACCCCAATTTTTCATGGTCTCAAGGATTCCAACAGAATGGACCAATAGCTCCAGCTCCACCAATGCAACAAATTCCTCAAGTTCCTCAAGCCTCTCAGCCCCCATTTAGACCATTCAATCAGAACCAAAACTACTCTCAACCCAGACCATGGGAGGATTTATTCCAAAATCTCAAGAATCTTACTCACTCTACGATTGAGCAAAAGAACCGCACCATTGATGGACTACGAAATGAGTTGAGAGCGGGCTTCAACTCACAAGTTCAATCAGTTTCAAGCCTCGAGAAAATGGTGGGACAACTTGCTTCTTCGGTTCAGACCTTGACAATGACTGTTGAGAATGGTAAATTTCCAAGTCAACCAGTGCCTAATCCTAAAGGAGTACATGAAGCAAGTACCAGTTCACCACAACAGCATGGAGAGGTCAAAGCAGTCATGACCTTGCGAAAAGAAAAAGAAGTCGACAACAAAGTGGAGATGCCGGTGACAAAAGAAAATCAAATTGTACCTGTGAATGTTGAGGACTCATCACCGGAGGAGAAAGAAGAAACCAACCCACGAGAATACGTTCCCAAAGCTCTATTCCCCCAGAGGTTAGCTAAAGGCAAGAAGGGAAAATCCACAGGTGAGATTCTCGAAATCTTCAAATAGGTAAGTGTTAACATCCCTTTACTTGATGCTATTAAATAAGTTCCATCTTATGCCAAGTTTCTTAAAGACCTTTGTACTAAAAAAAGAAATATACATGTTCAAAAGAAGGCATTTTTAACCGAAAACGTTAGTTCTATACTCAAACATAAAATTCCTTTAAAATGCAAAGACCTAGGCTCCCCCACTATCTCATGTAGCATAGGGAACCACACAATTGAAAATGCTTTGTTGGATTTAGGAGCTAGTGTAAATTTGTTGCCTTATTCTGTTTTCGTGAAACTTGGACTTGGAGAATTACACCCAACTCCAATGGTGTTACAATTCGCAGATCGGTCTATGAAAATAGCTCGTGGTATCGTGGAGGACGTGCTTATCCAGGTAGACAAGTTCTATTTTCATGTTGATTTCATTGTAATTGACACTCAACCAATACAAGATTCAAGGAAGCACATTCCCATAATTCTAGGTCGACCTTTCTTGGCAACTGCGGATGCTCACATTCAATGCAGGACCGGAAATATGCAGTTGTCCTTCGGCAACATGACTATGGAACTAAACATTTTCAACATTGCCAAACAACCTCACAATGCAGATGATGGAATTGTTGATGTGGATTTAATAGAAGCATTAGTTGATGACTCTTTTATTTCAAACCTTAGTGATGATCCTTTACAAACATGTTTAACTCACTTTGGTTTGGATTTTGATATTGACAGATCGGTCGAAGAGGTCAACGCCCTACTTGACTCCGTACCATCCATGGACACAAATAAATGAAATTCAAGAGTTGAACAACTAGCACCATTAGAGAAGAAACTCATTCCATCATCAGAATCACCATCGAAACTCGAGCTCAAACCATTGCCCAACACTCTGGAATACGCATTTTTGGGGGAAGAAAGTTCTCTGCCGGTAATCATCTCATCATCCCTAAATGACGAACAAAAAGATAAGTTGTTGGATGTTTTGAAAGAGCATAAAGGAGCATTAGGATGGACCATAGCAGACATAAAAGGTATAAATCCAGTAGACTGCATGCATTACATTCACCTTGATGAAAATGCTAAATCTACTAGGGAAATGCAACGTCGGTTAAATCCTAATATGAAAGAAGTTGTTAGAACAGAAGTCCTTAAGCTATTAGATGCAGGTATCATTTACCAAATTTCTGATAGTTCATGGGTCAGTCCTGTACAAGTTGTTCCCAAAAAGTCAGGAGTTACAGTAGTTACCAATGCTGATAATGAATTGATACCAACTAGAGTGACTACAGGATGGCGTGTATGCATTGATTATAGAAAGTTGAATTCTGTCACACGTAAAGACCATTTTCCTTTACCATTTATCGATCAAATGCTTGATAGATTAGCAGGCCATGAATTTTATTGCTTTCTAGATGGCTATTCAGGATACAATCAGATCCCCATAGCACCAAAAGATCAAGAGAAAACTACTTTCACTTGCCCTTTTGGCACATTTGCATATAAGAGAATGCCATTTGGATTATGTAATGCACCTGCTACATTTCAACGATGCATGTTGAGCATTTTTTCTGATATGGTTGAACGATTCGTTGAAGTTTTTATGGATGACTTTTCTGTCTTTGGTGACTCGTTTGATCAATGTTTACATCATCTAACATTAGTTCTGCAGAGATGTATCGAGAAGAACTTAGTCTTAAATTGGGAGAAGTGTCATTTTATGGTAAAACAAGGTATTGTTCTCGGTCACATAATTTCGAGCAAAGGTATTGAGGTTGACAAAGCAAGGTGGATCTCATTTCTAATCTTCCTCCACCTAAAACAGTCAGAGAAGTAAGATCTTTCCTTGGGCATGCTGGTTTTTATAGAGGTTTCATTAAAAATTTTAGCAAAGTTTCTAGACCCTTATGCAATCTACTTGCTAAGGATGTACCTTTTATCTTTGATGATTCATGTCTTGTGTCGTTTGAAAAATTAAAGCATTTGTTGACATCATCACCCATCATTCAGCCCCCAAACTGGAGCTTACCATTTGAGCTCATGTGTGATGCATCTGATTATGCAGTAGGAGCAGTATTAGGACAAAGAGTTGATCGAATTTCCCATGTTATTTACTATGTTATTATGACATTGAATGATGCACAGTTGAACTATTCAACTACTGAAAAAGAAATGCTAGCAGTAGTGTTTGCATTGGAAAAATTTCGATCTTATCTCATTGGTTGTAAAATAATTATATTCACATATCATGCTGCTCTTAAATATCTTCTCACAAAGAAAGATGCAAAAGTTAGACTAATTCGTTGGGTGTTACTTTTGTAGGAATTTGACTTAGAATTCAAAGATAAGAAAGGGACAGAAAATGTTGTGGCGGACCATCTCTCTCGTCTTCATTTTGACACAATTACAGAGCCATTAATATTGAATGAGTCATTTCCAGATGAACAATTAATGAATGTGGAAGTATTACCGTGGTATGCTGACATCGTGAATTATCTTGTTACAGGTCAACTTCCAGAGTATTGGACCAAGTAAGATAAAGCTAAATTCTTTGCAGAGATAAAGAATTTCTTTTGGGATGACCCGTATTTGTTCAAGTATTGTGCAGAACAAATTGTTAGACGATGTGTCCCAAAAAGTGAAATTCAGAATATCTTTTCCTTCTGCCATGAACAAGCTTGTGGAGGCCATTTCAGTGCTAAGAAAATAGCGACTAAAGTTTTACAATGTGGTTTTTATTGGCCAACTATATTTCGAGATGCTTACACTTTCTATTCTTCATGTGATAGGTGTCAACGAATGGGGAGCATTACACGAAAGAACATGATGCCACTAAATCCAATTTTAGTGGTTGAGATTTTTGACGTATGGGGTATCGACTTCATGGGACCCTTTCCCTCTTCTTTTGGCCATCAATACATATTGGTTACTGTTGACTATGTATCAAAATGGGTAGAAGCAATTGCATGTCGAACCAATGATCACAAGGTGGTGATAGGATTTTTGAAAAACAACATTGTTTCACGCTTTGGATTCCCTCGAGCGATAATGAGTGATGGTGGTGCCCACTTTTGTAACAAAGCATTTAAGTCCCTTTTGACAAAGTATTCAATCACACACAAAGTGGCGACTCCGTATCATCCGCAAACCAGTGGCCAAGTTGAGATATCCAATCGAGAAATAAAGCACATACTAGAAAAGACGGTGAGGCCAGACAGGAAAGATTGGTCATTACGACTTGATGATGCATTATGGGCATATAAAACGGCTTTCAAGACCCCGATTGGGATGTCACCCTACAGGCTAGTGTATGGAAAAGCTTGCCACCTACCTGTGGAACTCGAGCATCGTGCATATTGGGCCATCAAGAAATTCAACTTTGACATGCAACAAGCCAGTTCAGAAAGAAGATTATAGCTGGCAGAACTTGAAGAAATTCGCAATGATGCATACGAAAATGCCAAGATTTACAAGCATCGAATGAAAGTCTTCCACGACAAGCACATTATGAGAAAATCTTTCACTCCAGGTCAGAAAGTGCTTTTATTCAATTCTCGTTTGCACCTATTCCCAGGTAAGTTACGCTCTCGTTGGTCTGGTCCCTTTATTGTTCATACTGTTTTTCCACATGGGGCAATTGAAATTAAGGACCCAAAGAACGGTGTCACGTTTAAAGTTAATAGTCAAAGATTAAAGTCATATCTAGAGTACCAACCACATGGAGAAGACATCGAAATAAATTTGAGTGACCCACCAGAATTGAATTGATTTTTTTTTCTTTTCGTTGATTTGATTTTGTTTTCTTTCTTTATATTATTCTTTTGCTAATTGAAATTATTTTTGCATAAGTGTGTTTGTTTAACTATTACGTTTTCTCTTATCATTTTTAATCATGAGTACCTTACTTAGACCGTTCCTTCTGAACATTCTTAAACCACTTTAACGTGTCAAACCTCATCTCAAAAGGCAGATTCAATTTTGTAAAACTCAACGCATTTGGGCTCTACAACCACCAGAGTTAGTAACTTATGTTGAGGGTTTATAACGTCAACTCAGAGACATTGAGAGAAGTGTTTACGACATCCAATTGGAGCTTGAGGTAAATTCAATAAGAGGACGATTTTAATTTTCTTTGTGTGTTTTAATTTGTTTTTCTGTTTGTGTACTTTAGTTTGTTACCCCGGTGAAGTGGCGGATAACGGTACTCCGTGACAATCAAGTCGGTTACTTCAGTTTCCCATAATAACTGACATTCTGAGGCGAAGGTATGGACATAAACGAGATCTTAGCGAAGCTTCACAAGCGATTCCCTTCACTTCCTCAGAATGCCCTCCTTACGATCTACAAAGCTCGGTCCGAACACATGCGATTGCTCATGAGGAATAACATACCTGCTGATATCCGTTGGTTAATCGAGGCGAAAGTACGATTGGCAGGTGAGTTACCTCCAAAATTTATTGCATACATGCCTGGTTGTGGTAAAGGAAATTATGCAAGAAAACGACGAGCTCGAAGAATTTCTGTTTCTTGTCATAAGTGTGCCAGAATGAGTTGCAATAAAAACCCATGTTCTTTAGGAATGGTGTCTGATAACAGGGAAGATAAGATTCAATTCATTAGGGATGTCTTGAATAAGGAGTCATTAGACGATATCCTTTTGTCTCTTGAAACGCATCCCAGTGGATATGTGCAAGGAGCGATTCTCCAGTTATGGCCATTATTCCAGAAAGAGCATGCACGATATAGTCTCGGGAATCTGACTATAAACGACCCTGTTTGCCAGTTTATAAGAAAACTGGATGGGAAGCCTATCCTCGACCCATGGAGGGCGTTCAAGCCGTTTCTGGACGTAAAACCAGAGGAAGATGTGAGCCACAGTCGTAACTACCTGTAAATATCATTTTACTTTACTGTTATTTTATTTCATTTCACTGTTGTTTTATTGTTTGCATTATTGTCTTTAATAATTTTATTACTGTTTGCTTTTTCCTTTTTCACTGTTTCCTTTTTGACTCGCGAGCCACGTGCTTCACGCGTTATTTGACACTGACATATTACCTCATACACAACTGTGACCCATTATCACCAAGACTCTTAAATGTGATTTCTTTTGTCAAGCACTCACAAATTGTTTTTGAGAAGTATCGCAATGGCAGCTACTCCCAATAGACAATTCAAGAACATTTGTGTGCTTTCTGGATTTACATATGGCAAACATAAAGAGTTTGTTGAGGCAGCCATAGATCTTGGCCGAAGCATAGCAGCGAAAAAATTACATTTGGTGTATGGAGGAGGTAATCGAGAGTTATCAAAAATGGTCTCAGAAGCAGCTTTTATCAGAGGCAACCAAGTGTAAGGCATCATCCCAAGAGTTCTAAAACCATTGGGCAGTTCGTCTGACTCATCAACTGGAGAAGAGTTAGTCGTCTCAGATATGCAAGAGAATAACTGAAATGCTTAATCATGCTGATGCTTTTATTTTCCTTCCAGGAGATCTTGCAACACTAGAGGTACTTATCACACTAGCATCTTGGGCCCATCTGGACATACACCAGAAACCCATCGGTTTGTTAAATGTCAATAACTTTTATAATGGCTTTATCGCATTTCTTAACCATGCAATAAAAAACTACTTCATTCCTTCCCATGCGAAAAAACTTTTTATTTGTGCTCACACTGCTAATGTGCTACTTGATCTGTTACAAGCTTATAGACCGGAGCCAAACCCCTGGACCTTTGTGTTGGAGCGACCAAATAATGATGGTAACAGTAGCAGCAGTAAGAAGTACAAATTAGATTTAACTCTTCGCTTGTAAATATTTTCTTCTGTGTTGCACCACTCAGGTGATGTCTTCTAAACTCTACTTCTTTCCTTTCAAACATTGAGGACAATGTTTCGTTTTGGTTGGGGGGAGGGAATAGTCGACAAATGTGGAATCTTGGTTAAGTTTTTACTAATTTTTTGTTGTAGAAACTAACTGTTGCTAACTTTTTGTGTTGAAGATGGCTGAATATGGAGTGTAGTTACTCTAGAAACGCATCTTCATTGTTCGAAAAAAAAAATAAAAAATAATAATAAAAAAATAAAAAAATAAAAAAAAATATTTCTTTTTCTTTATTAAGTTTTAATGTTCATTTTCTTCTTCTTTTTATTTTCTCCTCTATAAATATATATTTTCCAACTTTTGAGTCGAAAATGGCTGAATATGGAGTGTAGTGCCTCTAGAAACGCATCTTCTAAGTTAAAAAAAAAATCATTTTGTTTTTCCATCATTTTAAGTGTAACTTTTCTAATTAGTTTTTCTGTGTCATTTTCGCATTTCTGCATGCATATTTTCCTTTCATGCTTAGAATAGGTTGGGGGGTAGAATGTTGTTAAAAAAAAATGTATGATTTGTTTTAATATTGGATGACATGATGAATTTCAAATTTTAGTATTTGTATTATCTTTGGTCTTAAGTGATGTTACACTATGTTTGCTACTTTACATGTTGATGTCGGAGACAAATATGAGTTGCTTAAAGGAATGAACATGTCATAATAAGTACCAAGTGAGTTTTTGAACCTATTATTTTTCTTGGAGAGTAACCCTTTTGCCCATTCTTCATACAGCTTTGTAGTTTATAATTTTATACACGATCTCTAGTTTTCTTTTGAGTTAACCCTTAAAAAAAATTGTTGTAAAATAAAAAAAAGAAAAAAAAATGTGTGTTGCTACATTTGGAGGCCCATCTAACTAGTAGATATGGACGATTATTTAGAACCCTAAAAGACGATAGAAATGCCATCTTTGATCCGTTTGAGCCTTTCTAGCCATCCCTTTTGTGATATATCCATAGTTAACCCTTTTGAGCCTTTAAAAAAAAAAAAACCTTTTCTTTGTCAAACTTATCATCTTGACCCACTCCGATTTGGAGTATTACCCGATGTCTTATAAGTTCCATCACCTATTTATGTTTGAGAAAAATGTAAATAATTATTTTGTTCAGTGAAGTTATGCCAAAAAAAAAAAAACAAAAACAAAAGTTGTTGTTTCAAAAGAATAAAAAATAACAATAAAATGTGAAATCCACCTTGCAACTTCCAAAAAAAAAAAAAAATCTCTGCATTTTTTTTCTCAAACATACACTTTGTTTTTCTTATTTCCCTTATTTGTTAACCATGTCCTTAACCTACATTACATCCTAATAAAAGTTCTTCTTGATTTTAAGGAACTATAATCTGAAATAGAAGCTAGTTATATGGGCTAAAAAAGATGTAGTGATGCATAAAAAAAATAATAATAATAAAAAAAAGATGAATAAAGTGGGTTGACTAACATTTTTATTTGACTTGAGATCGTATTATTTCTAAGCTGAGGGCATTTTTCTTTCATCTTGGTGAGAGCATGTGATATCACTCCTTTATTATTTTCTCTCTCAATTACCATTCATTGGAGTGACTATTTTTATTGGGTTTAATTTCTTTGTGAGAGTGTCACTACTTCCAGTGAGAATTTGTGGTTTGACATGTCATTCTTGAAAGTAGCTATAACAAAGTCTACTGGGCTGATTCATGTGGATGGTTGATGTAGATGTGATGTTTCTTTAGATTGGAGATAATGTTTATACTTTTATTTGATCGCTATCATTAATCTGATTGAATAAATACGAGTGTTCAAAAAAAAAAAATCATTTTGAATTTGAATTTTGTTTTCGCTTTATTTGCTAGGGACTAGCAATAAGCTGGTTGGGGGGTGTGTTGAGTGTTAGAAAATGCATATTTATAAAGGAAAAAACCGTCATTTTACATTTCAAGTCTTACTAACAACCCTTACTTTTATGTATTTAACATTCTTATGGTTTAATTACGTGTGTTTTATTTTAATTAAGTAATTTATGTATTTTAGGGGCATTATAGTCATTTCACAATAAAGGAGAGATCAGACGGCAAAACGGACATCACTTTTAAACTCAGGACGGTTGACTGATGAGGTGTCACGATCCTATTGGACTAAAATTCTTATATACTGTTGATGGTGACGTGGCAGCATATTAGTGGACGAAAAATCTCGCGTACGGTGCATGCATCACATAGGATTATTTTCAACCAAACCGCGTTACTGTTCATCCGGGTCAAACCGTGTGTACTGTTCATCCGCGTGGTTAAACCGTAGACTGTTGACTGATGACGTGGCGCAATCCTGAGCGTCCAAACTGTTTTTAATCCGATGGCCATGATTTACTCCATGTATCTATAAAAAGGGCGCCTCCCCCCCTAATTTGATATCTCTAAATCTATTTTTGGGATCCATTTTCTGTAATTCCCTCTCCACCTTGTATTTTCGTCGTATTTTAATAAATTTCCATTTTGCCCTTAGTTCAATTATGAGTGGCTAACTTTCTTTCAAGCTTGGGTTGAAGGTGAAGTCTCAACATGTGTCATAGGCTTTATTTGGTAAATTTATTTTCTCTTCCCCTCTAGTTTTTGTGAATGTTTTGATTTCTCGTCGACAAATAATACTAATCTTGTCTAGTACCGCCTTGGTTTCACCGGCCCTCTAGTACAAGGTTATTATTATTTGGCACGATAAGCCCTTAGCACCATATTGATTAGAGCGTGGTTCATGAGGTGTGGATTCCCCCCTCATGATTTAATTGGTATTAATACGGATTATTTAGCCCATGATGCATGTTGATACAGATCCAGATACCCAAGTACGTCAATTTAATAGATTTTCTCTTCAATTTATTCTCGCCATTTTAATTTCAATTTTAGAATTTCTGATCGCCATTTCAATTCCAATTTTAGGGTAATTTAAATCACTTCCACCACAATTCCAACCACCTATTTACAAAATTAATTCTATATATAATTAAAATCCACCTCCTCGTGGGATCGACACTCGTCACCATTGATCTACACTACAATAGATTCGTGCGCTTGCGAGTACATTAAAATTTGCACAACAACAAGCTGTTCCAGCTTATGCCATGAGTGTCTTTAAGATTCCAGTGGGGCTCTGTAATGACATTCAAAGAAATATTGCTAGTTTTTGGTGGAGCAAGAAGAAAGACAAGAAATGCATTTCCTGGACAAGATGGGAGGAAATGAGTAGAGCCAAGATCAGAGGAGGGATGTGATTCAGAGACATATCAAGCTTTAACCAAGCATTAGTTGCGAAACAAAGCTGGAGACTAATTCAAAATCCTGAATCCTTAGCAGCTAGAGTTCTAAAGGTAAGGTATTTCCCTAGGACTGATTTTCTTAGAGCCTCTATAGGGTCAAATCCATCCTATATCTGGAGGAGTATAATGTGGGGAAGGCAAGTCATTCACAATGGTCATAGATGGAGAATTGGAAATGGGGAGAAAATATCAGTATACAGAGGCAACTGGATCCCAAGACCATCAACATTCAAGCCACTCTCCATAATTAAAATGCCTATAGATGCCACTGTTTCAATGCTGGTAGATAACGAAAATAATTGGAAGACAGACCTGATTCAGCAGAATTTTGAGAAGGATGATGTAGAAGCCATTCTAAGTATTCCCTTGCCTAGGAGACAAAATGAAGATGAAGTTATATGGCATTACGATAAAAGAGGGAAATATACAGTGAAAAGTGGATACCAAGTGGCTCTAAAGTTAAAATTTCCAGACTCTCCTACTTGCTCTAACAGTAGTAGTAGTAACTGGAATGTCATCTGGAAGCTCACTCTCCCTGCTAAAATCAAGATCTTCGTGTGGAGGGCAGCAAAAAATCTACTGCCCACAACTGAAAATTTGTGGAAGCGAAATATTATTCATGAAGCCTACTGTAAACGTTGTGGCAATAGAGTGGAAAACACCTTACACGCCCTGATTACTTGTAAAGCTGCAAAGAAAGTTTGGCCGCTCGCACCTCTGGCAAGTTCTTTTTAGGAAATGGGAAATACTGATATCTTGGGAGACTTAATGAGGGTGCAGAAGAAGCTAAGTAGAGACGATCTGGAAATGCTGATGACTATTCTATGGGTGATCTAGTATGACAGAAACAAACTGGTATTTGAAGATTTGAAGTTAGATCCAAGACTATCAATGGCCAAAGCTGAAGCAATTAATGAGGCATTCAGAAGAACTCAGTTCGCAGAGATTACGAATGGAGGAAAATTGCAGAAACTAAAGCAAACAGTTTGGACTCCCCCACCACAGGGATGGCTAAAGCTTAATGTTGATGCAGCTACTGATTCAAAAAAGGGTTGCGCTGGATTAGGTGCAATAATCAGAGACTCCTCTGGAAAATGCATGGCTGCAGGCATCAAAGCAGTGAAATTCAGCGGAGGGGTATCAATAGTGGAGGCAGAAGCAGCTGAATGGGGAGTGCAAATAGCTCAGCAGATGGGTATGTAATCAATAATTCTGGAAACAGATTCTCAAGAAGTAGCAGACCTGATAGAAGATAGAGAGAGAAATTTAACAGAGATTTGCTGGACTATCTCGGAACTTCAGAGCTTAAAGAAAACCTTCAATTCCTTTGAAACAAAATATGTGCCCAGAGCTTGTAATATTAGTGCTCATCTTTTAGCTCAAGTTGCTTTGGAAAAGTTGGAATCTTTTGTATGGGTGGAAAACATCCCACCAGAGATTAGACATGTATTCACCTAGTTGAAGTAATGAAAGTCTTACTTTCTTATCAAAAAAAAAAAGTTGTTGTCATAATAGAGAAAATGATTAAATAAGCAGCTTTTAATAAATTTAGTAAGTATTATTTTTGTTAAAAATTATGAAATAAACAATTTCTAGATTTTCAACCTCAATCTCAAACGGGATAGTAGTGGGATCAACCCAAGTACCCAACTAAGAGCCAAGTTGGTAATGGTATAACTTTTAAAATAATTTTTATTACTTGTAAAAATAATCACATGTAATGAGAATCATTTAAATATTTGGTAACTTTTGTTTTTAAAAATACTTTGAATTATAAAAAACAATCGTATACATTTAGTGAATTATATTATTAAATTACTGTAAGAATGTAAATGACAGAAAGTATAAATGATGGAAATGAATATAATGTTGAATAAAGTTTATTTATATATTTATAAACATGTAAAAATATTTTTTATTGTATATATAAAATAATTGATAACTAAACTAAATATTTTATTTATTTAATTTTATCTTTATTTTGTTAATACTCTTTTCCTTTTTTAAAAAATTATCATAAAATAAAATGACTTTATTAAAAATAATTTTTAAAAAATTTATTAAACACTAAAAATTAATTTTTAATTTTTTTAAAATTACTCTTAAATCTCTAAAAAATAATACTAATCAAACTCACCTGATCCACATACTCGGAATAATTCATAGTTGAGTTGTGTTATTATCTCCATACAATTAATAACGAGCACAACCAATGCTCAAATAGGGTTAAATATTTAATATTTTCGGCAGTGCATGTAGGGCAAGTGTCGAAAAGAGGATGAAGTTGTTGGTGATATTATTGCCAAACATTTTTCATCTTTATTTATTATTATTATTATTATTATTTTGAACAGTTTATCTTTATCTTCTAAACACCCTTCAACACACAAAACTAAACTCTGCGGCCAATGTCGTCACACTTTCCTTCTTAAACTGTTTGAGGGCATCATAAGTCCAAGGTTTTTCAATTCGTCTTCAATTTCTTCCCCCTTAAAACCAATCTTGAGTCCAAAAGAGGAAGATCAATTTAGATGAATCGAGTATTATTTTTATTCACTCTCTTAATAAGACGAGATCTTCATAGCTTCTGTTTCCTTCGGTCTTCAAGGTATGTATTTATTTGGCTTCTTTAATTTTTTTTCTTTTTCTTAGTTATATAAGTGTCTGTCTTTTATGATTTATATTCACAATGATGATCAATCATATATATAAATTAAAAAGAAAACTAAGAAAGTATTGAAGCAGCTAGCCATATCTTAATCTTGTACTGCCTTCTTTTTGCTATAAGGGTTTTTATTTTTATTTCTATCGAGTATTAAAATAAATAAAAAGGTATAAGTCTATGAAAGTGTAATTCGCATACTATCCATAAAATAGTAGATTGAATGTGGATTAGTGTCAAATCCGTATCAAATCTGCGCATTGATTTAATCAATCCATAAAATGGTGAATTTTTGCGTATAATCCACAAAATCGGACAATGTGGGACCATATACAATCCGATATTTTACAAATTTGGAAAGTACAGGAAATTCTTTGTAAGGATAATTTTGTGGGCGTCATTAATAAAATAATTGTATTTAGAAATGGCACAACCGAGTTAATTATGATGTTACCAAAAATAAAATGATTATGGGGCTGTCAAAGGAGCATAACAAGTGATTGTTGCCAAAATTTGTTTGTCCCTTATCTTTTATCTGAAGCCGCGTATAATTCTGGATTCTCTTACTATTATACCTTTGGGACAAAACTATTGTTACTTTGTGGGTTCTTCAAATTAATATTTCTTGCTTTTTAAATCATTTTTGAATGCTGGTGAGGAAGATCATAGAGAAAATTCAGTATTAATATTTCACTCTCTTTATAAGAAGTAATCACCTCACGGTATGTTTATTCATCTAGCATTTATTTGTTTATTTTCTTTCCTTTAATCACATAAACGTTATTGCACTTTAATGGCTAAAATAGAACATTTTAAAATTATTTCTTTGGCTAAAACAGAACATTCTATTTCTTTGGTGTTGTTGTAATAGAAAATGATGAATGACATACATACATACATACATACACACGCACACACATGTGAAAATTTTCTAATTTGAGAATTCAAGATTAAATTAAAGTATGGGAAGAGTTGGTAGTGATGTAAATGGATTTTTACAATGTTGTAAATATGTCTTGAATTTTAATGAAGTCTGGGATTCTCAGATTGGAAGTTAAACTATATATTTATAAAAGTATATACATTGTTTTTCTCTAGTAAAATGGTTTAATGTCATTTTTCTTAAATAATTTATAATTAAAAAATTAAAAATTTACTTTGGAGATCATTTATGAAGATGTAAAATAATGAGTATTTTATTATAACTAAAAGAAGAATGAATGAGGACCATCGAATTACTGTAAACAAGCATTCACATTTTGCAAATATATGAGCATCCTTATTAGAGAAGAATTTGGGTTGAGTGTGTGTACATATATATATATATATATCTGCATGTTAAAATCATTTAGACAAAAAAACGTGAACTCCAATACACTAGAATGTAAAAATAATGCTTTTTGGTCAGTATTTGTTTTGTCTTTTAGCTCAATTTGTATTTCAAAATCATTTAGAGGTCCGAACCTAAGCAAAACATTGAGTTCTAATATTAGTCTGAATTTGCATAACCCAATAATCATTTTTTGTTTTGGTTGTATTAAGTGGAATGACTCCACTTCTAATTATTAAATCCTATTATATTTTTAAAAGCGAAAAGAAAGCAAACAATTGTTACGATTTTGGCCAACATATAATAGTTGTTTCCCTTTTTCTTTGGTTTAGCGAAGAATATAATAAGAATAAATAATTAGAAATGAGGTCATTCCACATAATGCAGCCATATTGCTAATATTTGAAGTCCTCATTTTATTTATGAAAAAAGGATCATTTAATGGGAAGCTCACAATATATATATATATATATATGAGAGAGAGAGAGAGTTATTATTTGGTGAGTTTCTCTCACTTTAATAAAGTAACAAATGAGCTAAAATACAAGAAAAGCACGCTTCAATGTATCATATTTTGTCTTGTAGTGTATTGAAATTTGTATTTTTATAATTTTTAGATTATACCTTATCATATTAAAGTAAAGGGAGCTCTAAAGTAAAGGATCATCACAAGAAGTGCAATCTACACACGTGCGTGCATGCATGTACATAGGGAATTTTCCAATTCATGATTCTCGAATAAGCCACTAATTGAAATCCAAGGATCCGAAACTTTTTTTTTTAATATTTTGTTGGCTTCAACATGTGCAACAACATATGCAGCCAAATGATAACCTTTATATTTAAATATTTTGTTCTTAGATACTTTTCCAATCTAGGAACAAAATGGTAGTCTCTGAATGCAAAAGCTAACATTTGGCTGCACATGGTAGACCATGTGAAGCCAACCAAATGGAAGAAAAATGAAAAAAGGGATTTGGAATCCAACGGTCCATCCGGGAATCTTTGATCGAAAAATTCCCCATATAGATATTACAATCTGGGGATCTTGGGTATATATATATATATCACGCCAAGGTGCGGACATCTGCATCAATTTTCATGCACAATCTTTTATAGAGTTGTAAAATAGTTTATAATGTTATATAGTATAAAGATGTGTGTTTGTGCGTTTGCACAAAATTTCATTCTATCATATGTGATCACTTTGTATTTATATTATAATGCTTGGAATCAAGTGAATAAGGTTCATTTCAGTTGTTATTATTAGTGATTATTTTTTTTGATAATTATGTGAATTATTATTATTACTCCTTGAATTTTAATTTTTGGGCCTAAGAGTTAGAGCTTTCTTGGCCTAGTGATTTTTTTTTGGGTAGTTCTAAAACCCAATAAGAATTAGGTCTTCTTTTATTGTAAGATGGTAGACTTTCTTTCTTACAAAAATTAGTTTTAGAGACTGCTCACAGATGTTGAAGATTCTTGGAAAAGGTTATGAGGGAAAGAGAGCAAAGAGGTATTTTTTTTAAATATCTCAATTTACTTGTTAAGTTTACTGTAAGGTGGCTAAACTTTCTTTCTCACAAAATATGTCGTGGGATATATCTATGTATAGAATGAACTTATGAGAGGATGATTTAGTTTGAAAAAGATTAGTTTTGACTTATTGTGTTCTTTTAAGAAACAGTAAGGAATAATTAAGTTTTTTTCGAGGTTTTGTGTACATATGATAGTGACCTACTCCAAAACGATTTAAAATAGTGCATTTTTTTTTAATTTTTGCAAATATGTATGTTTTTGTACTGAAACTAGACATTGTAAGGTCTCTTAGAATTTTTTAAATTCAAATATACTTAAATTCGAATTTTAATGGATTTTTGAATCATACAATTGGATATTAAAAATTTATGGTTTCATGAAATGTTGCCAAATGATGAAAAACTTTGGACCAATCAAACCTTCTTTAAAAATCATGAACTTTTGCAGATGGACCTTTTTACACGGCATATTAGATACTGAGGTCTTAATTCCTCGTTTCTAGTAATATGAATTAACGAGTGAAAGAGACTCAATTTTGGATTTTTTTTATGGCATGATTAAATGGCCTAAAAATCAAGTTTATTTTTAATAGATTTTGAATGCAATTTGCCTTGAAATTTTACTGTATAAAAAGTAACCTTTATGTGCCTATATGATCCCTATGAAATTTCATAAATATTGGATATTGATTTTTTTTTCTTATTAAAAATCTGAGATTGAGGATTGGTTAGTAACTTTTTCTGTTATAAGGAGAATGGAAAGCAAGATTTGTGATATTACTTGCAATTGTTTCTTAAAGACATAGGAGCTGAGAATTTTATGTGATATTTTTAGTTGTATCATGAATATCATCTAAGGTATCAAACAAAAATAAATAAATAAATAAATGCCGAGGGTGATAAGCATGTTGAAACTAGGAAATTGTCTTGTAAAGTAAATTTGGACTCGATTATCATTATTAAGACCCATAGTGCTTAATAGTTTATTGTTACATTTTCACAGGAGATTAATCTTTGATGTTCAGTTATGATGAGTATGTTCATTGTTGTGATTGCCAAGAGTAATCTTTGATGTTCAATTACGGTGACTAGGTTTATTGTTGTGACCGCCAAGAAGTAAATAAGCTAAACTTTTAACTACATTCAATTTGAACATGTGTGCATGTGTGAGCACTGTCTTAAAGAGGTTTTTTTTAATGTTTATTATAAAATTTTGTGATACGGATATGTGATTAAGTGTTTGTTTTATCGATTAGAATAGGCATGTATGATGTTATGTTAGGAATTGCATTCAAAGTAATTTATGAAGCAATTTTTTCCCTGCAAAATATCTTGTGTTCTGGGATGCCCAACATATTCTTTTAATTGTCCATTTGTGTGTTTATTTGGAGTGTTAGTTATAATTTAATAATCAAAATGTATGACAGTGATAATTTACATTGATTATGATATAGTAGAGATGGATTTGTCAAAGCCAAATCATTTGAACCAAAACTCAAACTAAACCCAAAGTAAATTAGGTGGATTGATTTTTGGTTTCGGTAGTAACAAGTGTAGGTTTGCTTGGATTGAAACCCAGACTAATTTGCCTAGAATTTCTAATAATTAAGATTTTTTTTTTAATTTTGACAAATTTGAGTGACAAAATACTATGTGCATATTATAATTTTATTAGTTAGTTGTAGTTCTTCTCAATATTTTGCACAATTGCTAGACACCATGCTTTTTAATTTCCAATTACCTTTCCTGGTGGAAGATCAGAGCGAGACCTGCCCTCGTCCCTGGAAGGTCTGGGGGATATGGATTCTTTCGCTAATAAGGGGAAAATGAATTAAAAGGACATTTACGTGGATTTTAAGGCCTGTTGATACCATTTTAAATGTCCCATACAAGACCCATTGATAAGTCTTGTTTTTTCTAAATAAAAATGCCCATACAATTAGTTTTACAATTTTGAGAGGGTCTTCTTGATTTTTTCATATTGTATATTGTGCACACAAGCATAAACTGGGTCTATGCAATTTCGGAAACCACTCAGAAACTTTATTATTACCCTTTCGTTGTTGTTGCAACTTGATCATCATCAATTGCTCAGCTTATTGTTGCATACACTGCAAATTCTTTGTTCATAGCTTATTGTTGCATACAAATTCTTTGTTCATGGGTTCTCTCTAAACATTTCCAAAGAAATCACCATCATCCTCTTCACAAACTACACCCTCTTTTTGAATACTTTGTTCCAAATGTTTTCAACTGATTTTGGGGTAGGAAAATCCAAAATTTATCTTAAATAATGAATTTATATTTTTGGGAGAAATGGGGTACCTCACTAGTATATTGTGTGCGGTACGGTGTAACTGAAATTCGGGAGAGGTGAGAAGGGGAGAGAGAGTGGTAACAATGGTGGAAGGTCAGAAACAAGAGAGGTGTCCTTCAAAATGAGCTTCACGCCTACAAAACAGTGAAATAGAGGTTAGAGGTGAAGCCGGGGTACCCCGGCGTTCATACTCCGACGCTCAATTTAGCAAACTCAAGCTTTTATGGTAAAGAGAGCTAGCTAGCCCTCTGTAGATTAGGGTTTAAGGTTGAAGAAAACCTCTTTTTTTTTTGGAGTGTGAGTGTTAATGGTGAGTGAGAACATGACGGAGAATGAAACCTAGGCGTCTTTATATATGGAGTACCTTAGATGTCACGTAGCGTACCCTTTTTGGCTAACGTCCTTTTACCTTTTTATAATTTTTGAGCCATTATCTGCATATTCGCGGCGTATCTCATCTTTTGGAAACGTGGTGCGCGCTGGAGAGTCATCCAGGGTACCTCTGCAGTAGCTGTCGGGTAAGCGGTTGGGGACCACTGTCCTTAGGACAATGTCCTTCACTTTTGGCAGAGGTAGTAGGCGGCTGTTCCCCCCCCCTCCCCCGTTTGGTACGACGTTCTTAATTCCTAATTCTGACAAAAATCGAATAATAACTTTTAGGAGGCGAAGACGTTTCTTATGACGGATATTTTTGGAGGATTCTCTTCCATCCGTTTTGCCGGGTACCTCGAGTTACGTGGGGTACCTCCTATTATGCGGGGTATCCCTATTTGTGTGGGGTACCTCTATTTGTGTAGGGTACCTCTAATTGTGCAGGTTACCTCTATTTGTGCATGGTACATCAAATCACGTCGGGCACCACGGATTGTGCGGGGTACCTCTATTTGCGCAGGGTACCTTGAATCATGCCGGATACCTCAGATTTTGCCGGGTACCTCTATTTGTGCAGGTATCTTGAATCATGCCGGGTACCTCAGATTATGCAGGGTACCTCTATTTGCGCAGGGTACCTTGAATCATGCCGGGTACCTCAGATTATGCGGGGTACCTCAGATTGTGCAGGGTACCTCTATTTGCGCAGGGTACCTTGAATCATGTCGGGTACCTCAGATTGTGCCGGGTACCTCTAGTCATGTGGGGTACCTCTAATCAGGCTAGGTATCTCTAATCACGCCGACTACCTCTAATCTGCCGAGTACCTCAGATTAGGCCAGGTACCTTTAATCACGCCGGGTACCTCTAATCATGTAGGATACCTCTAATCAGACCGGGTATCAATAATCATGCTGGGTACCTTAAATTATGCTATAGTTATTCCGGTACCTCGAATTATACGGGGTACCCCAATTTATGCGAGGTACCTCAAGTTACTCTGAAGTTATGCGGGGCACCTCTAACCGTGCTGGGTACCTCTAATCATGTCGGATACCTCGGATTGCACTGAAGTTATTTCATTCGTCGACATGTGGCATTCTACTATCTTTCTAATTTTTTCCCCAAACACCAAACTACACCCTTTTTTTGAATACTATGGTGAACGAGTCCAAGACTTGTAATGTCTGTGACGAATTAATTGAAGGCATCGGGTTACGCTGTAATAATGCTATAGATTGTGAATTTTATTATCATGTTGCCTGTTGATGCCCCTACACAAGAAGCTTGAAACACAAGTCTCACTGATGATCATGATTTGGTTTATTTTATAAAGAACAATGCGCTATTTTAAGTGTTTCGAATATGGCAAGTGCCGCGATTATTGTGAAGATTCATTATGTAGGTGTATTAAGTGTAAGTACAATGCTCGTATTGAATTTGTTCCTCTGCCGCTTGTTGTACGACATTAAAGTTACCAATTGCATCATCTTATGCTTACGGATTGTGTAAAAGATTATGTTTGTAAACATGAAGAACTCCTAAGGATCATGTTTATCACCGAGGGGAATGCGGCTTCCTTGCTTATACTGAATGCATCATATGTGAGGTAAGTTAACTTACATTTTACCTTATGTTTGGGGAGAAAAAGGAAAATTTAGCAAAACGTCACGTGTCGATGAGCGGAATAATTTCAGTATAATTCGAGGTACCCCGCATAATTCGAGTTTCCCCGCATAAATCAAGAGTAATTCGAGGTACCCTGCACAATTTGAGATACCCTACATAACTCTAGTATAATTCAAGGTACTCCGCATAACTCGAGAGTAATTCGAGGTACCTTGCATAACTCCAGTATAATTCGAGATATCCTGTATAACTCGAGAGTAACACGAGGTACCCCAAATAAGTACATCATAATTGAAGGTACTCCACATAATTTGAGGTACCCCGTATAACTGCAGTATAATTCGAGGTACCCCGCATAACTCGAGAGTAATTCGAGGTACCCCATATAACTCTAGTATAATTCGAGATACCTAGCATAATTTGAGGTACTCTGCATAATTTGAGGTACTCCGCATAACTCGAGAATAACTCGAGATACCCAATATAGCTTGAGGTACCCAACAGATTAGATTTGAGAAAATCCTCCAAAAACGTCCGCCATGAAAATGTTTTCATTGCTTGAAGGATACTATTTGATTTTGTCAGAATTAAATATAAAAAATTGTATTGAAAAGTGCCAACAACTGCTTGTCACCTCTGCCAAAAGTGAAGGACATTGTCCCAAGGATAATGGTCCTCAGCTGCCTTACCAGACAACAACTGCTAAGGTACCCTAGACCACTCTCTAGCGCGCGCCACGTATCCAAAAAGATAATATACGCCGCAAATACATTCTTGATTCCCAAGCATGTACATAACGACCCAAAAATCATAAAAAGGAGGGAGGACACAAAAAAGCTAAAAAGGGACAACGAACAACCATAAAAATACACCACGTGGCAGTTGAGGTACCCTATATATAAATGTGTCCATGTTTTATTCTTTATCATGTATTCATTCACACATGAAGATTCACACTCAATAAAATAAGCTTTCTTTAACCTTAAACATCGATTTACAGATGGCTGACAAGCTCTCTTTGAAATACTACCTAGGCAACCCAAGAGGGGGTGAATTGAGATTTTAAAAAATTATGCAATATAATTCGCACAACAATTTAATCTATCGCCTTAATCAATTCGAAAACAATAAATTCAAATAAACACAATATTAAAAGAGTAAGGGAAGAGAAAAACGAACATAAGGATTTTTACGTGGTTCGGCTATCCCCGCCTACGTCCACGCCTCCAAGCTCACCCGCTTGAGGATTTCACTATCCAAACCTTTCCAAGGCTTCAACGATTACAATTGACTTCGAGGTGTCAATAAACCTTTACAACAAGAGATTATCTCTCCAATCTCTTCACTCTAAGTGTTTCTCACACTTGTACTCTCACAATTTGATGAGAAATGATAAATACAACAATGAAACTCTATTTAAGAGTGGATATACAAATTGAAGAACAAAGATGATTTAAAGAAAGATGATTCACGAAGTTGAAGCTCAATATATGTTGTGTGCACTTGTTCTTGCTTGCTTGGATTACCAAAAATGAATTGGCTTTAAGTTTATATAGTTTGAACTCAAAAACTAGCCGTTACTCACATTCTGGGAAATTCGGTTTGCCATTTTTGGAATCCGGTAAGTCGGATTTTTTACCGTTAAGGCAAAATTGAATTTTGCCTTATCCGGTCTGCCGGATTTGGGATCCGGTAAGCCGGATTCACTCTGGGTGCATTCTGCCCAGTTTCCGGTTTGCCGGATTTGGAATCCGGTAAGCCGGATTCGAATTGGAAACTTTCTGCCCCGTAACCGGATTTCCGGATTTTGTATCCGGTAAGCCGGATGCTACAGTGAAATGTTTTCTGAAATTATAGTTTGACCCCAAAACTTTACAAAACTGTATTACGGCCCAAAACGTTATAAAAGTTTTCAAATAGGTCCAATTTCAGAATTTCTAAATAATGCTTTGTTAATCCCAAAACTTTCTGAAATTATGGTATAGCCCAAAATGCTATGATACTTTACAAATATGTCCTTTATCAAAATTTCAAGCAATACTTGTTTATTTCAAAGTTTTCAAAATTCTTTCAATTAAACCATAAACTTTGAAAAACAACTAATTTCATAAAATAATTTTTCCATTAAATATGAAGCATTTATAATGTGAAGATAATGATTTATTTAAAAAGAATAAAAGCAATCAATTGCATAAAATCATTTTTTCATTAAATATAAAACAATTATAATGTGAAAATAATGATTTATTTAAAAAGAATATTTAAATAATTTGAGCTTAAAAGATTAATCATTCTTAATCTTGTTTGTTATCATCAAAATCAATATTATGGAAACATATATGTTAACAATCTCCCCCTTTTTGATGATGACAAACATTTCATGTATTTAAACAATCATTTTTCTTAAAATCATTTTTCCATTAAATATAAAACATTTATAATGTGAAAATAATGATTTATTTAAAATATATAAAAAATAATTTGATCTTAAAAGATTAATCATTCTTAATCTTGTTTGTTATCATCAAAATCAATATTATGAAAACATAAATGTTAACACTCTTTACTATAAAAAAACTTGAGTTGCTAACTTGAGCATCGGAGTGTAAACACCAGAGTACCCGACTTCACCTCTAACCTCTATTTCATTGTTTGGTTGGTGTGAAGCTCATTTTGAAGGATTCTTCTCTTTGATACAGACTCCTCACCACCACCACCAACCTCTCAACCCTTCTCACCCTTTTCGAATTTTAGTTAAAGCATACACAATAAACTAGTGAGGCACCCCGGCTCCCCGTAAACTAAATTAATTGTTCTAGATAGGTTTTTTATTTTCCTACCCTCCAAAATCTGTTTAAAACACCTCATAAATTAGAAATTTAGTGATTCAAAATTGTGTTATTGCTGAATATGTTCTGCCTAGCTCAATAATTGAAGTAAATCTATGAATATGTTGTAACAACGTAAGTCTTTGTTATTGGTAGCAATTTTGTCATTTACACTCCTCGAATTTTGCATAAGATGACATATGTAACCAAAAAAAGAGAAATTTATCTTTAATTATAGAGCAGTGCTAAGTAGCCAAAATAACGGCAGAGGAAAGACATAAATGACAGCATATGTTGTCGTTTCTTGTCCTTTCTCTCTTTTGTTATGGGCCCACAATAAATTTAGAAAAATGAATATATAATGGCGCACATGCGTGAAGAAAATGAAAACATTTTTTTTTGCTATTGGACAGGAGTTTTAATGCTCCATAATGATTATAGTGGGAGGCAAAACTGAGTTGTTTACCACAACTGATATCTGCATTTCTAACCCTGTATTTGCTCGATTTCAATAACATAAAAAAAATATGCAAAAGAAAATCTATAAAATCTCAATTTGTTGGCTCTGTGCTGTGTTGAGGGTAAATGAAAATCTGTAAGGTTGGTTGGCCTGGTCACGGCAAATGAAAACCTACAAGGTTGCTGTGGGTATAGCTTTGATCACGAAAAAAAAAGCCGCAAACAAATCATTTGCTCGATGTAAAAATAGCTGGTTTTGTGTGATGGTGGGTATAACTTTTTTCAATAAGTGATAAGGTAGAGAAAATGTAGAGAAAATATAAGATTACAGCAACTCTGATATTCCTATCGAGCTTATCTTTTGTTTTGTTTTTTTAAATTAATATACTGTTTTTTTAAAGTAACTGTGGGCCCATGAAGAGGAAATGATAAGTGAATGAAACGACAGCAAGCGGCTGTCATTTTTGTTTTCCCTCTGTCGTGGCTATGTACACTTATCATTTTCCTTAATTATTTAGGCAAAGAAAATTGTGCCTACATAGGTCTTGTTTAGGGATAGCAAAAACCATATTCGGGTTCAGCCTTTTCGGTTCTGGACCCATATGAAAATTTGTCTTCCTAGATCCGGATTAGAACTTGTATTTTTTAATTGCGGGTTCAGAGCGGGTTCAACCCGGAAAAAATCTAGGTTCCCAAATTTCATATTTTAAACCCGAGTTGTTGGGTGAAGGGAGGAAGATGAATTCTCCAAACATGCTACTTTTGGCTCTTTGGAATTTGCAGAAATAGTAAAAAGTAGAACAAATTTATGAGATCTCAACCTAATTTACTTACATCAATAATAAAGTTTACAATTATATTGATATTCTGTGTTTAAATTTTGTATTTGGTTATTCACAACAACAAAAACTTCAATAATTACCAAAGCACCGAAGAAAAGAGGCTAGTGGTTTCTTTGAGATATTAGCTGAGGCATTGGCGAGTCTAGGAGATGGTAGCGATGAGAGGGGCAAGTAGTGTCCGAGATCCAACATCCACGAAGAAGATAGGTACCTTTCAATCCCTTGGTTGATGATGAACGGTGGTAGAGCTTGGTTGTTGAGGATGATTTAAATTGATGTTGAGGATGATTTAAATTGTTGTTGCTCTTGATGATGAATTGACGATGATGGATGGATGATGAATTAATGTTGAGGATAAGGAAGATTAGGGTGGCAGCTGGTGTGGGGCTTTAGGGTTTGTTATGTGTTTTTTTTGTTGAACTTTTTGTTTTATATTTATATTTTATAATAAAAATTAATTAATTAACAAATCATAAAATTCAGGTTCGGGTTTAGTTGAACCCGGAACCAGACCCAGAAATATCCGGGTTTTAAAAAAAGCTTTCAGATTCTATATTTTTATACATCCAGGCCGAGTTGAACTCGGACCGGATTATTCGGGTTTGTCCGGGTCCAGGTTGGGTTTGGAAAAATTTGTCATCCCTTGTCTTGTCAATAAGAGAATAACATCAGAGAATAACAACATAAATGAATTGCTGGAGCCTGGAGCTTTATGAAGTGAGAAAATAGTAAGTGAACATAGCCACAACAGAGGGAAGACATAAATGGTAGCCACTTGTTGTGTTTTCTTCACTTATCGTTTCCTTTTCATGGGCCCACATTTACTTTTAATAAAGGTAACTATTAATTAAAAAATAAAACAAAAGAGAAGCCCAAGAAGGATATCAGAGCTGCTGCAATCTTATCTCTTCTATACCTTTTCTCTACCATATCTCTTATTAATACAAGCTATACCCACCATCACACAGAGTCGACTATTTTTACATTGGAACAAATGATTTGTTGGTGGTTTTCTTTTGCCGTGACAAAACCTATATCCATGGCAACCTTGTAGTTTCCTTTTGCAGTGACCACGCCAACCAACCTTGCAGATTTTCCCTTGCCCTCGACGTAGCACAGAGCCAACATATTGCAGCTTTTCTATTACATTTTTTTATGTTATTGAAATCATACAAATGCAGGGTTAGAAATGCAGACATCAGTTGTGGTAAACAACTCGGTTTTGCCTCCCACTTTAAGCATTATGAAGCGTTAAAACACTTGTCCAATAGCAGAAAAAAAAAGTTCACTTTATTCCTGCATGTGCGCCATTATATATTCATTTTTTTAAACTTACTGTGGGCCCATAACAGAAGAAGAGGACAGGAAACGGCAACATGTGCTGTCATTTCTGTCTTCCCTCTGTTGTTATTTTGGCTAGTTAACACTGCTCTATGAATAGAAATTATTTGAAAGTCAAAGCAAATCAATGACACTGGGATCTTTCTTTATATAAGTAATTAATCAAATCATATTTTATTCTTTGGTGTAAAATTATGAATATGTGACAGTGGCGCAAGGCCTTGGCTGGTTTTCACACCTAATCTAGCTTAATGTTACGGGCCGCTCGAAAGAAGTTCTTATTTTAACAACTTTTGTGTTATTAGTTGTCTAAGTGCTGTACGAATTGTTGCACAAAGTAATCATCTCGAGACATTAAGTTTGCTTTTTCAAACTTGCTATTACAGTAGCCTTTTTCACACCTTTTCAAAATTCTTATAGATCTCTTTTTTAATTGAAATTATTTAAATTATTAAAGATATTTTTTTTGTTGTTGTTTTTGAGTGAAAATTCAATTAAATAGTTAAATAAATTATTCTTGCAATAAATATTTTAGGAAGAAGAACACATATGTTTCCAAGGTTTAGAGATATGGTAATGTAACAATAGAAATAGAAATAGAAAGATAATATTAAAATAAATGTATTAATATATACATTTTAAAAAAATTTAATATTTAAAAATATTTTAATACTTTATAATCTTTTATTTTATTAATTAAATTTTATAATACATAGAAGCATAATATTAAAAAAATATATAAAAAATTAAATTATTTTAATATTATTAATGCATGAGATATATTTTATTAATTATAAAATTTATTTAACCCAAAAAATTATTTAAAACTGTTATAACAAATATAAATATATTATATTAAAATAAATATGACAATTTTAAGATTTTCAAAGAATTTTATTTTATAAATAAAAAATATTATGATATTATTATTCTATTTAAAATCAATCTTTTTAGTTACTATTTAGTGAGGGTATTATAGTAAAAAAAAGGATTTTGATGTTCATTATTGAAGATTTAGGGTCTACATAATAATTTCCTTAAGTTTTGGGATATATATCCTTTTCCTAATATTTCATATCCGTTTTATTTGATTATTTATATTTAAAATTAAAAAAATATTTTTTTGAGAAACTTTTAAGAATTTAGAGTTATAGAGATAGAAATTCTGTAATAAAAAGAAAATAATTTAAAATTTTAGGATTTGTATGTATTTTACAAATAGAAACTTAAAAGAAATCTCTTTTTACAATTAAACTTAATGACAAGTTAATTGACTTAAATTGACATGTTAATATTAATATTTTAAAATCGAATTAGGGGTATTTTAAGGAATAAAATTTTAAAAAAGGTGTCTTCATAATGATTTCCGAGAGATGTTAAAAGCTCTATTCTTGTTATTATTGTTTAACCTGTAACCATTATTTTATTGATAAAATTTAAGCTCTATTCTGATTTAATCTCAGCAGAATTTTAGGTTTTACGTACTACAAAATATATTTATGTAGAATCTCAATGTATTTTTAGGTTTTACTCATTCATATAGAAAAAAAGTTGAAGCAAATTGTCTTAAACCCTAATTGTTAATTCTTTATTGAAAGGATCAATTTTTACAATTTTTTTTTCTTGCTTCCTACCAAACTAGGACATTTTCTCTACCATAGTTACTATGAGCCAAGTGCCAAATAAAAAGGAGTCTCTGACATTTTTAGATATCAGAATTTTATTGCCATCAATCTCGAGATCATAACACATGGATGTCACAGACTCATATTCTTAATACGTTTGTTTTTTAGGAACATACATAAACTCCATTCCACACAAACAACAAAGGACACAGTAGAATTAGAATACATGTAAAAAATAATTCGGCATCTCTTTACAGTTCATCTGTTGCAGTTTCCAAATACTCAAATCATTGTGTTTTCTCTTTAAAGATAGGAATGAAAACTAGTGCAATGGAGACTCCACCATAAGAGATTTCTCTTATAAATCAATAAAAATAAATCAGCAAAAGAAGCAAAAAAGTTTCTCTCTGGAAAAACAGCGCAAGAGAGCCATTTTTTCGGCGAAAGAAGATGTGCTTGTAGATGGTCAAAATTTTTGTTGGAATATTAATGAAAAGGACTTGGGTATAAGTATTTTTATTACTTTAGCTTCACACAAGCAAGTCACATTTTTAGCACAGCAAAGCCATCAAATATATGAATAAATGGTCATCACCTTCGAGGGTCTACTGATTTTCATACAATTTTATTTGATTAATTATTTAAATTCAAATTTTAAAACAAAAATTTAAATTTTATTGACAAAAATAAAAAAAAAGTCCTTTTTAAATTATTATATTTGTCTTTCCCCGTTTCTTTTTCGCTGAGCTTTCTTTGTCCAGCCAGGCAGCCACCCCCTTTTTTGGCCACTTGCAATCGTCCTCCTGAATTTAAATAAATATCAATTATTTCCCGCCGAAGCCTTGGCCTGGTGATAGACGAGAGCAGTAGTTCCAATCCCATCATGGGGTCTCAATAAAATTTCCCTCTTAGCAATGTGGACAAAGATTAGTGGCGGAAGTAGGAAAATAATTTAACGGGTTAAATTAGATAATAGTAAAATATAAAAAATTAAAATTTTAAATATATAAAATATTTATATTTAGTTTGCACACATTTTTATATTTTAAAAATATTATGCAATAGACTGATTATTAATATTATTAAATTTATTATTTTTTATATAAATAACTAAACTATCATTTATCACATCCGATTGCAAAGATGATTCTTCATGAGTTTTATTACTGAAAATGTTCGTTATACTATTATTATATAAATCGAAAGAATTAACCATATTTTTTAGAATAGAAAATATTTTGAGTAGTTGTCTATCATTATTTTTAATTAAAATATATGTTTTTATATTTCTTAAAAGTCAAAGTTTAAATTTTATGGGGTTTATATTTTATAGTGACTATTTTAATAAATTTAATGGAATTAATTAGAAATTTAAAATATTTTTTCTTTTATTAAAATTTTTTTTTTGGCCAGTGGGGGCTTGAGCCCCCACTGGTCATGTGCTGCATCCGCCTCTGGCAAAGATGTGTATATTTTCTCAAATTTTAGTTTATAAATTCACATCCTTGGCATATCCAAATTGTAATAACTGTACTTGTAATAATTTTAAAAAAAGGATATCAAAGTATTTGTAAAGAAATATATTACTTTAACTTGAACAAAAATGTTACTGTATTTTACTTAATACTTATTTAGTATACTTTATTTGATGATTATAAATGCTTATTTAATTCATAATTTTTTTTAAAAAATTTTGTTCTTATTTAGTTATTCTTTGAATAGAACTTTTAAAAATTAAATAAATAATTTTCAAAATTTGAGAATATAGGTTGAATTTTTTTTAAATGTTCAAATATCTAAAATATTTTTTATTATTTAATAATTTATTTTATTTTTTATAATTTTTAATAAACATTTCATTGACAAATAAATAACTAAAATTTTTTAAATAAAGTTTTTATTTCTAAAAATTTTTTTAAAAAAATTATACCAACTAGGGCCCTCCCAAGACGGTTGTAAACCCCTGAGAGTAGCCTGCTGTCCTTTTAACTCTGAAGAATTCTATACATTAATTATTTTTTAATTCAAACATGTGTTGTGCATCATTTGTCCACCACTCAAATCAATGCAAACCACCACGTGATAACAACAATATTTTTGTGTTCCCACTTCCCCCCAACTTAGTCAATAGGCGCCGATTCGAAAGTTAATCTTTTTGACATTAATATTAACTTTATAATAAAACATTATTAACATCAATCTCCAGCTCCTAATATATAATATTTTTCGTTAATCTTGCCGACAATCAATCTCGACATTATATTAATTTATTTTCCAACCCATCAAATCAAATATAAGATAAAGTTTCACATATAATCCAAGGCATCCAGATTATCACCATTCTCTTGCTTTTGATTTCTTGGGCACGGGATTCATTTTCTCTGTACACTCTCTCTCCCCACCTCAAATTCCTTATCACACATCCATTTGTTAATAGCTCCATGTAACTATTCAACTCACAAATCCTTACCTGCTATATCTGATCATATGGATCAGATTCAATATTTCAGTTTCAGCCAATATTTCTCTTGCTTTATTCCTCCACAAGAAGAGCAAGGTCAAATTCAACACCCGGTTCACTCAAAACAAATTTTTTCTCACCAACATCCTCTCACTCTATGTGATCCAGTGAATCACAGTGATGATGTTTGTGAGATAAATTTAAATAGCAAAAATCATGCTGATTACTGTAGGGACTGCGCCGTTTGTTTGCTCATTTAAGGTAAGCCAAAAACTGTGGCTTTAGTTGTTATGTTTGCGAATTTGCTCTGCTAGCTGTTATATATATTCGTGTGTGTGTGGGTGTGGGTGTACACACCTTAACCGTCGGGATTTCCCGGCTCTAGTAGTTTTTCAACAACAATTGAATCGTTAGTTTCTGATTTGAAACCTTCCCCGTATCGGGCTATAATTTATTCTTTCGGTTCAACAATACTGCATTTCATCATGAGTTGCTCAAATTCGGTATTATATTCTTCTATGGATAAGTCTTTTGCTTCAATTTATGAAGTGAAAGTAATTGTGTACATGGACATCTTAAGAGCATTTTGGCGAACTGAATAGCAAATCTCTTAATTGGCATGTTGTTTGCAATTTGTCTTGCTCTTGTAAGGTATATAGAAGTGCAATATATCTCTTCGGAATCGGGATGGAAAATCTCACCCATTAAATATCAATACTTGTTCTTTATTATTATTCAAATTTCGATAATCAATTTATTGCTTCATTACTCAATATTAGTGCTCACAAACAATTTCTTCCGCTTATGTTATGTGCCTTTTAACTATCAGGGTTTTCGTGTTCCAATTGTTTTTTGAACAATAAATGAACCATCAAATCCGACGGTGGAAGCAATTATGTACACGGACATCTTAAGAGTATTTTGGATAAATTAATTGCAAAATCTTCTAAATCAGCATATAGTTTGCAATTTGTCCAGCTCTTTTGAGGCATGTAGAAGTGCAATGGATCTCTACGGAGCTGACACCCGTTAGATACCAACACTTGTTCTTTATTATTACTCAAACTCAGATGGTTACAGACGCAAAGCACATTTACGGTGAGTTAAGGTACACTGAAGACTCAATATTACTTATGTTAAATACCAACACTTGCTCTTTATAATTACACTCTAAATCAGATGGTCACGGATGCCAAGCATATTTACTGCCAATCAAGGTACACTCGGAGCTCAATATTACTCATATTAAATGTGTGATCTCTAATGTAAGTTTATTGCTTCATTACCCAAAATTGTACAAATTTATTGACTAATGACTGCATGCATTTGATGGAGTAATATGTATAATTTGATTAGCGGAGCAACAGATTGATTTGTATTAAGTTTCTCATAGATGAAATATAGAAATGTTTAATAAACTGCTCATAAGACAATAAGAGGTGAGTCACTCACCTTTGCCTAAAAGGAAAAAGAATGAAGTATTCAGGGCAAAAATGGGAATTAAAGATAGTACAATTCTACTGTTGAGATAACCGATCGAATCAGTCCAGCTTAGCAGCAGGGCCTTTATGAACTTTAGCACAGTATTCAAATAAGCTTCCATCAAAGCAGCGTCGTACAGCTTCCTTTGATAAGTAGCCTTCGTCATCCTTTGCAAGAATATATAGAGCTCCCCATTCCAATTTACTTGCAATCCTGTTAAGATTAAGTGGAAATTGTCACATTGCTGTTGTGGCATTATATGTTTATGTAATGTGACTGTGTTTGGGAGATTACAGATTGACAGAGTCACAGACCATCCGAAAATATCGAATGCATTGCGGGATGATTGAGTCATGTGCCAAATCTCTGCTCTTGTAAGTTTATCAGGCACTGTTCGTGCATATTTGCTGAATATGTTCTCAAAATTCACAGGGACATACCTGGAATTTCCAGAATTAGTTTGATGGATTGCTCACTAAAAGTGGAAAAATAAAAATGATAGTGTCACCCTTTGATTTGGTAAAATGGTTATGAGAACTCCCTTTTAGAACTTACAGGCTCTTTTCTTGAATAAATCATGGGGAACCTTAGGTGTATGTGTGACCATTTCTAAACATGGAAAAATGGTACTGAAGTTTTTTTAAAAGGAGTCGGTGTGATCTTTTTAAAAATAAAGAGTCCCGTGATCATTTTACAAAAAACACATGGTATTGATGTCCTTTTTCTGAAAAGGAAAAAAAAATTATTCGTTTGTAAATGATATCTCTTACCTTCCTTCAGTATCATAGGTCCCTGTATCACTGCCATGTTTTGCCTTGTGTATGTTTTGGACGTAGATTGGAAAGAAAGGTGAAGGTAACCAAGTCTACAAGAAAATTAAGATTTTCTACCGACTGAATTAGCTGACACGCAAAAACCGTTAGAATAATGTAACCCTAACGCATAATATAAATTGGGAAACTTACAGGTGAAGTAGCATAACTCATAGCCATATGAACGAGAAGGGCAAAAACAAAAGAAGCAATTGGGTTGAAGCCAATTAATCTGAATCCTCTAAATGTTTCCCAAGGGTAGATGATGCCATCACCATCTTGATCAAAGAAGGCAGCATGTTGCTGAAGCACAGACATGTTGTTGTGCTCGTGACCCCATGTCCCCTTCACATTTTCTGTATCAGGTGCAACCACTGCTCGTGGCACATCTGAAGAAGAAGAAAAATCATTAAAAAAAACGCAATTCAGAGTTTAATTAATATGAAAGAATTATTGACTATTGCATGATCATAATGCACTTAAATTGAATACGGTAGAATTTATTTACAGGGTTTGGGAAGCTTGGTGTCGAGATCATCATGGACTTTTCTTGCAGCAGTAATGGGTGCTTTCTCAGCTACTGTGATTATTGCTGGTTTTGATCCCATTTCCAATTAATTATAATCTGTGAACCAATACAAAAACTGAAAGCAGTTTTTTAATAGTTTCTAATTGGCAATGCCTCAAAAAAATGATGCAAAGTGGGAATAAGTCACATGGCTATTTTTTCTGAATAACCAATTGCAAATGACTCGCTGCTACGAATTTGGAGGGATCCATGCGTGGTTAATGCTTACTTGTTTATGGTGTCAATTCATTTTATGTTTTCAATTTATGGATCCTAATTAATAAAATATTAATTAAAAGAGTTTAGATTATTGGCACCTATCTAAATTCCTTTTGAAATTTTATCGTTAAGTAAATACCATTAAATATTGGGGGTTATTTAAACCCATCAATTTAGGGATGACAATAGATTAGATTTGACCCAAAATCTACGTAATTCAAATCCAATCGAATCATATTTGAGTCGGTTTAAAATAAATTTGAATCAAATTTAGATATCGATATGCGGATCCACACCCACTTATCTTTTAAACAACAATTAAAATTATTATAAGAGCTTATGAGATTAAGTAAGCATTTATAATCATTAAATAAATTATATTAAACAGGTACTTAAACCAATTCCTTCAAATTTTTTTGTTGGAGTTCAAATATAAATGAATGTTGTTGTTTGTCGTTTGCAAATAATCAAAATCAACTTAGTTATAACCTATGAATTTAAAGGAACAGAACCCACCATCCAAAATAAGTATCAACATTTTAATTAGCCATAAAACTAATAATTTTTTTTATCTTTCTGGCTTTGAATTCATGGGAAATTTGTTTCAGCCATTTTCATAAATTCATTATCAAAACTAATCCTATAACATAATTTTTTACTATAATAGCCACACACACCTTATTTAGATCAAATTACCTTTAAAATGAACTGACCAAATCTATTTGGTAACACTATTCCACAAAACTCCCTCTAGCAACTAAACACAGACTATAAATCTCTTCTCATTTCACTTTTCATCTTACATGCATAAAAAAACAATTGTTGCCTAACAATGAAGACAACATCAACCCAAATTTTTTTTTAAAAAGGTAAATGTCTTTGTTATGTATGGATTTTATAGAAATGAATGTCTTTGTTAATTTTTATTACAAGTTAGGTAGATATTTACTTGTATGAGTCCATAAATTAGGTAAAATCTAATGAATCTTGTGTTCAAGATATGGCAAAGGAAATTCAGATAGCCAGAGATGGTTGCCATCACATAGACAATGGCTTTCAATGCGCATCACTGCATTATGGGATAAAAGATGGCTGAACTTCGGCCAGTTCCAGGTGCCATCTGTAGTCACAAAGTCAGCCACATATAATTCACAAAGCTCAGGAGGTATTGGTTTCAAAATAAAATCTGCAAGGGGAGATGATGCCATGGCCCAACAGTCCCACTAAAATTTAACTCTCAGTTTATTACCAACATTCCAACGTAATCCCCGCTTTGCATGATCCCAAATTTGACACACAGACTTCCACAAATGAGAGCCATGCCGAGTGGGAAGAAATTGCGGGATATCCGAGAGAGACACTCTGCATTTTGTAGCTAGCTAGTACTTGGGCACAAAGCTTACCAGGTTCAGTGATCAAGTTCCAAGCAACCTTCAACAATAACGCTTCATTCATAACCTCCAATCTCTTAAATCCTAGCCCACCAGCCAGCTTCGGTTGACATATAGTGTGCCAACTAAGTAAACTCATCTTACGCATTTCATCATTTCCACTCCACAAGAATCGTCTGCAAACTTGATCAATTTTAGCCTTGATACTAGCCGGTAAATTAGTAGTCTGCATAGCATATATAGGGATTGCTTGGAGGGCAGATTGGGTGAGAGTAATACGCCCTGCCAAGGACAGTTGGGAGGCAGCCCAACCCGAAAGTCTTTGCTGCATTTTATCCAAAATTCCCTGATAAGTTTGTGTCGAAACCCGGCGGTGCAGCAAAGGCATGCTTAAGTAATTGCCCAAATCTTTTGTGACTGTATACCCCAGTTCACGCCCTAGTCTGCCAGCAACAGCCCCGGAGATATTCCTAGAAAAATATATTTGAGTCTTGGTTTTGTTCACCTTTGCGCCAGAGCTCAAACAAAAATCATCTAAGACCGAATTTATGAAGAGAGCTTGTGCACTAGAAGCCTCGGCAAAAAGAAGTAAGTCATCGGCAAAAAATAAATGGCTTAGGGGAGTACCCATTCAAGCTAAACGAATTGGTTTCCATTGTTCTTGCTTAATTGAGCGATAGATTCCATGACTCAGTCTCTCGATACAGAGGACAAAAATATAAGGAGACAAAGGATCACCCTGCCGAACACCTCTACTAGGGGCAAAATCCCCCGTTAATTCCCCATTCCATAAAATGTTCATCCTATTCGATGTAATGCACTCCATTATTAATTGTACGAGCTCAAACGGCAAAGCTAGCTCCCTCAAAGTCTCATGAATAAAATGCCATTCCAATCTATCATATGCTTTCTCTAAATCAATCTTAATAGCCATTATACCTTTTTTACCCATCTTTCGTCGCATAGAGTGAACAACCTCTTGAGCGATGATGATATTCTCCGAAATATGTCGGCCGGGGACAAAACTCGTTTGGTGAGGGCCAACAAGATCAGGGAGTAAAGTTTTGAGTCTATTCACAATAATCTTGGTTACTGTTTTATAAAATATTGTGCATAAACTTATAGGGCGATACAGCCTGAAGGATGTGGGACGCTCAGTCTTTGGGATCAGGACTAGGAGAGTTTTACTAACATCTCTGGGGATCCTGTGCGAATTAAAGACTTCCTGTATACCAGAACTAAAAGACTCACCAACAATATGCCACTGAGCCTGATAAAACCCGGCAGGATAGCCATCGATTCCAGGAGCTTTGAGAGGACTCATCTGACAGACTGCCTTATGAATTTCTTCATTCTTCACCGGCACAGCAAGACTCGCCAATCGGGCATGGTCAATTTGAGAGAAACACCCTCACATATGATACGGCTGATATATATCATGTTCAAATTTATATAGTGTAGAGAAAAATGTCACAGCATGGGTTTTAATTTCATGAGCTTCATAAAGCCAATTACTAATAAGCCATAAAACTAATAATTTTTTTTATCTTTTTGGCTTTGAATTCATGGAAAATTTGTTTCAGCCACTTTCATAAATTCATTATCAAAACTAATCCTATAACATAATTTTTTACTATAATAGCCACACACACCTTATTTAGTTCAAATTACCTTTAAAATGAACTGACCAAATCTATTTGGTAACACTATTCCACAAAACTCCCTCTAGCAACTAAACACAGACTATAAATCTCCTCTCATTTCACTTTTCATCTTACATGCATAAAAAAACAATTGTTGCCTAACAATGAAGACAACATCAACCCAAATTTTTTTTAAAAAAGATAAATGTCTTTGTTATGTATGGATTTTATAGAAATGAATGTCTTTGTTAATTTTTATTACAATTTAGGTAGATATTTACTTGTATGAGTCCATAAATTAGGTAAAATCTAATGAATCTTGTGTTCAAGATATGGCAAAGGAAATTCAGATAGCCAGAGATGGTTGCCATCACATAGACAATGGCTTTCATTGCCCAAGATGTGAAAAAACACTACTGGGTGAAGGGTCGCTTGTGACACGACTCAAAAGTGTACTACTCCCAAGAATAAAAGTGTCTAGTTATAATATAATCCTTTGAGTCTGGGGTCGAACCACAAAGAATTTAAAATTTAGTTGTCAATTTGTTAAACAAAGAAAACTGATTGCGAGAAAAAAATCACTAGAAATCAATTTAAAAATATGCTAAGGTTATGGGATTCACTCTCAGTTATTCAGACTATAATTTTAATACTATCTCTTTTTTATATTTTTCCTCACTTTTACTAGTTAAGTATTATATCATTTAATTCTTAACTAATTATGTGTGTGGATAAATATGGAATAAAGTATCCAATGTGCCATAATTGTATTAATGTGTCGACATTATGTCAAAATACCATATAGATCTAAGAGAATTTATAGATTAACATGACATAAAAATAACTAGAAAATAATAAAATAAACTTAAAAACTCACTTTGAGAAAATAATAAATTTAATAGTTTGAAACCTTGAAATTCACCTTTCACCTCAACTTAACAGAATTAGCCGCTCATATTGAAAGAAAACAAAATACTCTTTTTATTTGATAAACTTTTTAAATATGTTATAAGTAATTTGATTACAAAACAAAAGAAGAAAAAGACACAATTCTTCAGCTTCACTCTCTCATCTCACGTCTTGGCTCTACTCTACTAGCTTTTTTTCAGCTCTCCTTAGGTCCCTCCTTTCTTCGGGTTTTATATGTGATCTTTAGCTTCAATTTGTTTTATTTTATTATTATTTCATATTATTATCAAAACAAACAAACAAGCAAAACACAAGTTTTGGTCATGTGAGGTGATGGCCTCTTGAGCATCACCATTATGATTGCCTTCTTTCTTTTTTCTGTTTATTATTATATTATTATAATTTAATTTAATTTTATTTTATAATACATACATACATACATACATACATACATACATACATATATATATATACACACACACATACACATTGAGGGGTGTGATGGTCAGGTGGCAAGATAGTCACTTGACCATCACGAGTGCTCACTCTTTTTATTATTTTATTTTTTAATTTTAATTTTTTATTATTTTATTTTAATTTTTTTATTATTTTATTATATCTCCTCAATTGTACTCCAACAATTTTTTTTTATTCTCGCTTTCAATTCAAATTCCATCTTCATTTTTTTAAAAATATTTATAAGAAAAAAATTAATGTATTGCGAATTAATTTAATATAAAAATATATTGGAGAGTGTTAAGATAATTTAAGAATAATGACTGCATTAATCAACACTTTAAGTGAAAAACTAACAATTTTATCCTTTTTATACATATATTTTTTAGTGTTAATCAGCTTGTAAGAGTTAGGAGCTCCGTCTCAGAACCTTGTGAGGTTAGGAGTAAACATCCCGAGGTTGGTGTATTTCATTGGGCATTAAGAAGCATTGGGAACCCTAATTTCTTTCTTTAGAGGTAAGAGTTATTCAACTCTTGTAAACAATTGTCTTCCATCACTTGGGCGGTGTCAGCCATTACCTATACTTCACAGTTTACAAGGGCAATGATCTCCATCACCTGCAATAGTAAGGCAAGAGTTGTTCAACTACGTAGGCAATGGTCTCTATTATCTAGCTAATGGCATCCATTGCCCAACTGTAGGGCACCTCATGTAATTGTATTTTTAATCTTGATTATTTGTAGTAAATTGCATTTTTAAAGAAATACAACTGTTGTTTCAGTAATATAATTATATTGATTTTATTTTGCTTCAACAATAGTACTTAAGATTTATTCGACAGATTATGGGAAATTTATGCTAAACTTATGCTGATGGCCGTATGTAGTACAAGAACGGGAAAGTCATAAATGATGTAACTTTCAAGCAAATTATTACTAGGGTATATCAAGTGCTAAAGTTAAGTTCAGAGTAATATTCCATTACAATGAAAATTATTTGGGACACAAATTATCCTATAAAACCTACTATTTCTTAACTTGGAGATAGACTAGATGAAGAAATCATAAATATTATGTACATGTGAACTCTGATCCAATAACCTATGGCAAAGCTTTTATTTTTAGTACCACATCGCCTAAAGATAAAATCCAAGCTCTTTTATGCAGTCTCGACAAATTTTAGTTCTTTGAGTAGAATTCAATTAATTTATCTCAATGATAAGAGGAAGAGATAATTGCGTAATTGTCTTTATTATTATTAAAAAAAAAGTAAAATAAAATATAGAAAGTGAAAAATATTATACTAATTGGATTCTCACACCATATTATATTAAGACATAGTAATTAAAAATTACTGCGGTGGTGGGTGAAAATCATGCTTCAAACGGGTAACAATAGCCGGAGGTCCATGTCCAAAGAAAACATCTTTCCGATTAGCACAAACGACTTCACAAGCAAAATTACATGTTCCCCAATCTCTTTTATATTCACTCTGACAATAGGGGATGCATTGCGCCTTGCATTTGTCCATGTATTCTTTTGTTTGAGCACATACCATGCCCATCATTGATGCAATAATCAATAGGGTTACAATCGTAATTTTAGCCATGATAATACTCCTTCTATTTTTCTTTGGAAAATATAGAAATTGATTTGGTTGCTCCTAATGAGTTAAGAGAGGTGAGTACATATATCACGAAAAGAGTTTAAAAAGATAAATTTTTAGTTTTCCAATAGTGGCGTGGAGGAAAATGTGGAAAACAGAAGAGGTTGGTAAAACAATTTTTTTGTTTTTTCTTTTGGGTTGGGAACAACCGAACAAGTTTGTTGTTGAAATTAGAAAATTTTGATTTTGAAATAATATTACTATGTACATTATACATTAACGATCAACATTTGTCCTTAAAAACAATGGTTAAAGTGCAGCTAAATTATGGTCGCAATGGGGTGGGATCATGTCTTGAATAAATAAAATAAAATAAATATCTTATCCCGTATTCTTTTTCCTTAAGAGAGATTGTCAATTTTTTTCCTACTAAGATTAATATATACTACTTATTTTTTTACTATAACTCTCCCTAACACTAAAAATTGAAAGCAAAAGAGGAATAAATAAGTTATTTCAAAATATAAAATATCTATTTATTAAAAGAAAAATATTTAAAAGATACAAGACGTACAAGAAAAGTATATTATTATCAAATTATACAATAATAAAAAGAGTAAGTGGTATATATTAATTTCAATATGAAAGAAATTTCCTTCATCTAAATAAATTTAGCAATTTCTTTTCTCCTATTAGGGTCATCATAATTCATTCTATCTAAATATCTTGAATGAATAATTCAAGGTAGAACAAATAAATAGTGTCTCATTTTTAATAGGGTAGCTTGAAGAGACAATTTTAAATACAAGTTTTGAGCCATTGGATCACACTTATTTCAATGACTTAGATTAAGACTGACATAAATTTCTTTTTAAAAATAAAATAGTGGATCCCATTGAATATTATTAACTTTTTCTCTACTCTCTTCATTTTAAATCTCTTTCTTGTTATAACAAATATATTGGGAGAGAGAGACAGGAAAATTTCAGAGATAAATTTATATAATTTAAAGTTTCTTATTCCATTAAGAGAAAATATAGCCACAACAAAGTGAGAAACAGTGTAGAGTATGGTTCTTTTTCATCATTCACAACTTTCACCTTATCAAAATAAATTGGTGGGATTCCATCACGGACAAGAAAATCATTACTCTTGTATACAATTAAAAAAAATATATAATTAAACCTCACACATTTATCAATCCCATAAAATTTTTACGTTCCTTGAAAATCGTTGTTCTAAAATCAAGTCAAATGTCGTTCAAAGAAGGAAAAAGAACCATTATATATTTATATGGCAAGTATTACTGCCATTGTTTATTAATGTTGGCCGCAATCTTATTCGAAGCAAAAAGTAACCTCCTCAAAAAATAAAAGCAATAATTTTTTTTTATAAAAAAGTTGTGTTTGTTTGAGTCCTTTCTTACTGGGTTTGGCCCTTTACAACTCTATTTGAAGTTAGAGCTTTGGACGATGGGATTTTTGAGAGAAGAAAACGAGGAGAGTGAAAAAGAGAGAGAAAATTAATTAATAGCGGCTAATCAAATTTGCATTAAGGGAAATTTATGTTTGCCTAAATCTAAGCCATTGAATGCCATTGAAATAAGTGTGATTCAATGGCTAAAAATTTGTGTTTAAAATTGTCTCTAAAACTTTTGCCATTTTAAATACATGTATGTTCTATATATTGTATGCAACCATTTTGAATTATTTTTATTGCAAGTTAATAGTTGGGAAACTTCACCGTTGTTAAAACATACAATTGTATCACAACAAAGTAATAGCAGCCGAGATATGAAAAAAAAAAAAAAAGGTTCAAATTCATATTTATATGCCTTTCTGCGGCTACAGTTGGAAATGGATATACTAGTTATAGGTTTCAACATAATAGCTCAAATTGACATTTTAATAACTTGAAAATATCAATGATATTTTTAAATTAATTAAAAGACTCTGCAAATTTAAAAGAAAAGTAATGGGTAACTCCCGAGACCCGCCCATCTTTGAATAGGTATAAAGAGTAAATTCCAAAATTTAAAATTTAGTTAAGTTTTACATTCGGTAAATGATGGGTGTTGAGAATATGTTAATGAGTTAAAAAATCAGGCGACATCTAAATTTGAATTGGAAAAAAAGGATTTGCAGTCCCCTTTAAAAAAAAAAAAACAATATTTGACCACTGACAAAACACAATCATGAGGCTGAAGTTGTGCAGTTGGGTCTGCAAGTGGCAAGAGAAGCAGCCTTAATCTCTTTGATCATTGAGACAGATTGCCTAGAGGTGGTTAGTTAGCAAACAACACCAAGGGCAGCAGAATAGCAATACTTAGTATAATTTTGGAGATCCGAAATCAGACAAGAGATTTTCAGAAAGTTATTGTCTAATATGCTTCAAGACAATGTGATATAAATGATATAAATGAAGGACAACATTTGTCCATGAGGTTCCTAAAATCGCAACTTTTGCGCAATAAAATTAAAACAGACGGCGGAAGCTCTAGAAATCTCGGATCGGCTTCATTCAAAAACGAAAATAAAGAGGAAAGATTGAAGTTTAATTACCTCACTTGCAGTTTCGAAAAAGACTTCGTGAGGTAGGAGAAAACGACTGAAAACAGCAAGCTACGAACACTGTCCAGAAAATACAGCTCTGCACGAACAGCTTCTGTTTTGCCACTATCTGAGATCCTTTAAGCACCCCAATTGTGATGCCTCTAATTAGTCCACACTTATAAATGTTCTAGGAGTTCATAGGATTTGGAATCTCGAAATTTCGTTTTGAAATGAGAGAGATAATGATGAAACATGAATGCTAGTTCATGATGATTCATCCCACCAAATAAAACTATCATTATCTCTAATAATGGCACCAAACATTATCATGTGCTAGACCCACCCACTTAGCTATTATTTATTGAAAGTGATCTTATCACTTAAATAAATTATTTGATCTAATAAATAAATAGCTAAATTAATTAATTTCGTAATTAATTAATTAACCCCATTTTGATCAAATCAAATGGTTAAATGTGGGCTCATTTTGTGACATGTTCTAATGATTTCTCTTAATCCATATTAGATCCAATAAAAGCCCAAAATTCTAAACCCAAAATTGGTCTAGAAGTCCATAATCATATATGAACCGGAACATATCCAAAATGGTCATTTTACGTGCTCGATATTGCATAATGTTTAATGGAGGATTTATGAAATTTATTTTGTTCCTTAAACTATTTATGGAACATCTAAATTTCTATCTTAAATCATATTTAAGATATATTTATATATATATTCATTCTTAATGAATTATAATATAAATATTGATTTTCCTAAAATTAGGAAATTTAACTTCTCATTTTCTAGTAACTCCTTTTTCATTTCTATTTAGTGTGTGACCTTTTAGGTTCTTAGTTATAAGGTAGTAGAACTATTTTAATGATAACTCTTTATTCATTAAATGATGCTAAACTCTTTAGTCATCAATTAGAACTTTTCTAATGACCTTAAGATGCATTGCTAATACGCTTTACCAATATTGATCTTAAGATTTCTACAAGTCATGAGTGACACCTAACAGTATATCACAACTATCCAAATAACAAGAATTGTTGGATCTATAGAACTTATTCCATTGTATCTCTATGTCTTGGTCTCTTCATCATCCATGTCCAGAGAAAAGCACGGCTTATGGTTTATTATGTTAAGCAGTTATGTTTTATCTCAAAATAAATCCAAATGAACTTGACATGAAAATATTATTTGAACTCCTTCAAATATATTTCACCTTGGCCAAGGATTTCTCATGCCAATTCATATTATCTCATAGGGATATCCTTTTTGTATATTACAAAGTGATGAATTCCATATTGGCCATACACTTGTCTTCATACATAGCCAACCATGACAGCTATTGCTAGATCTCTTCCGTGATTAGGAATCAATCATTATGCTTTCACATATCAGAGATGTCTATGTATAAGACATTTGTTATGCCTCAGGTCTAAAGACCATTACTAAACATAGTGTCTATTACAATGTATAATAAGCCATTAACACTCAAAACCATATGACTTACTATATTTGGTCAAGTTCAGTAAACTTGTTCTCTCAACAAGTACCTATGTGTTTGACTTGACATCTCATGTCAATGATATGAAACTCACCATCCATTTTAGTATCACATACCATAAGGAGTCATAACACATACTAGTGTTTATAGGAATTTATAATGTCCAATCATAAATCCACCACTAGGAACTATTTTAGAAGTATAGTACAAAGGATACACGTTTCATATTCTCGACAAACTCGAGAATGTGTTCCTTAACTATTTTACTTCTTGGATTATATTCATTAAATTAATTAATGAATATTGATAACTTTGCCATTTTATAAATATCAAAATGCTATTCAAATACAATAATACCCTAAACAAACAAACACCATTTGATTGGTCTTTAGGGCATATTACTAACAATAAATGCTCATGCTCATTTCTTAATTAAGTTTGCTTTAGGAAGAAATTCATCTTCTGTCTGGTTGGAAACAATATCAGCTGATCTTCAAAATGTATTTGATGTGTTGTGATTGAATGAAAGGCTTACTTTCTTCTTAAAAAAAAAACACTATCATAATGGAAACGAAAATACTGTACTTTAAGTTGTGTGTATATTACAGTGATATTATAATAAGAACAATACTCTATTTTCTATGTTAATGGTACTTTGATGATGTAATCAGTGCTCCTAAAAATAAATCACTTGCGTCCATGATAAGAAGTCACCATACTTGTCAGCACAATAAAGGTTATTAGGAGGTGATGATAGCACAAAAATTATTTTGAGATTGATTTCTCATTTTGGCATCTTTAAAGGCTATGCGGTGGTAATTATGTCTATTTTAACAGTCGTCCCATAAGGTTGTGGTTCAAGGTGTCAATTGCACTTTTTAGAAGAAGTGAGAAGAGAAAGAAAAAAAATATGGCAAAGTAAAATAAAATAAATAACTTAAAAAGCACTCTTATTCAAAAGTTTTTAAAATTATTTTAGTTTGCCTTTTGTACTTGTACCATACAATTACTGTCCTTTTACTGAACGGTATCAGAATGAATTAAAATAATGCGTTTACTTTATAAAATGAGAATGAGGTAGAATGAGCGTGGGTTGTGAGTGAGAATGGACAGAAATGAGAATGAGCATTCACAATCTAATCCAATTAGAACAATTTCATTTGAATTGATTAGATTGGATTAAAAATTTTATAATCCACCATTAATCATTTCCAAATTATTTTTGGACAATTGCCCAGTCAGATGGAAGTGAGGGGTCAATGGTTCAAGTTTAAACAAATATATTTAATTTGGAGAAATAAGTTGTAATTTGTAATGGAGTTATAAAATATTTACATAAATGACCATTTTGAAATTGCATTTACATAGTTATAGTTTTAAGATTATAGAAGTTAGAACTACGCAAGAGGCAAGTAAAGTTTGAAGTGGTTCTCCCTCTTTCTTCTCTGAAGAATAGAATGGGAGTTAAACGTGAGCCCTTGTGGCTTTTGTTGTCACCCACATAAGTTGGGTGCCTTCTCTTTAATTCTTGTCTTTTATTGTTTTATCTTGCTGTCTTTTTCCCAAGTCAATCTCAAGGAGTTGCTTTTTCTTTCTAAATCTCTGGAATAGCAAAGTTTTTAGTTAACCACAACTTAGTAGTTTCTATAGTTTGGGTGAAAGGCTTTTTTCTTTTTTCTAGCTGCTAAATACTAAAATGGATACAAAAGAGTTGATTCGAAGGTGTAAAGAAATTTCCTTGAATGGAGAAACAAGGGGAAAAGTGACATTCAGAGGAAATATAAAGCTGAAAGGAGAAAAGATTGTTGTTGGATGCTTAATAAGGAAGATGCTACATAATAGAGAAGTAAACTTAGAAGGACTAAGGTCAGCCATGTCACAAGTGTGGAGAATAGTGAGAGAAGTAAGGATTGAGGAGTTGGGAGATAACATTTTCATGTTCAAGTTTGCAATTGAAACGAACAAAAAAAAAATCCTAACAGGTGGTCCATGGCATTTCAAAAAAGCCTTAATGGTAATGATTGAACCAACTGGCTTGGGAGAGGTAACTTAACAATCCTTTTCTTATGCATCTTTTTGGATTCAAATCCATAACGTCCCCATTATGTGTATGAATGAGGAGACAATTAAAGAATTTGAGAAAGATATTGGAAAGGTGGAAGAAATGGATACTAATGCTAGAAGAGAGTGCATAGGCAAGTATACAAGACTAAGAGTCTCAGTTGATGTAACAGAATCCTTAGTGAAGATTTTAAGTTTGAAACCAGAGGAGGTTGAAAAAGAAGTAGTAGAGATAGTAGACATGGAAAAAAAAGGTTTTGAGGCCGAGCAGGGGAAGAAAAAAAGAAAGAAAACTTTATGCCAGTGCTATATGAAAAGCTGCCGGATTTTTGCTATGTATGTGGCTGCGTTGGGCATCAGTTTAGAGAGTGTAACTAGTATAAAAATCAAACTAGAGATGAAATGGCTTATGGACCATGGTTGAAAGCGCTTACAAGTGCATAAAAAAATCAAGCTGAATAAAGGAAAAGAACTATGGAAGATAGATGAAGATAATCAAAGGCGTAATTGCGATCCCAATCAAAAGCTCAGGAAAACTCAGTGAAGAAGTTGCAACTGGTGAAAAAAATCAGTGAAGAAGATAGTAAAGGCGGGTCAACCCGATACTAACTTGATTCCGATGCATATGGGCTAAATGGTATTGAGGCGGGTTTTCGAAACTGTTAGGAAAAAGCGGCTAAAAGCTAGTGTACCCAGTTGCCTCTGAAACTGAAATAGAATAATGAGGTAGTGAAGCAGGAAACAAAAATGCAAATGAGAAGGAAACTAGAGGTGGAAATGCACAAAATAAAAATGAGAAAGAAAAAAAAAGAATAGTACTTTCAAGAAAGTTAGGCCCAAGTTAAGGTAAGCCCAAATGAAGCTCATGTTGAATCGGACCTAGGGGAAGCTGATGGAACTTATGCAACACAGACCAAAACAAAAAAAAAACATAAATGGAAGCTGCAAGCAAGAGCTATTGCGAGAACTCCAGCTGATGTTGAGAGAGTTAAAAGCCTTAAAAACCTCAATAGAGAACTTAACTGGGGTAGCCCCAATGCAAAAAGGAAAAGAATATGTAGTGAGCTTCAAACCATAAGTTGCTCGCCAGAAGCAAAGGGCAAGCGTGAATTGGAAATGCAGCAAACAATAGAAGTGGAGATGACAGTCATAAACGCGAAGGAATTAATGGCAGAGGCTGGTCACAGCCTCACCGACAACTATGAGGATTGTATCCTGGAATGCTCGGGGGATGGGGAATGACCGAGCGTTCCACGAAGCTAAAAAAATTCTCCAATTGCACAGACCATATATTATGTTTCTTTGTGAAACACAGCCGCTGTCTAGGCAATTTCAAGATAAAGGTAAAACTTTAAAGTTTGAGAATTCTTTAGTTGTTAGTAGAAATGGCTTGAGTGGTGGGTTGACTTTGTTATGGAATTCAGAAGTTGTTGTGGATATTAAATCTTATAGTAGGTATCATATAGATGTAGTAGTTCATGTTGATAATGGTAGCTACTGGAGATTTATATGAATATATGGGCACCCTGAATCAGATAAAAAACAACATACATGGACTTTGTTGCGAATGTGTAGTGGTTTATCCTCTCTGCCATGGCTTTGTTTTGGAGACTTTAATGAGATATTACAACTGCATGAGAAGACTGAAAAGCAGGATAAGAGTGTGCATGCTATAAATAAGTTTAGAGAGGCTATAAAGTTTTGTGGGTTGATAGATTTGGGGTGCAAATGTCGTCCTTTTACTTGGTCAAACAAGAGATTTGGATCTCATTTGGTAGAGGAATGATTAGATAGGTTTTTTTGTTGTAAGAATTGGGGAAGTTTTTTTTTTTTCAGGAATCAACAGTAGAGATATTGGAGACTTGAACTTCTAATCATAATCTAATTTTGTTTTCAGTAAAAGAAAAAGGCAGAAGCACAAAGTACAGTAAAAGAGCTTTCTCAAGAACTCACTATGAGAAATGTAAAGAAATTGTGCATTCTGAATGGCTGCAAAAGAGATTATGGAGAGATAAAGACCCTATTACTGTTTTTAAAAAGGCCACCAATGAGTCATTAGCTGAATTGAAACTCTGGAGTAATTAAGCTTTTGGAGGGAGAGAGAAGAAACTAAAGAAGTTGCTGGCAGAGTTGAAGACCTACAAAGAAAGCAGCAATCATTTTATCAGTGGTGATCAAATTAAACTCTTAAAAAGACAAATTGATGATTTGCTCATGGATGAAGAAATCTATTGGAGGCAGAGGTCTGGATTAGTTTGGCTGCAAGAAAGGGATAAAAACACCAAGTTTTTTCCATTTCAAAGCTTCAGGTCGGAAAATGAAAAACTGGATTAGTGGAATTGCTGATGAAAATAATATATGGTCTGAGAAAGCAGAGGATATCGAGAATGTTCTGCGAATATTATCATAATTTGTTCACGTCAACAAATCCTTCTCAACAGCACCTGGAGAGAGCTCTACGAAACATGCCTCGCAAAGTTTTGACAAAAATGAATTTCCAATTGGACCAACCTTTCTCAAAAGTAGATATTCTAGAAGTTTTGAGTCAGATGCATCCAACTAAAGCCCTTGGCCCGTATGGTCTCCCAACAACATTTTTCTAAAAGCATTGGACATCAGTCAGCGAAGGAGTTATAGCCACTTGTCTACATATCCTCAATGATGGAGGTAATATTGCTTCTCTGAATGATACTTTCATTGCTTTAATCTCCAAGATTGCAAAGCCTAGGACAATGGTAGAGTATAGACCAATCAGCCTATGTAATGTTATTTATAGGATCATTGCAAAAACTATAGCGAATAGGCTGAAATTAACCTTAGATCATATAATTTCACCAACTTAGAGTGCTTTTGTGTCAAATAGGCTCATAACTGATAATACAATTATTGGGTATGAGTGTCTTCATAAGATTAGGCATAGCAAAAAAAAAAAAAAAAATGGTCTAGTGGCTTTGAAATTAGATAATAGCAAAGCATATGACATGGTCGAGTGGGAGTTTTAAAAATGCACTATGGAAAGGTTGGGTTTTTCTCATAAATGGGTGGAACTGGTCATGAGATGCATATTTTCAACATCTTTTTTTGTGCTAATCAATGAGGTATTAAAAGGTTTTATTCAGCCTCAAAGAGGCTTAAGACAAGGTTGTCCAATCTTGCCATATTTGTTTATCATTTGTGCTGAGGTTTTCACAAATCTTTTGTACCAAGCTGAATCAAATCAGCTGATTCATGGATTAAAATTCAGTAGGAACTTGTCTATTACTCATCTTCTATTTGCAGATGATAGCTTGGTATTCACAAGAGCTACTAAAGAAGATTGTATGAATATGAAGCAACTCTTTGATTGTTATGCTGATGCCTCAGGCCAGATCTTTAATTTTGAAAAGTCATCCATGTTCTTCAATGAATGCCAAGCAAGCACACATAGCGACAATCAAGGATATATTTCAACTTCAGGTGGTTTAAAGACAGGAAAAGTATCTTGGGCTACCTTCAATGGTGGGAAGAAATAAGACCAATTTCTTCAATGAGATCAAGCTCAAAATTATAAACAAAATCTCTAATTGGCAAGCAAAAGTTTTCTCATGTGAAAGGAATGAGATTCTTATAAAAGAAGTAGCTCAAGCAGTGTCTGCCTATGCCATGAGTGTTTTTAAACTTCCTCCAGGGCTATGCGATGATATGCAGAAGGCCATTGTTGGTTTTTGGTAGGGAAATAAAAGGGATCATAAGTCTATTCACTAGTCCAAGGAGGAAAAATTGTGCTAAGCTAAAAAGAGAGGGGACTTGGGTTTACGAGACTTGTCCAGTTTCAACCAATCACTAGTGGCAAAACAGAGTAGAAGGATCATCTAAGCACTAAACTCTCTTGTAGCTAGTGTAATGAAGGAAAGATATTTCAGGCATTCAAGTTTTATGGAGGCACAAATTAGCTCAAACCCCTCTTATATATGGAGGAGCATCATGTGGGGGAGAGATATTATTCACAGGGGTCTTAGATGAAGAATTGGAGATGGAAAACATGTGAAAGTGTACCAAAGTGGCTAGTTACCAAGACTAGAAACTTTCAAAACAATATCTCCTACAAGCCTTCCTCTGGAGACAACTGTTTCAAATTTGATTGATTGAAACCACTGCTAGAAAGATGTTGTAATAAGACAACATTTTCATCAAGAAGATGCTGCCCAAATACTTAAAATCCCTCTGCCAAGACAACCAAGTCCAGACTAAGTTTTATGGCATTATGACAAGAAGGATAATTACTTAGTCAAGAGTGGTTATTAACTAGCTCTACAAATGAAGTTCCCAAACAAGCCTAGCAGTTTAGAGGAAGGCAAAAGTTCATAGAACTTAATTTAGTATCTACAGATTCCAAAGAAAGTGAAGATATTTATGTGGATGGCAACAAATGACTTGCTGCCCACAGTAGAGAATTTATGGAAGAGAAGATTTTTACAAACCCCCTGGTCTCAGAGATGCAAGAGTTATAGAGAGACTATTTTTCACATGTTGTTTGATTGTAAAGCCTCGCAGAAAATTTGGAAGCTTACAACTTTTGAAGAGGAACTGAAAGCTTTGAAGTTTAATGATGTCTTAAGCCTATTGTTGGCTTTGGCTGATCGAAGTTCAAGACTGAAATGGAGCTGATATTTGCTTTGTGTTGGAGTATATGGCACTCAAGGAATCTTTTTATTTTCAAGAGCAAAAAAGAAGATTCTCAACTATCAGTAGCTGGAGCTGAAGCAATTGTTCAGTCTTATAAAAGAATTCAAATGCCAATGTTGCAAGTAATTTTAAATCAAAATGCGGCATCCCATAAGCATTGGAAGTGTCCCCCTGTAGGTTGGTTCAAGGTGAATGTCGATGCTGTTATAATGATAGACCAACAGAGAGTAGGTTTGGGCATCGTAATTATAAATTCAAAAGGCAAACTCATAGCAGCAGCCATAAAGCCAACAAAATAACTTGATAAAGTTGATTATGCAGAAGCTGAAGCAACCAAATTCGGGCTGGAAGCAGCTGAAAGCACAAGATGTTTACCTCTGATTGTTGAGACTGATTCAAAGGAAGTAGCAAATTTAGTCTCAGCTAGAAAAAGCACAAAGGCTGAGATTTTTTGGATTGTATTTGAGGTTCAAGATATGATGAAGAGGTTAAAACATGTCAGGTTACAATACACACCAAGAACCTGTAATGGATTTACTCACACACTTGCTAAGTTAGCTTTAAACTATACTGATTTGTAATTTGGGAGGACAACATACCAATCCATCTTTTGTATCCATTCACGGAGTTGAATGATTGAAAGTGGTACTTTCATTTTAAAAAAAAAAACTACATAAGAGGCAAATTTTTTAAATGTTGTTTGTGCTCGTGGGCTTGTTAGAGATTTTTTTAGTGATACCTAAAAATTATCCTAGTAACAGAACTGATAACACAAGTTTTGAAATTCTTAGACTCGGACCTTGCAAAGGGCCTTTGGTCCGTAGAAAAATCCAAGCCTTCAAACTGAGAGTCAGGCCATTTTTAGGTCAGGGTCGGGTTTAATTAGAGTTTAGTTATTTTTTTTTAATTATTTTTTTAAGAATAGAACTCCTATACTTATTCTTTACTAACAAATTGTATCATTGTTCCATTTATATATTAAATTTAATTGTAAGGATACCACCATATATGAAAATAAAAATTCATGCTTGATAATTAATATTGTATTTTATGTTGCCAAAAACTAATCCTCTGTAATTGTAATGCAACAGACAGACATTTACAATACTTGTAACAATTATGAGATTGTATGCATGACTTCATATATTTACCCCAGAGATTACATACTTCCGCAGTACGTTCTCATCTTAATGTTGGATTTAAGCCAAATATTTAGTGAAATTGAATCATAAGTAGAAACCGTATTAAAAAAAAAAAAGGTACTGAATTCAGGTTGGAATCGAGAGCGGCAAGCTGAGATTTGTTGGATAAAATATCATCAGGAGAAAGCTTCTCGGGGACAGGCAATGGCTGTAAAGGTGCAGTGGCTGGGAATAGTGTCAGCGTTGTGAGGCCCAAGCCTCTCTCTTTCCCTCGAGCACGGTTGCTGATTGTTTTGGTGGCTCGATGTCTGGTGGCGTCGTGGTGGTGGGTATCTGCGCTGGTTGTGCCATGGTGGTGGCTGGCTGGACGCAAACTACCGAAGTTAAGTTACTGCCTCTCTTTTTTCTCTTCTACTCTTTATTGCGTTAGCTTTTAGTCTTTATGTTAATGTCAGATTGTTAGGGTTTGTAAGTTGCCAACCATGCGTGACGTATGTGTGTTTTAAGTGTTTTTCTTTAAATAAATGTAATTAGATTGATATTAAAAACAAATCTAATGGAAGAAGTGAGAAAGCTTGAAATTTTGTCATCAAGATTGCTTTGAACAGCATAAATTAAGCAACAAGTTAGACAAAACCAATTTGGCGGTCAATCAATCAAAATTGAATCAAATTAAATTAGGACAACAAAATCAGCAATTAATTAGAGATTAGCGTTCAAAAAAAGATAAAAAAAAAAAAGCATTTACTTTCATCATAAAAAGTATGGGAAAGTTCTCCGAGATTAGGTAGACTCAAAGTTGAATATTAGGCTCTTGCATGGTGCAATAGCCACAACGTGTATCCAGCCTTACTTTTCTTCTTTCTTTTTTTCTTTTTCAATAATATTAAGGATTCCAATAGTTGAATCTCAACTTCAGTCTCAACGTTTATGTGTCCCTTATTTATCATATGATAGATTTTATAGTTAGTAAAATTACTTAATTACTATCTAATGAATGAATATCACATCAGTTGAGATTTAAATTATTATTTAAATATTGAGATGCCTATCATTACTCTTTTTTTTTTGTTAGTTATTCGTACTTAACTTTTCATTAGCAATAATTGACAATGTTATTACTATATATAACAGATTTTCCTAATAAAAAAATATAACAATATATTACTAATAACAAAAAAAGAAAAATTATTATTAATAACAAAAAAAAATGAATGCACGATGAAACTAATACACTATAAAAACATAGGTGGTTGAATTAGGGAACTCGTAAAATATATAACAAAACTCATAAAATTAGACCACTTGATTTTACAACAAAAGAAACATAAAGAAACAACATATTAGATTTCCAGAATTTTTGAAGATGTGAAACTATTTTACACGAATTTATATTAAGAGACCAGCAAACCTGTTCAGAAACTTTTAAGTTTGTGTTTTGTACTTCAAAAATTCATAACTTAATGTTAACTCAATGAAAATTAATCAAATAAACTTTAAATCATAGAGGACTCATACGTTATAAAATAAAATTTTTATAGGTCATTTTAAAACCTTTTAACAACCTAAAGTAAATTTTACCATCAGCCATTGCAATTCTAGAAAACAGTCTCCAAAATTGCAGCAGCCCAACATAATGATTTTTAATAATTTTTATACTCAACCAAGAATTATGAAATTAAACAGATGGTAAGTAGACATAATGAGGATTAAAAAAAATCATTATAATTTTCGGAGATCATGCTGTTGAAAATTATAATTTTCCAGCACCATTGTTCCAACTTAAAAAATAACAATAAATTGGCATGGTTACCTGGAATCTCTTTACACAAAATACATCATTGAAAACCTTAGGATGTCTACTTTAATTTTATGGAAATATTAATGAAGAAATTAAATAAAAAATAAAGGAAAAAAGTAATTAAATCACACTACTTATGCCTCATAATGCCTGACTAGTCATTCATGATAAAGAGAACAATGCATGCGTTCATCATAAAAAAACATAAGATTGTATTAGAGAGCCTGCATTAAAAAATAATAAATACCTTAAAACTTCTTTCAAATGTGCATAAAAAAAACCTTAAAAATTCTTTATTTTTATACATTTATTTGGTTAAAAAGTTTTAAATCATAGGAAGATAGAAAGAGTTTAATTTTTATAAAAACGCATGACTTTATAAAATACATTATACAATAAAGATATATAATCCCTTATAATTTATTTTTCAATAATAAAAAATATTATACTTTATCTCATATTACGCTAATTAAAATAAATTGATACAAATACAAGATAAAAAAATAAATAGATAAACATAATTAAATTCAAAAAAATAAGGAACGGGTGTTACAATGTTAGCTTTTAGTCTTTATGCTAATGTTAAATTGTTAGGGTTTGAAAGTTGTGAACCATGTGTGAAAGCTCGGGTCAGGCTTTTTTTTTATTCCTACATATTAGCAACCATTTTATTACTCTTATAAAACATTTTTGTATTAAAATTATATTAAAAGATATTTAGGATGTGTTTGGTATCGTTTTTTAAATATTATTTTTGTATTTTTTATAATAAAGAAATTATTAGTTTTTAGTGAATGTAAAAAAAGTATTTAGTAACTAATTTTACAAGCAGTAATTAAAAATAAAAAATTATAAAAATAGTTTGATAGTTTATCTAAGAAAATTATTTTACAAGCAAAAAGTAATGTTAGATTGTTAGGGTTTTTAAGTTGTGAACCATGTGTGACAGCTCGGGTCAAGCTTTTGTTTCAGTCCTACCTATTAGCAACCATTTTATTACTCTTATAAAACATCTTTGTGTTAAGATTATATTAAAAGATATTTAAAATGTGTTTGGTATTGTTTTTCAAATATTGTTTTTGTATTTTTTTTATTATAAAGAAATTATTAGTTTTTTAGTGAATGTAAAAAAAAAAGTATTTAGTAACTTATTTTACAAGCAGTAATTAAAAATAAAAATTATAAAAATATGTTTGATAGTTTACCTAAAAAAATTATAAAATAAAAGATGTGCGGAATCCTTCTTCTTGTTGTTTTTTTTCCCTAGAGATAGCCAATGAACTGGGCCAGCCATCAAAGTAAGGCCCATGCGTGCCCGTGCCCGTGTCGTGCCGTGTCCATCATGTGTTTTGTGCTGTGTTGTGTCGTGCCTAATTTGTTTGGTTTAGGTCTAGCCCGACACACGTTCCATGGCATGCCGTGTGCCGTGCGTAGGAAAAAAAGTCCAATAAACTTTTTTTAAAAAGTTTTTTGAGAGTACATGCCAGACTGTTGGCGTACTTTTTTTTAAGTGTATATACTTATTTTAGGTCCATACCTTTATTCAAATTTAATAGAATCAAAAATTCAAAACTCAAGTCCGTATTAAATAATAATAAAGTAATAATAGTAAGAGAATGTAATATTAATTATTAAGTTTGAACTATAGTATTAAATTTTTTTTAATACTTAACAGCAACAATAATAATAATAATATATTTTTCTTAAAGGTTAATTTAATTGTTAACTTGGACTTACATATAGTCATAGATCATAGTTCATAATAATATTAATGCATATTCATAAAATCATGATATTTATAATTGTATTCATTAAAATCATGATATCAATTACTTATTTAATAAATTTTAAATATAAATCAATTATAGTATTTTTTTAAACTAAGAATTAAGTGAATTTAAAAAATTTAATTTCAAGTTATTTGTAAAATCATAAAATTTTAAGTTTACTTTCATTAAAAAATAAAACGTGCTTATTGCGGGCCTTTTCATCGTGTCGTGCTTAACCCATCGCTAATTATGCCATGCTTTTAGAGCTTGTGTGCCTAAAATTCTAAGCCCGGCCCAGCTCACGTGCATGTTGTGTTGTGTCGTGTGCTCCATCAAAATATGCTCGTGTCCTATCATGCTATACGAACATGTGTCGTGCCCGTGCCTTGCCACGTGTCGTCTGACCCATTGACCATATATATTCTTCCCCAATTGCTGTGAAATTTAAAGATAAGAAGGGAAGACATGTGGACTCTGTTAACATATATGTTTCCATGATATTGATTTTGATGATAACAAACAAGATTAAGAATGATTAATGTTTTAAGCTCAAATTATTGAAAAATGTATTTTGAATAAATCATTATTTTTACATTATAAAGGTTTTATATTTAATGGAAAAATGATTTTATGAAATTGATTGTTTTTATTCTTTTTAAATAAATCATTATTTTCACATTATAAAATGTTTCATATTTAATGGAAAAATGATTTTATGAAATTGGTTGTTTTTCAAAGTTTATGATTTAATTGAAAGAATTTTGAAATCTTTGAAATAAACAAGTATTGCTTGAAATTTTGGTGAAGGACTTATTTGAAAAGTCTCATAGCATTTTTGGCTATATCATAATTTCAGAAAGTTTTGGGATTCACAAAGCATTATTTAGAAATTCTGAAATTGGACTTATTTGTAAAGTTTTATAACGTTCTGGGCCATAGTACAGTTATATAAAATTTGAGGGTCAAACTGTTATTTTACAAAATAGTTCACTGTAGCAGTCACTGTAGCAGTCACTGTAGAAAACGGCGATCCGACATCTCAATAAACGGCTCGCCGACAGCGAGCAGAATTGAAGATCAGCCTATGGACACTAACGGCGATCCGACTTCGTGATAACGGCTCGCCGACATCTAACAGAATTGAAGATTAGTCTTTGGACACTAACGGCGATCCGACATCTAGATAACGGCGATCCGACAATTTGAAAATCAGCCCCAACGGTCATATTGACCAGTCAAACGGCGATCCGATATCTAACTAACGGCGATCCGACAGTGTGCAGACAGTCTATAACGGCTAGTTTTCAGCTGCTACTATAAATAAGCTCATTCAAATTCAAACAAAGGTTGATCACAACACAACCATTGAGCTTATATTCGAGAATACAATCTTCATAGAGCTTTAAACACATTCTTGCTTCATCTATTCACATATTAAGCATCATTGTGTAATCTTATATATTGTGAGAGGCAAAACAATTTGTAATCTTTTACTTTGAGTGATTGTAAGTGTTGGGATACACTTGGGTTAAGAGATTGGGGATAATCTCTTGTTGTAAAGGTTCATTGACACCTTGGAAGTCAATTGTAAGCGTTTGAAGCCTTGGGAGGATAGCTTAGTGAAATCCTCAAGCCCGGTGAGCTTGGAGGCGTGGACGTAGGCGGGGATTGCCGAACCACGTAAAAATCCTTGAGTTTGCTTTCTCTTCCCTTACTCATTTATTATTGTGCCTTCTTTGAATTTATTGTTTTCGAATTTATTAAGACATTAGATTGGATTGTTGTATGGTTTGCTTAGGATAATTTTTAAAATCCCAATTCACCCCCCCTCTTGGGTTGCCTAGATAGTATTTCAATTGGTATCAGAGCAAGGTGCTCTTATTTAGACTTAACCGTCTAGAGTTAAAGATTAATAGCAACCCAAATTAGTTCAACTTTCATGGAAGGCCAATCCACTACTAGACCTCCATTCTTTGATGGCAATGACTATCCTTATTGGAAAACTAGGATGAGAGTGTTTTTACAAGCCTTAGATTATGAAATATGAGAAATAGTTTGTGATGGTTCATTCATTCCTAGGAAGAATGTTTTAAGTGAGTTGGATAAGAAAACCATGTCTTTAAATTCCAAGGCTATGAATGCTTTATTTTGTGCCTTAGATAAAAAGGAATTTCATAGAGTTTCAAATTGTTCTAATGCTTATGAAATTTGGAGAAAGCTTGAAATTGTGTATGAGGAGACTACGAGTGAGGAGGAATTTCACGAAGTGTCGAATTTGGCACTTATGGCAATTGGAGATGAATCGGATGATGAACTTGATGAGGTAAGTACTCTTCCTACATATGATGAATTGCATGATGCTTTTAAGGATTTGCATGATGAGTTAATGAAGATTGGTAAAAAGAATATATGTCTTAAAAAGAAGATGATGGAGCTTAAGAATGAAAATGAATCATTTAGTGCAAAGATTACATGTTTAGAATTAGAAAATAAGACATTACATGATAGTATTGCATTACTTGAGAATTCTAGCACTTCACACAAGTATCTAGAATCACATGTAAATGACTTGAAAAATGAAAAAGACGCCTTGCAAAAATCCAATGATTCATTAAATGAAAAGATCAAATAATTGGAATTAGATAATGAAATGTTACATGATAGAATTGCATCATTCACATGTAAACAAAGTACTTCGTATGAGCATGAGAAATTACATGTTGATGAATTAATAAATGAAAATGAAACGCTTAAGAAAAAGAGCAACGAGTTGAATGAGATTGTTTTGAAATTCACAAATGGGCAAAAGATGTTGGATAACATGCTTAATTCACAAAAATGTGTGTTTGATAAAGGAGGACTTGGGTATAAGCCTTATTTGAAACAAAAATATTATAAGAATTATTTTGTTAAGGTTACCTCCACAAATGATCAAATTGTATGTCATTATTGCAATCAAAATGGTCATATGAAGAATAGATGTCCAATTAAAAGAAATGTATATTATGGAGCAAAATGTATTTGGGTTCCGAAAGGAACTAAATCTAACACTCAAGGACCCAAGCGTATTTGGGTACCAAAGGGCACAACGTGAATGTTTTCTTTGTAGGTACCACAATCAAGGAATGGTGGAGAAGTTCCTTGATGAAAGCTTGTGAGGATAATCACTTGAGTATGATCTAGGAGAAAAAGATGAGGCAAGATAATTTAATTATTTTGGTAACAATTCTTGCCATATTAATTTTGTTGAATGAATCATGATAAATGAAATTGCGAAAGTATGCTTGTATGTTTACATGATGGAATTATCATTGTGTGTAATATTGAGTGATTTATCATGATGGATTTGTTTGATGTTAATGTTCATGAAATGTTTAAGCATGATAGTTAAGTGGTGTGTTTGATTTATTAACTTTCGAATGCTTATATGTTTAATTATTACGAAGAACAATTTTCAAAAATTTGGCATGAATTTGGGATGATGAAATTTTCGCATTAACATCTCTATTTATGTTATTGAATCTATTAAAATTGTTTGGAAATCAAATGAGTCGTTGAAAATCCTGAGTCTGCACATGCTGAAATGAATCGGTCATAACTTCTTTTAGAGAACTCCAAATTCAGCTCTGTAAAATTTATTGGAAAGCTAACTCAATTATCTTTCCAATGGTATATAGCATGCACGTTAATTCTTGATCAATCAATACAGTTTTTATTCCAAATTTGACATTTCTGCATTTTATCTTGAGTCTGCACATGCTGTAATGAATTGATCATAACTTCTTGTAGCGAACTCCAAATCAAGCTCTGTAAAATTTATTGGAAAGTTAATTTAATTATCTTTCCAACGATATATAGCTTGCATGTTAGTTCTTGCTCAATCAATACAGTTTTTAATTTGAAATTGACCTTTCTGCATGTTCTTAAGTTTTGAATGCTTATATGCTTCATGATTGAATGCTTGTTGGATGCTTATTGTTTCATGACTGTGATGAATGAACTATATGCATGAATTCTTGTGTCGTTAATTGTGTTATATCATCATTCACTCAAAAAATTGACATCATTGTTTAATACGATTTCGTATGTTTGGTCTTGTATGCATTTATGTCTCATGTACTAATTGGCTTATTGAAAAGTTAAATGATTTTTAACATTGATCAATTTCTAAGCCAAAGATAAATTTGTGTTTATAATACAAGTCTAAGAGCTTACAAAATTTCAAAAATATTTTCCAAAGCCTAACCGGTATACCACTTCTAATCAACCGGAAAGCTGTTTTTCTTTTTGGAGCTCTCGGGTTGAAATTCGGATAATGGAGTTGTAGAGAGAAATGATAGGTTTATTGAGTGTATAACAAAAGAACTTTGATTGTGAAAAATTTATACTTGTTATATTTGATGAGTCTAATTCTTCCTCTACGGAGAAAGTTATTTTTGATGATAATGTAGATGAAGAGATACAAGAAGAGTATAAAATGAGAGCTAATTGAGTGTATAAGTTGAAAATCAAGAGGAGCAATATGAAGAAACAAATGCGAAGTAAAATGAAGGTACTTCTCAAATACTCCCTAAGGAGTGGAGGTATGTTTCTTCTCACCTTAAGAACTTAATTTTGAAAGATCCATCACAAGGTGTAACTACTAGATCATCACTTAAAAATATATGTGAGCATTTGTAATAATGGATTTGATCACTTGTTCTTTAGCTCATAATGATGGCTTTTTAGCTATGTTGATTTTGATGATCTATAATGGCATATGTTGATTTTGATTATCTATATATTGCTATTATGTACTTATGCTTTGATGACAAAGAATGTGCTTTGATGATTACATTGTATTTGATAAAGTTTGATCTTATGCAATCTATGATTAGTGAATAAATGTATTTTTTTTTTTTGTACTTTATCAATGTATTGTTGAATATGTATTACTTGTTTTAAATGATATCGAAAAATGGAGAAATTCATATACCTCAAGATTTTTAAGCATATGAGATTTTTTTTTTGTTTTGTTATATTGAAATGTCACATTAGATCTTTGATGTGTTTAGTTGTCTTTATTTATAAAATGTGATTGATAATTATAGAGCTTGGATAGTTGATAAGATGCATGCCAATTTGGTAAAGAAATCAAAACCTTTTTGCGAAGAAGAATTTTCAAAAATTCGGCATAAACTTAGAATGATTTGATTTCTTGATGATTTGATTTCTTGATGATTTTGGGAATTCATAATGATTGATGATTATATGTGCGTTACTTGATGAATCGAAGAAATTGTTGGTTGGTTATTATTGTTGAAGCTTATATGGAAGCGTTTTTAACCATGTTGTGTATTTGAGGATTTGTGCATTTTAAGGGGAGACTCTGCCGAAATTTTTCCTCGCACAAAATTGGTAATTTCTTTATCGACTCATTTTTTATGTATTTGTTTCAATTGCATCTATCTATCTTTTATTTTTTACGATAAAGAGGGAGATAAATATGATATATTTTTGGATAAAATCATTTTGGTTAAATTATTAAATTGGCCATATATTTAGGGGGAGCATGTAATATGATTTTAGATAATATGCATTTTGAACTTTTTTGTTGTCCAAAGGGGGAGACAAAGGATATATCATTTCTATGTTGTCAAAAAGATGAGAATAATATGCATTTTTGAGTAATTGTTTTGATAATTGATATTTGATTATGATGATGATTTTGATGAATTTGAGATAATGATGATTTGATTACATGAGTGTTTTATATGATGGTTTTATTTTTTGAGTTGTTGATTTGGTAATTAATGGAATAATGGTTCATGATATTTTGGTATGATTATTGGTGTATGGAGTTGGTTTTTATCATGATCTATAATAATTTGGATGTGATATTACTAATCTTGTATTTGAGATGATGCTTGTTGTTAGGGGGAGATTATTTCAAAATTTCTACTCAAACAACATGGGTAACAAATTTGCTACTTTTATCTTTGCCAATTAAGTTTTTCTTTTTGATGATGAGGGGGAGAAAAATCCATGTATTTAAATTGTTGGCAAATTATAAAAGAAAATTATTTTTAGGAGAAGCAATTTTTGGAATCATTCTTTAAATACATGAAATGTTTGTCATCATCAAAAAGGGGGAGATTGTTAACATATATGTTTCCATGATATTGATTTTGATGATAACAAACAAGATTAAGAATGATTAATGTTTTAAGCTCAAATTATTGAAAAATGTATTTTGAATAAATCATTATTTTTACATTATAAAGGTTTTATATTTAATGGAAAAATGATTTTATGAAATTGATTGTTTTTATTCTTTTTAAATAAATCATTATTTTCACATTATAAATGTTTCATATTTAATGGAAAAATGATTTTATGAAATTGGTTGTTTTTCAAAGTTTATGGTTTAATTGAAAGAATTTTGAAATCTTTGAAATAAACAAGTATTGCTTGAAATTTTGGTGAAGGACTTATTTGAAAAGTCTCATAGCATTTTTGGCTATATCATAATTTCAGAAAGTTTTGGGATTCACAAAGCATTATTTAGAAATTCTGAAATTGGACTTATTTGTAAAGTTTTATAACGTTCTGGGCTATAGTACAGTTATATAAAATTTGAGGGTCAAACTATTATTTTACAAAATAGTTCACTGTAGCAGTCACTGTAGCAGTCACTGTAGAAAACGGCGATCCGACATCTCAATAAACGGCTCGCCGACAGCGAGCAGAATTGAAGATCAGCCTATGGACACTAACGGCGATCCGACTTCGTGATAACGGCTCGCCGACATCTAACAGAATTGAAGATTAGTCTCTGGACACTAACGGCGATCCGACATCTAGATAACGGCGATCCGACAATTTGAAAATCAGCCCCAACGGTCATATTGACCAGTCAAACGGCGATCCGATATCTAACTAACGGCGATCCGACAGTGTGCAGACAGTCTATAACGGCTAGTTTTCAGTTGCTACTATAAATAAACTCATTCAAATTCAAACAAAGGTTGATCACAACACAACCATTGAGCTTATATTCGAGAATACAATCTTCATAGAGCTTTAAACACATTCTTGCTTCATCTATTCACATATTAAGCATCATTATGTAATCTTATATATTGTGAGAGGCAAAACAATTTGTAATCTTTTACTTTAAGTGATTGTAAGTGTTGGGATACACTTGGGTTAAGAGATTGGGGATAATCTCTTGTTGTAAAGGTTCATTGACACCTTGGAAGTCAATTGTAAGCGTTTGAAGCCTTGGGAGGCTAGCTTAGTGAAATCCTCAAGCCCGGTGAGCTTGGAGGCGTGGACGTAGGCGGGGATTGCCGAACCACGTAAAAATCCTTGAGTTTGCTTTCTCTTCCCTTACTCATTTATTATTGTGCCTTCTTTGAATTTATTGTTTTCGAATTTATTAAGACATTAGATTGGATTGTTGTATGGTTTGCTTAGGATAATTTTTAAAATCCCAATTCACCCCCCCTCTTGGGTTGCCTAGATAGTATTTCAGACTCGTAGTAACTATGATTAAATAAACAAAAAAATGTTTGTTGGGCCTTTGTTACATGGTAGTAAAATTGGAAACAAAAATTTATCATTCTATTTTTCTTAACAAAAACATAAATAACAGCTATTTTTATCAAATAAAATGATTGCAAAAAATAATACTGATCTGGTATAAAATCTTAATTTTATTAAAGACTTAAAAATTATTAAATCATGTTGTTTAATACTATAATGTCATATGGTTTGATAGTTTTCACAATCATTACACTATTAAATCACATATTTTAAATAACTCTCCTGATCTTTAATAGATTCAGGATTATAAATTGGAACATTTCTAGTACAAAAAGTATCCCACCAAACATAGTTTTCATTTTATTGTTTTCACAAAATAAAAAATAATGGGTCCGCCTACGTTACATTAAATGTAACGTACACTCAGCCTGTGCAATTTCATCTAGCCCCTTATATTTTATGTTATTTATATTTTATTCATGAATATTATAAATTTTTTGAAATATAAAATTTCGTTTAACTCCTTATACTCAATTTTATTTTATTAAAACCCTAGAGTATGAATTCGCCCCTATAATATTAAATTCTCAAAATAACCTCCATTTAATTAAAAAATATAATTATTGTTAAATGAATTATAATTATTATTATTATTTTATTATAATCATAAATATTGTTTTTAATAGATTATTGTTATTATTAATAACAAGAATAAAAAGCATTATAATTAATTAATCTATTAACAATAATTAATAATATTTTTTTATTAAATTGTTAATAATAATAATCAATGATAATTAATATATTTATGATTATAATAAAATATGAAAGGAGAGCGGAGACTTTTATTTTGAATAAACTAGTTCCGATTAATATATTTATGATTATAATAATATTTTTTGAGTTGTTTGGGTAAGGAGGTCTTATGCGTGTGTGGACTTTTGGGCTGCCAGGAGAGCGGAGACTGAAAAAATACCTTGCGTTTAGATAGTGACTTGTGTATGAGTAATAACAATTTTTATTATAAAAATAAGTTTTATACCAAATATTAAAAAAAATTAGATAATCATTAATTATTATTATTATTGTTATTAACAATTTAATTAAAAAAATATTATTAATTATTGTTAATAGATTAATTAATTATAATGCTTTTTATTCTTGTTATTAATAATAACAATAATCTATTAAAAAAATATTTATGATTATAATAAAATAATAATTATAATTATAATTTATTTAACAATAATTATATTTTTTAATTAAATGGAGGTTATTTTGAGAATTTAATATTATAGGGGCGAATTCATACTTTAGGGTTTTAATAAAATAAAATTGAGTATAAGGGGTTAAACGAAATTTTACATTTTAAAAAATTTATAATATTCATGAATAAGATATAAATAACATAAAGTATAAGGGGCTAGATGAAATTTCACAAGCTGAGTGTAACGTAGGCGGACCCAAAAATAATTAGCCAAAAACAATACCAAATAGCCTCTTATAAATTCATTTAAACTTATGATTGTTTCTCTCTTCATTAAATACTTACGCCCACACCTACATAATTTACCTTCTTTTTTTTAATTCATCCAACACTTTGCATTCGTTATCTATTCTCGTTCTACTATTATATTAATATAATAATATTATTATACTTACTTAATTGAGATATTTAGTTTGTATCTCAATTAATGGTATGTTACCATGTGATTAGTTCAAATACTATATTATTATTAAATTTTATCATTTTTAATTAAAACAATGAATTTCTATTAATGAGACATTATATGGAATAGAAACAAGATATCCAACTAAGTATAGCATCACTCTTAATATAATTTCTTGCATATCTCACAAAAGGATTTAAATAGTGAATTTCAATAATTTCCAACTAAGTAAGATAGACATTAGTTTGTATCTCTTGATATTATCAAGTAAGATTATAGGCCTTTTCACTCTCAAAAGCCCTACTTAATGGTGAAGATAGAGCACAAAGATCTATATCGACATATCGACATGTTTGTTGCAATTTTGAATCTACTTGGATCTCACGTTCATTCATGTCTTGCACACTTTTAGATCTAGCTTGCTTTGTCCACTTTTTTAAGATATATTCATTGGGGGATCGATTCTTTTATATTCAAGAAATCTCTAAGGACTTTTAAAACATGACTACATAATATTCCCACCCTCTCAAACATTCGACAACTGCAAGATAATGAATTATTAATCTCTTTTCTCACTCATTGTTTTTTTATTTGATCATATTTTTTGACTTCATAAAAAGTAACTCCATCAACCACTGGACTGACTATAAATAAATCAACATCTTGAAACTAATCTTGAAAATCTTTAAATATCTTCTTTGTGTAAACTTTGGTTGCTTGAGTTAACATTTTGTCAGATATTTTTGTATTAACCAAGCGAAAAAAAAAAGAGTCATATTCTGCTTTCTAACTCCTTATATCGCTTGTCTTTCAACACTCTTTCAAAGTGCATGAAAAATTGTGACTCATTGTGTCTGAATTCAAATAATCTTTCAAGGTAGCATTAAAATGTTCGCTAAGTTGAGTACTTTTCATCCTAGCAGACCACATATGTCTAACATATGTAAAAGCCCATTTCTCTTTTAACTTAAATATGCTACTTAGCCAATCATTATTATGCATATCATATTAATCAAGCATATTATTCCAAGCAGTTAAGAAATTATGTTCTTCCTCTATTTGATCCATCAAATTAAATAAGACATTTTTCACCCCACTAGAACCGTTAAACATAGACCTTACATGCTTTAATGCATTTTGCATCATATGCCATATACAAAGTTTATAGTATGTGTTGGGCATCACATGTGAAATAGCCTTTGTCATTGTTGTATCTTGATAAGTAATAACAGTTTTTGGAGCTTTTCCTGACATAGCCTACAAAAATATTTCAAACAACTATATAAATGAATCTATAGTCTCATCATACATTAAAACTGCCCCAAATTCAATGTTCTCTCTATGATGATTCAATCCAACAAAAACCACAAATGGTCTACTTGCATTATTAGTTTTGTAGGTTGTGTCAAAACTTACAACATCTCCAAAATAACCATAATTGTATGGAAGAAAGAAATGATGGGTTTTCCAATGTTTGATCAGCAATATTTTAAGACATTTCCTACTTCTCCATATGCTAAGCTTTTTGTCTCTTCGATGTTAAATAGTTTTTATGATTTTTTTTTTGTGTATCCAAGAAACTCCCTTCCACTCGCTTGTTTACCCATTAACTCAAATGCAAATTTCAATGGAATCCCCGATTGTTTTGTCAATTCTACTTCAACAGCTTGAGAAAGAGTAATTTTATGTTGAGATGGTAAAATATGTGCACAGTCTTGCATTACAAAAAGGTGATTGTGACTCTCAATAAAATGATTAACAAAAAAATTATTATTTTTCCTATTCAACTTGATTCCCAATTGAGCATGACAACCAATTCTTGTTTGTGCTCTAGCCTTTATTCTCAAATGATCTCGCTTATCTTTCGAGCAAAAACACTCTTTACCACAAACAAATATCCTTAATGTCATTTCACCAGTACTCTTACTTTTAGTACATGATTCTCTTCTAATAGAAAATCCTAGTTTTAAACCATACATATTATAAAAGTCTAAAGCTGTTTGTTCAGAATCGAACTCCATATCAAGTCTTGGTTTCTAGTCTAGCTCACTTAGGCATTCTGAGGCACTGTCATTTGTACCCATTCTAAAGCACAATTTTTTTTTAAAAAAGTATATATATATATTGTTGTGCAAATTTTATTGAACTCGCAAGTGTACGAATCTATTGTAGAATAAATTAATGGTGACGAGTGTCGATCCCACGAGGAGGTGGATTTTAATTATATGTAGAATTAATTTTCTATGAAGGTGGTTGGATTTCTGGTGAAAGTGATTTAGACTATCTTAGAATTTAAATGGGAATGATGGAATTAAATTAAAGTGAAAACTATTATAATTGAAGCGCTTGGGTATCTAAATTTGTATCAAATGCACCATGGACTAAATACTCATTATTAGAGCCAATTAAATCATGAGGGGGGAATCCACACCTCATGAACCACACTCTAATCAATATGGTGCTAAGGGCTTATCATGCCAAATAATAATAACCTTGTACTAGGGAGCCGGTGAAACCAAGGCAGTATCTAGACAAGATTATTATTATTTGTCAACGAAAAGTCAAAACATCCACAAAAATTAGAAGCGAAGAAAAAATAAATTTACTAAATAAAGCCCATGACACATGTTGAGACTTCACATTCAACCCAAGCTTGAAAAAAAATTAGCTACTCATAATTGAACTAGGGGTAAAATGGAAATTTATTAAAATATGTAGAAAGTACAAGATGGAGAATGAATTACAGAAAATAGAACTCAAAAATGGATTCATGGATACCAAATTAAGGGCGAGATCCCCCTTTTATAGATATATTGAGTAAATCATGACCATCGGATTAAAAATATTTCAGACGCTCAGGATTGTGCCTTGTCATCAGTCAACAGTACGCGGTTTGACCACGCAGTTTGAACAGTGACGCGGTTTGGTTGAAAATAATCTTGTGTATATGCATGTACCGTATGCACAATTTTTGGTCCACTAACATGCTGCTACGTCATCGATCAACAATGCATAAGAATTTTGTCAAATAGAATCATGGTACCTCATCAGTCAATGCCACATCATCGGTCAATAACATGTCATCGTTCCGTATATGTGAACAGTGTCGTAAACAGTAACATGGACAGTACCGTACACGTGAACAATGACATTATTCCTTTTGTACTTCTCTTAAGGTTTTCGACTGTCCTGAGTTCAAAAGTGATGTCCGTTTTGCTATCTGATCTCTCGCTCATTGTGAAATGACTATAATGTCCCTAAAATACATAAAATACTTAATTAAAATAAAACATACATAATTAAATCATAAGAGGTTTAAATATATAAAAGTAAGAGTGTTAGTAAGACTTGAAATATAAAATAACGATTTTTTCCTTTATAAATATACACTTTTTAACACTCAACATATATAAATATTACATTACAGTTAATTTTTAGCATTAAGTACTAGTACAAAGTAAACAAAATTAATAAATAATCAAACATCGTCGTAGACACACACACACACACAAATAACTTTGGACTAGATTAAGGCAGCAACAACAATAGAATTATTAACATGAAAGCAATTGCTAACCTTGTCCAATCTCTTTCTTTTATTATGTTGAAGTCTTGTGCTCTGCGGCTGCTAGATTCTTTTAGAACAAAAGCAAAACAACAACAATGTCTCAAGAAAAGAAAGAAAAATAATGATTAATAAAAAAGAAAAAAGAGTTAACGACGTGTGTTTGTTAGTTTTTTAATTAGCCAAAAAGGGTAAGTTTTTGTGATTACTAAGAAAATTCAAGAATAGATCTAATCTTATCCATATAATTACTTAATTAACACGTGTCTAAATCTCCTATAAAGAAAATTCAAGATTAGGAGAGGATCCAAATCCACTTAATAAAGGGTTTCAATAGCATATTAGAGCGCCGTCAATAACTTTTATTGTCTTTGTTTTCCCTTAAAAATTTTGAAGTGGATAAAATCTAAATTAATGTTTTCGTCTTCTAATTGTTTCAATATTTAAATTCAAGTGATCATTCAAAAAATTTACTTGAAAACCACTCGCCCAAACCACTAAAGGTTAATATGATTAATTTTTTTTAATAATTGTTTTTAAAAAAAGGTATGGTAATGAACAAATCCTAAATTAATGTTTTGGTTTCTTACCTCTCCCAAAACTTAAATTTGAGTGGTAAGCCAAAAAAAAAAAATTAGTTGAAAACCACTCGATGAAATGTTCCGAGGAGCTAATACAATAATATTCTTGTTGTTACTAAGGATATGTTAAAATAAAATGTGAAAAATCATCCCAATAAATAACAAGTAAAACTTCTATAAGCTAACAGCCTTGAGACCATGAAAAATATTCTAGTTTAGTGAATATATAATATATCGATAAATTAGTAATTTATTAATTTATAAAGATAATATCACATTTAAAATAGAATTTTTTTTATGGAGTATAGAGATAGAATAATTAGAGAATTTAGTGATTCTGTCAAGTTATATAATACGATTGTGATTTAGTTTTAATTGAGTGAATCAGTTATGTGATTATCTTCTCGTTGGATAATTTTAAATGATAACTGTTCATAACATAATTTTAAATAACTTACCGATTAAACTAATTTTTCAAGTTTTAACAAAAGTTTTCAGTGATAACCATACAACTTAATTTTTTTTTTATAAAACCTCTACTAACAAAAACTCTATTTAAATAAGTTTTATTTGAAAAGTTAAAGCCCAAGTCGATCTTTCCTTTATTTCTTTTAACATAATGATATGACAGTGATTTTTCATCTGAAAAGTATAAAGAAAACAACAATGAACAATGAAATGCATAAAATATAATGTTAGTACAACAAAGAAAATCATAGACATATCACATGTATTTAATTTCTTTTAATTTAAACCACATAAATTAGTTAATTATTCATTTATATATTATTTGGATCCTATAAAAAAACAAGTTTTTTTTAAAATTATTATCTAATAAATTTATCAATTACTAATTTACCATGTTACTTCCATATTTAGATTGATAAAAATTATTATTTAATCAAAGTTATAGATATATCAAATGTTAAATATTTAATGAATTTCTACTGTGCTTAATTCCGCAACTTACCATCTAAGAGTTCAAAGATTCAATTTTAAGAAAAAGATATTTAATCTGGGGCAAAGATTGGTGAAGTGTAGGGGAAAGGTAAAATGGTTAAAGAAACCACAACATCCATTCGACTATTTTTTTTTTTTCCCCAATTGATATGTATTAATTTTAACACGTTTCTTAAATTTAGCACGTTTCTCCTATCGACCACGGATATGTGTCATGACTTCCAAAAAAAAAAAAAATTGTGATTAGATTGTTATTAAAAACAAATCTAATGGAAGAAGTGATAAAGCTTGGATTTTGTCATCAAGATTGCTTTGAACAGCATAAATTAAGCAACAAGTTAGACAAACGTTGACCAATTTAACGGTCAATCAATCAAAATCGATTCAAATTAAATTAGGACAACAAAATCAGTAATTAATTAGAATTTAGCGTTCAAAAAAAGGTTAAAAAAAGAAGCACTTTTACTTGCATCACTATAAAAAGTATAGGAAAGTTCCCAGAAAATAGATAGACTCAAAGTTGGATTTTAGGCTCTTGCTACGGTGCAATAGCTGCAACGTGCATGCACCCGGCACCCCTACTTTTTCGTTAGTAATAATTGATGACAATATTGTCGTCATATATGTAACAAATTTTCCTAATTAAAAAAAAATATAACAATATATTACTAATAACAAAAAAAGAATAGAAAAATTATTATTTATAATAATTAAAAAAAGAAACATAATGAATGTACGATGTAACTAATTCCCCGTAGTCAAACCCTGAATTGAAATCACTTTGAAGGTACATGAACACTTTTGGCAACTACAGCTTCTGCTGACTTAAACTTGCCTCTCTCAAAAAGAATGTGACCAAATCAAATCCAGACAAAACCCAAGTGGAGCTTCCAACAAAATGAACATAAAAAGTACCACAAGAAAGAACCAACTGTACTGGGCCCCACTTGCTCACCGTAGCAGCGATGCTCTGTCACCCCCACTCCCACACAAACTAACCAAGCCCATTCCTCGAATCACCACCGCTCAGAAAACTCACCATCGAAACTCAACTCAAATCCCACGGCTGTGATCACGTCATCACAAAACATAACATGCACGTTAAGGTTGCTTAATAACTGATGGAGAGTTGCGGAAAATGAAGCCAAAATCGAATACGTATTCTTCTTTGTCACCTCGTTGTTAAAATCAAGAGGACAGAAAAATGGAAAAGCCATAATCAGGAAAGATTTTTTTCATCATCTTTTTGATAGCTTGCGTACGCGCGGTTGGGTGGCTTCTAAAATTCTATCCAATCATTTGCTTCTCACAATTCAATCTCTCGATTCTAACGTCAGTTACAGTAAGATTCCTTGATACCCTTTTGAATACCTGCCCTTAATTTTTATGAAGTGATTATAAAGTCAGAAACTTTATATCTTTTGCAATACCCAGTTTTTTTTTTTTTTCCGCTTATTCGTTTAATTCTAATGTGCTTTCGGTGTTGTTTCAGCTAATTATAAACTGTTCTTCTTTTTTCTTTTTTTTTCTTTTGTTTCCCAGTTTGTTTGAGTACTTTATTGATTTATCTGTTGTGATTATGGTCAAATTTGTATATATCCTTCTTTGTAGATTATATGAGCTTGATGTTTACTCAATTTCTGTATCTTTTTGAGTGTGAAGTTTTTTTAGTGAAGAATTGAGCTTCTAATTTGAAACTTTTATTAATCATTGGCTTGTGATTTGTTGATTTTGATATAACCATCATAATTTGTTGTGTCCGAACTCTCGATTGTGGATTGGGATTGATTCAATGCAACTATGTCTAATTTATGTTGTATTAGTTTTGTTAGAATTTGTCCATTTAAACTTTATTAAAGTAACTTCTTTGAACATAGTTATTTTCACCATTTTGGTCTTTCTATATTTGTTCATGGCCTCTTCATTCTCGCTTTTTCTTTTCTCACAGGTGCTATAGTCGCATTCACAGTGACCTTTTAAATTCAGTTACATGTTCTTAAGAATCTCCAGTTGACAATTGTATTTGCATCAAAGTGTAAGTTCCTAGGAAACTTGAGTTGCTGCTGATGGTTGCGACTTTTAATTTATGATATTGAGCATGTTCCCTAATTCATTTATCCAGGAATCAGGTACAAAGCAGCTGAGTTATTTGGGAGAGTTTCTTTAGCTATGTCCTCATCATTTCCAGTTCCTTCAACATCTCTTGAAGAAAAGTATTCAAAATTGTCCAATTCTTTTCAGGTTTCAGCAGAGAGGGAGCTGATGTCCAACTCCCCACAGATATCTGCATCGTCATCCAGATTACCGGGCAATATGCATTTTTCTTCTGTCCCACCACATGAAATGTATTCCCAAAATTCTCCTTTCATTTCTCAATCATTAAGAGATGAAGCAAGATTGCGGTCGACCCATTTCTCTCCATCAGAAGGACAACCTACACCTTTGATTAATCACCCAGAGGAAAATAAGGATAATTCCTGGTGTATAGATCCACTTCAGGATTTTCTTGATTTTCCCGAAAATGACCCCGGACAGACTGGTCTGCTGGAAAGTAATACTGGTGATATTGCATCTGATGATCGTGCTAAGAGAATTGAGTGGTGGGCAGATCAGCTCATCTCTGTTGAAGATGGTCCAGAACCAAATTGGTCTGAGGTTCTTGCTGATGTTAATGTCACAGATGCCAGACAAAAGGTTTGTTCCTCAATTGAACATAAGGTTTGTTTTATGCTCAGCATGGCGGCTGCTTGTGAAATTGCATTTTTTGAATGTGAAACAAGGGAACTGTCATATCAGTTGTCTCCTGGTATATGATGCTTAAAGTGCAGCATACATGTTCAATGTATACAATTCTCATAATATTCTCATAATTAGAATTCCTAGGACTACTTTTAGCTATTGCGTTTTATTGTTGAAAGATCTACTGGATGCCAAAGGTTGATGATCAATGGCATGAGCATAATATCCATGATCTTAATGGAACCTGTTTAATTAACAATAATTATTATTAATAGTGAATGTTATTGCTCTTTTCCATTTATCATGATACTTGGCTAGTACATGTTCATGTGTTTGATTTAATGTTAAGTGCAGTATGTGTTGCCTTTTGTCCCCAATAAATTAGATTAAGGAAATTGTTTTATTCATCTACTGGTTGGTTTCTGGCTTCTTTCTGTTTTTTATCATTCTAGACAATGTACCAGGTGCTGAAACCATCTACGGATATCCCAGCACAACACCCTCAAGTTCACCCCCAAGGTCAACAACATCAGCCTGTGTCAAATGAAGAATTTCATGCTGTTGCTAATCCATTGTCCATGACACCAGCAAACAAATCCAGAATGCGTTGGACTCCAGAACTTCATGAGGCATTTGTGGAGGCTGTCAATCGGCTGGGTGGCGGTGAACGTGCGTAGCTCTTTGAGTGACAATAACCTTTTCTTCTTTGAAATTATTTAGCTTCCTCTCATGTTGACCCACCGCATTAATTTACAGGAGCTACTCCAAAAGGTGTCTTAAAGCTCATGAATGTTGAAAATCTGACCATTTATCATGTTAAAAGCCACCTCCAGGTCTGTTTTCGTCTTATATTTTGTTCATTTAATGAACTCAATCAAGGTTGTTTAGTTAAAATTGTCACTTGAATTTCAGAAATATAGAACTGCTAGACACAGACCAGAGTCTTCAGAAGGTATGAGTTATTGCCTCTACTTTTCTTTTCCTTGACCATACTTTTATTTGATTTTCGGTTAATGTTGATATTTGGTACAATGATAGTGGGTGAAAATCATGGTTCTTTTTGCAGGAACATCAGAGAAAAAATTGAATCCTACCGAAGATATGAAATCTCTGGACACGAAAACGTAAGCAAATTCTCTACCTGGAATTTCAGTATGAAGTCAGCCTAATTTCCCATGCAATGGATTTTTATGATTAGAACATTTTGCTTGTATATTTCTTTCGAAATTAGCATCCTTTATTAGGAGTTCATGCAGTATTTAGACACTGTTATTATATAGTTTGGTGATCAGTGTTAATGAGCTTGTAGCTAGATTTTGCATTGTAACAGCCTGCACATTGAACAGCTGATGTGGAATTCTTGTAAAATGAATTTTTCCAAGTCAACCTTTCTGCCTGTCAGACAAGATTCTTGTTCCGGTGCGTTTAGGTTTTTGACATGCCTAACCTAGTAACAAACTCTTACAGTCAAGTAGAGATGAGAAGGTTGTTAATTAGGAGACCGTGAATCCTGAACTGCTTTATCTTTGTCATCACTTTCTTCTGAGCTTAAACTTAGTCATTTCCTTTGAATATCTATCTTTATCTGTTATTATTGTCGTTGATTAGCACGGTGGTTCTGGAACTGGTGGAACCTGTTTTTTGTATCTTTTTTGAGAAGTTGAAACATTCCTTTGATTTATGTAACTCTCATTCCATTTTTATCCTCGGCTTGACTTTTTGGTTCTGCTCGATGCAGGGTCCTGTTTCTTGAGGACATCTGTTGTATCTTTGCAGCTTCCTAAATGCTTGACCTTAGTGGCCCTTGTCAATTCCATTCAAAAGTTATCCTAAATAAAAATATTATTGTTACTTTAGAAGAAAACATGGCGATCATTACTGTTTGCATAAAATCACACTTTAACTTCCAATTTTCATGATCTATCAATTTTAAAAAACATGTGCATTGATGAAAACATTGATTTTATTGGAGGTACCAGCCTAAGACTTTTAGCGCTAGAATTATCTTTCTAGTTTCTATATTGCTCTCAATCTAATCATGCACAGTTAGGCTCATTTTTGAAATTCAAACCATTTATATCTGATTTTGATACCAGGACTATGAGCATCACTGAAGCATTGCGATTGCAGATGGAAGTTCAAAAGCGACTTCATGAACAACTTGAGGTACAATATTGTATGAGTGTCAATTACTCTGACCTTCAGAAGTACACTGAAGTATTAGGAACATAATTCAAGATATATAAAGACATGTATGCTTTCTCATATACTTAAATTTCAGCAATCAAATTGAGGAGGTCAAATATAATGAAGAGATCAAATGTAATTTAGTTAAGCTCTAGAAGAATGATGCTTGGGGAACCCGTAATTTTAAAATGTTCTGAGAGAGTTTGTGTTGAGTGGTTCAGAGAATGAACCTGGCTGCCTTTCAACATTGTAATAAAGAGTTCATTAAGTTGAGGAAGATCATTATTGCCAAATGAAAACTTGACTGCGAAATTGGTGAGGATAAAGCTATAAGATAGCAGTTGACAGTGATGAAGTTCCTGAAACAGTGAATAGATGATGCAAGAATTTATTTCAAGGGAGGCGAGTAGATGATTTATAGTACTCCCTGAAGTTTCAAAAAAAAATTTAACTTCTTTCTAGACCCTTTTTCCTTTCAAAGTTCGGCTTAAAAAGATTCTCTAAACCACACAATATTACATTTCTTTACATGTTCACCTAAAGTTTCTTATATTAGCACTTTTGCAATAATACTTTCCGCAGATTCAGAGAAATTTGCAGTTGCGTATAGAAGAACAGGGAAGACATCTTCAGATGATGTTTGAGCAACGAAAACAGATGGAGAACGAAAAGTCCAAGGCCTCTTCATCCAGCCTCGAAAATCCCTCTGCGCCTTTGTTTGAGTCAAAGCAACATTCTTCTCCAAATGAAACATCAATGGCCACAGAACTGGATGTTGCCAAAACAGGAGCAGACACCAGTCATGTAATCTCTGCACCGGAAGATAGTTCTGCAAGCTTAAACCAGAAGCAGAAGGCACCAGAAACCAAGACTGGTGAAGAAGTTGACCCGGATGATGATGAATCTGGTCACAAACCGGTGAAACGAGCAAGATCTGAAGCAACAGCTTTTTCACCCAAATCTGCATTGGGTAACACCCTATAGTATCGGTGTTGCTGCTCAAGAAGATGATGTGATAAGCTGGATTAGGGGTTGTGTCTCGTTTAGGAAATATTATTCTGACATTTCCAGGAATTTTTGACAGTTAGGCTGTATGATATGGAGATTAAGTACCCGTCAGGATGACATAACTTGTCCTTTCCATTTAGCGGAGAACCTAAAGCTCCGGTTTTGAGTTTATTCATCATTGTTCTATGTAAGGTTAGGCTAATCTGGCTTGGGGTTTGCATTGAAAAACTGGCAGTAGGAGAAGATGGATGTAGTTGATGCATATAATTTTGCATTGTTCATTGCAAGATGATTTACTTCTTAGTGGAATAATGGTTAAAGTGTTGTGTGTGTACTTTCCCATTTGTGAAAAACCTTTTGCAAGTTGCAAGGTGATGAAATGGCTGTATATAGATTTACAGATCATTAAGAACTCTAATTATTAAAGCAAAATGCAGGTATCAAAATATGTGGTTATATTGAGAAATTTTGATTCTGGATATCCATGAAGGCATGTATTTATGAAGATTGTGCATTCCAATCAAACAAAAGTTTGTAAATAATTGACAAATTTTACCCGGAAAAAAATCATAAAAATGTACACGTGGAGGATATCAAGAATTCAAGATAAATGATAAGATGCCAAAGTTGAGGTCGCTAAATTCGAATTTTAACTGTAATTCAAAATTATTTCTCCTCCCATGAATATGGGTAGAGATAGCTATCACCCTAAATATTAATTGCATTAAATTTCGGAACAAGTCTTGGTAGATTAATGAGTTGTACTGTACATATAGAAATATTTTAATCTGAAATCTTTTTTTTTGGTTGGAGTTAGAGAAAATTATTAAGTCATATGATTTATTATACACACACACACACACACACACACACACACACACACACACACACACACATATATATATATATATATATATATTTTACAATTAGGCATTTCTAATTACATTTTCGTGATTTACTTATATGACTCTTTTTAATTGATTATCATTTACATTTATTATAATATAAATTTTATCGAGAATGTATATCAATTTCTCCTTTTCTTTTAAGTAAATACACTTGTTGGCTTATTGTAAAACATTTGGTAGATGAACATGGGTCAACTTTAATATTAGTTTGACGAAGATGTTGACTTTTTTAATTTTATTTTTTTAGTAATTAACTAATTGTATTTTACCTTTTAAAAAAAGAAAACTAATTATAATTTAGTTCTATTGTTTCCTCATTAAAAAAAGGAAAAAAAAAAGTCTATTGTTTCGCGTTATGGTCAGTGTCTCCGAAGACACTACTTTTGCTCTTTAAAAAATTTAAGTCATTATACTTTATTTTAAATTATTAAATGTTTATTAAAGTTAATGGGTTAAATGGTTGAAATAACTAAGAGCGGTGATATTTAACTTTCTCAATTTCTCTCATCAATTCTTATTATTTAATCAACCTCATTTATTTTACAATTCCAAAACCTTACCCACCTTCCATCACCATCACAAGCCACCATTTTTTATCATTCATTCCAATTCTAACAACTTCATTGCTAGCCCATTTTTATTATTTGTCATCCATTCTAATTAGTTTATAAATTTCCTGATTTTTATACTGAAATTTTTCTTTACCTCTTTTCATTTGATAATATTTTTATTTCGATACTATCATATCAAGTCGCTAAAATCAATTCTAAAGAAAAAAGGTTTTAGTCAACCAATGACTAAGGGCTAATGGTGCAGTAGCTTGAAGGGGTAATAGTGGGGGGTGAATGTGGCTAGGATTTCTAGAATTGCGATTTTGTAATTATGTTTTATTATTTAATAAGTGTAATTGTATAAATAAGTGAGATTAATTGAAACATAGTGGCCAATAAGAGAAATTGGAGGGTTAAACATCACCGTCCTATAATTAAATAATCAAATTGTTTAATTGATATCCATTTATGGATCGAGTTTGAACTTTTATCGGGCTTATCAAATCCCAATTTGCAGTTCCCATTTGCTTTCACATTGCCATGCTCAAATCTTAAAAGAGGTAAAGGGACTAAAACTTAAATTTGGTCTTCATGCAACTATTATATATGTATGTATTAGTTATATTATTAAATGGTGGAATTATTTGTACTCTAAAAGTTATTATGATCACTTTAATTAAAAAAAAAAGTATTACAAAAATATTCATCTAGTGAATGACTATTAAGGATAATTTATCATAAATCAATACTGTATAATTACTTTAAACACTCATATAACACACTCATTATTTAATTTACAATTTTCATACCTTAAACCGTAAAATTTTTATTTCCAACATCTTTGATAAATATTTTGATGAAAAATGAGAAAATTAATTACAAAATATGTGTGATACTTTTTTGTTTCAAAAAATAAAAGGAAACAAAAGTGCTTTTCTTCTCTCTTTTTTTTTTGCCGGGCCCCCGGGCCGGGGGGGGGGGGGGGTGTGGCGGGGGCTTTGGCCCTTCGTCGTCTTCTTCATCTCTTTATCTCTTTTTTTTTTTTCTTTTCCAAGTATTCATAGAATATTTTAATTATTACTTCCTCATTGCAAGTTATTTTGGGTGTAAAATTTAATTTTGAACATAAATAAAAATAATTAATAATTAAAATTATTTATGACTTAATTTTATTTTTGTAAGCATATGTTAAATTTGTTAAAATTAGTGCGCTAAATAATTTTATTAGTATTTTAAGGAAATAAAATTAAGTAACTTAAGTAATTTAAGTTAGGTTATTTTTAGAATTTTAAACAATGGACAAAGTAAATTTTATTTTTTTTATAATTAGTGTATGAACACAGAATAATAGAGTGTTTAAAATAATATTTAGAGTGTAAATAATTCTACTAATTATTGAATAATATTATTTAATAATTTTTCTCGACTTTAATAAAATTTGAAATTTTAAATTAAAGTAGTATTCTCTTTTTCTATAATCTTTTTTTAGTGAAAGGATCATCACTTTATTAAAGTAAAAATGTATAGTAAAATTAAAAAAATATAAATTTTAATACATTAAAATTATATTTTTATATTTATTAGTAAATTAAAATCTATATTTTCATATATATTTACTTTATTAAAATAAAGATATTTAGAGAATTATTATATATATAAAGGGAAAAAACAGATTCATTAAACACCTACATAAACTTATTATTACAGGCTAGGGGTGGGCATTTGGTTCGATTCAGTCCGAACCGAACTGAACCATATTATGACAATTTGGTTCGGGTCAAAACCGAACCAAATTACCAAACCAAATGGTTCAAGAAAAATTAAAATTAAAAAATAGTTAATAATTTATCTTTTTTATTTACGTTTGTTAATTAATATATGATATTATATATATCATAACATACACTTTATTTTATTTTTGAACTTTGTTATTTTAATTTATTATTGTTAGATTTAATTATATTGGTTATTATTTATGGATTTCTAGATTGTTTTTGGAATTTATTATGTTAATTTACTATTGTTAAATTTTATTATGTTGTTTATTGTTTGTTAATTTATAAACTCAAGATTATTATTGTATTAATAGTGTATTATTATATTATATTTTTTTTATTGAATAATGAATATATATGATAAAATCAAATGAAACCGAACCGAATTAAACCGAACTAAATTATACAATCAAACCGAGCCAAACTAAATTAATTTAGTTCGATTCGATTAGGTTTTATAATTTAATTCGCATTTGATTCATAAATTTATAAATTATTTAGTTTCAGTTTGATTCGGTTCAGCCCTGAACCGAACCAAACTGAATAGTGCCCACCCCTAAAATCTACAGACTAACAAAGCGCACAACCTCGACACACTGCTACTATGCCAGCATCAATAAACACAACCTAGAAAAAGAAAATTACATTAAAATAAAACAAAAAATAGAAGCAGAAGAAGAAGATTTCGAAGATGTTGTTTCAGGTGGGAGGACAAGGCACACGGCCGACGTTCTTCGAGATGGCGGCTGCTCAGCAGCTGCCCGCCAGTCTTCGAGCCGCTGTCACTTACTCTGTTGGCGTAAGCTGTACATATTCACCGTACAAATTATTATTTCTATAATATATATTTTTTTGGCAGCTCTGTATCTTTCCTTGATTGCAACTGATAAAATAATGCTCTGACCCAGTTGAGTTTTAGTCAATTTTTTCTTTCATTTCCCTTTGAAATTAATACCCTTTTAAATTCTGATTGTTTAATGATAGTTTTTAAAGTCTTTCTTTTGTAAAAAAGAAAAAAAAAGTTGGGGTTTTAGAGTTTATAGCAGAAATTTGATGACTGCACTTGTCATTTGAAGTGAAACTTCAGCAAGTTTTGCTTCCAAGGCATTAAATTTACTCACCTTGGATTGAATTTGTAATATAATGTGTGAGATTGCAGGTTTTGGCATTAAGAAGACCGTTTCTCCATAAAGTTTTAGACTATGAAGACGAGTTCTTTGCTTTGCTTATGCTGGTTCTCGAAACCCATAGTTTGCGAAATACAGGTTTGTTCTTGTTTTTGTCTTTATGATGTGAAATTGATGAAATCTATAAGCCGGTCCTAAAGCCCATGATGGTCATTCCTTGTGCATGTGGTTGCAAAATTGATAGAAAATCCAATTTTACACTAATATTCTACCAATTAGGCTATTGATATCCACTCTATACATATCAGCCCTGTCCGTGCTGATCAGTAACTCATATCATTTTGCATGATCTCTTGTAGCCTGAGCATGCTGTTGGTTCTTTTACAGTTGCCTTGAGTTTGTTAATTGGTTGACTTGCTTCTTCAGATGCCTCTTTTTCTGAATCGCTATATGGTTTGCGAAGGAGATCTATGAGAATAAGAGCAAAAAAGGATGATACTCGATTGAAGTCCAGTGATGGGATTCATCATTCTGGGTTAGAAAAGCGCCAAAGGGTTCTTTCAGTTGTATTTATGGTATTCTATTCTGCTCCTTATCTGGCTATGGCTTTGTCATTTTGAGTTTCGCTTGATTCCTACATTGGTTTGTATATATCACCTCGTGTATTCGTTGTACTTGAGCCATGTATTACCAAGTGTATCCATATCTTTAGTTCATTTTCATTTTAATCAACAACTTCCCTTAAAGGCCTGGCTTGATGAAGGGGTTTGGTTTATAGACTTGATTTTCTGTTTAGGTTGTGTTGCCATATTTTAAGTCAAAATTGCATTCAGTCTACGACAAAGAAAGGGAAGCCAGGCTACAAGCAAGTTTATGGGGACCTACTGATGAAAGATTTGATGATGCGGACTATTTTGGTGGAGAGGGGAACTCTCTTGTTTCTAGAGGAGGTACAGATGCAGAAACATCAGTTAGAACACGTTTAACGAAGAAAATTCAGAAAATAATATTTGCTTGCTATCCATGGCTACATGCTAGCTGTGAAGGTACTTGCAGTTTTAAGTTCTTGTTATGTGTCTATATTGGTAACCGTGCTGATCATTAGAAAATTTAAGCAAGTTTTTGGGAGGTTTTATAATCTAGTAAAGTTGGAATTAAATGTTATAAGACAGTTATTAGTTGAATTACTGGAGATTGGACATTCGTTTTGTTGAATGATATCAATCTTGAAGCTGTAATTAAACTTTTTCCCAACTCCCATTTATGATCTTATTTCTTGAGGTCCCAAATATATATGCTTAAAACTTAAAAGAATAAAAAGTTAGTTCCTACACATGAGGATGAACCTTTTAGATTACTAAACTTTTGTCTATTTGGGGAGTTCTACCGGCGCTTGATTAGAGTGTACAGTTACTAAACGTTATTTACAATTTAAGTTACTAGTGCCTAATTAAAGATGTGGTGTACAAGCTTTGACACTACCATTACAAAAAACAAATACAGCATAGTATGAAGGTCTTCTTGTTGTCTTCCCCATATTTTGTGTTTATATCAATTAATATATCTTTTCTAATACAGGGTTTTTCCAATGCAGGATTATCATTCACTTATCAGCTCTTATATCTGCTGGATGCTACTGGCTTCTATTCTGTAGGATTGCATGCCCTTGGAATCCATGTTTGTCGGGCTACAGGGCAAGAGCTGGTAAAATATTTGGCTAGTATTCTTATGTTAAGTCATCAATATTTGCATCAGTCAGGAAAATTGTGAACCAATAGATAACTTTTTGAATCTCCTTTCGAAAACATGTATGTATTCATTATTTGCATGGTTATGAGCCTATAGATTCCTGAGAAATTTTGTTTAAAATCATTATATTTTTGTCTGTTTGATGTACATCTCAGCACTTACTGCTTGACCTTTTGATGTAAAGTAGATGGATAATTCTTCTAGAATATCCAAGATACGAAGCCGTGAACGTGAGAGACTTCTTGGCCCTCTATGGTTGAAGGTATAATTTCAGTATCTTTATTTGGTTGGTGACTTTAATTAACTGATGTACCAGACAGAATTAGTTTGCAGATATTGAAAAGTCTATTATTGTAACCCGAAATTATTATTTAGATTATAGCATACTGATGTCGTATCAATCTACTCTTACAGAAATTACAAGGAGCATTACTTAGCTGTGCATACACGATGCTTGACTATGCACAGACTGGCTTGATTGCAGCAGTATTCTTTTTTAAAGTGAGTGTGATTTACCTGCATATGAATATGATGCATGTCCTTTATAAAAGGGTAGTTATCTTTAAAGAGCTTTGCTTCTGGAAACCAGATAGTATAGATCATGCAACAACTGGACAGTTTCTGAATACTTATGCTATTTTTGTTTTTATCATTGCAATTTAATTATTATTATTATTATTATTATTATTTTGTGTCTATTTTTTACAAATAAATAATGTAAATTACTCAGATGATGGAATGGTGGTACCAATCTGCTGAGGAGAGAATGTCAGCCCCAACTGTGTATCCACCGCCCCCACCGCCTCCACCCCCAAAGGTGAAAAAATAGTCAATTTTTCTTTGATTTTCTATTTCTCTCTCTCTCTCTCTCACACACACACTACAACATATGCATGTGTGTGCTATGCATAATTTAACATAAGATTATGTATGAGCATATAATGTCACTTGAGGCAGAGAATGCAGGATTTGTTTCTATGGATATCAAAGGACCACTTCTTCTTGAAAATGCTTTTAGCTTCTTGTTTTGCTGAGAAATTGTGACTTTTGTCATCTTAAAACTTTCAATTCTTGTATCTTTAAAAATTCCATATCAGACGAAATTAAATGTGGTACTATGTTGACTAAATTATATCTTAAACAGGCTGCCAAAGAGGGTATTCCACTGCCACCTGATAGAACAATCTGCCCATTATGCTCACAGAAGCGTGCAAATCCATCTGTAGTTACGGTCTCAGGGTTTGTATTCTGCTATGCTTGCATATTCAAGTATGTTTCACAGGTGAGATCTCGACTCTTAAAAATCACTAGAATACTTCAAGAATGAAAACAGATCTCACTGTGTTTGGGTCTAGATTTATTAACTTCAATTTTTTCAAAGCTCATGTTTTCGAAGATTTTTAATTTGATCTCGATCGAGTCCCTTTCTCAGCTGAAAATATAGTGGCCTCAATTTACAGTTTCAAAAGGCATAAGCAAGTTAATGATTCTATAGCACTGGATGGCCTTTACATTTTACCATCCATCCAATGTGTGCAGTGCAATCAATACATGGAACTTCGATTTTTCTTTTACCTTTTGCAATTTTCTATTATCCTACTTGCTTGTATATCTTCTTAACTATCGACTTTTCTTTTGTGGAATTATATGGACACAGTATAAGCGTTGCCCAGTGACATTGATGCCAGCAACTGTTGAGCAGATAAGGAGACTCTTTCACGATATGTAGAAGCATTGTAGATGAATTTGGTAATCAAGCAATGTAGACAAATTCAGTAATCAAGCTAAGTGAACAAGCAAAGAAAGAATTCAGTAGGCGAATTCAGTAATCAAGCCAAATGAATGAGCAGACGCCAAGACACGAGCATTGTGATCCCAAGCCAATAAAGCATCAGAGTTTACTTATTAGGTGCCATACGCTGCTGTGCCAAGCCAATGATTGTATACATAGACATATTCCAAAATCTGTCAACACAATTATAGCATACTGATGAATTGGATGTACACATCTAATTGACCACGACACAATTCTACCTAAATATAATAAATTTCCAAGTCGAAATTTCAGTACAGTGAACATCTTATATTAAGTGAACGTCCAAATCTAACAATTCGGCGAGATCATAAAGAATGAGTTTTTGTAATTAATATATTTCTCGAATTTAATTCTTACAAATAAATATAAAAATTAATGAGGATATTCGAAATATGTAAAATTAACAAAAGTTTAAAATAAAAACTAGAAAATTATTTTATACAAATATATATTAATGTGAGGTACGGTCTAAATCTGCAATGTATTGATGATATAACCGTTTTATTTTTAAATCAAAATGGCTTGATGATATTACATTCTCTTACAAATCAATGGTGCGTTGTTCTATACCCATCAAGCAGGATTAGGAGATTCAGCGATTTTTTTAGTTTTTTGGTTTGGGGGGGCGGGCGAGGGCAAATAAAAGAAAGGTGACCATGCTCACAACTTAAGCTTAAGACTATGTCGAAAACTCTATCCAAGAATCCAGCCTTGATTGCAATGGGGTAGCATGCCACTTCACTTTCTCATCCTGAGCAAAAACGATTTATCAATACCCACATGTTACATACAGATAAGCAAACAGATTCCAAAACAAATGGACCTCATCTTACCTCACAAGTTTTGCTTCTCCTTTTGGGCATTCCTTGGCTGGAAGAGCCTGAATCTGAATTTATAATCTTCCCTGTATGACTCCAGTAGCTCCCAATTGTACCTACTTTAGGTTCATCAGGACTGCCGCATCTCCTTGACTGTCTTGCAGATGTAGGCACAGATAATTCTTTCACCTCTTCAACTGTTAAATCCCCCAAAATTGGCTTATCCTCACGATTTTGACTTGAATTTCCATCAGATATGATACTAGTATTGGACATTGGTGTTGCTTTGGAGTCAACTAACCAGCTTGAAAGGCTCGTATCAACTGCAACATCTCCATCCACAACCTCATTCTTCTTATTAGGATTCAGTTTCAAACTCCGAGTTGTTAGCTTAAAACTAGGCTCTGGACAAAAATTGATGTTCTCTTTGTCGTGACAGTTGAACGGATTTGTTGTCGCTCTTGCTTTGATCACTTTCCATTGAGTAAGATTTTCAACTGGATTCAGCACAGAATGAACACACTGACTCCCATCTCCAGCCTCATCAAGTTTTTTATTAGCACTACATTTAGGCATTGGACTATTAACCTCCTTTTCCCCCAATTCAACTTCGCAAACTTGTTTTCTAGACTCTATTGACAGTGAAAACAATGAATCTGATGACTCTTCTTGAACTAAAAACATTTGTCGATTACTACCCAAATCATCAGAATCACCATTACCATCATTTATCTCACTTCCTTCTGGTTGCAAATCTTCATCACAGTCATCTTCACTAGCAGCACAATTTTGGTATCTATAATTTGGAACTTTTGGTGTCTCTCCTATGTTTTCACTTCCTTTTCTCTCAATTTTTTTCACCAAGTCATCATCACCTCTCTCTTTCTTCTCGTTCTGTTGCTCCAAGATATCGATCTCTTTATCATTCTCATTGCTTTTGACCAAATCAACACTCTCCTCGTTCTCATTGTTTTCCACCAAATTATCAATAACAACTTGCTCAATAGCCAACTCTTCTTCAAGAGTCTTGACATTTAAATCAGAAGTGACTTTCTTTATAGTACTGCAACAATCCAATGCCTCCTCCACCTTCTCTCTACATAAAAATTCATGCAAAAGAATATACATAATCTGGCAAAATAAATATACATTACAAAATAGGAAAAAGGACAGCGACCCTTGGCTTGACGAAATAGTCACTGAGACTCCTTTTTGAGCAATTATGTTCTAGTGAAATACAATTGAGTCACTATAGTCAGAGCGCATAATTGACTCAAAAGAAAATCTATGTGACCATTTCTAAATATGATAGGATCTCTCTCACCATTTTGCTGCCAAATCACGGGCTACCGCTGTTCTTTTCCCTCTAAAAGAACTTGGACATTGAAGAGGGGGGGGGGGGGGGGGAAGGGAAGAAGGCCAGTCAGAAATGTAAGCTTACTTTGATTCTGCAATGGGTTTTTCAGGAGCTTCTTCTTTTGTCCATTTAACCAGTTGAAGAGCTTCACTTACTTTATCTCTCTGCAGAAAATTTCATTTCATCAATCATTTGCTTCCAAAAACAAACAAAATAAAAAAAAATGAAAAAAAAGAAGAAGCAAAATACCAATAAGAAATAAAATCCGTAAGTTTGGATTTGGAAATAGACTTACTGGGGAATCAGGCTGAGTTGCAATTGCTTTCACCAAATGCCGGCGCTTTCGATGCTTACAAGCACAAGTGCCGCAAATATATGCAAAAAAGCACCCCATTATATTGTTATGAGCCCAATTAATAACAGTTATGATAATAATTTTGACTTCAATGATGTAAAAGCACTTTTTTTTTTCCTTTCTCTCAAGCGAAAAGAACAGAAGCGCTCCTTTTTTTTTTTTTTTGACTCTTTTAGAAAATATGAGACTAGAGAGTAGAGAGAGAGAGAGAGAGAGAGAGAGAGATGTGGAAGAATAAAAATTGGAGAGTGGATGACAGAACGGTCAAGAAATTTGAAGCATCATTATTATCTGAAGAGGATTGATAGAAAAAGTGACCGTTAGAATCTGTTTATTTAAAACTTTTGTTGTGGGCTTCATTAAGGCAAGGATGGTAGACAAAGCCGCCCGACCCAAGTTCGGGTATTTCAGATCGGGTCAGTAGCCCGGCTCGAAAATTCAAAAAATGATAAAAAATGTATTATTTAATTAAAATACACTTTTTTTAATCTATATTTAACTTACCCATAATATATTTTTTGGAGTTTCAAATTTTAATGCCCAATTTTTAAAGCCTAATCCAACAAAAAGTAAAATTTTATAGATTATAAATTTGTAAAACAAAATGAAAAAAATAAAATAAAAAAATGTAGAATGTAAAATTCAGAGAGCCGAGTCGGGCCGAGCCTAACCTGACCAAAGACATACTAGGATAGGGCTTAAATTTTATCAAGCTCAATCTGAATCTGACATTTTACTATCCCTAATTTAAGACAAGTGTGTTTCATTTGGCTTTGTTTAATGCTTCAATGTGGATCACGATCCCTGCTGTATACACGTCTCTTTTGTTTTCTATTCATTTGTCTTTATTTACACATTAGATTTACAGCATAAAACTAATAAATGCAATTGAGTATACTTGTTGGGATCCATACATTAGCTTAATATTAAAGAAAGTTCAATCTACAAATTTCAACTAAAGAAAAAATTTTTAAAATATGCTCGTATACATACTTTTGAAGAGACATTCAAACCTTTGATTTTAAGAATGAAGAAAGAAAATATCCACCACTTAACCGATAAATAATTTGAATTGAAATCTTTATTTTGAAAAAAACCAAAATAGCAAAATCCATTCATTTGTTCTAGTTGATTTGAATTTTGAAAAATATTTGTGATGCTAACAAAGAGGATTTTTCTTTTTCTTTTAAAAAATAATAATAAGAATGTTTTATCAACATTTTTTTTTATTTTTTTAATCTTATTTTTTTCTTTAACACTTCCATAGTTTTCTTCAAATTTGATCTTCTCGTGACACAAAACAACATACGTACACTTCACATTCAATTTTTATCTTGATTCTCTAATTTATATAATAACTCATAAGAAAGTAATAATCAAAATCTAATGTCATTAGTCAAGAAATAAAGGCCATGTTCATTTGCTGGAAAATAAGGCAGGAGAAGAGAGATTTTTCATTTGCTCTAGAATATCCTTTGTTTAGTTGGTAAAAGTGAATTGGAAATTAAATTTCGTTCTACACCCAATTTCTGTTATTTGAGAAATTTAATTTATGTATTGAAGAGTAGGGAAATTCGGATTCCACACCATGAAAAGGCCGTGTTTTCCTATTTTACCCTATTTTAATTTTGATTTTTCAACTTTATCCCTAAACAAATCTAAATGGAAAAAGCCCTACTTCCCTCATAACATCACAACCTCTCACTCAAAATCGACAGATCCTCTCTCTCTCAACTTCCAGTAGCTGTCACCGGTGACAGCTTTTGAGCAAACAAAGTCATTCCAAATTTCATCAGCCCCTCACATCTTCCTTACAGCTTCAATCTCTTAGTCTCGGCTCTCACATTGTCAACTTCGACCCCTCAGTCTCAGATCTCCCGGCTTAGAACGGCAGAACGACTAGTGATTTTGTCAACTTCAATCTCTCAGTCTTTAGTCTTAGGTTTTCAATTTTATTTTTTAAATTTAAGAATTTCTTTTAATGAACAATGAAGCTCAAAGAGAGAATTTGAATGTTGAGAATGTGAGAGATGATGTTGATGAAGCAAGTGTGTCTTTCTTACTTGCTTCACAAAAACGTTTAAACATTTCAAACAACTCATCAAGAAGGAGTATAAATGAAGATTCTAGAGAGCTTGGAGAACTTAAAGAGCCAACAACTCTTATCATTGCACAAATAAAAGACTATTCTAATGTCATTAGTCTAGTTACGGGACAAGAAATCAATGACAAACAATTAGAATCGAGTGAAGAGTTGAAGAAGATTAGTGGTCTTACAATGATAAAACGACTTAGAGCCACCACTTAAATTGCTTGTGATAGTGCTGCCGCTCAATGTTTTTTATAGTCTTTGTGATGATGATAGAGAAACACTAGTTAAACTTTTCCCTTAATGGTGAAATTTAACTCATGCTTATATTTATAATTTATAAATGTCTAGCTTAACTCATTTGAGCACTAGGAATTTGACTAAATATTTTTTGTTATGATTTAGTTTTTTCATATTTTGGAATGTCTTTGAAATTTGAAAATATTACAGTCATATTTTGAAATTTGACTAAGTATTGTTTATTATTTCATTTGAGCATTTGAAATTTAATATCTTTGTAGTAATATTATAGGCTATTTTTTAAATAATATTAATGTTTCTTTTTTTAAAAAAAATTTTGATAAAAGCACTTGGGTAATAATTGGCAAAAACACTTTTGACAATAACAAGCAAAAAGGTAAAAGCACTATAAATGTAGATAGGACATTGAGAATGAAATATTAACCTTGAAACTAATTTTTAAATGGTTAAACATATTTATAGTTTTAATTAATTTAATAATAGCTATTAAAAATCTAATACAAGGATAAATTTATTCAAATAAAAAATTATAAAATTTATTTTCCTCTATTAATTCTATCCTAAATTGAATAAACGAAATTAAACTCCCCAACCTTTTCTTCTTCTTTCCTTTCTCCTCTTCTCTTTACTCTTTTCCTACAACCAAACATGGTCAAATAGTACATAAATTGGTTGGCTGTACACTTGTGTTTCTATGATATTTTCGTTAACAGCCTGAATGTTATTTATTTTTACTTAAAATGAGTCCTTCGTCGGAAAAAAAAACACATGCTCAAAATTTCATCATTTTATAGCATTAATTTAGAGGCTTATTGACCGGACAAATTTACCATCTAAAACTTTCTTGTTAAGTTATAAGATAATCATCTAACTAACATACAAGCCTCACCCCTAAAGAAAATAAATCTTTTATTATTTAATTCATCTTACAATCTGAAAGACACATAATAATGTAATCCTTTTAGTTGAACCTGAAATTTATTTTTGTCCTTTAACAAGTCAACAACTGTTAAATTTAACAGCATTCAATTACAATTCAAAGAAAACAGGATACACGTTTCTTAATTCACTCAACTTGCAATTATTATTTTTTATTATTTTTTTTATTTTATTGAATTACGTTACAAAATATTTATATTCACAATTAAAATTCTATTTAAATTCTAGAATTCTTAGCTTAATTTTGTATAGTGCAGTCGGAATATATGAATACATAATGTTTAGAAGAAAATCTAATTATACACAATACACAAAGGAGCATTCGAAACCATCAACTTTAAAAATAGGCGAGGATGTGACTACCATACAATCAAAGAGTGTTTTTCAAATTTAGATTAGTATTTTTTAATATTACAATACAATTTGACTTATATTTTAATAAGAAATCTTTCGAGACTTGTTCGATGTGGTTCATCAAAAGTTCAGCTCGAAAATTTACTTGTAAGAAGGATGGAGAGGTCTACGCCTAAATTAGAAGACAATTTGGCTCTCATAACAAAACATCGACACATGAACCATTGATCTTAAGGATGAGATAGTGAGACGTCAAATACTAAATTAAGGAGTGATTGTACAACTTGTGATTAGTTTGATCAAGCTGAAGTATATGATTTTGTTTTTATTTTTACTTTTTAATTCAATATGTGTCTTATTCATGAGTAGAACCTTCGTTATCTATTTTGAGTTTTCTCACTGAAAAATGATCATGTTTCCTTCGCCAAAGAGGGATATAAATCGTATCCTTCAGTTATACACACACACACACACAATAAGGACATAAATGGAATATGTCATTGTTCCCTCCCTCGACGCTATAATCAATTTCTCGCAATCAAAGACGGAAATCGAGTGAATACTTGAGTTTATGGGTCCACGAATCCGAACCGGCGGCCGACCACCTCGGTAAATAACAACCGCCTGTTTCATCAATCATGCTTCTGTCCCTATGGTCCCCAGTCCCCACATATCCTTCCCAATCTGGATCATCAAAATTGATGACGGTTCTGATTAAAGCATCATACGGTTGTCTTCTGTACACCACCAAAGCTTTAGTCTCATATGTATTAATCACACGTGTGTAAGGTATCAAATCAAAGTTTTTCTTTTTAATAATTAAGTAATTAAAGGCTTCTCATACACATCAAAACCTTAAAGAAACAAAATCATATGAAAATTTTTAATTAATATTAATGTTAACAATTACTAAATAAAAATTTAATTATTATTTTTAATAAGCTCGGTGATATGTACAAAATATAAATAGGTGCATTGGAAACTCAAAATAAAAAAATCCATCGAAAAAAATACTCTCGCGACACATAGAGATAGTCAAACTCTTGACCTTGGAAGACAAGATGCAAAGATGCAAGTCACTTTTACCTAAATAATTTTACAACTATTGTGGTACAAATCACAGTCATTCGTCCATAATTTTCTTTTCTCATGTAAAATAAGGAGCTCTTCAAGTTTAAGATATTGCATTATAAGTCAATAAACATTATTATATACTATGAATTTGAATTTTTTACTAGACTGAACTTTTGTAATATGAAATTTTTTAGTATTATAATTAGTAGTTATATGATAAAAAATTATGCGTGCACTTCTATAAATGTTGCCGTGGTAGAAAATTAAGAAAAGATCGGAGTAGTTTAGTTCAATAATAGATCCAAATTTTGTAACTTTCTTTATACAATGACTTTTCTCTCATCTCATTTTTTACTTTTTTTATGTGAAAGTAAAGTTTTCATTAAGATAGAACAAAGAATAACATCAAAATTTCAGCTGGGCAATTTTCTAGCCATACAACAGTAGTGTCATAATCCAATGTTATCTTTGCTAAAGCATGAGCAATAGTATTGCAACGTCTTAGAACATGTTGAATTTGCAGCCCATTTAAGCTCTTTAAGCTAGCTAAACTATGGTTATTTTCTAAAAGATTTCCGTTTTGCTTCCCTGCTTGTTGCAAGAGAGGCCAACTACTTCTTTTGAATATGACTCTATGATCATTGGTATGAAATTATCATTTTGAGCTAGCTAGATGCCAAAATTTACTGCTTCAGCTTCCATGCAAGCCACATTCCCTTTATAAAGAACCCTCTAAATTGTTGCTGCTATAACCTTGCCCCTAGAGTCTCTGATAACCACTCTTAGCACTGCTGTCTAATTTAAAATTCTAATGGCAGCATCTACATTCACCTTATACCACCCATTTGGAGGAGGTAACCATGCTTGTTGGTTACTGCTTTGATGCTTGGAGGATGTTTGATCAGCTGGAATTTTTATTATTTTATATGATTTTACAACAGCTATAGCCCTTCCCATTGATAATTGGGAATCTTCTTCCTTCTCTTTGAAGATAAAAGTATTCCTTGAAAACCATATCAACTAACACGCAAGAATTATCATATCCATTTCTTTATTGCCTTTTATTTTTTGCCAACTCTTGAAGAGCACTTAACAAATCCTACTGGTCCAGTAATTTGATATTCTGATGAAATTCAGTCAATTTCTAGACCTTTTGAGTGTGCTTGCATCTCATTAAAGAATGAAAAGTGTATTCACTCTCCCTCCCACATCAGCAACAAATTGGCTCATTAATGACCTTTCCCTTCCATGACCTTTTGAGCGATTTGTGTTGCTATTAAAGAACATTGGAGATTTCTCAAAATTGAAGATCTGACTCGAAGTAGTTGCATAAACATCAAAAACCTTCTTTGAGTTTTTATAATCTGCATTGGAAGCTCTTGAGAAAACCAAGCTGTCATTTGCAAACAGAAGATGAAAAATGGAAAAAGCTATAATAAACTTCAATCCATGAATTAGATTGTGCTTTTTTGCTTGCATGAGTAAATTTGAAAAAACATATGCACAAATGATGAAGAGATATGGTGATAGTGGGCATCTTTGTCTTAAGCCTCTTTATGGATAGATTAAGCCTTTAGCCACGCTATTAATCAAAACTGAAAAGCTTGTTGTGGATATACATTTCATAATTAGATTCACCTAATTTAAAAAGCAGTCTAGCTACTGCGTTGTATTTTTTAAAATGTTCCACTCAATTCTATTATAAACTTTGCTAATGTCTAATGTAAGTGTTACCTGCCCTTTTTTTTTTCCCCTGCTTTGTCTAATTTTATTGAGACATTTATACCCTATAATTACATTAACAATGATTAACCTATTTGGGATAAAAGTGCTTTGGGTTGGGGAGAAAATATCATTCAAGATTTATTTTAGTCTATTTGCCAATATTTTTGCCACAATCCTATAGATAAAATTACAAATGCTAATCGGTTTAAAATAAATCACCATTCTAAGATTATGCATCTTTGGAATCAAGACAATATAAGTATGATTTAGGGGTGCTATACTACTTTCCTTATTGAGGATGTGTAGGCATGTAGTGGTCACTCCTTCTTTGACTGAGCTCTAATGCTTCTGAGAAAAAACTACTGGAAGACCATCCAGGCCTAGATAGTCAAACTGAAATTTCTTGGATAATCTTTAAAATTCAAAAGCCACATATAGTCTAGATCCAGCTTTAAATAGTTAATTTTAATATATATATATATATATATATATATATATATATATATATATATATATATATATATATATATATATATATATAACAGTCAGCTGAAAGATAGTCAAACTGAAATTTCTTGGATAATCTTTAAAATTCAAAAGAACTTGTAAAGCTCAAGGATAATCAAGTTCCAACATGTTGTAAGAAATTGTAATGGCTTTTCTCTTTCTTTTATCAAAGTTAGCTCTTGAAAATGTGGAACATGTCTATTGGACAGGTAATGTCCTAACTCAATTCTTGTACTTATTTAATGAATTTTCTCAATGAAAGATTTACTTTTGCATAAAGTAAAAGATCCAAATTCATATATTTTTTCTTAAACACAATATGTAGGTGCTAATTAATTCATGTAAAATCTTAGATATGGATTTTAAACTGTGGAGTAAAGCCAGAATCTAGGTTGATCAATTCAACACAATGATCAATGTTAATCCACTTCACGATAAGAGAAACACAAAATGAAATCAAGAACTGAAAATGAAGAAGGAAACAAAGAGAACAACACAGAAAGATAAAGTGATTCAGTACCAAAGTATTGAACATCCACGGCTGAAAATTCCCAAATGGGCTTGAAGCTTTGATTGCTTAAATGATTACAAAGAACAAATCTCTCTCACAAAGAAATTTATAATTCACTCTCTAAACCACTTGAAATCACATACACAGATGCATGTGCAACCAGCATGCTCTACCTTTTTTATATGCTCACGATTCCAGCTGTGATGTGTAACTAATTCAACAACCAACTAGTCCCACGCGTGCCAGCTCACCAAGCCACTTCAACAACCTTAATAGAATATAACTAACCTTTACAAAACTCCACCTTAGTTTTGTTCTGTTTAAGTTTCACCCACCATGGTTTCAGCACTCTCATTTTACTTAACTCACAAGCTAAAAACTCCAATCAAGGTCAGTGAGCCTTTGAACTTGACTGTAGGTAAATGATTTGTTAAAATGTCAGCCGGGTCAATTTCAAATGGAACTTTAATTACATTTATAACCTCATTGTTGATCTCATCCCTTATGTAGTGCATCATTATGTTAATGTGCTTGGTTCTTTCATAATATATAGGATTTTTACTCAACTATATTGCATTGGAACTAACACAGCTGATAGAAACTTATTCTTGTGTAAATCCTAACTCGAAAACCAACCCTTTTAACCAAATTACTTCCTTGACAGCCTTAGTAAGTGCAATTTATTCTGCCTCTGTAGTTGATAGGGCCATAATTGACTATAAATAAGCTTTCCAACTCACTGCACCTCCGCATAAAAGTAAACATATAACCTGTAATAGACCTCCTCTTGTCCAAATCACTTGTAAAATTTGAGTCTACAAAGCCAAACACCTCTATTGTAGCTTTATTCACTATGTCGTACCTTATTCCATACTTTGCAGTCCCTTAGAGATACCTTAGAACCTACTTTATTGCATTCCAATGCCTCTTTGCCTGGATTTCCTATTAATATGCTCACAAGTCCAATATTGTATGCTAAATTAGGTCTTGACCAAACCATTGCATACATAATACTGCCAGCTACACTATAATAGGGAATTTTCTTCATATGCTTAATATCATAATCAAACACAAGCTCTTGCATCTTTGAAAGCCTAAAGTGAGCTGCCAATGGAGTTGACATAGATTTTAAACCGCTCATAGCAAACATGCTCAGAACTCTTTTAACATATTCAGCTTGAGAGAGGAACAAGGTCTTAGTGTGTCTATCTCTCACAATCTGCATACCTAGAATTCTTGTTGCAATCCCCATATCCTTCATATCAAACACTTAATTTAAATCCTTTTTGAGTTTTTCTATTTCTCTTCTATGTTTACATGCTATAAGCATGTCGTCAACATAGACAAGTAAATAGATTCTATCACCACCATCAAGCGTTTTAAAATACACATAGCTATCATAATGAACCCTACAATATCCATGCTCAAGCATGAACTCATTAAATGTAATATACCATTGCCTGGGTGACTATTTCAGCCTATAAAAGCTCTTCTTAAGCAAATAGACTGTGTCCTTAGTTCTCTCTTCAATGAAGCCTTTTAGTTGAGTCATCAATATTTCTTCAAGATCAGAAAATGTTTTAATAGCTAACAGAACACTTATTAAAATGTGTTTAACCATAAGTAAGAAAACTTCATTAAAATCTATTCTTTCCTTTTGTGTAGACCTCTCAGCAACCAGTCTAGCCTTGTATTTTGGAGTTTCAGAGGCTTCTTCTTTTAAGTTTATAGATCCATTTGCAGGCAATAAGTTTCTTATTTTGGGGTCTTTTAACTAGGATCCAAGTATTGTTTTTCTTAAGAGAGGTTATTTCAACTTCCATTGCTGCAAGCCATTTACATCTATCCTTACTGCTCATAGCCTCTTTATACTTGATTGGCTCGTCTCTATTTACTTCATTTGCTGCTGCAAGTGCATAAGAGATAATGTCTACAATGCCATATCTCCTTGGCACCATTTTGACTCTTATCTCTCTATCTCTTGCAAGCTGATAATTTTCTAGTTCTAATAACTTGGAAACACCTATAGGTGACTTACAATCAGTTCTTTCATTTTTTTTTTTCTTTTGGTAGGCTCCACCTTCAACTTAGCATTATTTTTCTAAAAAAACTAGGTGTTGTGATGATTGTCTCAATTATATTTTGTAGCATTGGCTCTTCATAAGAAACTACATCCCTACTTATCAGAGTTCTTGAAGGTTTTTCATCAATGCACCATATCTTATACCCTTTGACACCTTTTGGATATCCAATAAAGTATCTCTTAATGGCTTTTGGATTTAATTTGTCCTGATTTATGTGTGCATAGGCTAAACAACCAAAAATTCTAAGGTTGTTTAAATTAGGAGGCTACCAGAGCAAACCTTATATAGAGTCTTCAAGTTTAAGGCTGAAGGGGGCTTTTGTTGATCAAATAGGCTATTGTTGTTACTATTTCTGTTCAGAAATATTTAGATAAATTAGCATTAAACAACATACATATGACTTCTCAATTAAAGTCTTGTTCATTCTCTTAACAAGTCTGTTCTGTTGGGGTGTGTGTTTGACAGTTCTATACCTTACAATGCCATGTTGTTTGTAGAAGGTATCAAACTCACTGCTACAGAATTTAAGGCCATTGTCTGTTCTTATCATTTTCACCCTCTTTCTTGTTTGATTTTCTATCAGTGCACACCATTCTTTGAACTCTTCAAGGACTTCATTTTTTATCTTTAAGACATACATCTAAACCTTCTTAGAAAAGTCATCTATGAAGTAACAAAATACCTTGTTCCACAATGAGATAGAACATGTGATAGTCCCCATAGATTTAAATGGGCATAATATAGAGTTTGCTTGGTTTCATACTTTCCAAAAAAGAACCTTTGTCTAGTAGCCTTACTAAATACACACTTTTCACATAATTCTAGTGATGAAATTTGATCGCTCCCAAATAGTCATTGCTTGCTCAATTCCCTCAATCTATTTTCACTTATGTGTGCCAACCTCATGCATCAAAGCTTGGTTTTATCATTGCTAACACTAGCATTTAAACCTATCTTAGGCACTGAACCTACTAGAACATATAGCCCATTTCTTTTGACACTTTTCACAATAACAACACCATTATTCTTAACGTCTATTTGATCCTTTTTTGTCTTAATACTATAGCCCAAATGATCCATCATACTTAAGGAAATAAGATTTCTCTTAAGGTCTGGAACATTTCTTACTTGTTCCAAATCCCTTATGTGGTCCATCATACATTTTGATACTAATGGTTCTAATCCCTGCAACCTTACAAGTAAGATTATTTCCCAACAATATTTTCCCTTCATCAATACATTCAAAGGTCTTAGCATAATTTCTATTTGGACATATATGGAAAGAACATCTAGAGTGTAGTATCCACTCACCAATGGGCTATTTTTCAGCAGTTATGAGGACATCGGCACCTTTAAAATGTCCTTCATCTTCTGAAACAATGGTTGCCTTCCTATTTGACTCCTTTTGTAGCTTTTCAAGCTTTTTCTTTTCAAATCAATCTTTGATATAATGTCATTCTTTATGATAAAAGTATCATTTTTCTTCTTCTTCTTATCACTTTTATCTTTCTAATTGCTTTTTTTTTTCCCTTTTGTTGGATTTCTTATCTGATTTGGCCTTGGCAATTATACTTTCCCCCAGGTTCTGTTTTTTTTCTTAAAATCTTTTTTATTCAAATGCATTCTTTACATCTTTAAGCGTGAGTTTTTGTCTCCCATAAAGCAATGTATCTACAAAATACTCATATAAATCTAGGAGTGAGCTCAGCATAATCAAAGCTTTGTCTTCATCTTCAAGAACAATATTAACATTTTCAAGATACAATATCAGCTTATTGAATTCATCCAAATGATCCTTTATAGCTATCCATACCTTAATTGAAAATGTGTAAAGCCTCCTCTTCATATACAACCTTTTAGCCAAAGAGTTCTTCTAACTTTGCCCATAAACCAAAGGCCATTTTCTCTTTTGCTACTTCTCTCAGCACTTCATCTAACATATGTAAGATGATAGTGTTGTGCGCTTTATTATTAATTGCCCTGATATCTTCAGCAGAACTTGAGGAACATTTTCCCTTCTCTTTCTTGGCTTTAGGATATTTATTATCATCACTAAGAGAACCATCAAGCCCTTGTTGAATGAGGATTGCTCGCGTCTTGAGATCATTATCACCATTAAACTTTTCAAGATCAAATCTTGTACTCGCTATTGTCAATCAAGAATAACCAGTGACTGGCTTTGATACCAGTTTGTGGAGTAAAACTAGAATCTAGGTTGATCAGTGAAATACTAGTTATGCAACCCAAGAGGGGGGTGAATTGGAATTCTAAAAAATATTCAATTTATAATTTAAAACTCAATGCAGATATGAAACAAATTCAAAGTAATAACAAATAAGTTAACCACAATAAAAAGGATAAAGGAAGAGAGATTCAAACACTGAGATTTTTACGTGGTTCGGCCAACCTTACCTACATCCACGCCTCCAAGCTTTTTGAGGTTGAGGATTCCACTAAGCAAGCCTCCAAGGCTTCAAATGTTTACACTTGACTTCCAAGGTGTCAATGACCTTTACAACAAGAGATTATTCCAATCTCTTAACCCAAGTGTATCCCAACACTTACAATCACTCAAAGATAAAAGATTATAAACTTGTTTTGCTTCTCACAATATTTAAGATTACAAAATAATACCCAATATGTGAATAGATGAAGCAACAATGTATTTAAAGCTCAATGAAAATTGTATTCTCAAGTATAAGCTCAGTAGTCGTGTTGTGATCAATCATTGTTTGAATTTAAATGAGCTTATTTATAGCTGCAGATGAAAACTAGCCGTTATTGACTTTCTGCACACTGTCGGATCGCCGTTAGCTAGATGTCGGATCGCCGTTTGATTGGTCACTATGACCGTTGGGCTGATTTTTCAAATTGTCGGATTGCCGTTATCTAGATGTCAGATCACCGTTTAGGTCTAGAGGCTAACCTTTAATTCTGATTGATCTCGGCGAGCCGTTTATCAAAATTTTCGGTTCACCGTTTAGGTCCAGAGACTAATCTTTATTTCTGTTTAATATCGGCGAGTCATTTATTAAACTTGTCGGATCGCCGTTTTCCACAAAAACTGCTGCAGTGAACTATTTTGCAAGATAATTGTTTTGTCTCTAAATCTTTATAAAAATACTTTATAAAACTTGTCAAAATAGATGAAAATTATGTTGAACTTTTAAAATATTAATCAATCTTAATCATATTTGTTATCATCAAAATCAATAAAGAATTATTTATGTTAACAATCAGTTCAACACAATGACCAATGCTAATCCACTTAATCACGATAAAAGAAACACAAAATGAAATCAAGAATTGAAAATGAAGAAGGAAACAGTGAGAACAACACAGAAAGATAACGTGGTTAGGTACCAAAGTACCTACATCCACGATTGAAAATTCCCAACTGAGCTTGAAACTTTTTATTGCTTAAGTGATTACATTGGTTTCTAATGATTACAGAGAACATGTCTCTCTCATAAAGAAATTTGTAATTCACTCTCTAAACCACTTGAAATCACACACATAGATGCTTATGCAACCAGCGTGCTCTACCCTTTTTATATGCTCACAATTCCAGTTGTGATGTGTAACTAATACACCAACCAACTAGTCCCAAGTGTGCCAGCTCACCAGGCCATTTCAGCAATCTTAACAAAATATAACTAACCTTCACATAAGTATAAATTATTTGATCTAGAATATTTGAAAATGATATAAATTCATACGCTATTGTTAATTCTAGATGCAAATTAGAGGATCGATATAAAATGTATCTTATTGTATTTATTCAAAAACAAAACTCAATCTAAGGGCACCTTGAACACAAACCTTCTTAGGGTCCGTTTGGAATTGTTTTTTGGAGGTTTAAAAGTGATTTTAAAAAGTTAAAAGTTAATTTTAATGTTTGATATGTATTTTTAGATTATCAATTTTGGCAAAATTATTCTATCATATAGCATACTTTAAAAAGGAAAGGGGGAGTAGCGTTTTAAAATTTGATTTTAAGAATTAATTTTATACTTAAAAAGTTTCATATGTATCCTCACATATATTATAAAAAACCAAAATTATCCTTATTAATAATAACATCATTAATTTAAAAAAAAGTTAATTATTATCGATTATATTCAGGTAAAAAACAAAAAATTAAACTAATAATAAAAAAATTATTTTATTTAATTATTATTATATATATACAATAAAAAATATTTTATATACATTTTTTTATAAATATATATATAAATTTTATTTAATCTTATGTCTAATTTAATTATTTATATTCTTACAATAATTTAATAATAAAATTTATTAAATATACATGTCTATTTTCAAAATTCACAATATTTTTAAAAATAAAGTTTAGTTTAACTGATTTTTTATAACTGATTTTTTTATGATACAATTAATGGTATAACATCGTCAAACTCAACCTTGCGCCTGGTCACCTCCGTTGAGTGTACAAGCAACTAATACCACATCAATCCACTTTGCTTCCTCAAGAATAAAAGCAAAGCCATTAAAGCCAGAGCTTTCTTTACGGATTTCAACATAGACCAAAAGTACAATCATTCATTCCACACAACCCACTTTACTCACCCCCAAATCGTCGAGCCACGTGGCACCGTTGACACGTGTAAAGCGCAGACAGAGAGTTTGTATTGATGGATACGCCTTGCACATCACAATAATGGTGACAAAATAATCATAACTCAACCACTTTCTCCACAGTTTGATGTTTGATTTGTTTATTCTATTAATCTTTTTTAGTCCTCCAACAAATTTTCTCCCATAGATAACGACATAAAATCCTTTTAAAACCCTTTGCTTAGACATCAACTTTTTATTTTTTTAATAATTAATCAACATTTGTGTACTAGAAAAAGTTTAATAATGACAATAATTAACAACACTCGTGATCATTGAACATGAAGCCAACTAAACTCGAGATTTTTATTTTATTTTATTTCTTTTTTGTTGTTCAAATCTTGCAGCCTGAGGAAATGACAGCTATATAGCTTACTTCTGGGCCCACTTGTTGTGGGGACCACTCAAATGTAGGCCCACTTGACGGAAGAATATATTCTACGTCCATCACTACATGTATCATGATCTCGTATTTATTATGATCTAGCTGTGGGGATTTGAAAGGGCATTAAGAAAATAAATTTAAAAATTTAAAGAAAAAATTTATTTAAATTTTAAATTAGCTAATTTTAAATATATTAAAATAAGTTTTGTTAAATCTGTGTAAATAACTCTATAAATTCAGAAAAATTTTAAATTTTAAATTAAAGAATTATTAAAGTCTATACTTTAAGTAAAAAATAAAATTTCAAAGTAATACATATGAGTAATTTATTATTATCATTCAATTTCGTCATCTTTAAATTTATTTGAATAACCTATATATAATCATAAATCAATAAAATTTTAGTTTTTACATCTTATTATTATGTAATTTATCCTTTGATAAATTATTTTTTTAAATCTTCCATTCTACTTCTTAGAAAAAGAAAGAAAAAACATTGGGATCACTAATTTTTTATAAAATTATAAATTAAAAAGTTCGAATAATATTAGAGTGGTTAAATATATTAATTTAAACGTACAAATTATTTATATAAATTGTTGTAGTATAAGATAATTATTTTTTTAAAATGAGAATAGATTATGTTTAAATTGATTTTTTAACTTCCTATCTACTTTAAAATTTTAAAATTCAGTTATCAACACATAAAATTACTTAAAAATCACTCGATAAATTTATAATAGCCATAAAAATAATTAGTTGAATAAAGATATAAAAGTTTAATAAATGTTCCAAGTGGAAGCCGCACCAAGTGAAGCTGAGATGATGACACAAATACGAAGCAACTGAGTTGACTGTACAACACAACCGTGAACAAACAGTGTGATCAGAGAGAATGATATGTCTGTTTGTTTCTCGAGAAACTGAACATGGGTTAGCCTTCCCACGCTCTCCTTCATCTCTCTATCTCTATCTCTGACACCTCCTCTCGCTATTCTTTCCTTTCCTTTCTGAGTTTGTTTAATTGTTTAATTGGTTTGATTCTTCATTTCATTATATCTTTTTATCATATTTTCACCAAACTGATGTTTCTGGCCAGCTGCCTTTTGTGGAATCTTATCATCTTACGGTATCATTTGTATTATTTTTTATGTATTTTTGGCCAGGTGTCCTTCTACATGTAATCTCTAAACTTGTTTGTGTCATTATCGTCCAAGTGTAAGATTTTTCTACCCACTGTTTTCACTGCATGTTTTCTGATGCTTTAAGTGTTAAAAATTGATTTCATTTACTCCTTTATTATCTTCTAATCTTTTGTCTTTTTTTTTTTGAATAATTGATTTTATCTTTCAAATGAGTTTGTGTGAATGGAAAAAAAATTTGTACTTTTATCTCTTCCTTCAATTGTTTTCTACTGAATTCTGATTGATAAATTTATGATTTTTTTTTTTTTTGGGCATTTGGATGGAAAAATAAAAAAAGTACTGGACGACCACAAGTAAAATAAAAAAATAAGAAAAGATGGTCAAGGAATTGAGGGTGACAGTTCTGTAATCTTGTTCCTTTTTTTGTATTAGATAATCTGTCTTGTCCATTCACAAGCATTTGTTAAACATGGAGGCTTAAAAAGGGGGGGAGGGGGAAAAATTGGATGTATTTTCATGTGACTATTGTTGTAAGTTAGTTGGCTTACATTTAAGAGCAATTTGAGGTTCTTCCTTTACCCCTTGGACTTCGGAAAATAAAGAGGAAATTAATGGAGGCAATGAATCAGAAATCTCTTGAGAGAGTTGTTTCACAGAGAGCTCTGCAAATGGGCAGTTCGTTCCCATGCCAAATTTGTGTTGTGGGATTTCTTTGTGGAGTTTGTCTGGCCTCTTTGTTTCTTGCTGCTCTTACTTCTTTTGGTAGCTTTGAATTTAATGGAATTTCATTTTCAATGGGGGCTTCTTCTTCTTCATCACCATGGAATTCAAGTTCAGATGCAATCAGTAAGTAATTAAGCTTCCTTCTAATTTTCTTCAACATATTATGTACAATTTCGGTTCATGATTATCAGCTTGTATTTTATTTTGATTAGTTCCAAAACTTTTCCTTGAACTTTGAAGTTGAATTATTAGTTTTAAGTGTTTCATGAATGATCTCTTGGTCCAGTCAACATTAGGCCGGGTTCGTATACGGGGAGGGCAATGATGGGACTGATTTAAGAGTGTGTTTAAAGCAAATAAAGTTAAAAGTTACTTGTTAATTGCACTTAATTCTCTACTTCTTTAGTTTGGTTTGACCAGATTCACTAAATCATGCTTTATTGTATGTAATTGAATCCACTTGCTTTTCTTTTCTTGATTTACTTGGAGTTGAAGCCAATTCATTGACGTCTTGCATTAGTGAATGATAAGAGATTTCTGATTTTTTTAATACATGGATCATTGAAAATTTATGTTCATGCTATTGAAGCCAATTGCTTTCCAAGATACGCCCGGGATTTCTAGTGATTATGGATCTATCATTTGATGAACACTGAGAAATTCTGCACTTAGTATTTTATTTTATTTTATTTTATTTTTTGGTTTATAAGCACTTAGTCATAATATTGGTAGTTCTTTAATTGGATGCTTGAAAGAATTTTCTTTTACTGAACCGTAGACATGGTTAAAAGTACAGACTGCAAGCTTAAACTGAAAGAAACAGAGAGGTGGTTTAATTCACAGCGAAGTACAATGGAAACTGATAACGAGAGAGTTTCTTTGTTGCATTTGGTTTGGGGCGCTTTATTAACGGAATCTGTACATGAAGAAAGGGAGTTTTTGCTGAAATTTGGACTAAACCGATCCAGTGTGCCTAATGCCCCTCATTTAGAGAATTGCAAATTAAGTGCATATATAAATATGCGTCTTGATACCCGTGCTGAGAATGAGAGTTTTCCTCCTTGGACAAATAGGAAGGGGCTACTGGACATGTATCCAGCTTCTACAGCTAAAGAACAACTTGGGTCTCCTCGGCATCGCCCTATATCAGAAGGTGTTTATCCTCCCTGGGTAAGTTTCTAATTTTCATAGTCCAACAACAATGCATTATATAATAACATTTATGGATACTTTTATCAGCATGTTGTACGTTTACATTTGTGTCGGGCGTTACTATATTGAATTTACAATCAGTAGTTTATAAATATTTGTGCTTCTTGCAGATTACCGGATCGGATGAAGAAAATTATCCCTTGACTAGGAAAGTGCAACGGGACATATGGGTCCACCAGCATCCACCAAACTGCTGGGATCCTAATGTAAGATTTCTTGTAGCTGACTGGGAGAGATTACCCGGCTTTGGTATTGGTGCGCAGATTGCTGGAATGTGTGGCCTTCTTGCTATTGCAATCAATGAAAAAAGGGTCCTTGTCACAAATTATTATAATCGGGCTGACCATGATGGCTGTAAAGGTAAAATTGGGCAAAATCATGAATTTTCCATTTCTAATTCAAGTGTTACAACATTAAGCTATTCGCTACATTGTCAAATTATTCTTAAATGGACTTATTTTTCTAGGTTCTTCAAGATCTAGTTGGTCCTGTTACTTCCTTCCAGAGACTTCCCAAGAATGTCGAGATCGTGCATTTGAGCTTATGGACGATAAAGAAGCATTGGAAAAAGGAATTATAACAACAAAAGATAATTACAGTTCAAAGCAAATTTGGGCTGGACGAGCTCCTAGGCAAGTGATTTCATGTTTAACCATTTTACTTCTAAATACTGTTAACTTGCAAATGAGACCATCATCTCTTAATTCATTGATGTCAATATCTTTCCTATGAAGGGTATGGGGTGATCCTTGGAGTTATTTGCAGCCAACAACAGAAATAAATGGGACATTGATTGCTTATCACCGCAAAATGGATCGAAGATGGTGGAGAGCACAGGTGTGATTTAAACTTCATGTAGATAGGAGGATTATTTTCAACATTTATGTAGTCTGAGATAATAATCTCAACTCTAAAGTTCCTTCCTTTTAAGAAACAATAGAATTAGCAACTTTGTTTTCCTGTAAGAGAAGAAGAAATGAATATTGGAACCTTTTAGTGTGAATTCTCTCACTTGAGTGTCTTCAATTTTTCATTCCATAATTCACAACTGTTCATATTTTCGTTAGGCTGTACGCTACTTGATGAGATTCCTAACTGAATACACATGTGGCTTATTGAACGTTGCACGTCATGCCGCATTTGGAAAGGAAGCTGCAAAAATGGTTCTCACCGGTCTTCCCAGAGAATGGCCAAATGTTGTAAGTCTTATAACGCACGTCTTCTAAAACTCTGTTTTAGAGTTGGATGCCCTCCTAACCTATATTCCAAATAAGTTTGTATGAATTTGAGATATTCCTTTTAAGAGCAATCCCACATGAGACAAATGAGGGGGACAGCCTGGTTACAGTGACGTACAAAAATTCGTATGCTATTGAATCTACGTTCAATTGATGATGAGCCCCATATAAGCATTGTAGACTACCCACTAACCTCATAAATACTGTTGAATGAAATCAGAGGGGATTTCTATGAAATGATCAAATTGAAGGTTTAATTTTGGCATGCTAACCAAGAATAATCTTCTACAAAATTTAATCTGGATGAACTCTCTGATTGCCAGGAAGTTGCAAACAATTCAAGGTCAGATATTGAAGATTTTGTTTGGTCAAGTCACAGACCATGGATTCCGAGGCCAATGCTAAGCATGCATGTAAGAATGGGGGACAAGGCATGTGAAATGAAGGTGGTTGAATTTGAAAAATATATGCTTCTTGCAGACCGCATTAGGAAACACTTTCCACATCTCAACAGCATTTGGCTTTCCACTGAAATGCAGGTTAGTTTTCACAACATTTCACCTGCCCTTTCTCCCTTAATGAGCATTTGCATGTGTTGAAGCAAAACTTTTCTCTTATAAGATCTAGTCTTGCCTTCAGGAAGTGGTTGATAAATCAAAACTTTACCCTCATTGGAACTTTTACTACACGAATGTGACACGCCAAGTGGGAAACATGACAATGGCTATATATGAAGCGAGTCTTGGTAGGGAAACCAGTACAAACTATCCGCTCGTAAATTTCTTGATGGCAACAGATTCTGATTTCTTTATCGGTGCTTTGGGTTCCACATGGTGCTTCCTTATCGATGGCATGAGGAATACTGGAGGAAAAGTAATGTCCGGATACTTGAGCGTCAACAAGGATCGATTCTGGTAGAAAGAAAAGCAAGGTATATAGCTTATGTAGATTACAAGTATATATATGTCGATGCTTCTCAGCATTCATATTATTTTTTTCCAATTTTTGTTTGTGTACATAGGCCTAATGTACATGTAGTTGAATATATAATCTTTTGAGTTCACTTCCATCAAGAAGTGCTATGCTTCTCGGAAAACTGTTGGTATCTAAATGCATTTGCCAGATTAACAAGAATTTATACAGAGACGAAAAATTAAACTTGCAAGATAACAATTGATTGGAGCAGCAAAAAATGAATCTACTCTTTAAGCTTCCTGTTAGCCACCCAAAACATAAATCATTGCTATCAAATTGGCAAAGAAAACATTGAAGCTGAGCAGAGTCATATTATGAGAGCTCTTAAATAACATTGGTACAATAACGTCAATTGAATAACCCAGTCACTAAGTTAAATGATCGGATAAAAAGAATCAGTACCTAACGAAGCAAAGAAAGAACATTGAATTTGTCTGCAGCAATGAAAAAGGAATAACAAATCACAAAAATGTAAATTTGATGATCACTGACTTAGATACAACGATTCGGAGTAATTTCAAGTAAAATAAAAAACGAAAACAATCAATTAAAGCAGTGAGAAGATTATGTTCCTCTCGAGTTTCACATTACATTGAAATACAACAGATGAAGATAATGCTCTTAATCCACAAGTGATCACCTAAGACATTGCCTGTAAATCTCCCCCACATGATCCTAAGACAAAAATAAACGTCAGATGGGCATAAGAAAGGAGGCTTACCTCCTCTTTCTCCAGCTGAGTATCTTGAAATGAAAAAAGTATCAAGAGATAATTTTCTATGCAGTTATTATTCCAAATCTTCACTCGACTGATGTGCCTCATTGGCTATCACTACCTTTGGAAAAGTAACCAGAGAGTTTATATGTGACTACTCTTCCATCTCTTCACTCACAAGATGCCCCCCCTCTGGTTTGGCTGCTGCCTGTTTTTTATGTTTCTTGTTCTTGGCTTTCTTGGCTTTCATGCGACGTTTCTTCTCATTGGCATCAACCCAGGTATAGTCTGCTGGTATGAGGAAAGGATCAATCTCATCTTTATATCTGTGACTATCACTATCACTTGATTGCCCACCACGACTTCCTCTCATCCATGAAATCCAAGATGATGACCCTTCTGTTTCCTTGGACTTGGAATCCTGGAAATGTGCTGGGCTGGAAAGTGGGGTCGAAAACTCCTCCGCTGGCTGCAACTCCTCAAATTTTGTAAAGGTGACAAGAACTCGAATAGTTGGGACAATAGGAATAGCAACCTGGGCCAGAGAAAAATGAATTATTATCACAATGTTAAAATGTTATATAACACACAAGAGAGTGCAGGCAATACTTTCTTTTGGAACAATGGTTGTCAATTGGGAACTAAATTTACAAGTACCACTAAGCATCTAGACAATGTCAGGTTGATGGAAAATTTTCCAGTGGGGAATTACATAGTACATGAAGACAAAAATAACTCCATAAACTATGGCATATGTATAAATATACATGCAGCAATTTTAGCACACAGTTACAAGATCATACATAAATCAACATATCTTACAATGAAAATAGCAATTGAAAATAACCAGTACAGGAAGCCCCAACTACGAGTACTTATAAAATCAGTAACTCTATTACCATGCATAAAATGTTTGATGGCTTCTCAAGAATGAATGATTGTTGATCTGTTTTCGACTGCAATTTGCCCTATAAGAAAATCACTTGTCCTCTTTTTTAAAAAATGGAAAATTGTTATAATACTCAGTGAATTATGAAATAGGAATCAGAAATTATGTTTCCTAGAAAATTTTACCCCAGAAAGGGGGGAGGAAAAAAAAGTGTCTGCTGATTCTTTCCTTGCCAACTTCTCCCCCCAGAAAAAATAAAACAAAACCGAAATTCGTTGATATTAAAATAAAACTTGTACGTGATGAAAACAAAATCTGGTTATCTACCATAAAAGCAGCAGAGAGTAAAACAAAGATATAAAACTAGAAAAATTGCAAATTCAACCATTTAAATGGAAACACACACGATAAAGAATCTAATTTACCTTGACAGGAAAAGTGCCAGAAGGCAGTTTAGTAGTCAAAAGTTCCCTGAGTCTCCTAATAGCCTTGACCTTGTTGGCTAATATGTCCAGCAAAGGCAGAAGCTCATCCGTCTTTAGAGGGAAGTCAGGTGTCAACCATAGGACAGGTCTCAAACCCTTTTTGTACTCACTCTCAGACTTAGACTCGTTAACAGGCCCTTTCTTCTTTTTCTTCTTGCTACTTTTATCCTTTCCCTTCTTAGCATCAATCACATCCTCCCTAGGATATTCAGATGAGGATTTCTGGTTGCTACCTTCTGGAGCCAACTTTGAGAATTTCTTCAAAATTTTTGAATCTTCAGCATCTTCAACGTTATTCTTCGTGCCTTTCTTGTTCCAACCAAACCAACTCTTCTTCTCCTTAACAGCACTATTAGCCTCACCATTTTCATAGGAAACTCCTGAACCATTTTCTTGACAGCTAAGGACCCCATTTTCGTCGTCATCACAAAGACCATCTGAATTTCCCATACGAAGAGCAGAATCTAATTGCAATCTTTCCTCAGCCGTCAATACATCATCATACTCATCATTGTCACCACCATTTGCCAACTTGTCTTCATCTTCCACAGCAAAAAGTTCCTCATCAGTCATAGCACCAGGAACCCGCCTAGACTTCACACTGACCATCACATGGAGCATATCGTAAACTTTGGCTTTCCAGTTTCCAACCATCTCAGTCCTCTCTTGCCGCCTCCAATTCAAATGGGGAACAAGCTCAGCCTGAGTGACATCAATGCCGGGCCGATACATGTTAGTTTGAGACATCAAAGTCACCTCATGGGCAACTTCAGCTTCTGTTGGTGGAGCACCAGCCCCTTCCAACGCATTTGTAACTTCTTTCTCCTTATGAGAAAGAACAATCAAAGAACCAGGTGACAAGGACACATTGCCATCTTCTGATGTATAGCCCTCTCCCAAAAAGAGAAATGTCTGGTCCGACCGTTGAATGCGAAAGCCATCAAACCCAGCAAGGGTCATATCTGCACGGAGATTCGACCCACGTTTCCATATGCGGTAAGTATCAGATGGGGCAATACGCCCAATAAATGGAATGACTGAGCTCTCAAAATGAAAAGTTATCTCCATGTAGAAGTCACGTATACGAGCTGCTGAGGCAACAATTCGTGGAAGTCTGCGACACCATTTTGCCCAGGCAAGGGGTTGGTAATGTTTTGCAATGATCATAGCAATTGACTCCTCCCTTGTGCAAACAGCTTCTTGCAAAGCACTCCAACCATTCTCATTCTGGAGGCTCCAATCTGCTCCTGCTGCCATCAAAATCTCTGCAGAAATTGGGTCTCTCAGCCTAACAGCAAGGTGCAAAGGGGTCTCACGGCCAGGAACATCACGGCGATCAATGACAGCTGAGACAGCATCTGCTTGGAGCTCAGCAGCAAGAGACTCGTCTTCGGTATTAATCTCCCCAGCCTTGGAAAGCCGAGGGAGAGTTGCAATAATGCGCCTCAGGGCAGCATAGTCACGACGTGCAACTGCCAAATGAGCTGGACTATGGGCATATTTGGCAAAATCTTCCATCAATTGTTTTTATTTCCTTTAGTTTCTCTTACTCTTTCTAGCTATGCTTCTAAGCTATAATTTGTCCCATATTTGGTACAAAAGCTAAAGCTAACAAGCCAAAATCTGACTATATCTACTTGTATCTTTATCTTCGGTGTCCCTATGAAGGCTGCCAAGATTAGGTTTCTAAACCATAAAATATTCAGAATTCCCACCCACTCAAAACAAAAATCAACAACCTACGAAATTCAGATTCAAACTAGTCCAACAAAAGAGCTAAGAATGCCTTATCTCATTCAGAATTCCCAAAATGTCCTCCATTTTTCTCAGCTCCCAACACTGTATCAAGCTTCAACTTCCTCCCCTTGAGCTCCATAGACTGCAGTTCAGCTTCTATAGAGCCCAAATCTGCACAAACAAAAATAAGATAACTTTTCTTTTAAAAAAAAAAGTCCAAATCAATAACAGAATTACCTTTAAAAAAAAAAAAACCTAACTTAGATTCAAAATTCTATTTACAGTTGTCAAAGAATATAAATAAAGCAAATTATTACCATTCAAAATTTCACATCTGTCAATCATTTTACCCCAAAAAATAAAAAATAAATCTTTACTTCATTACTTAAATGAACCTAACAAAAGAACTCAACTTTAAATAAATTTTCACATTTTTCTTAAAAAAAATAGAAAAAAAATTGTCCTCTCCATTTTCTCGGGAACCAAACCGACAAATCACTGTGGATAACAAGAAAAGAAAAATACCTGAATTTCGAGGCGATCGATTTGGTTTCTTCTTCTTCTTGCTCCAAAGCTCTCAACTTCTTTTGAGATTCCGCTTCACAAAATTCGAGTTAAAAAAAAAACAAGAAAGAAAAAGAAGAGGTATAAGAGAAAAATGTAATCGGACGGCTGGTACAGATTTGGACGACGCGATCCGACGGTCACTATCTTCTATTAAACTTTACTACTTGTACTGACAGCTGACTCGACTCAGTTCCTGACTCGCTCTTTTAACTCAGATCTCTCTCTCTCTCTCTCTCTCTCTATCTGCGTCTGTACATTTTCACGTTGCGTCTCTTCACTTTTCTTTTTCTTTTTTTCTTTTTTTTCCCCCCAAAAAATAATAAAACTTCTGTATCATGCCATTTTAGAGCGAGATTATGATTTTGCCCCTGGAGGAGGATTACATTACATTTTTGCCATCGTGTTGGTGAGTTTTTGGAAAATGGAAACTCTCTCTTATTTTCATACGTTTCGCCAGGCTGGGATATCTTTTACTTCTACGTGATTGCCACTCGTGATGCGCGAAATTACTTGTTGTGCCATTTCTAATGGGAATGTGAATGTAAACGAGGACAATTTTTTGCTTTTTTTTTTTTATTTGATTCATTATTCATATGGGCTTGAATTGTAGGATGTAAATGTCTTTTTTATTTTTTGAAAAAAAGGACTTACACGCCTCTAATATTTAGTTAAAGAGATAAAAAAATTTTTAATGTTTCAAAAAAGACATTCATACTCCCATTAACTAACAGAAATATTTCTTTTAACATAATTTATAATTTTAATAAGTAATTACTGTTATACTCTTCTAACACATAAAAAAGTAATTGTTGATTATCCAATTTGTCTATATATTTTTAATAAAATTATGAATATGCCCTCATTACCCAATTTTTCTATTTAAATTTTTATCAAATTTTCTCTTCAAACCAAATAAATTTAATCCATTACTCAATAATAAAAATAAATAAAATTAGTTATTAATCCATTATTCAAGCATGTTACTTTTTTTTAATTTTGTTGATTATACAAGTTTAATGATTGACATGCGGAGAATTGTTATTCTTATGGCATTAATAACTAATTTTATTTATTTTTATTATTGAGTAATGAATTAAATTTATTTGGTTTGAAGAGAAAATTTGACAAAAATTTAAATAGAGGAATTGGGTAATAAGGGCATATTCATAATTTTATTAAAAATATATGGACAAATTAGACAATCAACAATTACTTTTTTATGTGCTAGAAGAGTATAACAGTAATTACATATTAAAATTATAAATTTCGTTAAAAGAAACGGTTTCATTAGTCAATGGGGGTGTGAATGTCTTTTTCGAAACATTATGAAATTTTTTGTCTTTTTATCTAAACGTTAGGAGTGTGTCAGTCATACAATTAAAATTTGCTCAATTACTTATAACTTCACTCAAGTTTACATCTTTTTATTGCTTGTGCCAAATTGATTAAAAATTACTTTTTTACTGACTTTTTCTATTCATTGCTTGTAAACATGCACATAATTATTCAAGAAAACTCTAAATTAACTTTTTCTAAAAACTATCACTTTCTTTCCCTATCAAAACAGAGCAAACAGGCACAGTTGTACATAAAAACAAGCTACGAGCATATGTACATACACACAATGAGTGAAAGTTATTGATTGAAATAATTTCATGGTAACTAATCTTTACTCTACCATGATGAGGTAAACATTTTGATGAAATCGTACAAGTAATAATATATTTTACCATAAAGTAATAGTAATTGTACCGAACAAACGAATTATAGATTGAAATTAGGCCAACAAACAATTCTTTAAGATTACAACAAGTGCTTAATTTATGAATAATGAGTGATTTTGCTATTTTTAAAAATCTTTGTATTCAATAATTGGAACTAAATTCATGGTTTTTTTTTTAATGATATCTTTGCCTTTGAAAAATGTCAACGACTTATTAATTAATAAAGTCCTAAGATATAATAATAATAATAATAATAATAACAGTTTAATTAATATAACCATTCAATTAAACAAAGGCCTTATCGTTCTTGGTAGCTATCTTCAATTGAACTCAAAGAGAATTTTGTGATTGTTATTTGTTCCACCACGCCACCGACAGTTTTTGCCAACAAGTATTGGTTGCAAGCCAAGTTTAATTAATGAGAGTGGTATAAAATATCTTGTACATCAAGTATGTATACAATCATACTAATAAAATCATGACACAATTTTTAGATATTTTATTGCTTGATGATATATGAGTAATAATAGAGTTAGAAATTTTTGTTCAAATTTATTTTATACAATTTAACATGTCGTTGATTGAATTGATTGAATTAAATATCTTTTGACTTAGATGATTTGTTTTATTATTTTGTATCTTCATTTAACCAAATAAATTTATGCCATATCAGTTTAAATAAAATAAATTTATTCATTACACGTATATACATGTATTAAAGACCCTTTTCTCCGACAAGTATTTAAGTGATATTTCCAAAGCATTACCCCTAACATTTCACGTATATCACTTAATAACATCTTAATTTCATTTTATAGTCACTTAAGTCCCCATTGTCAAGTGTCAACAAAATATTAGCGGAAATTTAATAGAATTAAGGTTATTTTTGTAACTTCTGCTTCAAGCTCAAACAATTTGTATTAAGCTTCTGCTCCGTCATCACACACTATGGTTACCAAAAATTTGGACACATGATTCATAGTTTTATTAGGCCATAATTAAAAAAAAAAATAAAATAAAGTGGATAAATATTATTGTCGAAGAAATTGATTTGTGTTTGAAAATAATTAGTTTGATGAGTCTCAAATTTGTAAATTTTACATTCCAAGCAAACTATCTAGAATTATAATTGTAAAATCATGATAGTTTAATTTATGTGTACATTCAAATGTGATAATGAAAATATAATGTAAGAACTTTTAGAAATTTAAATGAATTTTTATATTTCATTCGTCATTTTTAGTCGTTTAAATGATATGTTATTTTCCCATTTGTGATATTTTTATCTATTATTATTACTAGGATGATAATGGCCGTTATGTTAGGTTTGATTGAATAAGGGTGACTGAACAATAGGGGAGGTAAGGTGACAATTATAAAGATGGCAAACAAGTGATATTATGCCCCCAAACTTTGGGGAAGATATGTAAATGATGATTGTCCTTTCATGTGAATTTTAGAAGAGAGCCTCTTGAGAGCCACCTACACCTCACGTGAAAGTCTAATTTGGGTTGCACTATTTTACTATTAAAATAACGTTTTATTTTTTTTTTATTTTTAGTTCGAATTAGGATGATTAGTTAAACAATAAAAATTACTTGAAAGCAATTGGGTCGAACTCTAAGAATGTATAATGTTTAAGAACATATAATGTTTTATATTATTTAGTTTTTTTTTTATGATAAGCATTTCTTATGTTTTTTACTTATTTCACTTACATTTGGTGTTACCAATTTTGACAAAAATTTTAGTAAAAGCTTTGGCAAAACAATCACACAATATCATAATAATAAAACTTGTTACAAAGTTGGGCACGTAAGTTGATGTTGATCTATGAATAGTAAAATCTAGGAATAAATCAAACAAAGGCATCGGCTGGTTTTTATAGTCAAGAAAAGTTAGTCGGGAATGGTGTTTCTTGACTTTCCTTTTATATACACTGAAAATAATTAAAAAAATATGCATGAATATAAGTATAAATAAAAGAGGATTTGTAAAATTTATTTATTTACTTGATTGAATATTATACATCCATGCGAAAGATGAGACTGCATAGGGTAATAAGAACAAACCAGTTGCCCCTTTTAATAAAAATATATACAGTGTCAATCAATTTGGTGTCAATTTTTTTTTAATAGAAAAAGCCATGGCTCTCTTTCTTGAGTACTTGTATTTTATATGGGTTTTGTAGGTGGACCATATGATTCAAATGGTAGCATCTGTTGTCCATTTTTGCTTCTTAACAACTATACTCTTGTGGAAGGGTGGGGGGTACCCTTTTTTCTGCTTAACAAACACATGCTTTGCTCTTAACAATTAAATTTGTCCATGGCAGTTGGCCATTCATGGTCCCCCTTATCCATGTGCCCATGTAGCTCATCACACTCACAATCTTTTGTTTTTCCTAACCAAATTTTTTGGAGTGAATTTTTAAAGCCCTCCACCCCACTTAAAGCCATTAGAATTCATTAAAACTAATAAACAACAACTCAATTATAACATATAATTTGTACTATATATGTTCTTTCATTCCCCACTAACCTCAAATACTTAAAACTTGGTTGGTTAGGCTTAGGAATTGTACATAAATTGTTACCCGTCCCTTTCTCAACCTTAATCTAAAAAAATTAAAGCATTAATTAAGAACTCGACAATAATATTTAAGTTTTTCTCGCTCAATTTATCTTACATTATTAGCTATTTAAAAATGAAAATCTAGACAAATTTGGTTTCATTTAGGTACAATATGTTGAATTCTACTTACTTTAATGAGCACTATTATAAGCGCAAATTGTGGTGTTTATCACTTGATAGCATCATTTGGTGCTTTTATTTCTTTATCTGAGAAAATTACTAGACTAATCGAATTCTAGATGAGATTTTTGACAGAATTAAGAAAAAATTAAAAGTTTAAAAATTGAGACGCCTAAAATTTTGACATAATTAATAAACTTGTACTTATGTATTCTACTTATGTTCTTGGCAGTTTCAATTTCTCAATCATTCTCTTATAATTTTCATGTTATTGAGTTATATTTGGCAAAAAAAAGATGTAAATAGTAATAATATCAAAATTTTACGTAGAGAAAATTCTTGATACATTGATTTCCCCCTCCCGATCCACAAAGCAATGGTTGGTGGCCCAAATCTTTGAAAATCTAACTGTCTGAGAGGGTCACCATCAAAGTTTCTGGCTAATAAAACAGTGGATAATTAAGATACATGGGCAAACTGTCACCATTGTGATAATGAATGTGCGGGTCGTATGATGGCAAAACAACAAGGCTATTATTGGTTATCATTTTTCCTTTTCCTTCTTTTTTTGAAGGGGGAAAGAAAACTTCTAAACTTTTTCAAGATTTTCAACTGCTATTTTTTCTTACTCCTGGGGTAATTTTGATGACAAAGGAAAAACAGAGGGCTTAGAAAGACAATATGTTTCTATAATAAAGGAATATGCTGGTAGTTCTTACATTAGGGCCAGAGACTTGTGATTGAATATGGATCACTCTGCCTCTAGCTTTTTAACCATAATTTTATTTACCAGTACGAGGTAGCGTTAAAATGGAGAGACCTTTGATTGAACATGGATCAATCTGCCTCTAGCTTATAACTATAATTTCATTTATCAGTACAAGGTAGCATTAAAAAGGCTCATGCCTATTAATGTTCCAAAATCACTTAATCACCCAAATGTTAAAACACAACACCTTTCAAGGGGAAAACAACTTAACAGATTGTTTTCCTCTTTAAATGCCTATTGCTCACTTGAGTTTGAGTCTTCTTATCTTTCTTCATGCTTTCAAATGGACAAATTGTCTTAAAACTCAGAAAGATTGTTCAACATGAAGCGAAGAAGCTTCAGGATTTCTGTGCGAACAGTTCGCAGGTAATGATATCATCCATGGTGGCAGACCTCCCCGCACCTAAGACCGGAACAAGGTTAAAGATGGAATCTCCATCAATTTTCATCCTTGGATTCATTACGGCAAGTTCATCAAACGCACTGGAGAACATGGCTGAAAGTGTCACCATTGGCATGCTAAGGCTTGTTGGGAAGTATAGCCTCAAATTCTGAGTAAAAGTGAAAGCACAAAGTGAGAATAATAATGAAAACAAGAATTAGAAAACTAACAAGAAACAGTATATCAATATCAGTCAATTGCACTTGCCAATTGCAGTGTTTGTGGGAGGAACTTACTGTTACATCTTCCCATGAGAAATTGTTTTCCACAATAATTTTATTCAGAAGATAAATGCAAAACCGTGATAGTCTTCCCATTCCCCCATCTGCCTGAGAAGTTTGACAATCCTTGCTTTGACTGGCATCAAGAGACTCAGAACAGATCCTTGCAGCAATTTCACATGTGATAGATAGAATAACGGCACATATCTTTTCATGAACAACACACTTCTGGAAGCAAGACTCATGCCAGTCTGCATGCTGAAAACCCCAGTGACTGGGTGCCTTCATACAAGATAGGTCTTGTACAATTTCACTGACTGTTTCTGAATCATCGGTAACATAAAGTATGGGCTTTATTTCCACAAGTGCACTGAAAATCCAGAAAGAAATCAGGGAACGATTCAGTTAAGCGTAATGTATAACACCTTAAATGGTAAAATGATATACTGCTTTTTTGGTAAATTCATGATATTACTGCTATGAATTTCAGACACTATCCAGATTTGAGAAACAGAACATTAAATCAGGAAGATACTACTAGCCTTAGTGATTCAACATATAGAGATATACCTCTTTGGCAGATTGGAGGCAAGGACAAATAGGAAAATTGGATCAAGAACTTTAGACATGCTTCTTTCTTCAAAATGCCAGACTCTCATTTGCTTTAGAAAAGCATCAAGCTTTTCCTGTATTTTGAGTCTCTCTGATGATGCAACATAAGTCGAACAGTAAACAACAAAGTAAATAGCGGAGGTAGATATTGAACAATTAAAGCACTTTGCCACAGCTTCACTGTTTTGCAGTGCTTGTTCCAGCTCTACAGTTGGGCCTCCGTTGCAGAGAGTCATTGTGGGAGGGTCAAGGCCCAATTGGCCAGCCATCTGAAGTACTTCTTTGTGCAAGGTTGCCTGAAAATGATAGATTGAATTAAATAGGTACATGGCAATTTGAAAAAGACAGGACCATGTGATGGTAGAAGCCATGTATACATAATCAAAGGTCTACTAGGAAAAATTTTAATGAGTGTTCGCGTACAAGCAAGCGTCCATCTCAATTCTCACTCAAAATTAAGCATGGCAGCTAAAATTATCATTGGGAACTTCAAATGGTCCTCCATCAGAGAGCACAGAGTAAAACTTCTCTTGGCATCAAAGAAATTGTGCTCATGACACGTAACCCAATCCGACCAACAGTTAAACATTTTTACAAAGACGGTATTGGTGGTGGCAGTGGCAGCAATTGTGAGAGTGCAGTTATTTTTAAAATTTTCATATTTCTAAAAGTAAAGTTCAAAACAATTCTGGGACTAGTTTGCAAACATGGTAAAATAAGACTATTACCAACTACATCTGGAACTTATTTCACCATCATTTCCAAGAATAGATAAAGAACACAGGAAAAGCATTGGTAGAAACAGACGCTAATTGGCAGAAGGTCAAATTTAAAAGCAAAGAACTTACTATTATACCTGACTATATGGTCCAATGCAACTAGGTGCCCAGCAAGAAATACTTTGTACATGCAAAACTCTTTTGCTTTGGTCATTTGCCACGAGAACTTCAATGTATGCCTTTCCCAGACCCACTTCCAACAAAGGCAGCTCAATTGTACTGCGGGAAGGAACACCACATGGGCACTTCTCATGTGTAATAAATTTCACATATGTCTCATTTGCTACTGCAAATTCATTCATATCAGAAATGTAAAGATGTATATAGAGGACATGCCCCCAATCAAAACCATATCTGACAAGTTTTGATTCAATTTGCTTTAGTACAACTCTTAGATCATCGAGCAATCCTGCCATCAGAAAAAACCTAAAACAATCAGGCACAAGAAAAAAATAAGCAGCAAAAGCAACAAAGACTTGCACATGGTTTCCAGTCCATATGCATCATCCTAGTTGTGTTTACCTGCTGAAGTTTTTTGTGTTTCTTGCAACCAGCAGCATATGGAAAATGTATTATCCTTCTTTGTCCTAGAAATGTTAAGTCTGTTATCAGTAACTTCAACTGAATCGGTGACCTCAGCTACAGGCAGGCACATAGCCTCAGAGTTTTGAGGACACTCTCCTTGCACTTCAAAAACTAATCCTGTTTTCTCCTGAATGGAATTCTCAGTTTCTCTACTGCCACTTAATGAGGCAGATCCTGCCTTATATTCCAAATGAAATGCCAAGGGATGTAAGACCCCAACTGGAGCTATGGAATCTGCAGAGTGCAGGACAACTTGAAATTCATCGAGCACAATTCGGGAATTCTGAAATTAAAAACTTACTAAGTCCCAGAAAAATGGCAAAAGAATAATGACCACAATTTTTGTTACCACCAATGATGTTAATTTTGATAACAAATAATGCTTAGTACACCAGAGGCATGCACCACATACAGAGACAAATGCAGACAAATGAAATGAAGATGAATAACATACAAATGCAACCGAAAATTTCCTCCTCACATACCAGAAGTGTTTTCACAAGAATGAAGGAGAAATAGAGAGAAAAAAAAAAAGAGAATAATTGGATAAAACTGATCAACCAAACAGTAATCTAGATGAACTTACGACAAAGAGAGGACAATCAAGTGTCAGTGTTTCATATTCTCCTCCTTCACCACACACATTTATGCCATACAACCTGCCAAAGATATGGCCAAATAGACAGAATAAATATTTAACTATGCTTGGAGGATGCGGGGAACTTCATGATATAGAAGAGAAACTGAGGATTAGGGGGGGAAAAAAGGAAGAAAAAAGCATGGCTTACTCTTTCAACTTATGCAAATACGGATCCAAGAATGCTATTTCTTTGCCCAAGTGTTTTCCAGGTTCCAAGCCCATAGCTGCAACCTGCAATGTGAGATGTTTCACTTAATATGCAATTGAGTATATACATATAAGAAAAATGAGATTGTATTAGTTAAACTAAACAGACTGCAAGATGAAGAAACTGAACTTCCAATATCGGCAAAGTGAGTGCACATGCATACCCGTAAAAACATAAGTTTCTTCCATGGAACATCAATTGGAAAAATCTTTAATTCATGGACAATTCTCGTAGAATAAAGATTTCATAAAAATAGGCCCTCAAACTTACTTTCTATTTTTCCTTTAGGACGACAAAGATTGTTATGTCGTTGCCACAGCCAGCATTTCACAAAGATTTAGGCAATATATGAAATGCAATAAAATATTTGCAAAAAAGCTTCTAAGTTGGCTGAAATAAATAGAAAACGGTATGTAAGATCATATAAAAATGTTAATATCAAATTTAGTAAGTCATAATGTCAAACACAATGACAGAAAGAAGTTGCAAAGTGGCCACAAAAAAATTAAACCATACCTTGACTGTAATAGCATTGATGCCATTTGTTATCTGGACAGAATAAAAATGAAAACATCTGATGAGACAGGCAATCTGAATGTTAATCAACTATCTAAAAAATGAAAACATCTGATGAGACAGGCAATCAGAATATTAATCAACTATCTCAATCATGTTCATGAATTAGAAATTTACCATTTCTTGAAGGAGCAATGACTGGTCTTGTTTCCACAAATATGCCAGTGAAACTAACCCTAACCTAGAACAAACACTTTCTACACGTAGCCTCTGGTAATCTGAAGCAATTGCACCAGATGATACAGCTGTGACAGAAGGTATTTGTCTTTTCACTTCATTTAACAAAATATACATATCTTCAACCTCATCTCCTGGAGTCATTCTGTAGCTAAGCTTTTGGTGCCTATATAAATAATAAAGCACAAATCTATTGTCAAAAATTGCAGAAATTTTCTAAAAGGACGAATTTATGAATAAAACAATTGCAGCTTTTCTTTCCCTTTTAAATTTAAATAGAGAAGCTGTTAATAAAAATGAATTCAATCATAAAACTTTGTAATATATTCCAAAAGTTTCCATCATTTAAACAATTAAATCTCTAAATGGGGCATTATTCCATCATTTAAGCAACTAAATCTATAAATGGGGCATTATCTTTCACATTTCTCAAGGGACACAAACGAGCATGCTTATAGATGCCACTTAAGAGATTATGTATGCTAGAAAAGGAAATTAAAATTCAGAATCCATTCTTTTAGCATAGTAGTCTAGGGCAGCTCATTCCATATTTGTTTTAGTAATTTTTAATCACATAATTCATAGGTACTAGATATCAAATTAGTGAAAATGCAACTTAATACATACCTACTCAATTAGCTAGAAATATTCTAGTATTGCTAAAATAAGAAAATGTCAAGATCATAAATTGGCTAAAGTACAAATCATGACATGACCCATGAATGCGGAAATCCCCATACTAGTTAAAGAAAAAAATTCGAAATTGCATGAAACAAAGACAAAATGATTTACCGCATAAAACGGCTTGCCTTGTGGATCCATGTATCCGTCTTCTGAACAATGGCAATCCCATGCACTCTGCATAGCTCACAATTATTTGGTGCCCAACCTAGCAGGAGAGAGGGGGGGAAAAAAGGCATTCAATAACTCAAATCATATAATAAACAAAACATCATTTTACACCAATTTAAAATGTGAATGGCTTTTTAGTCAAAGCACTTTCTACAAAACCACTCAACAGAGCTTCTCCAAAATGAACTTCCAAGTAATCAAAATGCTTTTTTATATTTATTGTAATAACCGATTGAAAAAAAAAAAAGAAAAGAAATTTCCATCTGAATTTACAAAAAGAACTTGCAGTGATATTTCAAGAAACCTTTGGTGGATGGTTGGCAGAATTTCTTTGCAGAAGCACTGCAATATGTACCCCTACACAAAATCGATTTTCAAAAGCTGTTGTTCCTATGAAACTGAAAGCACTCCCAATCGCAGACACATCCACTTCTAGCCTAAAATCACTTTTAAGCGAAACAAATGTCTAGCCTTCTCCAAAGTAAAAACATCATTTTTATTCTAGCTTAGTATAATACACTTTGAATTCTCGATAGCACCTCTTTACAATTAAAGATTCAATATGAATGTACTTAAAAGATAAAGATTATAACACAAAATTAGTTACTGACTACGAGAGACTACTTACAGTTTGATACATGTAGCTATCCAATTCATCAACCGAATCATCAGCCGGCATCAAATTCGCCAAAGCCACAATCTACAGATTGCCAATCACAAATTACCATTACATAAAACTAATTAAAAATTAATTGATGATAACAGCAACAAACCTGGTGACCGTATTGGATACACTTCATCATGGCGTAACAGCTGTCCTTGCCGCCGCTGACTAAAGCCACCACCTTCATCTTCTCTTTCTTTGCCTGTTGCCGCTGTTACTGTCACAACCAATTGCTACTCACGACTGGTTTAGGGTTACTACTAGTACTACTGATCGCACAGGCATTTTGGGTAATTCCATCTTGATCCCTGAAGTTTGGTGAAATCATAATGATTAGCAACTTTTTCACGCGATTTTGCGGGTGACAATTCGTGCTTTTGTCTTGTGTCTTTTTATTTTTCCATATCAAATTTAAGTAAATATAAATTCAACTTATTTATTATTATTTTTTAAAATTAGTAAATAAATAAGTTAACATAATATTAAATATGACACAAATAAATTTATGATATAATATGAATATGACATGAATAATTAATTTAGTATTAAGTAAATATATATTAGTTTTTTTAACAATATTATTATATGTTAATTGATATTCATAAGTAAGTAAATATGTTGAAGTGTGGTCCAATACAAGTATGACACGTTTATTATTCGTGGTATTGTGTCAATCTATTTATTGGTAGTGTTAATTTGTATCAATATTAATTCAATAAAATCATCTGGCATTCATGTTATGATCTAAAATGTCGTCCTTACGCTAAATAGAGAGCCTATAGCCCCATTGAAATTATAATAGTTTGAAAATTGGTCGGTTTGTTAAAAAAAAATAATCTTTCCTTATTATGAGAATGAGATATTTAGTTTAGGTTTTGTATCTTCTTGTGTTTGTAAGCAATGACATATTTTATCTTAAAAATATGTATAGGATAGCTTACATCTTCCTTTCCATTCATATCATTTTCTTTTTTTTTTTTCTCAAAAGAAAAAGTGGATTATTAGCATATGCATAAGGAATTAATGCTTGATAATGAAGAATCACCAGATCGTGAACTAATGAGCGGATATAAAAATCGTAACCCTATTAATTAAGGTCTTATTTGGTATTGAGAAATTGTAATTTTTAAATTACAATTACTGTAAAAAAAAGATGTGAAATAAAAATTAATATTTGACAAATGTGTAGTAAGCATAATTTTTTTAAATAATAATTTTGATAAAAATAATTAAAATATGTTTCTAATCATAAAAGTGGTTGATCAAATCAACTTAACTTCTAAATTATATCATTTAGTATTTACTAAATTTAGTACTATAATTTTTAAGTTATTGTTACCTAATTTTAATACCAAACAAGACCGAAAATGTAGACAAAATCAAGATTTTTATGAGTATTAACTAGTAATGTACGTTCTGATATGCTATCAACATGAACTCTTTTTTTTTTTTTTTTGAGAATACGATAAGTTCTCTCTCGGTTTCTTCTGGCATAACTCCTGACAAGGCACGAATTTTACAAGTCTCTCTCTTTTTGGGCTTTAATGGGCGCTATAGTCATCCAATGGCTCTTTCTTTTTATTATTTAATTTTAGAAGATATGCTTAACTGATTTGATAATTGGTTAATTAAATTCTAATTGGATTTAAATTATTATCTTAACTAATCTCTAATTGTGAATTATTGATTGAATACAACAATACATATTTACGCCACTACTGATGCTGTAATTTTTTATAAGAGCATCATAGAAATTAGAATAGAATGACCCCAAAAGTTAATTTTTTTTTTTCAGAAAAACCATGCCAGAGATTTTTTTTTTTGGTTTAAGATAGAGCTGGAGATCATTACTAAAAAGAAAGAGAAGTGATAGTAATTTTTCATGATAAGTACCATTCAAGTGATAAAAGAATAATTTCGATTGTCCAAATTCATTGAGATTCCTCTCCCCCTCTCAAGTTAGTTAATACACTGAAATTCTCTACTATTCTCATGCATGCCTGTCTTTTTCGATCCATGCCCATTCACTACTAGGGTATTTATAGTCTTCTCCCTTTTTTTGAAACCATACAGCAGCTGCCTGACGCGGCCACCGAATTTTTTTTACAGTTTCTTTTTGTATTTCGTTTTTGATCTTCATATCGTACCGTTCAGTGTATCAGAGAAGTGCATGACTCGTGACATTTCCCTTAGCCTTGTTATTGCTAGCCTAAGGGATAACCAAACTTGGGATCGCAATGACTATTTTCAAATCTTGTAAGGGTGAATTTGAACATACAAAAGAAAAACGTGAGAGTTCGCCAGAACTGTCTCAGAACATACCAAAAAAATATCCGACACCAACAACACCATCACAGACAAATAGATTACGGTATTGAATTGAAATCTATATAGTTGTTCAAAGAAATCCAACATTTTCAAAGCATTGCTTCTTCAAGTCTGTGCTCAACTCTAAACCTTGTCAACATATCTGATAAAAGGAAACGATTGTTCAATGTTCATCCATTCCCTATGATGTTATAGAATTAGAATCAACATCTGCAGATAAAATTATCAACAAAATTGGAGAAACGTAACCGGACAACTTATAAATAAAATACCCGCAATCCAAACTAAAATTGCTAAACAAATAACAAGCTCCAATACCTGCCTGCATGACTTAATGGACCAGCACACAAATTATGAAAGAACCAACAACTAAATTAAGGCGACCGAAAAAATTGACAAATTGCAATCTTACAAATTGAAATGTGAAAGAAATTAAAAAAAAAAAAGGAAAAATAATGTGATACATGTTCTGCGATTTTCTATAGTGAACTTGATTATCACTTCTCAGCAAAAAAGTTGTGTGCAGGAACTTCAGTATGATGAGGCAGGCAGTGTGGTCCCATTGCAATAACTGTTTAACACATTGTGCATACAATGGCCTCAGAATTCTTTCGGCTGATAAATCAAAGAGAAAAACGCAAGGCCAAGCTCAAAATTTCCCCTGACCAGGTCACAGATGTCCGCAAAGCCCCATTGAACGTTTGATCCTTCGAGTTGAAGGTTTCTTGATACGGTGCCAAATAAAGAAAAAGGATCTGATTCTTCAAGATTTTTCTGCACGTGCCTGTAGAGAACACATTGTACACTTTCAGGAATAATGACAAAGATGATTTCAGGAACTGCGGGCCACATGCATGGTTTTTTTTTTTGGGGGGGGGGGGTTTCACTACAACAAAAAAAAAAATCAAAATTTTTAAAGATCTTTCTGTTCATGACATTTGCTCTCTCCAGTTACAGATAGCAGAAGATAGATGTTACTCATATAAGCGGCAACAGAAACTTACCTGGTTAAATTCAGAAAGGAGCCTCAAGGGACTCATCCCACACTTCTGCACTTCCATTGGAGGCATCTTCAACATCTTCTTCCATTGAGAGCCTAATGTATTCTCTATGCGCAAAGCGATCCCATTCTGTCAGTGTTGGGTTCTCTCGCTCCTGTAACATCAAGGCTGTCACCAACATTGACAAAGTAGTACAGAACTACCCACTAATTTGTCTAACTTTAGTAGTGAATAGTAAGTAAAAGTTTAAAGTATAATGCGTACCTGACGAATAAGAAATGGGTCACGAGTTTCAAAGGCCATAAATTTATTGAGGTTGAAAAGTATATTGAAAACGCTTCCTGAAAGTTTACAACCTTTCAAGTCACGCAGCGTAATATAGCTCTGATTCTGTACAGAAAAAAATCCAAAGATAAAAAAAAAAATAGAACTCTTTAATTAACAGTGCATTTGTAGCAAATAATCAAAGAAAATCTTTTTCTAGCTCCCAAGTCCTAATGGCCAACAAAATTCAGTATCCCCCATCTTCTTATTAAAAAACAGCAGATCACCAAACACATAAAATGACTTCTACTATGTACCATGTCAGAATGTAAAATGAATTCATCTTAAGATCTAGACACTACATTCTAGTGCTACATGTTAGAATTAAATTAGGAAATTACTGACTAGAACCTAGCAGGCTAGAACAACTAATGGGCATGAAAAGCCAATTTCCTTCAACATTTTTGCACCCTCAACTTAACATACAGGAAAGAAATATCAAATACCAAAAAACAAAAAGAGACCAGACAGAGAAAGATAAAATCAGGAAAGTTACAAACTCAGAAAGGACAAACCTCTGGTCCAATCATGTCAATTATCTGACACAATATATCCTCAAAGAGCACAGGCTCTTGGGCCATACATTCCATTCGATGCAACTGCTCTTCATAAAAGAATTGCATTTCATTCCGGGTGATAACTCCATTTCCATCCAAATCTATACACTTGAACCTAGCAAATACATAAAATGTCACGACTTAGTAACAGTTGATAGAGTGACATACCTTCACTCTAACCAACCATTGGAACATATATTTTATTATCAGATGTAGCACTGAAAGCAGTCATGAGAAACAGAATTCAGAAGAGAACTTACAAACTGATTCAAGCTATTTTATTGTGCATTGAAAATCATATGACTACATTTGAAATCACAATTTTTGGACTAATGTGTTGCACTATGACCATCCTCCAGTTAGTAGAATGTGCTTAAAAACCCAAGTTTTCTTTCTTTCGTAATTTATTTCAACACAGTTTCTTAAATATCTATCGTTTGAATTTCTCTTCCTTATTTTCCCCCTTTTGACAGGAAATCAAGACTCTCAAGTCTCAACACAGGAAGAAACAAGTAAATCACCACGACTGCTCTTCATTTAGTGTCTATTTTACTTATGCTTCCTTAACAATTATTAGCTCTTTATAAGAAAAGCCGAATTTTCCATAAGGTCTTGCAAGCAAGCAATCTAAGGAGCAAAACATATAAGAGAAATTTCTGGGTAAGGATAGTCATTAACCATCACCACGCAGTAACTTCATATGATAAAATTAACCAGGAATTGATTATTACATCCTTGAATCCGTCTATTAGTAAAACATACCAATATTCAAGACTAGGCTCAGATGACTTATCCTCCTCAGACAGTATGAAGTAGACAAAGTCTTCATACCCCATCTTCCCTTCAACCTTACTAGTGAACTTTCTAGGAACCTGGCATGACATGCAAAGAAGCATAAATAACAATTCTTAACTTCAGGAAGCACTATTATTCAATAAAATATGACTTTTCACACTGCAAACAGCAGGTAATCTGGCCTCAAAAACAAAAGTCATCAACCTCACAAACCTGAGAAAATATTCTATCAACAATCCTGTACGTAAGCGCATGGTTACCATATCTAATGAGGTTCTCCTTGTCAATCAAGAAATCATGGTCCGTATCTAGCTCCCAAAACTTGCAGTATATGACATAAAAATGCTCATATGAGAAGTACCTGTCAGTATGATCATATTGGAAGGCAATGAAAACATTGGAACTGTAAGTAATATATATTCAAAGGAAATCTAAGTCAGTTTCAGTCAGTAAATCTACCTTAAAACTTTGTTGATGTCCTCTTCTTCGTCCGCATGTTGCATTGCATCAATTAAGTTGCCACGTTTCAGCTCCCTGAGGGACAGATGACCATTCCCAGATCTATTTATGTAGTAAAATATTCGGTATATTACAGTTTCAGCTGCCCATTGCAATAAAATTTAGAGTTAGAAAGACTGCATATGACAAGTTCCAAAATTAAAAAGATTAATGCCTACACTAGTTTGTAATGGATTATAGAAGCTAGCTGTTATATGCATCACTTTTCTCTAAAGAAATTGTAAGCAACATTTAACACGGCAAGAAAAGTACTTAAGTGTAAGGTTAATGAATAGGCATCTGCTAAACCAGTAAATTAATTGCCATGGCAATAAACTTGAGGATTCCTTATCAAGTGGCAGTACTATTTCTAGTAAATTAAAAAGATAAAACTAATCAAAGAAATTATCAAAATCAAGAAAATAATCTACAGCTGATAGGTTCAGAACAGACCATATCTTTCCTGAAACTCGGGCGTGCTCTGTAAGAACTCCAACCCTGGATGAGTGGCCAACAGTTCTCTAAGTACAGGTTTAAAATCCTCCTGTTATCAAATTTGTGAACATTCTCAGACATGGAGTTGATACGAACATTAAACAAATTAAACACAGACCCAAAAAGATGTTGACAGTGCTTTAATTACCAATGCCAGACTCCATACTACCATATCTTAAAATAAATTACTAAGCACTTGCATTATAAATTTTTAATTCAAAGAAAATGAAAACCATTTATAACAGAGTAACACAAAGATGAAAAGAATTAAAAAAAAAAAAAAGGCACCTGAGTGAGGTACTTGAGATCTGGCTGCTTTAGGATCGAGAAGATCTGGGTTGCCGTATCCATTGTCAACATGCTTCCATTGACCCAATAATCAACAAAAGCATCCCTGGAGAAACATTAGAGAAATCTTGAAGCAAAACAACAACACAAATGGCTTGAAGAGGCAACTCCACACAACTGCAAATACAAGATATAGACTACAATGAACTTGCAGCAAAATCTACTAACTGCCTTCCATCAATAGCAATCTTTTTTAGAACAGCTAGTGCCTCAATACAACTAAAGACAGTGTACTTTGAAATGGAACCAACAGTCAATTTGCACAGAAGCCAAATGAGTCGGAACAATAAAATGAGTTATGAGCAGCAATCCCAGTTGATTACTACAACGCTATTGAGCAAAGGGCTAATCCCATCATCATTGAGTTGACTACTCGACTGCAAAGAAAGGGTAAGACTGGAACTGCTGATGCCAAACATAAAAGTTCATTTCTATTTCATAAGTTTGCGATAACTATATAATTACCTCCTAATCTGTTTATTCAAGTTTCTTCAACTTCAATTCCAAGTTACTCATCAAATTCACTAATTTAGAAGAATTTAATCTTATTTGTAGCCAAAAACAAGATTTTCATTTTTGTATTTACAACCATGGAGACTGAAGAGGAGAGACACGTCAATCGCCTGTCAAACAAAGAATGAACGTAACTTCCAATAACAAAGTGAAAACCTTTAAGCTTATAGATTTCCACTACGACAGCAAAAATACAATAATGAGTTAAACTATCGGCAAAACTGAGATAAATAAAATAGGAACTTCTTGCAACACATAATAGACACTAATTTCCTTAGGTACGAAAAAAATGCATACCTTGTCACAAGACCCGTGTTATTAACGTCAATCTTTCTGAAAAGAGCCGTAGAGAAGAAAGATGGTAACTTGCAGATTTCCTTAGTAACTAATTTGAATTCTGACATGCCAAAAGAAAATGAAAAGATTTAATGTCCTATTCTTCAATGTCATTCATACAATATTTTATAAATATCTCACCTTGTATTTGCAGTCCATCCGAGTGACCATAAAAAAACTGATTAATTCGAAATAAACATTGTTCTTTTAGCTCATTTGGAAGAGGACGTCCATTCTGAAAGTAAAACTGCAAACATTACATCCATATTAGAACTTACAAAATTTCCCTAAAAACAGAACTTCAGCAGAGTAAGCACCAAAAATGACTGCAATCCAGACAAAAAAGCAGAAACGTTCAACCAGATGCCTCTCTGATTTTTTCCTTTTTCCTCCCCCCTCCCAACGACAAAGAACCAGATAATTAAGCCCAAAAACAAGTAGTTTTTCAAACCTGAGGTATCAATTCTTTTGCTGGTTCACTAACTACTTTCAGCGGAGAACCTAAATTTGAAGGGCCAGCCCTCTGTTTCATCACACGAGGCGAGCCAGATGTGCTCCTTGGTGAGAGTGGAGGTGCACTGCCAGCCGGAAACAAAGATGGTAATGAATTCGTGGCAGCATTTGAACTAGAAGAGTTTGCAGACACATTCAAGGGACCAGCCTTTGCGTCATTAAGCAATGATGTCACCTAGACAATGAAGAAGCAAAATAAAAAAAATAACAGTTGTTAAGATATTATCTCATTGATGCTCATAATTCAGAGAACATGCAGCATTCCAAATATCAGCTTCTGAAGATAAATAAGTTAGTAACAACAAAACAAATCTCCGGGTGCTATATTGAACATGGGCCAGCCAGCTGACTAGCTGTTCAAATTTAATAACTGAATGTCACATATTTTATCTGAATTTTAAACAAACAAAAGTAAGTCATGTTAACAGATACAGTAAGAATTGTCATTTGTAACAGAAAACAGTGACTAGATTTCAATTGAAAACATCAACAGAGTCGAGGATTGCAATCACATTTTCTCAATAAATCCTTTTAATATCCATTCCAGTCAACACAATGAAACTAAGGATTGGGACAATGGCATTAAGTACTTCATTCTCCACCTTGAATGTTTTAATTTCTAGCAATTACTCACTCTCATCTCTTACAGTAATTCTAATAATAGTTACACAATAAACCAATAAAACAGCTCTTAGCTAGGAACTCTTATTCCCAAAACATACTGAAAAACCCCACTTCCAAAATTAAGGTGACTAGTAGACAAACATCAGATTGACCGCCATAAACAACACTAAGCAACATCCCACCATTTCTCCATCACATCAAGCAGAGATCACCACAAGTAATTTGATATTTCATCTTAAAATCAGAATCCAAATGGCCCTTTCCCAGAGGACTGCAACCACTTCTCCGATAAGTTTTAGGCTAAAATAACTTCTAACAATCCAGATCTTGCCTCAATCGAGTTCCATTTGTCTCCTCATTCCATGAATTCCAAGTTGCATTTCATTATTTTCCATAAGATATGCCATCAACTTCAATATACACAATTCAAATGACATTTTTTTTTAAAATTCAGTAACTATTTCTGTGCTAATCCACCAGCCTTAATAAATTAAACCCTTTCCAATATCCGGAGTTTTCCAGTTTACACTATTAAGTTGCTTCATAAGAGATTCACATCATATCTCACTGAAAGCAAACTATTATTGAAAGCCATCATTGTCACAATCATTCGCAACAGACAGCAAATTAGCAACCAACCGAAATTGATTGCTACCCCAAACAGTAAACCTAGTATCTGACTCAATAAATTACCCAAATTTGTTATTAAATCATCACCAAAATGAAACCAAACAAGCAACCAACTCCATCAGTTAAATCCAAATATATTATTCAACTAGACCATAACGCCCACAAAACTCAAACAAAACTAAGCAGTAACAGTAATACCGAACAAATTCAAAATATGCCAATAAAATTTGCGCATAGAAAATAATTATATCTATCTTATCGTGAAAACAGTACCAGTTTATTAGCTTCAGGAAGCGAAAGCCACTGATCAAAGAGCTTCTGCCCAAAGTCCGGGTTCGATTTGAACGCCAAGGGAGATAACTCCTGTAATTGCAATAACTCCGCATCCAAACACGCCACATCTCCGGCAACACTTTCCATGTTCGTCATCAATAGACCCAATCGATACACATATAATTATACGGCGCCGTTTAATTCTTTACGAAAAATGCAAAACTTAAAAGCAACAGATTACAAATCGAAGCTCAAAAGTAAACTTCATCAATGTTTATAAATCGATTGTGATAAATAGAAAAAAGAATCTACATACATAGCAATTAGAAATGCAAAGATTTGAAAGTCGCGAAGTGAAAGAAACCCTAGATCTTTTAAGAAAATAAAGAGATTGGTTTTCTATTTTTTCGATTTTTTTCTTCTTTCTTAGAAAGAGTTGGCTAGCGGTGAGGAGGTGATTGGAGAGAAGGAAAGTGAGGGAAAAATTGAAAGCGAGATCGGTGCGATTCAAGGGGAGACTTAATCTAACTAAGAAAATTTTTAATTATTATTATACGCAGAGATCTGTTTTTGCTTTTGTTTCCGATTTTTGTTTTTGTAAAATGTATCTGAAAACCGAAAATGGTTAAAACTTTAAAATGAAGAGGACACGTGTCCATGTGCTGGTAAAATTATGCGGTCATGGGTCACGTGACAAAAACGTGCAACGCGTACCCCTTTTTCTCGTTTTAGAAACTTTTTCTAGATCGTTAAAGCAAAAGTCAATTACTTGAAGTCGAAAGCTTTGTGGACTTCATTAAAAACTCTTAAAGCGCCAATTTTTCATGGATATTTTCATCAAGTTCCCTTCACATTATTTTTTTTACAAATTTTTCATGGTGTGGTGATGATTGCTGGAATCGACCACACCTATTATTGCTGAGGCTCTATGTTTTGGGCCACGATTAGCACAGAATGCATGGAAGCTTTCGTTAATGGTTGAATCTAATTCTTTACAATGTGACCTAGCTGGTTTTAGTTAAAAGCTTATCCCTAATTATTTTAGATAAATTTGAGACTAAGCAGTTGCATGAATATGATTATCAAGATTTTAGGATTTGATATATATCATGGATTGTAAGATGTAAATTGTTGTAACTGAACAATTAATAGAGCAACTTGCGATTAACCAAGTGAAATCAACTTAGACAAGTTGGCATGTGCTTTAGGCAAGTCTTGGCAAACTTCCTATTGTTTGTTACTTGTAGGGTTGGCAATGGGACGAAATAAGATGAGATTTACCAATTTCAGTCTCATCTCGTATATGCAAGTGGGATAAAAAAAAGTCACACTTCTTTCCCTATATTTTTTTTTTGGACAAAAATATTTCCCGATCTCGTCCCAAAAGAGAGGATCCCATCTTAATTGGAAAAATTTTTATTCCTAGTTGGCAATGAGACATGATGAGACATAATTTGTCAATCCCACTCTTGTCCCGTATATGCAAGTGAGATAAAAAAAGTCTCATTCTCATCCCTAAAATTTTTTATGGAATAAAAATGTGTCCCAATCCCGTCTCAAATGGGATGGGATCCTACAAGATCCCATCCCATCAGAAAAAATTACCATCCCTAATTATTTGTTCGTGATTTCTACAGTAATTTGTCAATCTAACATGTCGTGAAATAGTGGAGCATACATTAGTGGCCACTCTTATAATACCTAGCTAATTGATTTCACATGCCCCTATGCCCATTGGTTTTCAAGTAATTCTTTTTTGTTGGCTACTTTGAGTTTGAACCATGAGAGACAAAGAAGGCTAAGAAAATAATATTCTACTTTGCCCATCTTTTTTTTTTTTATAAATAAATGTCAATTGATTTCAAAGCTTAAAGCACTTAAATCTTAATTAATGTCCCTTACAAGAAGTATTATAGTCTTAAGATACTCAACAATTCGCGTCAGATTTTGGTATTAGATTGAAACATGTGATTTGTTTGAATGTGTTTGTAGTCCCATATATATATATAGCTTCTCAAGTGTGAATACTAAAATAAAGATTTCGTGCATATGCAGTTAAAGACAAAAATATGCTGACTCTCAAACACTAATAGACAAAAAATAGTGCATTGAAATTTATGTTTTTCATTTTTTTTAGCTACGCGTGTCCATACAATCTACATAAGTTCTATATATACATAACTTCCTGATGACGATGATAAATATATTCTGAGACTATTAATATAAGTATGCATGCTATCCTTTTTCTTAAGCACTATTTGCATATAAATATATTACATATCTCATGTAGAAGTTTTAATTCAGGATAAAAACTTATTTAGTCTCTATATTTTAACGTTAATATCCGTTTAGTCATTTAAAAAAAAAATTCAAAACATCCTTACCATTAAATTATTGACACATTTGCTGTTAATTTTTTTTTTTACTTACTTTTATAATATTACCCTCTTATAATATTGTTTATTTTTTTTGGACATTAATAAAAAGAAAAAAAATTAAATTACAAATTAAATTTTTAAAAAAATAGAAACAAAATCCACATATATTAATTTTGGTAGAACTCCCTTCTTAGGAGTTAATATATTAATTTTTTTAATGTTAAAAAAATTGGTGATTTAAATTTTTTTACCATATTATTTTCATGGACATACATGAGTTTTTACAAAAATTAATATCTATTCTTTTTTTATTATTTTATTTTTGGGGTTAACTGGAAATTTAATTTTTTATTTTTATTAATATTAAAAAATAAAAACATTATTTTAAGAGAGTAATATTGTAAAAATAAGTCAATAGAAACAAAAGTAACAGTAAGGATGTCAATAATTTAATGGTAGGAATGTTTTAAGACATTTTTAAAAATAAAGAACTAAACCAATACTAATATAAAAATATAGGGACTAAACTAGTTTTTGTACTTTTAATTCACATAGCGTTAAATTAGGCTGCATGATTTATTGGGGAATAAAAATTAACGAGCCAATTAATTATTAATTCCCAACCATTTATAGAATTGGTAGAGCAGATGGAGCAACGTTGCCAACGTTAAGTGTCATTCTTGTGGACGAATTGATTGATGCTCTCTGCTGCCCAAGAACTAAATTTTTTACTGAAACTGCTGTAGCTGTTGCTTCAGAATGTGTATGTAGAGCAACGCTGTTTATTTCAAATTTTGTATTAAAAAAATATCTTTAAATGATATGCATTCATCAAGTGATTAGTGAGATAATATAATTAATAATTCACTTGAATCTTATAAAAAATTATCAGTCACTTAATTAATCATATACCACTTAGGATGAAATTTTAGATAAAAAATTTAATATACCTATACATACTCATGGCTGTAAATGTTTAATTAAGTGAAGTATCACTATGTATTATATATAAGTTTCTGTATATGATTCTGCCTACAACGTCTAGTTAATTTAAGCTTTTTCGCATGTGATTTAAAATTATGCAGAGCTAAATTTAAGATACTACGAAGAATAATTATATATATATAAGTCATTCTCGATGTTTGCACAAAATTTGCTGCGCACTTTTGACGGTTTAGTTAAACGTTTTAGTAGAGTATAAAATATATATATGTATACGGATCGGATTTCCCTCGATTTAAATTTAAAAAAAAAAGAAAAGAAATTGAAAGAGGTTTGAATTAAGTTTAGCTAGACATAAAGAGAGATTGAGATCGAGATTAGGAGGAGCATTTAATTTGTGAATTGTCGAATAAAAGCTACATTCAGAAAGAGTTTTAACTGGCAAAATTTATATTTGATCGGCAAACTCTTATATTTTACTAAATCATGAGGCACATAAATAGGATTTAATCCAACAGTCCACTTACTTTTTCATCATGCCACAAGGATTCTTAATTATTTGCAGTATCATAGAACGACTTAAATACTGATTAACACTTTCACTAGTAACACTAGAACAATAATTTCACACGTTTAAAAATTCATGATGAGTGATGAGTAACAATTATGACCCAAATATTGCTTGTAGAATACAATACCTTCGCAATGGCTACATCGCAAATCTTTCTCTTATTCTTTTTGCTATGCATGTCATCACTTCATGGCATCGCAACAAGCATAGAAAATTGCCCCATACAATATTGCAGCCTGGGCGGTGACGGCAACGGCGGCGGCGGCAGCAGTGTACCAGTTAAATTCCCTTTTCAAATAATAAACAACTTGGAGAGCTTAAACCCTCGTTGTAGGTACCCACGTTTTGAACTCTTATGCTCTCGCAACAAAACAATTCTCATGCTGCCGCGGTCAGGACTCTTCGCTGTCCGCAACATCGACTACAACTTGCAAACTCTGGACATCAACGACCCACTGAACTGTCTCCCGAAGCGATTCCTCGACAATTTCAGCCTTGAGGATTCTCCTTTTGAGCAAAAAATTTACGGCAACTTCACGTTTCTCAATTGTTCATCATCATCATCATCGAATCATGTGCCCGAGAATCACAGGACAGTGGCTTGTCTCAGTAGTGAAAATTACACGGTCTTGGCTGTGCCTAGCAGGTTTTACAATGAAACAAAGTTGCCGATGTTGCCAGTGCCAAGTTCGTGTGAAGTGATCAGAACAGATGTGATGGTCCCGGTTTCTGGGGGATATTGGAATGGTCTTGCAGATGATATTCGATTAAGTTGGAGTGATCCCCATTGTGCACCCTGTGAATATCGTGGTGAAGTTTGTAGGTTCACGAATGATGACACCAGTCTTGTTGTTAGATGCTCCAACTCGGGTAAGAGACATTCCCTCTTCAAACCCTAACCCTAACAGTAGAGATTCTCATCTTTTGTCCTTAGGAAGCTGATTGAGTGGTTTTTGATAATATAAATTTGGAATAATCCACAACTATTGAGCTATTTTCTTAGAACAAGTTAAGCAGACCAGCCGAATTTATATTACACTATCTTACTACTATAATATTATGAAATTGATGGAATGCTAATATGTGATTTAACATGACATTAAATAGATTGCACATAACAGGAGTGACCGAAAATAGTTAGTAGAGAGTAATGATATTAACTTTTAAGTATGATTTAGGTCCATGATTTTTATAATTTTCAAATAATTTTGTTTGATTGATCATTCAAGTTCAAGTCTTGGTATTAGAAGAATTTATTTAGTCTTTGTTGAATGTGCTAAAGAAAAGTCAAGAATAGTCAAGAAATGCCTTATAAAAAAAAAAGTAAAATCTATTAGTACTTGTTTAACATATATACTTTACTCATCTATTTGGAATTCACATTTTGAATGTTTAATACTAATAGGTAAGGAAAGTGTTAAATATGATGCCATTATCATTGGGATCGGATTTGGAACACCGGGAGCACTGTTCATCGTTGCACTTGGATGTTACCTCTGCGGCAAGGTTTGGACTCACGATCCTCAGCGCCACCGGAGGCGGCAACCGACTACCGAATTATCTACCTCAACCGTGGTCGCCAGTCTCGACAAACCCACCATAGAGTCTTACCCGAAAACTGTAGTTGGTGTAAGCGGGCGGCAACCTAAGCCAAATGACAATATTTGCCCAATATGCTTATCTAGATATAAGCCTAAGCAGACATTAAGGACAATCCCCAAGTGCAATCACTACTTTCATGCATATTGCATAGACCAATGGCTTAGAATGAATGCATCATGCCCCGTGTGTCGCAATCGCCTAAGGTTTAATTCTCCCTTTGTGTGATCACTTCATCATCCACATCACCTCTATCAGCATCTTCCCGTTCTTCTTCTTCAGTATTACATACCTAGGTTTCTTTTTTTTGTGTAATGTTACTATTATATTTCTTCTTGTGAAATTGATTGCATTCGATGTTGTTCAATATTACAGGGAAAAAAATGTTAAAATGAGCGAGGGACGTGTTGATTAATTTCTGGATTCAATATTATATGATGCTGTATTAAATATTGAATATAACTCATTTCGACACATTGATTTTTGTAGGGTCAGTAATTAACATAAGCAAATTGCACTCAAAATTTTTAGAGACAGTATCCCCGGGGGCGGATTCAAGAAATTGTCTAACAGGTGTAACATTACAAGCAAAAATCAATTAAAAAGAATATTCAAATCAATAAACTTGTGAATGTACAAAAAGAATTTTATCCTTGAATCTTTAAAAATTGTATAGTTGATGACATAAAGTCATGGGAAGGATTTTAAGGTGGATATTTTAATGGGGAGGTGAAAAAGAGGATTAGATGTTTGACAAGGGAGATATACTATGGGAGAGAAGATAAAAAAAATATTTTTGTAATTAGTTTAGATAGCATCACATTGAGACACACAAAATTGACCCATTAAAAATAGTAGTTCATAAAAGAGTAAAAGCTCGTTGACTCCCTATATTTTTAAAAATACCTCAAAACATTTGTGTCATTACTTTTTGTTCATTTTGAGTTGTTTTTATAATATTATTCTCTTACAATAAATTTTTTTGCTTTAATAAAAAAATTAATTATCAATTTAATCCCAAAAATAAAATAGAAACAAAAACAATATGCAGTAATTTTAATGGAACACTCTGCTGAGGACCTAATATGTTAATTTTTTATTAATTTCCAAAAAATTGATTATTTAGTTTTTTATAATATTAATTTTTTGGACATACGTGAACTTCCACAAATTAATATATTTCTTTTTATTTTATTTTTAGGGTTAATTTGGTAATTTAATTTTCTATTAATGTCTAAAAAAAAGAAATAATATTATAAGACAGTGATGTTGTCAAAGCAAACCAAATGGAATAAAAGTAAAGGCAGGGGTGTCAGTAGTTTAAGAGCAGAGATATTTTAAGTTATTTTTAAAAATATAATGACTAAAGGATATTAACCTCAAAATAGAGGGAGCAAACGAGCTTTTACCCTTCATAAAATTATCCCACTAATATATAATTTTCCCTTAAATTTATAAAATTTAAGACATCATTTAAGAGAATTTAAGTGAAAATTACCTTCTAGTGTCAACAATAGATCCACCTTGAATATCACATATTGGCTGAGAATGAATTTTAAGTATATAAGACTTGTGCAACTAGGAAGTCTTGAGCTAGTTTTAAGTATGAGTTATTAGGCTCGTGAGTTTCTATATGATTTTAGGGCAAGAATCACCTACGTAATCTCACCATAAGACATGCACAATTCAAGGAATTTGACTTTGAACAACGCTTAGAAAAGTTTATTACCTCGTGACATGCTAATAAAATTGTTAAGAATAATCTAACTATGTTGATTTATCTTTAATGGTGTGTTTACTTATGGGATTAGGGAATTGAAATACAAAATAAGAATAATTGGTGGTATTTATTTGTTAAGATATAATGAGAAATGAGAATGAAATATATGGGACCCATATATTTTTAAAATTAAGGAGTGAGAAATTAATCTCTATGAGGTGAATGAGAATGAAGTTCATATTCCTTGAACTCACCATTTTAATTACCCCGCTCAAATTTCATGATTCCATATTTTAGCTCAATTAAAATATTATTATATTATTGTTAATAATAATAATAATAGTGAAAATTACAATAAATAAATCATTGTGTTTGGTGAAAAATCTCGCTTTCCATCCATCCGAACCCATTGGAAAATGGGCATGGATTCTAGCTGGTGTACTCTGCTTTGTTACATTGTTGTTATTTTGCATATCTCAATTTGATGTGAATAGTACTGGCTAGACTCATTATTATTTCAGAAAATTCTATTATCCATTCGTCCTGCCAGGAAATGATGTGCATTTGCTCATTATCATATTTATCAATTGTTTATCAACCGAAAGAATTTGATAAAAATCAGATAAAAAAATGATATGAGTTGATTAAAGAGTGTTGATATTCAAACAAAAAAATTGAATAAAATGCTAATAAAAATAATTATTAACGGGACTCATTTTAGTTATTTTCTAATTAATGCAGTAAAACAAACCTATTTTGAAATCATTGTTGTCAGCCTCCTATCTCTTTATCATTTTTCAATTTGTAATCTCAATTTCATGCAATAATCTCCATTTCATGTACTGCATGGTATTGTTGACAATCAGAAGCAAATATGTAAAATGACACCTCACATGGTCCTTCTTCATTTATTGCTTCGGTGAAAGACCATAAATGCCCTTAAAACTAAACAAATGACTTTCAATTAGAGAACATACATTTTAATTATTTTAAGAATTCAGTCAATTGAAATTCGAGCTAAATATCATTTGTCATCTCAAATGAGGCTCGTTATTAAATTAAAGTTATTCATCCATAATTATATATCAAATAATAATTTAATAAACAACAAAAATAGAGCAAAATAAAAATATCGCAAATTTCATTTCATTCACTTAATACTTCTCTTTTTGTCTTGTTCTCAAATTATACGAAACTAACCTTACAACTTAATATATTTTTTGTATTTAAAAATTATGAAAGGTAAATAAGTAATCTAATTTTTTTAAAAAAAATCTTAAATGAATGAGTCCTCATATTTGATTCATTTATATTCTGCTAAATAAATGAATCATGAATTCTGAACAAATAAATTAATAAATCAGTGAACTGATTAATTTGGAGCTCTAATAAATGAATGAAACTATCCATTTGTTAAATGTATCAAAGTTTTCAAAGCAAAACCTATTAAAATTCAAATTGAATTAATGAATCTAACCTAAATTGTCATTAATTTATTACTATATGTATTCTTTAGCCAATCATAATGACTTGCATGCACATGTGGCTAGTAATTAATGAATAGATAAAGAGTAATACTTCAAGAGCATGAAAGACCTTCTCTCTCAGCCCAAACCCAAATTGTTATGTTAAACACAAAAAATTCCAATCCTCCCTTAATCTAATGTTTCCCCAGCATTTGTATGAGATTAAATACATGTCATTTAACTAATTCTATGGTCAAGATTTAATTTACTCTTAAAAGACAAAAACACTAACAGAGAACAAACTGTCGTTAACTCTTTTTTTCCCTCTTTTTTCTCTAGAATTTTTTTCTTTATTTTCTTTATTTCTTTTTATCGCTTTCTCCTATTCTAATTACCTATCTCTACGACAAACTATCGAACATGACTAATCTCAAACTTTAACTTTGGTAATAAAAGAGATTATATATATTGGAACAGAAAGACTTCAATAAAATCAAACGAATTGAGCAACGTTAATCGTTATTTAAAATTCTCATGAGATGTAAATGAATATTGTTGTTGTTGTTGTTGTTGTTGTTACTGCTGACCTCAGTCAAGATCTAATTAATGCTTGATTCGTTCAATTCAATTTACAATTGCTTAGTAAATTAAATTAAATTTATTTAAATGACTCGTGTCAAAATTTCATACAAACATTAGGAAAAGAATAGATTACTAGCAGATACAAATCCAACGACAAAGTATCAATATCACAACCATTACGGCATGCAATATAAAATTAAAACCATAATACATAATGAGATGCATGCGCATGTGGTTAATAATGAATGTCTAAAGAACAATACTTTAACCAATTTCAGAAACTTGCTATACTTGGCAAAATTGTAAGGATTCAAAATATTTGATTAGCTCAATTTAATAGTCATTACAAATGGGCCAATAAGGAAAAAAAAATGGTTAGAAGTTGTCTCTGTCATTTTGCATGTTATCCCCATCTCCTTTTGAATGCTTGGTGTGTCATTTTGTATTAGAAATATTTATGATACAACTATCTGTGAATGATAATTTAAACTCAAAACAACCTTTATTAGGTTAAAAATAGAAAGAGATGTAGTCAAAAGATTTGTAATGTCTCTAAAGAATCACAGAATTTGTAATTATAATCCCACCCAGGAACAAATGACGCTGATTTTACATGGCCTGGGTTTTAGATTCATGGATTGGATTTTAAACTTCTTGCTGTTGATAATTCAAATTTGTTGCTGAGAAAATACTTAGTGAAAATATCTTTTCTTTTTAATAATTTGTACTTTATGCTAATAAAATGATGATTAGCTATTGTTTTTTTTTTTGAAGTTATCCTTAAGATATATGATAAAAATTAGTTACAAAGCTCGCAAAAAAAATTGTTCCTGAAGGCACTCCGATCTTATATGATCAGGTTTCTTGCATTCATTGCAAGTTAGTGCTTCATTCTTCTTCTTTGGTTCTTGAAGTTTCTGAACTTTCTTCACTTATTTGATTTCTTGAAGATTTTTTTTTTGAATTTTCTGATAATGATTGCCACGTCTTCTTCTTCAAATTCAATTTCTTCATCACTTTCAGATTTTGAGACTTTAAGAGTAATGCTCTTTTTTTCTTGTCTTTATCATTTTTTCAACTGCCAAATCTTCTTCATAAGGAATAAGTGAGCTAATTAAATCATCAATTGATAAATAATTTAAATATTTTTCTTCCTCAATGGCAGTTCTTTTAGATCTCCATTCTTTTAGTAGATGCCTAATGATTTTCTTTACATTTTCGCTCTTAGAAAATGTTTTTCCTAGAACTTCTAGAGTGTTCACAATATCCGTAAATCTAGTATACATAGAATAACTATTGATATTTTGTTCCATTTGGAATATTTCATATTGCTTAGTATATCTACTGATTTTAGATTCTTTAACCTGATTTGTTACTTTATAAACAATAAACAACTTCAAATTTCTTCCATATTTCATAGGCATTAGAACAACCTGAAACTCTATGAAATTCCTTTTTATTTAAAGCGCAAAATAAGGCATTCATGCCTTTGAAATTAAGAGAAGTTTTTCTCTTTTTTAATTCATTCTATTCACATGAAGGTTTTGGAATATCTTCCTCTTCCTCAATTTTAGTTATAGGCATGAATAGATAATCACAAACTATTTCCCAAATTTCATAATCAAGTGTTTGCAAGTAAATTCTTATCTTAATTTTCCAATAAAGGTAGTCATTTCTATCGAGAAATGGTGGTCTAGTAGTGGATTATCCTTCCCTAGAGTTGGAATTATTTTGTTTTGCCATGATTTTTTTACTCTAAACATATAAGTCCTAACAAGAGAACTTTGTTTTGATACCAAATGAAATGGTATCTAAGCAACCCAAGAGGAGGGATTAATTGGGTTTCTAAAAATTTAAGCAATTAATATCACACAACAATTCAAAATAATGCCTTAATAAAATTAATAACAATAAATAAATTAAAGAGGTAAAGGAAGAAAGAGCAAACACTAGATTTTTATGTGGTTCACCAAACCTCGCCTACGTCCATGCCTCGAAGCTCACTGGGCTTGATGATTACATCAATCAAGCCTTACACCCTAAGGCTTCAAAATCTTTACAATTGACTTTCAAGGAGTCAATCAACCTTTCCAATATGAGGTTATCTCAAATCTCTTAACTCAAGTGTTTTCCACATTTACAATCACTCAATATTTGATATTGAAGGATAAATACAAAGAAATACATACTCCAATCTAAATATAACCAAATGGTAGCCCAAATATGTGTAGGTGTACAAGATGTAAGCTTATATCACTTTTGAATACATATAAATATTGCCAAGATCATTCAACATCACTTGCAATGGTGTCTTCTTCGATTATTTATAGATAGAGTCACAAAACTAGTTGTTATTGACTTTTTGGTCATAATCGGCTTGCCATTTATCCTAACCAGGTTGCCGCTTGAGTTTACCATTGTAGCTTAAATTTAAATTTTTGAATAACTGATTTTTCGTTTAATGGTAACCAGTATGTCATTTGATTCCAAAGAGCTCAATTGATGTAACTAGTTTGTTTTTGAAGTATCCCATTCACCAATTGATTCCAGAGAGTTATGGTTATGATTCTAGTTTGCCATTTAGCACATCTGGTTGATAAGTTGTCTCCAATAAGTACTTTTTCTAAATTCGGTTTGCTCGTTTATTAAGTAAGATGTTGTTTATTAACAAAATAAAGTTTTTTTCTAGAGAAACTTCTTACAAAAACTCACTTTTACTAAGAATATAAAATTGTATCTTCATGTTAGAACATTTCTATAAAAAATAAAGAAAATGTTTTAAGAACTTTGAGAAATCATCATTCATTTTCTTGTTTTAAAAACATAATATGTATTTCTAATATTACTTATTAATTCAAGGTTTGTTATCATCAAAATGAAAATATTATATCGCTATAAAGGCTAAAAATAAATGTATTTTAGCAAATTATGATTGGGAAGAAGAGCCATAATTTGGGCAACCCCAAAAGATAATTATTTCAGTCAAGAAGAACGTAATCTAAATTGGTAATATTAGATGGCAAGATGAAAAGCCACCAAGGGAAGCAAAAGAAGAACTTATCATGAAAAGACTGAAAGTTAAACACAAAAGGTTGTTAGATTTTTAAAGCTTTGATGCCATAAAAAGATAAAGCTTTAAAGGGTAATTTATAAGTGATGAGGTTTATATCATATGTGCTTCATTTATATACAAGCTAAAGAACACATATTATAAAGACTAGTTTACAAGATAAGTCTAAGGATAATTACTTCCAAGGATAGTTACAAGGCTAACTATAATGATAATGATATGATTATGCCTATTGGTTGTACATTTAATATTTACATATGTTTATCTATTCTCCATGTCAGCAATTTGACTATCTATGCTGCCTTATGGCTTGGTTGAGTGGACATCTCTCATTAATCAAAAGAGTAAACCACTAATAACTGTCCACATAGCTATCTTGACGTTTACGACCAATCAACTAAGGTTTTCAAAGAATTTTTTATTAGGGTTTATGAGTTAGCAGATATAGCTTTCTAGTTTTAGTTTAGCTATTCGCTTAACTTGAGCTTAGAGTGAGTGTGTGCGCATTTGTGTTTGGGTTTAAATATTGTGAATGAGATTGTTTTTTCGAGGAGCGTAATCATGCTCTTGAATATCAAGTAAGTCAAATTCATGCAAGTTGCGTGGAAATAAAATGGGCAGCGTTTCCTTGTTTAAACATATGGAGGTATGGACAAAAAATTATTTTTATTATGAACTCGAAGTTATGTGAATCTTCAACAACAATATTAACACGATCTAAGAACAACTCAAAATAAAGAATCAAGAAAAGGGGGGAAAAACAATGCACAAACTTAACGTAGTTTGGTACCAAGATACCTACATCCACAACTAAAAACAACAGGGTTGAAAGCTTATTATTGAATCTAATCAATTATAATGAACTCTTTAGAGAACATAGATTAAATCTCTCATACAAAGAATTTTCTATCTCTTCCTGTAAGCCACTCGAAAATTGATCATAAGGTGTTACACTCACCAACTAATTATGTTTTATACACAACTCTAGAAAATAACTACTTGTTATAACAACCTTAACCACCAGCGTGCCATATTCTTGCTAAATCAACTTATCACTTCACTAGTGAAAAACTGAATGTTACTAGTAGCTTCACAAATCTCTACCTTAGTTATATTTGGTTATAGCTTTCCCATTACTGCATCAATAGTTATTAACTTAAATCACATGTTATCAACTCCAATCAAGTTCAATGGGTTTCTGAACTTGATTGTTGACAATGGATTTGTTAACATGGTTGCAGGATTATCTTCAGAAGGACTTTGACAACATTCACCACACAATTATCAATTTCATCTCTTATAAAATGAATCATAACATCAACTTACTTTGTTACCTCATGGTCTTTGGGATTTTTACTCAATTATATTGTATAAAACTATAACAATTTATGGAAATTGACTCTTGCTTTAATCCTAATTCAGATACTAAGTCTTTAAGCCACGTTGTTTCCTTTACAACCTCTGTGAATATAATATATTTTATTTTAATTGTTGATAAACCAACAGTTGATTGCAAAGATGTTTTCCAGATTACTAGAACATCATAAATTGTGAGAACAAATCCAATAATAAACCTTCTCTTGTCTAAATAAGCTACAAAGTCTGAGTCCACATAGCCTAAGACTTTATATGTGGAATTGTTAGCTCCTATAAACAAAATACCATGATCAGTAATACCATTAAGATATCTAAGAATCCATTTAACAACATCATAATGTTTTTACTTAGATTTCCCGTAAATCTGCTGACAACTCTTACCTATATGCAACATCAGGCCTAGAACAAACTCTAACATATATAATGCTACCCAAAACACTTGAATAAGGAATTTTCATCATATTCAACATCTGCATCTTCTGTTGGTTCTTGTTGTTTTAAAAGTTTGAAATGTGTAGCCAATGGTGTAGAAATAGGTTTAGAGTTAATCATACTAAATCTATTTAGTACCTTTTTAATATAACTAACATGAGTAAGTTCTTGCATATTTGTCGTTCATGATCTGCATTATCAAAATCCTAGTTGCAAGGCCCAAATTCTTCATTTCAAACTCAGAACTCAATTTATTTTTAAGTCTCTCTATTTTTTCTCTTTGTTTACATGTTATAAGCATGTCATCAACATAAAGGAGAAGATAGATACTATCGCCAAAAGGTAGATCTCTATAGTATGCACAACTGTCATATTGGCTTCTATAATACCTATGTGTGATCATGAACTCAGTAAACCTCAAATACTATTGTCTTAGGGATTGCTTTAAATCATATAAGCTTTTTTTTAAACAAACAAACCATATTTTCAGTTTTTTCTTCTAAAATCCTTTAGTTGAACCATATAAATTTCTTCATCAAGTTTTCCCTACAAGAAGATAATCTTAACATCTATTTGATCTCAATTCCATATCATTGAATGTTGTGATTGCTAGTAAATTATGGAGCTATATTTGATTACAAGTGAATACACCTCATTAAAATCCACTCTCTCCTTCTGTGTAAACCCTTTTGCAATAAGTCTGGCCTTATATCTAGGAAGTTTAACACCAACCGTCCCTTATTTGAATTTAAAAATCTATTTGCACTCCACCAACTTCTTATTTGAAGGTTTCTTGACCAAGTCCAATTATTGTTTTTCTTCAGTGAAGCTATTTCTTTTTTCATTCTAGTTATCCATATTGACTTATCACTATTATTCATGGCCAGCCTGTAGCTCTCAAGTTCTTCACAACCTACTTCATCAACAATAACCAGTGCATAAGATATCAAGTTAGAAATGCCATACCTCTTAGGCATTCTGATGACTCTTTTTTCTCTGTTCCATGTAAGCTAATAATTATCTACCTTTGTTGTCTTGTGAATACTTTGATGAGGCTTAGCATCTCCTTCTAAGGCTCTTTGACTATCAATAAACTCTACCTTCAAGTCAGGTTTATGCTTAACATTAGATTTAGAAGTTATGACATCTATTTAAACTCTTTGCTACAACATAGACTTTTCATCAAACACATTATCTTCACTGACAAGGTTCTTGAAGGTTTACCATCAATGTACCAGATTTTATACCCTTTAACACTCTCTGAATATCCAATGAAGTAACCTTCGATGGCTCTATGATAACTCAATAAAATGAGAGTTATTATAATATTTTTAGATCTAAACTAATATTACTTAGAGAGTTAATGATAAGTTTTTATCATATTTTTAGTAAATTTTGCGTGAGTATCTATTAAAGTTTAATTATAAAAATTTGATGTGTTTTAGATCATTTTAACTATGATCAAGTGTGATATTTTAGGTAATCCAAAAGCTCATTCTTTGTTGATAGATGTTGTGGAAGAGGGACTATATTGCTACAGTAATCCAGGACCAAGTACAGAAAAAATTGTCCAGGCTATTCACGCATCATCTGATAAATTCTGCTGCAGCTGTTATTGCACTGCCACTATCAGGTGCAGACAAATTAGTGGCAGGCAGCACAAAAAGAAATGTGACCTAAAATGTTAAGAGTGGACAAGTGTTCTCATGCCATTTTTGGGTTGCCCTAATTCCAAGCTATAAAAGGATACATTTTAAAAAAACATGGGATTCATTGCTGTCACACACAAAAGAGAAAAAGACACAGAAATTTCAAAGCTGCATTAGAAGGTATATTATGGAGACAAAAGAGAGAAACTTAAAGACAAAAGCGTGACATTTTGGTCCTTATTGTATCTCAACTTTATTCTTATATTTTGCTTGTATTTTCTCTTGAATGGTGTATTTCATAACAAACAATTACGTTTTTATTGTTTTAAAGCTCATCATGAGTTAAGCTATAATATAGTTGGATTTTGATTGATTTTAATGGTTATTTGATTTATATATGTAAGTTGTTTAGCATCTGTTGTAGCATTTTATTTTAATTTTACATATTGGAAATCTCTATTTCGGCTAACCACCTATTTAGTGGATACTAACTAAGAAAGGCCTAAAAAAGGTCTGACTTAGTAGAATAAATGAAGACAATATAACTGGTTTCCAAAGTTGAGTTAATCTCGATTTGAATAAGGTCACGCCTAATCTAAGATTAGTGAAGAATTAGATATAGGAATTTACCTTATAGGACAAGTAGAGTCTAGATCGTATAATGTTATGTCTAATGTTAATTTAACAATTGATTACCGTTACATTGCATATAAATATAAGATATCAAACATGCGACAACTGAGAATGCATTAAAGATTCTGCTTAGTACTATAGTAAATGTTGTAGCAACTGCGCCTCAAATGTAAGAAAGTCAATAACTATTAAGTGAGTTTAGAACTGAATTACCCCTTTGTTGTTGAAGTATATCTTCGTGTCTGACTTTAGTTTTTTCTTATTGCATTATGTTTATTGTTTTTTTTTTGGTAATTTTTTAGATCATTAATCCTATCATTAATTTTTGTTTTATTTAATTTACTAAAATCGTACTGTTAAGATTGTTGTAATAAGTCCTATAATATCAATTTCGGTGGAGACGATCTTGATACTTTTCATTATATTACTTATTGTGTACACTTGCACATTAACACTACTCTATATCATATAGAGCACACACCACTCTAGGTTTTAATTTACCCTGGTTTATGTGAGCACAAGTAAGGCAACCTAAACCTTGAGGTTACTAAGAATTGGTGGCTTTCCTAACCAAGCTACTTGTGGGGTTTGAAGTGCAAAGCTGATGAAGGATTTTTATTAATCAAATAAGATGATGCAATGATTGCCTTTGCCTAAAAGTGTTTGAAGAGGTTGGCATTAAACAACGCAGACTTGACCTTCTCAATTAAGGTCCTATTTATCCTTTCAACAAGATCATTTTACTGAGGTGTATGTTTTACCATTCTATACCTTGAAATACCCCTCTTTATATAGAAATCATTGAACTCACTGCTGTAATACTCCAAGCCATCGTCAATTCTCAACCTCTTTACCTTTCTTTTAGTTTGATTCTCCATTAAAGTCAACCACTATTTAAACCCAAACCTTTCGTAAAAAGTCATCAATGAATGTAATGAAGTATGTAGCTTTACTATGAGATGGAACCTGATAAGACCCTAAAGGTCTGAATGAAAATAATCTATTGAATCTTGGTTTTTTGTTTGCCTATATTAAATCTCTACCTTGTTGCTTTTTCAAAATACACACTTTTCATAGAAATCAAGTGAGAAGATCTTATTAGTACCAAGTAAGCCCTATTTACTCAATTCTTTCAATTTCCTTTTACTCATATATGCTAATCTCATATGCCAAAGCTTAGTTTTATCACTACTCACACTTGCTGTAATCCCTGATAAAGATAAAGATTCAACAAGTACATATAATTTGTCTCATAACTCCCTTCATTATGACCATACTATTTTTAATAACCTTTAGTTCACCATTCTCTGCTTTTATACTACAATCAGATTGATCAATCATCACAAGTGATATAAGATTTCTTCTAAGCTCTGAAACATATTTTACTTGTTTCAAGTTTTTTACTATACCATCACACATTTTAATGCTAATGGTTCCAATACCAACAACTTTCCCATCAAGATTATTTCCAAGTAAGACTTTACCATGATAAACATAATTTATATACATATTTTACCCTTTATTGTATATTTGCTAGTTATTTTTATTTCTTATTTTTAATTAATTGAATTGTTTTATTGAATAGGGAATTAATTTGATATTATAGATAAAAGGGCATAAAAGAGCTCAATTTTCGAAGCATTAACGATTAATTGATTTTTGGGAGCAATAAGGCATGCATGTGGAAATCAAGCCAAGGAACTGAACTCAACAAATTCATTCATCATTCACATGCGGACAAAGGAGAGAAAGTGATTTTAGCTTTAAAAGTGGGTAGCACGTGAGAAGCAATTGCATGGCATTGTAATATATGGAAAGCAATTTAAAGGGACTCGCACTTGGCTTTCATAAGTGGAAAAAGAAATCCTAATGCAATTCAAAGCGGTGGGCACGTGAGTGAAGCAAAACAAATTAAAGGTCAAGTCTTTTGGCTTTAGAATTGAAAAGGCGGACCCCATTTTGAAGACTATATAAGCAAGCTTTTGGCTTTTGGACGGAGAGAGGGGGAGCCGCCAGAGAGTAAGAAAAAGCAGAGTATTCGGCCATAAGAAGCAAGAGAGCATTCGGCAGCAACAATACAATTTTCCCATGGCTGGGTTTATTTTATTTGTTACTCCCAATCCAAGTATGTCTAGTGAATTTTCTTATACTGAGGTTAAGGATGAAACCCTATTTAATGAAATAATTATCTTTTTATTTAATTAATTTCCTATATATGTTCTTTAATGATTATGATTTTTGTTTCACATGATTAGTTGGATGTTATTAAATTTTTTCATTGATTCTGTCACGTATTATTGATTGTTAGGATTAATATTCGACTAAATATATGCTTGGATCCATAAAGTTTATATATGATTATCTTTGATTCTGTGTCTTTATTAAATTGTTTACTATTGTTTACATAGAGTGTTTAAGAAAACTTTGACTATTTGTTATTCAATATTTTTATATGGGATTCTTAGATATCATACTATTAAGTATAAAAAGAACCTACACAAGATTAATTTTAATTGAGTTTAATTGTTATATTTATGAGATGACATAAATTGATTTCGAGTTGTCACTTTAAATTTGGGGATTAATTATTAATTTGGTAATTACTAGTTGAATAGTGGTGGATTCTGAAACCTTGGTAATCTTTGTCTTATTGAATTCTCCTTTGTTTCAATTGTTTTCTTAGTTTAATCAGTTTAATTTCTCTTAAAAACTCAATTTGCTCAACTAAGTTAGGATTATAACAATTCTTGTGGGTACAACCCCGTTACCACTATTCTATTTATAAATTCGTGCGCTTGCGAGTATATTAAAATTTTTCACAACATACCACTATCAACACTTTCAAAAGTTCTAAAAAAATCCTTAATAGGACACATATGGAACGAGTAGTCAGAATCAAGTATCCACTCAACAGTAGGTTGTTTTTCTGCAGCAGTGAGTACATCTGCACCATCTGAGTCTTCTTCTTCTTTTGATGCATTGACAACCTTCCCATTAGATTTCTTTAAGTGATTTCAAGCTTTTTTTTCTTAAAGCAATTTTTAAGTGATCTAGCATTTTCTTTTCTTTTTTCTTCTTATCAGCTTTATCCTTCTAATTGTTGTTCTTTTTCTCTATTTGCCTATACAGCTTAGCAATTTATTATTTCATACAAGATCTCTATATTTCCCTTAGAATCAATAAAAAAATGAAAAAATAAAAAAAAGTGTGCAGCTACATTTGAAAGTCCATTGAACTAGTAGATATGAAAAACTATTTAGAGCCCCAAAAGATGACAAAAAGGTTATCTTTGATTCGTTTGAGCCTTTTCTATTCATTCCCATTGTGTGTGTGTGTGTATAAAGAGCCTTTTTCTTTAGCAACTTATCATCGTTTATATTACTTCTTAGTTTTAGAAAACTATTGTTTGAAGTAAAAGTTGATAATATGGACTAAAAGATGTGGTGATGGATAAAAATGAATACAAATAATATTATTGGTTTGATTAAATTTTGGCATACTAAGTACTTAGTGTCCGTTTGGTATAACTTATTTAATGGCTATAAGTGCTTATTTAATCTCATAAGCTCTTATTATAGTTTTTATTATTATTTGGTTGTTTTTCAAATAGAGCTTTTAAAGATTAAATAAGGTATTTTACCTTTATCAATAAAAACTCAAATTTTAGACTTTTGGGAGTAGTAGAGATTGAAAAGCTTTTTTTAAATATTAAAATATCTAAAATATCTCCCACTTATTTGACAATCTTATTTTATTATCTTCATAATGTAGTTTTAAAAATCTTTTTATTAAAGTAATTTCATAAATTATTAACAAAAACTCTTATTGACAACCAAACAACTAAATTATTTTTTAGTAAAAGCCCTATTTATAAAAACTCTACTAACAAAAGCTCTACTTAAATATACTCTACTTGAAAAGCTATAACAAACATACCCTTAGTGTATAATAAAATTAATGAAAAAATAATGATAATTTATATAATTAATCTTTTGGGTAATAAACAAAACAAAAAGAAAAAAAATTATATCTACTGCTATGAGTGAATTCATAACTCTAATTAATTTATTTCATAATTTCTCTTATTTAATAGTGTGAATTTAAATTATATATATATATATATATATTTGGTATTTAGATAAATTAATAAATTAAATCTTTTTTTTAGATCAACCCCGACTAATCGGATTATATTATAAAAATACAGACTTATACTTGAGAATCATCAACATTTTTTGAATCATGTCACTTGTTGTAACAGCCTTGACCACCAACAGGCCTCACTCTTGCTAAATCAGCTTGCCACCTCACTGGCGAATAACCGAATATAACTAACAGCTTCACACTTTTAATACTATTTAAATTTTCTTTTAATATTGAAAAAAATTATTTCTTTAGTATATGATTTCATCACCTAGACTTGGCTGATCTACAATTAAATAATTAAATTTAAGTGGGATCCATTTGCATCCTTAAAAAGAAAAAAATCACTTTGCACACTTATATTAATTTAAGTTAAAAAATTATTATTAAAATACTCACCTATAGACAATTTATTTTAATAAAATAATAGCATCATAAAACATCCTAAACAAGTGTAAGAAATTTGAAGTTCAAAACTCGCTTGCATAATGGAGAGATAATTTAATCACCATTTGACTATAATAAACATAAGGTGTAATTTTTTAAAAACATCTACTAAGATTTGAGGCTGTTGGAAATAGCTAGATGGCGAAGATCGTTTTGCAACTATTGAGCGGTCGCCTTTGTACGATCTTGCTTTCATCAATCCTTGTCTTTGCCCTACCTCTGTGGGTACTGGGTAACAAGTTAGACACTGTGCTTTTCTTTTCTTTCATTTTTTTTTTAATTAAATGTGTTTGACTCTTATGGTTAGTTTGGTTTCGGAGAAGATGAGATTTAATAATCATAAAGCAGCTTCCTTTTCTGACTGTTACTGTATGCTTGCATGCTAATCATTTTCTAACTTTTCCTTCAGCTCTTCTAAAGCTGGGAAACATCTTTTTCTAAGATTGGAAAAAGGAAGGCATTCATATCTCCATCGCGGGCCTTAGCCTCTCCCTAGTAGATATTCCGATTAATTAATTAGGCACTAATGAACTCTATTGCTACCATTTACGAATGAAATTCTCAAGTTATTTGACTGTTTTCACTAGTATAGCTATGGTTCAATAATTTATGATCAATTAGTGTAATTCTTTAAGTTCTACATAGTAGCAAAAAAACATTTGCTTATGTTTGTTTTTTTTTTATTTTGTAATTTTCATCCCTTAACGTAACTTCTCATCAAGTTATCTAGTGCAATCATCCAAAGGTAATTGAACTATATAAATATATCTTGCGAGTTTTGTAGATACGAAAGGAATGCTCAATTGTTTTGGTTCAAGAAATTGATTTTACTGTTGTGAATTTTTTTCGTAGATTTCAACTCGTTCCACTCACGAATACAATTATTTTAGTGAAATAGTTGTATTACGTAATTGAAAATGAAAGCACTCCCATATTAATAATGTTAATGGAGAATCCATTTGTTAAATTTAGTGAAAGGCCACTTAAGTAAGACAAATTCTCCGTTTATATAAATGAATCCATATTAGACTTACAGTTGCTCATTTAATATATTCATTCTAAATCCCTTTTTTCTTGTTTCCTTGCTCTTCTTCTTCTCATTTAATTTTTGCTCAATTTTAAGCTATAATCTACATAGTTTCTTCAAAAATATGTAAATCAGTTACTTTTAGATTTATAACATTTATGTCTTTTGATATGGTTTAGTTTCCGCTTCACCCACGTTAAATAAGGGAAACCCAAGTGATAAGGATATAAAATAGAAACTTAGGGCTTTATTAGAATAAACGACGGGTGATAATAGATTGCTACCCAGTAAGAATATGATGCCACGCCCATAGAATAAGACCCAAAATGTAAAGGCCGAAAAAGAAAAATAAAAACTTTGTTTTCTGATTTTTTTTTTCAAGTTTGTCTCTGCTTTTTGTTTGGTGGTTTCATTGATTCTTTCAGCCTCGTTGTTAGTTTGAAAGTACATCATTTTTTTTTCTTTTGCGTTTTGAATAGAGATGACCAATGAGCATGGCGGCCATTAAAGTAAGGTCCATATGTATTTGTATTTGTGTGTTGTGTCGTAATTATTATATGTTTTGTATCGTGCCGTGTCGTGTCTAAGAAAAAAAAAACCTAATAAACCTTTTATTTTTTTAAATTTTTTTAAGAGTGCATGCTAAACTGTTGGTATATTATTTTTTTTCATATTTATATACTTTTTTTAGGTCTATACTTTTATTATAATTTAATAGAATCAAAAATTTAAAACTCAAGTCCATATTCAATAATAATAAACTAATAATAATTAGAGAATGTAATATTAATTACTAAGTTTGACCTTATAGTATTAGAATTTTTATACTTAACAATAATAATAATAATAAATTTTTCTTAAGGATTAACTTAATTGTTAGCTTGAACTTACATAGAGTCATAGATAATAGTTCACAATAATATTAATGCATATTTATAAAATCATGATATTTATAATTTTATTCATTAAAATCATGATCTCAATTATTTATTTAATAAATTATAGTATTTTTTTAAACTAAGAATTAAATGAATTTAAAAAATTCAATTTGAAGTTTTTTTAAATCATAAAATTTTATTTTTATTTTTATCAAAAAATAAAACGTGCTTATTGTAAGTTTTTTCATCGTCCCGCGCTTAGCTCATCTCTAATCGTGTTGTGTTTTTAAGGCATGCGTATCTAAAATTCTAAGCTCAACCCAGTCCACGTGTGTGCCGTGTGCATCACCAAAATGTGCTTGTGTCGTGTCGTGTCATGTCACATGCCGTCCGATCCATTGACCATCTCTAATGTTGAAGATCATTCATTGTGCCTTAATATAATGTTGTTTTTTTATCAGCGTAAAACAAAAAAAGAAAAAAATTTCGACCATTTCTCAAATTGTGCATGTCATCCTTGCGCAGGGGCCATGCTAATTTTCTCTATCGTTCCAATTTTATCGAATCGAATGTCTCCAGAAACACATGTGCCGGTAACCATCTTTGTGTAGATTTTTCTCTCAATGTGGGATACGCTGGTCAACTTCAAAAAAACAACAACGAAATGGGCTGCCTCGCGTCCTTCATGGGCCAGCCTAGAAATTAATACGGATGATTGAGTATCATGTGCAAGTTTTTTGTGGCATACCCATTCTTCATGCACAATCATAAAATTTACTCCTTGTTGGTTGATGTGATTGGTCAACACAATTTTCACACTTTGCCAACTTCTAGTAAATTTTATTGTTCATTGGTTTTTTCCCTTTTTTTTAAATTCTAAACCTGTACTATGGCTAAATAATATGTAGATTCTTAAAATTTGAAATTTTCTTAAAATTTTTAAAATCACCATAAAATTCTCTAAAATCAATTGTGTTTAATAAAATTATTTAAAAATTCTCTAACAAAATGTCACAAACCTATTTTTTTCAAGAGTATTTTTATAAAATGATCAGGATTCTACTCTCTCTCTCTCTCTCTCTCTATATATATATATAGTGGGTTGCTTAGCTAGTGATGATATTCTGTGTACATCTAGAGCACCATTATGGCCGCCGTATGTGAAAATTAACCTTTTTGTCTACATATGTGTAAATCTTTTCAACTTCTTAGCCATTTAATATTTACATATGTTTATGTATTTTCCATGTCAGCAATTTGACGGACTATCCATGCTACCTCAGAGGTCTCGCTAAGCGGTTTTTAAGTTGAAATTTGTCCTCCTTTTTATTTTTTAAAAAATAAAAAATAAAAAATAAAATATTTTGACTATTTGTGCTCCAATTTTCTTATTTTTGGAAAAAAAATCTGATTGATTGTATTTCTTTTCAAATTTCTTTGGTCTTGAAACTAAAAAAGATATATCCAAATAGTTTTGATGGTTCACAAATAAAATAAATACTCTAACTCCGAGTTTTGGTTACTCCATTCGGGTGAATCCTAGTGACCAAAAAATTATATTTTAATTCATTTCCTGATTTTATCATTAATATTCTGGAATTAATTGTAAAGTATCCGCACTATGCATGCGAATATTATAAATAAGAAGAAGCTAAAAGAATATATATTGAACGATAATAAAAATAATGCAAATCTAAATCCTGAAATCTAATTAAGTATTGGTCGAACTGTGGGATGTTAGCCAATGATCAAGTGAGACATGATGCCCACAATTATATGTACGGCGACACACGCCTAATCATACATAAATTGTATTAAGGGAATATTGGAGATGTGGTAACTTTCATTACGGTTTTCAAATTAAGGGCCTACGCCTTCATTAATTTTAAAACAAATTTTAATAAAGTAAAAAATGTAAATTAAAAATAATAATTTAATACATAATATAATAATAATAATCTAATACACAAAATATTAGTAATACAACATAAAAAACCACAAATACTAATATAAAAAATATATTAACTTAATATTTTGAATTTTTTAATTTAATATATATTTTATTTATAAATTAAAATAAGTACTTAATCAGGCCTAATCTATGTAGGCTTTATATTTTTCAATTCATATTCAGCTCCAATGCATATGGAATAAACTTTAAGCCCGCAGCCCTGACCAGCCTATGTTTTTTTATCAACCCTAATTTTCATGGACAGGTCGAGTAGGTGAAGATAGCATTAACATTAACAAATCAGCCAATTCTTGTTACCTTAAGATATGATATTTTATAAGCGTCAAATGTGCTCTTATATTCCTAATTATTAAGTAAGTTTATCTCAAGTTATATATGTTAATTTATTTGGTGTTGCACATGCGAGAATAAGATCTTTCATGTATGCATAAACTGAGTTATATATGTGGGTCCAGTTATGGTGCAACTGTTGCACCATAATTTTGCCCTATATATATTAATTTATTCGGTATTGTAAATGTGAGAATAACATCTTCATGTATGCATAAACCGAGTTCACATGCATCGAATAATTATTAGCTTTGAATAAATACAGGAAAAGCTATGTTACATTTTCAAATTTGCTTTGGTGCTAATATCCAATTGATGAAAAAAATGCTGCAGTTGTTACCCCTGTGACATGTAACTACAATGAAGTGCCCCCAATCAAATTCCACATTAATTAAAGTACTCTAAAACCGCAGACGTTAACTTTGCTTTTTCAGTTTAACTCATCCTTTTCCATTTTCTTAGAAAACAAACAAAAGCCTTGACTGCCCAGTAAATCTGCAATCAGTCAGTACTACACATACATGAAGATATTATTCTCACATGTAGAATACCAAATAAATTAACATATATAACTTGAGATAAACTTACCCAATAATTAAGAATGTAAGAATCAGAGAAATTAGCCAAATTTCTCAAAAAACTTGAGCAAAAATTTGATGTACTATCCTGTTGAAAATTAATTGCAAATAAAAAAATTAAAATAATGTCACCATCTTGAGAATCTGATGTACAATCTTTACCATCTTTATTATTATATAATTTGCTTCCTTGATTTGTTTAGCAGATTGATTTAGTTGATGTATATTTTGACAACTAGCGTCCCTTGCATCCTTGTTGACTCGAGCTCGCAAACACACACATTACATCACTGTTTCATAGGACTATATTACTACTACAGTTACAGTTGTAAAAACATATGATGAATGGCTTAGATTACAGTTGTGACAACATAATATCTCAAAAGTATTCAAAAATTTCACCAATTATATAAATGTTATTTGAACATAGAACAATACTGTAATTCTTACGGACCATTATTTTAAGATACCAGACAAAATCATAAAAGGTTTATCACCTACGAAGCTAACTACGAAGTGAGGATATTGGAAAAGAATTAATGAAGTAATAATGACTGTATGACCACCAAGTACGTAAACCAAACCATGACGCGAGAGGATTTTGGAAAATAATGAAGTAATTAACAGTTTTCATAGATAGATGACGCACTAGGCGGTTAAGTCTTTGATTGTTCTACTAGAAAATGGAAAAGGGATGAGCTAAAGATGAAAAAGAAAAGTTGACAGCTGCGGTTAAATGGTATTTTATATGTGGAATTTTATTTGAGAGATTTTATTGTAGTTAGTTACAGACGAGATAACTGTTACGGCAATCTTTGGTCAATTGGATAATAGCTATCGATCAGAAGATTATTTGGTGATGGTCAAGGAATCAAGAAATCCTTGCTTGAAAAATGGGCATCTGATGTAAATGCCACTGAATTGGATCGGACTCTAGAGGTACTCTGCTTTGTTACATTATTATTTTTTTTATTATATTCCTCTTTTTAGTTGTTCCCATTTTTCAAATTTTGTATATCTCAATTTGATAAGTATAAATACTAGACTCTTATAATTATTCATTATAAGATTGTTTAATTGTGTTTTTTTGCCGTTTACCTGATTATCATATATTATTATTTCAGAAAATTCTATTGTTCATTCATCCTGCACGCCCATAAATGGTTTGGGGTGTGGATTTGCTCATTAATTATTATATTTATTAATTGCTTACCAGCCGAAAGAATTTGATAATAGGCTTGTCTTGGCAAGCAAGAAGTGGTTTGGAATTCAGTGAGTTCAAATGCAAGTTGCACGATGCAACGAATAATTTTGAAAACAAGAAAAGCTTCCATATATTTTCATATTTGCTTAGGAGCTATTGTCAATTGGTGAAAGATTGATACAACTGTTACCCTCTAAAAGTAACTAAAATAAAGTCCCCCAAATCAAATTCCAAATTAAAATACTCTAAAACAGCAACCGTTAATTGTTCTTTTTCAGCTTTAGCTCAGCCTTTTCCATTTTCTTGCAAAACCAATTAAAGTGAAAACCGCCAATTAAATCAGTACCCCTACTACTACATATCTCATAGCGATTTCAAAAAAATCTCACATGCATCGTAAGCTACAAGGAATTATGAAAATGATGCAGTGCGGATGTGCACATTTTTTAAAGTTCGTAATTTATCTTCATTGATTTGGTTTAAAATATTTTTAAAAAAATTAAAATATATATCTTCATTATTGTCCAATACAATATTAGTTAATTTTTTCAACTAATATAAAATAATTTTTTATAAGAAATTATTAAGAGGCAAATATGGATGTACTTTTTGGGTACTCAGACCTGCCCAAACTTTTTTCCTTTCACAATTATTTTATATTGGTTATAATAAATTAATTAAAATTATATAGAGAATATCCTATTTTTAAGAAATTAAACACTATTTTTTTTTTCAAATTTTGTCTTACCGTACTGACAGCAGGATTGGCCGCCAAGGCCTGAATTATCATCCATGCAAATATTAACTCCACAAAAACTACTACCACAAAAAATTAAATTGTACGCCTATCTTAGATAACAAAATGAAATTGATCGTGTGTATCAGCTGCTATCAACCAGATCGTATTTCATGGCTCTATTAAGTAAAAGTAAAAGTTTTTGATGAATTGCTTCGAAGATGGGAAGAAGTATATCAATGGTCCGATAAGTCACCATTAGAGAGTCTGGAACAAAAATAGCAATGAACAGTAACTTCGTCAAGGCTTGTTAAAATTTTATTTCCATTTTTTAAGGTTTAATGATTTTATCTTACATTTAAATTTTTTGTCCAACTAATCTAAACTTAAAAAATTTCTTTTGTTCTGACCGGCCTGTCGAAAAATTCAAAATTGGAATTCAAATACATGCATTCAAATTTGGCTAATACATCATTTGACCAACTTGCATACACATGCATGCATTCAACTTTGTAGAGGCAAATTGGAAGTTAAATTCCTAAAGTAGGTGCCTAATTTTTGTTGACAATTTTGTTGGGTTTGGTGCAATAGTGCACCCCATTTTTCCTATAAAATAGAAGGCAGTTCCTCATTTGTTTAAGCATCCAAATTTGTGAGATTACCAAGTGAGTTTTGGTAGAGAAATTCCTTATGCTAAGAAATTTGGGTGTATTGGGTATTGAGTTTTTTTTAGAGTTTTTCCACTTTTTTGTAAAATCCTATTGTTAGTAAAATTATCTTTCAATCTTTGCCCGTGGACGTAAGCATTACACCGAACCACGTAAATCATTGTGTTCTATTTTCTTTGCATTTGTTTATCACCACTTTTATATTTCTCCAGAAGTCATAGTATTAGTAATTGCTCAACCTGCATTTCTGCAACAAGTGGTATCAGAGCCGACGGTTCGTACTTGGGGGGATATGATACTATTCCCATATACGGTACTGTTCACAAAATGGTGGAAACGTCTATTTATACTTGGGAGACAATCTATTGTAAGTAGTGTATATTTTTGCATGTCTAGGAAAGTGCTGTCAATAAGGCGATTAGAGTTTAAGGATTCTGGTTTTTAATTGGGACCTAGTTCTCGTCCAGTTTTCTAAGAATTTTCCTGGTGCATTTATTCACGCGAAATAAACATCATAGAGGCTGTTTTTTAAGTGTAAATAGTTGTTGAAAAAACTGATCATTTGAGATAAAAAGGATGGCAGAGGCATTGTCGTCGTCTTCATCAGCGAGAACTACTGTGACTAATGCAAAGTTTGAAGTGGAGAAATTCGATGGTACTAATAATTTTGGTATGTGGCAATGTGAGGTGTTAGATGTCTTATGTCAATAAGAGTTAGACGTTGCTCTTGAAGAAAAGCCTGACGTGATGGATGACAAGGAGTGGATAAAAATCAATAGACATGCATGTGGTACTATTCGCCTATGTCTGGCTAAAGATTAGAAATATTCTATCATGAGAGAGACATCGGCAAAGAAATTGTGGGAGATACTGGAAGAAAAGTATATGAAGAAAAGTCTTGAAAATATGCTTTATATGAAAAAGAAAGTCTATCGATTTACATATACACATGACATGTCAATGAATGACCACGTGAACTCATTCAACAAGATATTGGCGGATTTACTAAATCTGGATGAGAGATTTGAAGATGAAGATAAAGCATTGTTGTTGTTGAATTCCCTTCCTGATGAATATGATCATCTCACCACTACTTTGCTTCATGGGAAGGACATTGTTACATTCGATGCTATATGCAGTGCATTGTACAACTCTGAGACCAGAAAGAAGGACAGAAAGGATCACAGAGATACAGTTGTAGAAGTACTGAAAGCGAGAGGTCGTTCGCAAAGCCGCAAACCTGGAAAAATGAACAAGTCTAAAATGAGACCTACCAAAGATGAATGTGCTTTTTATTGTGAGAAAGGGCATTGGAAAAAGAATTGGCCTAAGTTACAAAAGGGCAAGGCTACTTCTGATGCATGTGTAGCAGAGCATGATGAGGAGTCAGACTTTAGTTTGGTTGGCATGACATTGATATGTCACTCAGATGAGTGGATTTTAGATTCGGGTTGTACTTATCATGTGTGTCTTAACAAGAGCTGGTTTTCTAACTTCAAGGAGCTAAATGGTGGAGTTTTTTTTTATGGGCAATGACAATGCTTGTAAAATCATGGGAATAGGTACAATGCAATTAAAGAATCATGATGGTTCAATCCAAGTTTTGACAGATGTTCGCTATCTACCAAGCTTGAAGAAAAATCTCATCTCATTAGGAGTCCTAGAATCTAAAGGGCTCACAATCACTTTAAGAGATAGATTATTGAAGGTAGTAGTTAGGGTGCTGACAGTAATAAAAGGCACAAGAAGAAATAACTTGTACTATTTTCAAGGAAGTACAATTATTGGATCAGCATCAACAGTTTCTGGAAAAGATACAGATTCAGAAGCAACCAAGTTGTGGCATATACGTTTGGGACATGCTGGTGAAAAAACTTTGCAGACTTTAGTGAAGCAAGGCAGCTTATTGAAAGGTACAAATTCTTGCAAATTAGAATTTTGTGAACATTGTATTCTGGGCAAGCAGACAAGGGTAAAGTTTGGTTCAGCTATTCACAATACAAAAGGAATTCTGGACTATATTCACAGTGATGTGTAAAGACCTACCAAAACAGCTTCTTTGGGAGGTATGCACTATTTTGTTACTTTTGTTGATGATTATTCAATAAAAGTGTGGGTGTATTTAATGAAGAACAAAAATGAAGTTTTGGACATATTTTTGAAATGGAAGAAAATGGTTGAGATTCAGACTGGTCGAAAGGTCAAAAGACTTCGTTCAGACAATGATGGTGAGTACAAGAATGATCAATTCCTTCAAATATGCCAAGATGAGGGTATTGTGTGATATTTCACTGTTCGAGATACACCACAACAGAATGGGGTGGCAGAACGCATGAACCAGACTATACTGGAGAAAGTTCGGTGTATGTTGTCTAATGCTAGATTGAGCAAAGAGTTTTAGGTTGAAGCAGTTGTATATGCGTTCCATCTGATCAACCGTTTGCCATCAACTGCAATTGAGGGCAGAACACCCATGGAGATGTGGACTGGTAAACCTGCTACTGATTATATTCTTTACATGTTTTTGGTTCCACTGCTTATTATCATGTAAAAGAATCTAAGTTAGACCCAAGAGGAAAGAAAGCATTATTCATAGGTATAATTGGTGGAGTAAAAGGATACCATCTCTGGTGTCTTGTTATGAAGAAGATTTTTTTCAGCAGAGATGTAACTTTTGATGAATGAACCATGTTGAAACAAAAAGATTCTCAAGAGGATGACAAGACCAGTAGCACTTTGCAGCAGGTGAAGTTTGAAAAAGTTAAAGTTGATCTAGCTGGTGTCAATGAGATGGATAATGATTCTCCATCAATCGAAAATGATGAAGAGGTTCTGACCCAAGAACCTTCACAGCAACAAGATTCAATTGCATATAGAAGGCCACGCAGAGAGATTCGCAGACCTGTTCGCTTTGTTGATATGGTGACCTATGCACTTCTAATTGTAGATGATGATGTTCCTTCGACTTACAGAGAAGCAGTAAGTAATCCAGAAAGTATACAGTGGAAGAAAGTAATGAACGAAGAAATGCAATCTCTTCACAAAAATAAAACTTGGGAGTTAGTTACACTGCCTAAGGAAAAGAAGGCAATTGGGTGCAAATGAGTATATGCAAAAAAGAAAGGATTTCGTAGTAAAAATGAAATTCGATACAAGGCTAGATTGGTAGCGAAGGGTTACGCTCAGAAGGAAGGAATAGACTACAATGAGGTATTTTCTCTAGTTGTGAAACACTCGTCTATTCGAATTTTGCTAGCCATAGTTGTACAATTTGATCTTGAACTAGTTTAACTTGATGTAAAAACTGTATTTTTACACGGTGATTTAGAAGAGGAAATCTACATGAGTCAGCCAGATGGATTTAAGGTTGCTGGAAAAGAAAATTGGGTTTGCAAATTGACAAAGTCGCTTTATGGGTTGAAACAATCTCCGAGACAGTGGTACAAGCGATTTGATTAATTTATGAAAGGGCAAAGGTACACAAGAAACAAATTTGATCATTGTGTGTATTTTCGCAAGCTACAAGAAGGATCTTTCATTTTATTTGCTATTGTATGTCGATGATATGCTAATAGTATCGAAGAGTAAAGATGAGATAGAGAAGTTGAAAACTCAACTCAATCAAGAGTTTGAGATGAAAGATCTAGGTAAAGCTAAGAAGATTCTTGGTATAGAGATATGCCGAGATAGAGCTCGTGGCAAAGTAAGCTTGTCTCAGAAGCAATATTTGAAGAAGGTACTACAGTAGTTTGGTATGACTGAGCAGACAAAACTTGTAAGTACCCCGTTGGCTTTTCATTTCAAGCTTTCTGTACAATTATCTCCTTCAACAGATGTGGAACGAGAATACATGTTACAAGTTCTGTATTCAAATGCAGTGGGTAGCTTGATGTATGCAATGGTGTGTACAAGGCTTGACATTTCACATGCAGTTGGTATAGTGAGCAGATATATGCATAATCCTGGTAAAGGACATTGGTAAGCTGTGAAATGGATTCTACGGTACATTCAGAAGACCATGGATGTTAGTTTACTGTTTGAAAAAGACGATACACTTGGTCAAGGTGTGATCGGGTACGTTGATTCTGATTATGCTGGTGATTTGGACAAACGACGGTCAACCACCGGATGTGTATTTACTTTTGCTGGAGGGCTAATTAGTTAGAAGTCTACACTACAGCCTACAGTGACCACAGAGGCTGAGTACATGGCAATTACAGAGGCTGTTAAAGAGGCTATTTGGTTACAAGGCTTGCTTGAAAACTTGGGATTGGCACAGGAACACATAAATGTGTATTGCGACAGTCAGAGTGCTATTTATTTAACAAAAAACCAAGTTTATCATGCGCGTATGAAGCACATCGATGTATGATTTCACTTTGTGCGGGAAATTGTTGATGAGGGGAAGATTCTTCTTCAGAAAATTAAGACTGCATATATATTGACCAAGGTAGTGCGGCGATCAAGTTTGAGCATTGTCTAAACTTGATCAACATCCCACAAATTTGAAAGTAGTCAGAGAAGGCAGAGCCTGGAGGACATGTTGTTGATAGTCGACTCAGATTTAGCTAAAATCTTCGTCGAGGTGGAGAATTGTTGAAAAATTCAAAATTGGAATTCAAATACATGCATTCAAATTTGGCTAATACATCATTTGACCAACTTGCATACACATGCATGCATTCAACTTTGGAGAGGCAAATTTGAAGATAAATTCCTAAGGTTGGAGCCTAATTTTAGTTGACAATTTTGTTGGGGTTGGTACAATAGTGCACCCCATTTTTCCTATAAATAGAAGGCAGTTCGTCATTTGTTTAAGTATCCAAATTTGTGAAATCACCAAGTGAGTTTTGGTAGAGAAATTTCTTAGGTGCTAAGAAATTTGGGTGTATTGGGTATTGGGTTTTTTGAGAGTTTTTCAACTTTTTGTAAAATTTCATTGTTAGTAAAATTATCTTCCAATCTTTACCCGTGAACGTAGGCATTACGCTGAACCACATAAATCATTGTGTTCTATTTTCTTTGCATTTGTTTATCACCACTTTTATATTTCTTCAGAAGTTGCAGTATTAGTAATTGCTCAACCCATGTTTCCGCAACACGACCTCTAATCAAAATCCTGATTCTGCTTCTGTTTGAAGTGGAAACTGCTCGCAATTATTTTGACTTGATTCTAGAGCTATCTACACAACTTGTCAACTTTTAATACCCTCTAAAGCCACACTGATATCATGCCAAAAACGACCCTTCCCCTATTTCTTTACATCAATTTATATATGGTTGTCATTGTTGTTGCGATTAATAAAGAGTGGACCATATATTATGTGTGTCCAATTATGTTATCGAATCAAATATCAATGTCACAGTGTAGGAGTCAAAAAGTTATACTAAATAATACTCAATCCAATCGAGGAAGGCAATAATATTCTTCTATATTCATATACTTACTTGTAATTACATTGGACGCTCGTTTATAATTTGCTACAAGAGCAACTAGAAATAAGTTGATGTAATGAAATAAGGGGCCTATGTGGTGAAGGTGAAGGGTCGGATTTTACCATGATATAGCTTTGTTTCTTAAGGGTAAAAAAGATATGTGGGTAGCTAAAAATCAACTAATAATTAAATTTATTCTAGGTGATAGGATTATTTATCATATCGTATTGTCATTTGTCCGTCCCACATCCATTTATTATTATTTTTTCCCTATTTCTGACTTTTAGATGTTGGGGTAAATGCCCATCCATTGTAGTTATAAGTAGTATGCAAATATAGAAGAGAAGATTGTTACCATCTTTGATTGAATAAGCATAATTTGATATGACTTTTGGAGTCGTGCTGTGTGACATCAATACTGATTCAATAATTAATATAATAGCATCGTCAATATCAGCAATTAAAGATACCATAGAGGTTTTTTTTTGGGTCAGTGTATCAGGTCAGCTATCATCCAAATCGGATTTCTTAGTTCTATTACTTAAAATACAAATGTACAGTCTCAAAAGCAGAGTTTGATAAGTTCGTTGATTCATCAACCAGATCAGTTTCTTAATTCTATTACGTGAAAGACAAATATACAATCCCATGAGCAGAGTTGTAGTTGTAGTTTGTCAAAATAATTGGGGGTTGTTTCAACTTGAAGAGTGGCGAAATCAGGATTTTGATTGGAGGGAGGCCAGAACATGAGAAATTCTCAAGCTTAGATTTTGATGTATTTAATACTGAAAATAAATTATTATCATCATGATCATCATCATCATTGACGGACTTACTTATAGCCCGATCTAGCCCTGAAAAGTTTTATTAAACCCTCAAATTTTTATGAACTTTTTTATTAGATAAAAATAGAGTTTCGAATTTCTCACAAGTATACCACTAAATCATTCTCTACAAAAAAATCTAATGTTCTTGTTGTATCTTGAAAAACTGCTGCCTTTAAAATCCTAAAGCACCAATTGAAGGATGCGATTCTATTTTAATGAAACTATGATCTCCCAGGCCTCGGGTCTATCTCAGTGTTTTCAGTCTCCATTCAGTTACTGTTTGTGTTGTAACTTTGTTTTTTGTTATATGTTGTTTCAGTTTTTTTTCAATTTATTATTGCCAACTTGCAAGTGTATTTTCTAATAAATCTAACTAATTAATAGGTTCTTATAATAAAAAAAGAAGTTAATAGGTTTATTTATTTATTTACTTTTACCTAGATATGTGCTCTGCCACAGGGATTAGGATCCTCTCCTAATCTGAGCACTCCTGATCTTTTACAGATTTTCTGTCACATGTATTTTAATGTTGGTGAATGATTAGAATTTAACTATTTTCTCCTTTTAATTTATTAATCACCAATTATATTAACATAATTTACTCATATGAAGATTAGATCAGGAGAGGATCGTGATCCCTGCTACAGTGGTACTAGTAATTGATGATTTGATGTTTCCAACCATTTCCATGGAACACTTATTGCATATATTATGCAATTAGTTGTCAGAAAGTTTTCACCAATTTGTGTTGTAATTTTTAACCTAACAGTTGTCTAGATCGGCCCTTTACCGACTGCTCTGATTACTCCCATATGTCGTGTGTATCATTCTCAGTCGGTGGATATGATCCAACAGTCATTAAGTTATGTAAAGGACGATGGTGGTTTCCTACCATAGAAAATTCTATTATTCATTCGTCCTGCATGCTTAGAAATGGTTTGAGGTAGGTGTGGATTTGCTCATTAATTATTATATTAATTAATTGTTTATCAACCGAAAGAATTTGATAATAGACTTGTATTGGCAAGGAAGAAATAGTGTGGCATTCAATGAGTTCACATGCAAGTTGCATGATGCAACTAACAATTTTGAAAACAGGAAAAGCTTTCGTATTCTTCATATTTTGAGTCTTCCATCATTTTTCTTTTTCACGTGCAATTAAAAAACCTGACATAGTAGCTGAGTTGAGCAACATATATTTAAGGGGGCCGTTCATTATGCAAACTTTGTATATAAACTTTCAAGTGAAGGTTTTGTCTTGTTCTTCTACTTTATATGCTCCTCTTCTCTGCTCTGCTTATTGCAATGAATTAAGGAGAAAAGGAATACTACGAGGCACAATTTGCCAGCTTGAAGTCCATCGAGGATGTCGATGCAATGGTGGAATCGGATTGCAGTCTGGAGGAAGATCACGAGGAACGAGGCCAGCATGAAAACGCGATAAAAATTTCTAACTATGAACGTGTTTTTGCTGTTTTTAAAGGTAACTGTACTGAAGGTGTTGATGCTATGGTGGAATCTGATTGCAGTCTGGAGGAAGATCACGAGGAACAAGGCCAGCATGAAATGGTTTTACTATTTTCAAAGGTAACTGTAATGAAGGTGCTTGAAATTTTTCATATAATACATGTCCTAATTTTTAACCAAAGAGCTCTTGTCATAAAAAACCAAAGAGCTCATACTGTCATTCTTGTATAATTATGTTTTACATGGTGTTAGATAAATGAGAACACCAGCTCAGCACCCCATTCTGGGGGGATCACTTCGGCCAAACGGTGCGAACAGAGCACTGGTGACGAGCCTACTACAAACACGAGCCGACTTGAGAAGAGTACCAGGTACAGAAGTACACCGACCAGAAGCATATACCGAGCCGAGACCCATCCCCCAAAGAACAGAAACACGATTTCACAGAATCACGATAGTTACGCATTTCCCAGAATCATTGGGGGAGACGCGAGATCCCACGATTGCCCACAATGTAGCAATTAAAGTTCCATGAAGGGCTGCCACTACCCGAAAAAAGAGGAACGAAGAGTAAACGGAAACGTGGGACAACGGCTATAAAAGAGGGGGAAATCAATGAAGCAAGGGGAGACGGAAAGAGAGGGAAAACGCTGCCGAATTGCCACCAGACTATTTTCTTACAAACTTAGAACAAATTAGAAACCATTCTTGAATCTAAATTGCACTGTTTTCCCATAAACACCTTGTGCTAACTTAGGCATCGGAGGGTTTATGCCGGCAAAACCACCGGTGTCTCTGATCCATTTTTGGCGAACGCAGGTCTGGTGAGAGAAATGAAGACGATTCTAACCCCAGTTATTCGAGCAACAGTTGATAACACAAACGTTGGTGAAAGAATCTGGTCGGGCAGAGGGCGAGCAGATTTCAGCATCAATATTTTGGCGCCGTCTGTGGGGACTCGATAAAAAACTACCACCAAATTAGTAGTTACCAGAGCAGCAGCGAACGATCAGACATGGATATGCCAAGGAAGGATGCTTTGAGGGAAGACAATGACACTGTGGAGACAATCACCCTTCGGGAAATTGCAAATGAAGCCTGGGAGAGGATGATGCAAGATCGACTGGAGTGGATAGAGAAACAAATGGAGACTCTCGCGGTCATACTGTATGAGCTGAGGGATGAGCGGAGAAGGGATTGTAAAACCCCCATGGGGAGAGATGAAATCGGAGTCGAACCCAGCCTCCGGAGGTGTAGAATCGAGGAAGTCCCTCCGCCGGCAGACCAACCTACTCCCGGACGAGTACCGGAAGTCAATGGTCGAGGGGCCAGTGTTGATGAAGGAGAGCTCAGATAGCGGTTGTAGAATGCCGAGCTGGAGCGAGACCAGATAGCTGCACGTGATCCTGCCGTGCCGTAGAATTGGAGGGAGAGGTGCGTAAATTGGCGCAGGTGATGGAGGAGATACAGGGCAAGAGAAAACCCCTGAGCTGGAGGATAATGTTAGATGAAGAATCTCCTTTATCAACCGAGATCATGGGTACAGTAATCCCAAGAGATTTTCGCTTCTCTGACCTCAAATACTCCGGGCGAGGTGACCCGCTGGTGCATATTGAGCGTTTCAATGACATAATGAGGGTGCAGGGGCTGACACCAGCTCAGAGGTGTCGGGTGTTCCCGTTGACACTCGAGGGGCGAGCCCGAGAATGGTACCACAACCTGCCCCGAGGAGGTATAAAAAGGTACGAGCAGATGTGCCAAGAGTTGGCCGAACAATTTCGAGGAGCAGTAGCCCCAGAGGACGACATGATGGAACTGATAGGGATGAAATAAGAGGAGCATGAGTCCCTTCGAGATTTTGTAAAGCGATATCACCGGGCCGTACTAGATTTGGGAGTTTTGAATCACCCACAGGCATTGAGGGGATTAAAAGAGGATGTAAGAATAGGTCGATTGTGGTATAACTTAAGAAGCCCCCTAGTGCAGAATTATTCGGCGGGGTATGAATAGGTGAGGCGAGATATAGAAATCGAAGAGGAGAAATTGGCAAGGATAAAAAGTGAACAGCTGGAAGAGCTGAGACGAAAAGAACGGAGAGCCCCGAACGGAAGCGGACCAGGAAAACGAGCTGGGGAATCCTCAGTTATGGGCGGACTATCAACTTGGTCCCGCCCTTACCCCGTAGCTCAGAGACCACAACAATTCCAACACAGCCGGGCCCAACCTCCACGCCCCCCATTCCCAGATCGGCAACGAGAATTCAGGCAGATGGCTGCCCACCCTTATCAAAATACTCCCAGAGCGTTACATGCAATTAGTTCCAAGGCTGGACGACCAGATCAGCTAGCGACTATATCAGCCCGAGATGATATCCATGATAGCCGAGCAGTTCAGCTGGTGGACCAGAGCTTGGCATATAGATAGTACACTCCATTAAAGATCTCCATAGAAGAATTGTATGAGAGGATCCAGGGACGAGGCCTACTGTACCCTCTAGCCCCTATAACAAAACCAGCTCACCGATGGGACAAGAGCCTATTCTGCAAATTTCACGACACTCACGGTCACACTATCAACCAATGTCATGACCTGAAGATTCAGGTGGAGGATTTAGTGAGGAACCGATACTTAGATAAGTATGTAGATGGAGTATCCCCTGTCATTGAATCACAGTACACGCAGGAAGGAGGAGTTGAGAGGGTCCTGAAACGTGAACAGCCGACCATCTATGTGATAGCAGGAGGGACAATGTTGGCCGGGGATTTGAGCAGAGCACGGAAGAACTATGGGAGATATGTCATGACTGGTAAAGAGGTGCTTCTAGATTTGCTAGTAGCCAAAAGGGCAAAAGTGTGGCAAGTTCCCATTATGTGGACGGAGGATGACGAAGAGGATATTTTGTATCCTCATGAGGATGCGTTGGTAATTAAAGCATTGGTGGCTAGTACAGAATTGCGGCGAATACTGGTGGACACGGGCAGCTCAGTTGACATTCTGTTTAAGTCGACCCTAGATGATATGGGAATTTCAGACTTAAAGCTGAAGCGGACGAATGCATCCTTGAAGGGATTTGGAGGGGGGCGGTTAACTCCCATGGGGATCATTGAACTCCCGATTACTGTGGGGACAAAGCCATTCGAAAGAATGATGATGCTGGATTTTGTCGTGGTAGAAGAAAGAAGCCCTTACCAGATGATATTGGGGAGACCATTCATGAGGATAAACTAATGCGTTATATCAACGCATTACTTGGCACTGAAATACAGAGTAAATGGAGTGGTTGGCGTAGTAAAAGGCGACCAGAGGATGGCAAGGAGCTGTTATGCTACAGCAGCCAATGAGACACTATATGTTACTTCTCTAGATAATCGAGAAGATTCTAAAAAAAGTCGCCAAGAACCTGTTGAGAAGCTAGAGGAGATTGTGGTAAGCAAAAGCAACCCGAGCAGAGTGGTTAAGGCGAGCTAGTAAAGTGCCTGCAATCCCATGTAGATATATTCGCCTGGTCTCACAAGGACATGCTAGGAATTGATCGCGGGGTAGCTTGCCACAAGTTGGAAATCAAGAAGGGGGTGAGGCCGGTAAGACAGAAGAGGAGATGCTTTAACCAGGAAAGGTACGATGCCATAAACATCGAGGTGGAGAAGTTGTTGAAAGCAGGATTTATAAAGGAAGTCAAGTACCCGGAATGGATTTCCAATGTAGTATTGGTAAAGAAGGTCAACGGGAAGTGGAGAATGTGTGTGGACTTCACGGACCTCAATAAGGCATGCCCAAAGAACAGCTTTCCCCTACCCAAAATAGATCAACTGGTGGACTCGACAGCAGGTCACAGTCTGTTCAGTTTCATGGATGCCTTTTCTGGATACAACCAGATACCCATGGACGAGCAGGATGAGAAAAGCACCACCTTTATAACTAACATGGGTTTGCTTTGCTACAGGGTAATGCCTTTCGGCCTAAAGAATGCAGGAGCCACCTATCAAAGATTGGTAAACAAGATTTTCAAACCGTTGATTGGATGCACTATGGAGGTGTATGTGGATGATATGATTACAAAGTCTAAGGAGCCGGGGGATCATGTAAAGCAACTAGAAGAGACCTTTGAATTGTTGAGGAAGTACGAAATGAAGCTGAACCCAGACAAATATGCATTCGGGGTCAGCTCGAGCAAGTTCTTGGGATTCCTGGTAAGCCACCGAGGGATCGAGGCCAACCCGAAAAAAATACGGGCGGTGACAGAAATGAGGTCCCCACGGACAGTTAAGGAAGTGCAGAGCCTTACAGGAAAGTTGGCAGTATTGAACCAATTCATCTCGTGGGCCATAGATAAATGCCACCCTTTCTTCCAAACCATAAAGAAAGGGAAAAAGATGGAGTGGACATCTGAGTGCGAGGAAGCATTTGGGCAGCTGAAGAAATATCTTACCCGCGCCCCGTTACTATCAACTCCGAGAGAGGGTGACCAGCTGTTTCTGTACTTGGCAATCTCTAAACGAGCTACCAGCTCGGTATTAGTCAGGGAAGAAGAAGGAAAGCAACACCCGGTATACTACACAAGTAAGGCCCTGGTAAACGCAGAAACCAGATTTCCATTGATGGAGAAGTGGGCGCTGACTCTAATAACGGCAGCACGGAAACTCCGACCATACTTTCAGGCCCACCAGATTGTTGTGATGACTGACCAGCCCCTTCGACAAACTCCGTGGAGTTAAGCGAATTTGACCTATCCTACAGACCCTGAGGAACAATCAAAGCCCAAGCTCTGGCAGAATTTATGGTTGACCGAGCTGAACCCGGGGAAGAAATTCGGGAGGAACAACCAACAGAGCAGGAGAAACCAAAGGGGGTGTGGCTGGTAATGGTTGACGGGTCATGTGGTGAGCAAGGGTCCGGAGTAGGAATTGTAATACGAAGCCCAGAAGGAACCGAAATAACGTATGCAGTAAAATTCGAATTTCAGCTCACAAACAACCAAGCTGAATATGAAGCCTTTATCACCGGGCTCGGACTTGCACACGCTTTAAGAGCAGAGAGGGTAGAAATTCGAGCAGATTCTCAATTAGTATGTAATCAGCTCAGTGATCAGTTTCAGGCAAGGGAAGAGAAGATGAGTTTTTATTTGAAGAAGGCAAAGCAGATGGTTGGGCTTTTCCAAGAGGTGGAGGTAAAGCAGATACCCCGGAATGAGAATTACCGAGCGGATATGTTAGCTAGGATGGCTGCAATTGTAGATTCGAAATTACCTAAGTTGGTTCCACTAGAGGTAAGGACCTCGCCAAATATAGGGGATGAAGTAGAGGTGATGAGAGTAAGCACTGGTGAATCCTGGATGGACCCAATTCACGCATATGTCCGCGATGGAGTTTTACCAGAGGACAAAAGGCAAGCAAGAAAATTAAAATGCCGACCAGAGAGGTACACGCTACTTAATGGAGTGATGTACTGCCGAAGGTTCACTTTCCCCCTTTTGAGATGTTTGGATGACGAGGAGGCAGATTATGTACTAAGGGAGATCCATGAAGGAATATGCAGCAATCACTCTGGAGTAAGGACTTTAGCCTTCAAGGCACTCCGGCAAGGATACTTCTGGCCGACTATGCACCAGGATGCGAAAAGGATGGCAAAGAACTGTAAAACCTGCCAAAGCTTCTCTGAGATTCTTGCCCAACCCCCAGAAAAGCTGACCACTATGACATCCCCGTGGCCTTTCGCTCAATGGGGAATCGACTTGATCAGTCCGTTACCTAAGGGCCGAGGAGCGACGACACATGCAATCGTGGCAATAGACTACTTCACCAAGTTGGTAGAAGTGGGAGTTCTTAGCCAAATCACAGAGAGAAAGACAACGAATTTTATTGGAAGAATATCATCTGCAGATACGGGATCCCATATGCTATCATTACAGACAATGGGAGGCAATTTGACAACAACAATTTTAGGAAATTTTGCCGAAATTTGGGGGTGAACTTGAAGTTCTGCACCCCCGCACACCCCTAGGCAAACGGACAAGTGAAAGCAGCCAACAAAGTGATAAAGAAGCTCTTGAAAACTAGATTGGGAGAGAAGAAGGGAGCTTGGGTTGACGAACTACCAGGAGTATTATGGGCCTACCGGACAACCCACAAAACCGCCACAGGGGAAACCCCGTTTGCTTTAGCTTTTGGTCATGAGGTGGTAGTCCCAGCAGAAATTGGAGTAGGGACACATCGGACGGAGTATTTCACCGAGGAGCAAAACGACGAGCAGATCTGCTTAAGTCTGGACTTGCTTGAGAAGAAAATGGAAGGGGCCTCGCAGAAGGTGGCCCAGTGTCAACAAAGGGTCATGCGTTATTACAATAAGAATGTACGCGTGATGCAGTTCCGAGCAGGAGATTGGGTACTTAGGAAGGTGAACCAAAACACCAGGGATCTTAACCATGACGCTCTTGGCCCGAAATGGGAAGGCCTGTACAGGGTAATACGAGCCACTAGACCAGGAGCTTACAAGTTGGCATATCAAGATGGACGGGACGTGAAGAGGTCGTGGAACGCCGAACACTTGAAGAAATATTTCCAGTAAGCAAAATGCTCTACTAAATCCTCATTTTGATAAGTTATTTCTGTTAAATGCATGGTGGCTTGTCGCACATGCATATATTATGTATTCTGGATACATTCAAATTTCAAATAAAGATGAGTTCAGCATGAAATCCACCTGCTAGCAAGCCCAGTAAGAATTTTACTAAGGCAAGTAAATGCCTTCTTCTGCTCGGTCAACGAAAGACCAGCAGTTAATTTTATGAAAATTTTACTAAGGCAAGAAAGTGCCTACTTCTGCTTGGTCAACGAAAGACCGGCAGCTAATTTTACGAGAATTTTACTAAGGCAAGTAAGTGTCTGCTTCTGCTCGATCAACGAAAGACCAGCAGCTAATTTTACGAGAATTTTACTAAGGCAAGAAAGTGCCTGCTTTTGCTCGGTTAACGAAAAACCAGCAGCTAATTTTACGAGAATTTTACTAAGGCAAGTAAGTGCCTACTTCTGCTCGGTCAGCGAAAGACCAGCAGCTAATTTCACGAGACTTTTACTAAGGCAAGTAAGTGCCTGCTTCTGCTCGGTCAATGAAAGACTAGCAGCTAAGTTTACGAAAACCCTCCTAAGGTAAGTAAATACCTATTTCTGCTCGGTCAACGAAGGACCAGCAGCTAACTCTACAAAAATTTCTCTAAGGCAAACAAATGCCTGTTCCTACTCGGTTATCAATAAACTAGTAAGTGATTTTACGAAAATTGTGATTAGGCAAGTAAGTGCCTACTCCTACTCGGTCAAAAAAGGACCAGCAGAAAAACTTTGCGAAATTCTATTAAGGCAAGCGGATGCCTATTCCTACTCGGTCCACTAAAGAACCAGCAGGCAAAATCAGATAAATTGTCGAGTTAATTTGCAGAAACAACACACGAGCAAAAACCAGATAAGAGAGCCAATAGAAAGCATCAAGAAAATTTTTATAAATGTTTAAATGTTTATAAAACGAATGAAAATCTAGAGTCTATACAAAAATAGACCTAAGAATTAGGATGGTCAACGGCTTCAGTAGGTGAAGGATCAGCTATCTTTGGAGGTGGAAGATCAACAATTCCGGGAGGAGGAGGCACAAACCCTTATCCCACTTCAAAAGCACGTCCCCCAGCTTCCCCCTCCTGCACCCCATCTAAAGGAGCCTCCACCTGATCTTGCTCACCCTACTCCTCATCTGCTTGGCCGATCTCCGCCATATATCGCTGCACTCCAGCCTCCAGCCTGGTCATGTCTAGCTCGGGATATTCTTCCTTAAGTATAGACATGATGCACTTATAGGAGAAAGCAACCCCAGAATCATACTCGGCATCCAGCCGATCGTCCACATCAGCGGATTTGCCTTTCTCCTCAGCCAGCTGCTCACTCAGGAATTTGATCTCTCCCTTAAGGGCGGTCCTCAGAGTGTCTCTTTCACTTTGAGTAGCCTGAAGATCGGACTTCAGGTCACCTAACTCACCCTCAAGTTTGGAGGAAGTGGACTCAGCAACCGCAACTTTCTCCTCTAGCTCTGTGATCTGCCTGTTCAGCTCGGCCAGCTTATCCTTCGAGCGATCAACAGACTCAACCCTCTTTTTCAAGTCCTGGTTCTCAGCTTGGAGCTTCCTCTCCTGGCGCGTGATCCTATTCTTGTAATAAGATACTATGATGGCTAACTTGAAGAAGACCCTTTGGACAGAACCAGCTAATTCATTGAGATTCATGCTCTCAATGTCCTGGACCATCTTCGGTCCCACTGACTTCCCATAGTCCCTCTAATACGGGGACAGGTAGTCACCCTGATCACGAGCCGGAAGAGGGGAGGATCGGTCCCCAGAGCGTGTGCTAACCTCAGAGCTCTTGTCAGTAGTTTTCTCCCTAGCACTCTTACGAGGTGGAGGAGGGGGTAGAGTAAGAACAGAAGCCTTAGAAGGGCCAACACTGACTTTCTTCGGAGGAGGAAGAGGGTTGCTGGAGCTGCTTGGAGCTCGACCACGGTTTCTGCTCATCGCGCTGAGGATCTTGTTATCCATTCCAGCAGCTATGTCCACAAGACGCGAACCGACCAGATTTATTGGTGACAGGAGGTCTTGGCAAGTAGACGCGTTTACCAGAGCAGTTTCCACCTGAAGCAAAGGTCGGTCTTCAAGCCCCTCGATCAAACCCCACGACTCTGAAATAGCAAAAAAGGTTAAAGAATCCAATAAGTGGCAATTTGATTAAAAACATAGGCAAAAATGAACGACCTGGGGTGACAAAATGTGTTGGAAGGTGAATATCACCACCCAACGAATGAGCTGCTGGGCACCAACTTCCTCCAGCAAAGAAGAATTTGTTCTTCCAGTTTTTGCACGAGGAGGGGAAGCCGGTGATTGGTTTCCTCTTCGCGGAGTGCGACATGAAATAGTACCAGTCTGCCTCCTTCGGGCTACTCCTCAACTGGTATAGATGCTTTACTTCAACCAAGAAGGGCTCCTCTGATCCACATCTCTCCCACAACACATACATAGCTGAGAGAACCCTCCACCCGTTGGGATGTAGCTGACCCGGGGCTAGGTGCATACCACCCAGTATTTTAGCAAAATAACGTTGAAGGGGCAGCCGAGCTCCTAACTTGAAACTTTCCAGGTGCATCGTCACATACCCCCGCGGAGGCCGACTAGGAACGTCACCATTCCCAGGAACTACCAAGAGAACCTCCTCAGGAATGTTGTAGAGGTTCCTGAGCTTGAATAAATTAGTTGGGGTGGTAGCACAAGATATGAAATCGATAGGGTAGGAATCAGCCTCCACCCTATGGCTAAGGTTTCGCTTTATAGGAGGCCGGCTCGGAGAAGAGTTGATTTCCTCACCATCTCCCACTTCTTCAGGAATCCTTACTCCACCATAACTATGGTTTTCACCAGAGCCGGATGCGAGCCCGCCTCTATTCCCTGCAAGCTCTAACTCAGGGGGAGGTGAAATGGTTAGAGGGCGTGGGTACTCAAGGGTATCCCTACCACTTGAGGGACCTATACTACTGGAAGGATTTAAAAAGTCAGTGGGTAACAACAAATTAAGGTCTGAATCCCCCGTTTCTTCGTCACTCTCATCGACGATTAACTTCCTCTTCCGATTTGACATACCGAAATCCCAAAAGAAAAATAAAGAAAACTCGAGTGTACGGATACAAAAGGGGCAACACAGAACCCAATCAACAACAACTAGAGAAGGAGTTAAAAGTTATACCTAGAATTAACTGGCACTGATAGTGCTGCCGTGACAAGGAAAAAACCCCAGCAAATGGATGCTCCGGACGCGGGAAGTGTGGGCAAAGTTCAGAGAGAGGGTTGGGTAATGACGAAGAGACGAATGACCAATCGATGATGATTTCAACCATGGGATTTGAAACGAAAAAGGGGAAGTAGAAGCATTTAAGTGATGGGGATGCCATCTCACTCACCGTATATCGAGGATGGATAGCCGTCGTTTCAAATTTCAAATACGAAGGGTCGGGAAACACCACGTCACTAACCGTTATAAGAGGCCTGGTGAGACATAAGCCCAAATGTATACGAGGTAAATTCATAAAGGCCTGTATTTGGATAAAAATCTCCTCGGGCGAAAGAGGAAATCTCAGGTCCATCCTAGCAAGCAAAAAACCAGATGGGAAGTTCCCCAGGCCAGTAAGGTTCTATTATTAGTTTCTGCCCTCAACTCATTTCACTTGCAAGACCAGAAACTGGGGGACTGGTGTTAGATAAATAAGAACACCAGCTCAGCACCCCATCCCGAGGGGATCACTTCGGCCAAACGGTGCGAGCAGAGCACTGGTGACGAGCCTGCTACAAACACGAGCCGACCTGAGAACAGTACCAGATACAGAAGTACACCGACCAGAAGCATATACCGAGCCGAGACCCATCCCCCAAAGAACGGAAACACGATTTCACAGAATCACGATAGTTACACATTTCCCAGAATCATCGGGGGAGATGCGAGATCCTACGATTGCCCACAATGTAGCAGTTAAAGTTCCATGAAGGGCTGCCACTACCTGAAAAAAGAGGAATGAAGAGTAAGCGGAAACGTGGGACAGCGGCTATAAAGAAGGAGGAAATCAATGAAGCAAGGGCAGACGGAAAGAGAGAGGGAAAACGCTGCCGAATTGCCACCAGGCTATTTTCTTACAAACTTAGAACAAATTAAAAACCATTCTTGAATCTAAATTGCATTGTTTCCCGTAAACACCTTGTGCTAACTTAGGCATCGGAGGGTTTACGCCGACAAAACCACCGGCGTTTCTGATCCATTTTTGGTGAACACAGGTCTGGTGAGAGAAAGGAAGGCGATTCTAACCCCAGTGATTCAAGCAACAGTTGATAACACAAACGTTGGTGAAAGAATCTGGTCGGGCAGAGGGTGAACAGATTTTAACATCAACACATGACTTTTGCAGCTATATGCCACAATAACGAGTGGATCCATCGCTATTACTGCATCCACTCAAATGGCAATGAAGAACACTAACATCTATGTAAGTATCCTATTGGCAAACTAATGGTGCAGCCAGTAGACATAAGCATCTTTGCTGCTGTCATGGCCACACTTGGTATGTCTCCAAAGCCTTGATCTGCCCAATAATTAATTAGGTCCCATTAAAATATTGTTACAGCTTCAACTGCTCCATTTCCTTGCAGGGCTTCAGGTGTTGATTCAGGCAGTAGAAGAGCTAGTCAAAGATGAGTACAACGCAATTGGCAGTGCTTCTGTTGTCAAACTTGCCCTCTGGATTTACTGTAGAAGCTCAGAAACACAATTGTCCGCACATATGCCAAGGTCAATTTCTGGACTCGTATTTTTCATTAATATAATTTTCTAAATTTTCATCAGTTTTTTTAATACAAATCACAGAGTATGTTTGCAAGATAACAAAACAGAGATTGTGCCATATTACAGTTTATGCAGAAAAAAAGTAAAGCATCTCACCAGTACAGTAAGGATTGAGCCCACAATTGACACCACAACAGAACGAGCAGTATGGTCATCATGTCGTATCTTCAAATAGGATTTTACGCAAAAAGCAATTGCAGGGCCAGAAATAAGGATCGTAGAGAGAAATAATGATGCGACATCGGGACCAAAGACCAGCAGCCCGCCACAAAAAAATCTCTGAAAAACCAAAAAAAGAAACAATAAAGTGCTATCAAGCTTGCATAATATTATGATTTATACCAAACTATGAACTCTGAAATGATGACTTATTCCAAGCTGTCAACTCTGAATAAAAGATGGTGCATCAAGGTCAAATTTCAGTTAGCCACCTTAGTTATATAAAACTTTCTTTAAAGATGGACTAATGAGGGGTCATATAAACAGAAAGAAATTATGTTTCAAAACTCCGTTAGTTATGTGAGAATTCCATCTTAATCAGCTTATGTCACAAATCTAGCATTGTGTAAATATTTCACAAGAGTGAGAAGAAAGAAAATGTCAAACTAAATATATTAGTTTACAAGAATTATGAATGGTCAATCTACTCTTGGGCAAAATACTATTAAGAAAACTAATAATTTCTTGCTTTTCTTCTATCACCTGTAGCCCAGAAAGATAAGATTTTGCATGAGAAAAGGGGTACCAAATAACAACAAGCAACTTTGATGAACAAAAAAATTCATTGTCTTTCATGAATATATCTACTCAATAGCTGTCAGCGAATTAGCATATTGTAAAGGAAACATAAGAAACTAAAACAAATTGATAAGCACGTGAAATATTGAATCAAATAAGCACCCAACAGTTGCAACGCCTCAAAACCAAGCTTAATTCATTAACAAGTAGGTAAAATGAATTAAAACCAGAAAATGAAGAATCTCATAGGAAGATTAGCTGTAGTTAATCACTATATCCAGCCATAGCCAGTCAAATAAGAAAAGAAAAGATGAAGCATTCAAAAAACGACCAAAAACAATTTTTGGAAGATACCCGATTGGATTCACGACAAATAGATTACACAGAGTTGGGAAACAAAAAAAAAAAGAAAAGAAAAGAAAAAACTCACATTCTTCCTATGAGATTTGTATCACAATATAATATTACAAAGAAAAAACTCACTATAGCCATCAATCTTGCTATTTATTTACTTTCAACAGCCAGACTTTTTGCATCGATTTGTCTCCACCATGTCTGTCCTTTACTCCTTTTCAATAAATAAACAAAGTCATTATCAATCCTGAATTGGAAAAGTTTCCTCACCATCAGCCCTTTTTTAAGGATTTGCAAAGTGTACAGCCATGGTATCGTTACAGCTATATATGAAAATCATTATGCAGATTAGAACATAAAATCTGTAACGCCAAACTAGATGACTCATGCATGCCAACTTTGGCTCTTTGGAATTTGCAGAAGCAAAAAATCATAATTTTTGGACCAATTATCGCACTTACCCAATGCTTCAATTAAAGCAAAGATGTTTGAGCTCAAACATCTCCCAAAGATGTTTGGGCTCATCATCTTTGTAATATTATACGTATAGGAACTGGATTGAGTCTAGGCCATTGATTTAATTACCGCTGTAACATATACTGCTCAGCAGTAGGTAAACAATGCAACACCAATAAAATAAATGATTTAGTTTTTGTGACTTTAATCTGAAGCAAATAAAACAATATTAACATGCAATTTATCATAAATAAGTTTAAAAATCCAATTTATAGTTGAAAATTTGGGAATGGAGAAAACTAAAGAGCTTGGATAAGGATTACTAAAAAAAAAAATGATGACTTATTTTTGGAAAACAAAAATAGACTTACTTGAGAAGTGAAGATTAATGAAATAGATTAAGGGAATCAATTATTATGTTTATTGGAATTTGAAGCGCAATCCAATACTTACTAAATTCAATATTTTCAAGATACAAAACAAATGAACTAATCTATGTTGTTTATTATGTACATTCACAAATGATTAAATGTTATTGTTCTTATAAACGTGCCTAGAACATCAAAATTAAGCCACTTCACGTTATTAATATAAATCATACGAGGAATTTTAGAGTACATAGAAGGTAATACAATTAATTAATGCATGTATGATATGTGTAGTTTAATTGTAAATAACTCTCACTTGCGTGCGGGTTTTTTAAAATAAATAAACGCATGTTATAATATCATTTACTAATTGTATAACCGATATGGTATTTCAGTGATATATTAAAATTTCTCCAATTATACAAATGTTATTTGAGCATAGAATGATGTTGTGATTGTTATGGACGTTATTTTAAGATACCAGACAAAATCATAAGAGGAGTATCACCACCTGCCAAGTAAACCGTATCGAGTGAAAAAATTGGAGAAGAATTAAAGAAGTAATAATTACTGTATGACCGCTACGTATGTAAACCATATAAAGGGAGGATTTTAGACAATAATGAAGTAATTAACAATTTTCATAGACAGACCAAGTAAGTGTTTCAAACAACATTAAGATTAACTTATTAACTTTTGGGAGTGGAGTTCGGATGAATTTATGAAATGTAGATGCGCCCTTTATAACTTTGTAAAAAGTCCTTTACAATATTATAAAAAAATGTAACGTTATTTTTAAAAGTGTGATGTTCATACTTTATCATTTTCATAATTTTCAATAACTTAAAAGATGAAAATATCTTGTTAAATTAAATTATATAATATAATTATTTATATCAGCCCAAAAATAATACCCACAAACTCAAGTACAATTTTGTTGAATACCACTTTATAGTCATTAGACCCCACTTTAGGGGCCACGTAATTAAGTTACGCCGTAATGTAACTTAGCTACACATTCTAAACTAAAATAGATATGAGATATGTGGTATTGAGAGTGATGATTCAGCTTTAGCTGATTCATCTGTGCGTGGGTGAATGGAAAAGGGATCAGCTAAAGCTGAGAAAGAAAAGTTGACAGCTGCTGTTAAAGGGTATTTGAAATGTGGAATTTGATTTGAGAAACTTTATTGCAGTTACAGATTCGATAATAGTTACAGCTATCTTTCATCAGGGAAGCAAGAACTTTATTGCAGTTACCCATGTTAAGAATAAATCCTGATGTCCATGTCAGAAGCTGAGTCAGCAAAGCTTGTTGAGTCATTGACCACATCAGCAATCAGTTACACGTGCAAAACAGCTCTTAACCACCTAACAAATCAGTACTGTCACTACTACATATCTCATATCTATTTGAAAAAAAAAAAGAAAAAGAATCTCATATCGTAGGCTACAAAGAATTATGAAAATGATCTAGTGCGAATGTCCCCATTATTTTTAAGTTCATAATTTCAAAATGTCCACTTGAAAACTTAGTCCCTAAGTCTCTCAGAGTCGATACCAAACAGAACTGCAGACACACCCTTTTATAACGATGTTGTAACTTGTAGGGTGATGATTTACAGTGTTATAAAGAAGTGCCTCTTTATAGCTTTGTAAAGGTGCATGTATGCACTCCGCAAAGTGCTTGACTCCCAATAATTAATCTGTTAATATTGATGCAATCTTTTGACTAAAAAAAAAAAAGTAATAATAATTTTGATGCAATCTAAATGACCGAACCTACTTGATCTGTCCTTGAAAATTAAAATATATATCTTCCTTATTGTCCTATGCAATTTTAATTAATTTTTTAACTAATATAAAAAATTATCAGAAAATTTTTAAGGGGCAAGTATGGATGTATTTTTGGGTACTCAGCACTGTATATCTCCGACAAGTGTTTGTCAAAACTTTTTTCCGTTTAATTTTTTTTATATTAGTTATAATAAAATTAATTAAAATTATATAGAGAATATGCTATCTTTAAGAAACAGTTCCTTACCAAAAAAAAGAAAAAGAAAAAATTGTCTTGCCATACGTACTGACACCAAGATTGGGCGCCTCGGCCTGAATTATCATCCAATACAGCAAGATCTACAATACTCATAAAATTACAATCTTCTGCCTCATCATGACCCATCTTAGCTTCCAATACATTAAAGGTGACTTGTTGGTCATTCACCCTCATAGTTGGCTCTCCTTTCTGCACATCAATTAGAGTCTTCCCTTTTGTCAGGAAAGGTCTTCTAAGTATAATCGGTACCTCTTTGTCGGCCTCAAAATCTAGTAAAATGAAATCCAACTGGAAAAATAAATTTGTCTACCTTCACTAGTACATCTTCAATCTTTCCTTCAAGATATATATGATATCTGTCAGCTAGTTGTAAAGTGACTGTTGTTGGTCTGCATTCTCCAACTCTCAATTGCTTAAATACAGATAATGGCATTAGATTAATGTTGGCTCCCAGGTCATAGAGTGCTTTGCCATTGTATCTAGTTCCAATTGAACATGGTATATTGAAACTTCCTGGATCCTTCAGTTTTTTAGAAATCTTACTCTGAAGCATGTGACTGCATTCTTATGTTAACGCGACAGTTTCAAATTCTCCCAACCTTCTCTTTCTCACCAAGATATCTTTTAAGAATTTCACATAGTTAGGCATTTGTTCTAAGGCTTCCACAAAAAGTATTTTGATGTGTAATTGCTTCAACACTTCCAAGAATTTGCTAAGCTGTTTGTCTTGTTTTTGTTTTTGAAATCTTTGTGGAAATGGAGGTGGACGCCTAAATTTCTATACAATTACAGGTGTACAGATTGCTGCTCCTTTGATTTATTCTGAGTTGTTACTACTAGTGTTGCAGCATCTACTTCAACAAGTGTTGAGTAATTTCCTTCTGGGGTTGCTAGAACTTGACTACTATCACTATTATCTTTATAACCTGTTTACTGTAACTCTCTTTCAACTTGAAGCTCCTCTTGTGAGGAAGTAGGTTCCAACCTTTTTTTGGCCACATCAACAGGAATATCAATATTCTTTCTATATCTTAAGTTGATTACTTTGCAATGCTCCTTACCCTCTAATCTTGGATCTTCTGTACTACTAGGTAAACTTCGTTGAGGTCTGCTACTCATTGCTGTGGCAAGCTGTCCAATTTGGTTTTTAAGTTTTCTTAGAGATGCAGCTTGACTTTGCACAATTGCTTCATTCTTCACGATGTATTCCTTAAGAAGTGTTTCCAAGGAACTAAATTGATCATTGCTGGTGTGTCTTTGCCCTTGGTTTTGCTGATGTAAACCAGGTGGCTGAGCAGATATGTTCTGTCCACTGGGTGCTAGAGCATGTTAATTCTGGTTGCTCCATGAAAAATTTTGGTGTTACTTCCATCCAGGGTTGTAAGTATTGGAATATGGATTATTCTGGTTCTATCGGTTGAAGTTGCCCACATAATTTATTGATTCTGGATTTCTAGGGCAGTTGTCAAATAAATGCTCCTCTCCACAATACACACAAGATAGTTTAACAACTTGCTTTACTGATGCTGGAACAGTGGTCATAGCTTTCACCATGTTAGTCAATGATGTTACTTAGGCTGATAATGCCATAATTGCATATATATTATGTACCCATGCTGCTCCTCTTACTGTAGTTTGTCTAGTTGATGGCCACTGATAGTTGTTATTAGCAATTCTCTCTAAAATTTCGTAGGCTTCAGTGTAAAATTTAGATAATAGAGCACCATTTGCTGAAGCATCGACCATCAATCTAGTGCTTGTATTCAATTTCTTGTAAAAGGTTTCTAGCTGTATGCAATAGGGAATGTCATGATGAGGACATCTTTTAAGCAACTCCTTAAATTTTTCCTAAGCCTCATACAAACTTTCATTTTCAAGTTGATAAAAAGAGGTGATTTCATTCCGTAATTTTGCATTATTGGTTGGTGGAAAGTATTTCACCAAGAATTTGTCAGCCAAGTCATTTCATGTAGTGATGGAATCAAATGGTAAAGAATTCAACCATGCTCTTGCTCGATCAATTAGGGAGTAAGGAAAAAGTCTAAGTCTCAATGCATCCTGTGATGCTCCAGCAATTTTAAAAGCATCACTCACCTCCAAGAACAACTTAAGATGAAGATGAGGATCTTCAGATGGTAATTCATTAAATTGCCCCACTGTTTGCAGCATTTGAAACATAACTGGTTTGAGTTCAAAGTTGGCAGCTTCCACTTCAGGTCTGACTATTCCAAGATGTAAAACTTAAGGAGCTAATACAATATAATCTCTGATGGCTCTGTCTCTCTCATCTGCCATGTAAATGATGTTGTTGTTCCCTAGTTGTCTCTGATTAATTTGCCCATTTTGATCTTCTTGAACATTGACAGGTTGTAGTGGTCCGTGAGGATCCAAGTTTCCCAAATCTTGCAAGTTATCCATTTATACAGCAGTTTTTGAATTTCTTTGCTCTTTTCTCAATCTCTTTGCGGTCTTTTCAATCTCTGGATCAAATTAAAATTCAACAAGTCTGTATTTGCGCATGCAAGTTTGATCTATCAATAAAATGGACAAATTAAATCAAAGTTTGGCACTATTTAAATTAATTTCACAATTCAAAAATAAACAATCAATCCCCGGCAACGGCGCCGAAAACTTATTGGATATTTTAAGCTTAATTGTTATTGGTGTCAATGTGTAAGTGCACACAATAAGTAATAAAGTAATGAGTATTCAAGATCGTCTCTACAGGGACTGATGTTACTAGAAATGCTACAACAATCACAACAGTGCGAACTTTCTTCTATCTTAACTTAATAAAATTAATAAGATTGACTAACTAATGAGAATAACAACTTAATAAAGTAAAATGCAATTATGAATTAAATTGTACGTTCAAACACAAAGAGAATTTAATAGAAGTGGAGTAGTTGAATGATCAAACTCTCTCGATGGGGTGACTGTCTTGTCAAATTAACACCAGTTGCTATAACATTTGCTATAGCACTGAGCAGAATTACCTTACATCCTCAGCTGTCACATGTTGGACTCTTATACCCTTATGCAACTTAACAATGACCAGTTCTTATGTCAACACAAGATACGACATTACAAGCATGTACTCTCTCTACCCTAGAAGGTGAATCCCTATATCTAATTCATTACAAATCTTAAATCAAGTGTGGCCCTTTTGGCATTCAAGTTAAACTTATTCCAGGAAACTCAACTTAAGATCAAGTATTGCTCTAATAAGTTCCACTAAGACAGACCCTTTTGTGGCTCTCTTTTAACTAGTATCATTAAATGGGAGGTCAACCAAAATAATGAATGTAATAAGATTTATTAAAGCAAAGTGCTACAACAGACGTGCAGCAACTCATAAAAACAGTCAAGAACTCATCTAGATTATTTGTCACTCAACTACAATCAAATTTAGTTCATAACTTGTAAAAGAAAAACAAACGACAAAGTTCCAACCATCAAGTAAATATTTTCAACCAAAGAATAAAGAAGAAGAATAAGAGTTGAATGAGAAAAGTTGAATCCCAAATATTCTGCAGATTTTTTTATTGGTGCAGACTTGCGTCCTTATTTGCAATCTTCTTCTTTGTTTCTTTATGGTTTTTCTTTCAATTGTGATTGACAGGTCCCCCTCTTCCTTATGATGTGTGCTTCTTTTATAGTTGAAAATTAGGGTAAATAGAAGCTTAGGTCGCGTATCTTCCAAATTAGGAAACTACAGATCGTAAGATTCTATAAAATTTTCTCTGTCATTGTTCCTGGGTTACTACAGCAACTGCACTGTTCCAGATTCATTTCAATTCTTTTGTAGCCAAGTTCTTTTCCATCTTTTGCGAGCCTATTGCATTAGCATTCCTTCCTTGAAATTTGAGCTTCCGGTCACCTACAATTATGCATATGATTTAAGCACACAATTAATTCTAAATCAAACAAAATTTATGAAGAATAAACTAAGATAAATGTTTAAGAAAAATATAAAAAAATGCAATGAAAACACATCATTTACTCTCTAAGTATTATTTATTTAAGTCTAGAAGTGCCATGATAACTCTCATTTCATAGAGTTATCAAATATCCATGTGTATCTAGAAAAATCATTAACAATTATAAAAGTACAATACTTGCCACTTAAGCTAGCATACCTAAATGGTTCAAATAAATCCATATGAAATAGTTGAAGTGGTTTTGAAGTGGAAACATGATTTTTGCTTTTAAAAGAGGTTTTGATTTGTTTACCAAATTGACATGCTTCATAAATTCTATCTTTTTGAAAACTAATTTTTTTAAGACCTGTAACCAAATCACTTTTGGAAATTTTTGAAATTAAATCCATGCTTTCATGTCCTAGTCTTCTATGCCATAACCAACCATCATCATGTAATGTGAAAAAACATTTGTCATGGGTAGATGCACATTCTATGCCAATAGTATAAACATTACCACCTCTATTTCCAACAAATAAAACTTTGTTATCATATGCATTCTCAATAACACATCTAGTTTTATAAAAAAATAACTTTATACCCCTTATCACATAATTGATTAATACTAATCAAGTTGTATTTCAAGTTTTTAACCAAACATACATTTTCAATTAGAGTTGAGGATACTTTATCGACATTACTAATTTCGAGAATCTTTCCATTTGAATTGGCTCTAAAGGAAACATGCCCACCATTTTTTATTTTAATAAAACTTGAGAACCATATATAATTTCCGGTCATATGTCTTGAGCAACCACTATCCAAGTACCATTTATTTTTTTTCTTCTTGAAACCCTGTAGAGAAAATTTCAAGTCTTAGGTACCCAAATCTGTTTGGGTCCTTGGGTGTTAGCAATGGTTCCTTTTGGAACCCAAACACATTTGACTTCATAATATGCATTTCTTTTAACTGGACATCTATACTTCATGTGACAATCTTAATTATAATAATGACAAACAATTTTATGATCACTAGTGGAGGTAGCTTTAACAAAATAATTCTTATAATATTTTTGTTTCAAGTTAGAATTGTACCCAAGTCTTCCTTTATCAAACACATATTTTTGAGTGCTCAGTAATTTTTATAAATTCTTTGTATCACTTGTGAATTTTAACACAATTTTATTGAGCTCATTACTCTTTTTCTTAAACACTTCATTTTCTTTCATCAATTTATCAACATGTGATTTTTCATGCTCATATGAAATACTTTATTTACCTTTAAATAATGTAATTATATCATGCAACATTTTATTATCTAATTCTAGTCCTTTAATCTTTTTATTTAGTGAACATTACATTTTTGTAAAGCATCATTTTCATTTGAAGTTTCTAGCATTTTCTTTTTAAGGGATGCATTCTTTTTACCTATTCTTATCCAATCATCATGCAATTCTTTAAAAACATCATACAATTCATCATAAGTAGAATCACTAACGTCATCAAGTTCATCTAATGATTCATCCCCAATTGCAATGAGAGCTAGATTAGACATTTCTTGTTGCTCTTTATCTTCATTTGTTTCCTCATCCCTGTCATCCCATGTGTTTATTATTGCCTTTTTCTTGAAGTTTTTAAGGAGTGGACACTCCGATAGTATGTGTCCAGGCTCTTACACTCATAACATGTGATTGACTCCTTCTTCTCCTTTTAGTTCTTGTAGTTTTTGAATTTTCTTTGCTCACTAGTTTTCTTGTAGAATTTTCTGAATCTCTTAGCCAGCATAGCCATCTCCTCATCATCAAGCTTGCTTTTTTCATCACTCAATTGTTTTGAAGCTTTAAGAGCAATATTTTTCTTCTTCTCCTCATTACCTTTTTTTACTGCCAAGTCTTCCTCATAAGAAATAAGATAACCAATCAAATCATCAATAGATAAGATACTTAAATCTTTGGCTTCCTCAATGACAGTCATCTTAGGTCTCCATTCCTTTGGTAGTGACCTAATAATTTTCTTAACTTTCTCACTATTCAAAAAGGTCTTTGCTAGGGCTCCTAGAGTGTTCATTATGTCCGTAAATCTAGTATACATAAAATACACACTCTCATTTTGTTCCATTTAGAATAATTCATATTACCGAGTGTATCTACTAATTTTAGACTCTTTCACTTGATTTGTGCCTTTATAAATAACTTCAAGTTTGTTCCAAATTTCATGAGCACTTTCACAACTGGACACTCTATGAAACTCTTTCTTGTCAAGTGCAAAAAAACAAAGTATTCATAGCTTTGGAATTTATAGAAGTTTTTCTCTTTTGCAATCCATTTCATTCCCGTGAAGGTTTTGGAATATCTTCCCCTACTTTATTTTTAGTCATAGGCATGAATGGACCATCGCATACAATTCCCGAATTTCATAATCTAGTTCTTGCAAATAAATTTTCATTCTATTTTTCCAATAAGGATAGTCATTACCATCATAGAATGATGGCCTAGTTGTAGATTGTCCTACCCTAAAGGTAGAATCATTTTTAATTACCATTAATCTTTAACTCTAGACGGTTAAGTCTAAACAATAGCACTTTGCTCTGATACCAAATGAAATATTAACAAAGCAACCCAAGAGGGAGGTGAATAGTGTTTCTAAAAATTTCAACAATTAAGAACCTCAATGCAATTTAAACAAAATAATTAAATTCGAAATGAATTAATTAATGTGCAATAAAAAATAAAGAGATAGAGTAAGAGAGAGCAAACACATGATTTTTACATGGTTCGGCCAACCATGCCTACGTCTACGCCTCGAAGCTCACCAGGCTTGATGATTCCATTAAGCAAGCCTCCAAGGCTTCAACAACGCTTACAATTGACTTCTAAGGTGTCAATAGACTTTTAGAACAAGAGATTATCCCCAATCTCTTAAGTCAAGTATATCCCAACACTTACAATCACTCAAAAATAAAGATTACAAATAAATTATCTCACACACAATGTGTTTGATTACAAATGATAGCTCAATGTGTGAATAAATGAAACAAAAACAAGTTTGAAGCTTAATAATGGTTGTATACTCAATAGCAAGGTCAATGATAATGGTTGGATATGTTCTTATTTGAATTTGATTAAACTATTTTATAGTTGGAGCTTAAAACTAGCAATTGTGACTTTTTGCACAAAATCGAATAGCATTTATCTGATCACCGTTTTGACTTGAGCAAGTTACCGTTGTGCCAAAACTTCAAATTTTCAGATCACCGTTTTTAAGATGTCAGATCCCCATTATTGTCCAGAAGCTAATCTTCAATTCTGTTCGATGTCAGTTAGCCATTATTAAGATGTCGGATCGCCGTTAGTGTCTAGAAGATAATCTTCAATTTTGTTCGATGTCGGTTAGCCGTTATCAAGATGTCAGTTTGCCATTTGCGACAGTGACTGCTACAGTGAACTATTTTCTAAAATTATAGTTTTTTTTCCAAAACTTTATAAAATTGCATTATAGACTAAAACTTTATGAAAATTTTCAAATAAGTCCATTTCCAGAATATTAAGCAATACTTGTTAATTTTAAAGTTTTCAAAAACTTTTCAATTAGATCATGAAATTGAAAAACATTCAATTTCATAAAATCATTTTTCATTTGAGTATAAAACCTTTATTATATGAAAATAATGATTTATTTAAAATTTATGAAAAATAATTTTTAAAACTTAATCATTCTTAATCTTATTTATTATCATCAAAATCGTCATTATAAACACATTCATGTTAACATTTTGCTCCTCATGTCCAATACAAACTTACTATGTTCCACCATATGAGTAAGAAACAAAATAAATTTATTCCCAGAAACCAAATTATAAAATTACTAAAATAAATAACAAATCATATATTACCAGTATATAGTCTTAACGTTTTCCTTTAATCTCCAGGAGAACGCGTCGCCAATCATCGTACAAGATTAAAACATTATCTTTGACCACAATGCCAATATAAGATCTCAATTCATTTGCTCCTTCTCGAACAGAAATTCCGCAGTCATTATACTCGACTATGATTTTGTTGTCAGGTACTAATTTCATCAAATGCTTCTTCTTCTTCTTTTTTTCTCCTCGTCGGTCTTTCATCACATTCGAGCACACTCATCTCTTCATTTTCTTGTTTGTCAGACGTGTCATTGAAATTTAAAACCAGTGCCCAAATTATTAATCAAAACAAATTGCAGAAAACACAAGTAGTCAAAGTAAACATATATGTAAAAAGCAAAACAAAGCTAAGGAACTTGCAAAATAAACTACCTTTCATTCCTCTGCTGAGTCATTATCTATAGGGACATCATCACAATTAGGTCTATGATAAATTCCAACATCATCTTCATCCATATCCATGTTTGGAGATGGATATTCTTTAGATAAAGGTTCATGTATCACCATCTCAATAATCCTATTATCACCTACTGATTTATTGACTCTTTAACCCACTAAACAAAAAAACTAAAAAAATGTAACATAACTACTCAAACTTCATAAACATATTATTCACTAATCTATTAGATATAAATCTAACCACCTAATTCCATTTCCCATAGCTTTTCCACTTTAACTTTCCTTTACAATTTCCCAAGTCTCTTTCTTTCTTTTCCACTTTCAGATTTTCTCCCTTCTGTCTTATTTCTTTTCTATTTTCATTTTCTTCCAGTGGTAGGTTTATAGGCAAACAAGGTGACCTCTAAGGCCCTATATTTTGGGAAGGCTTCATTTTTTTAGTATTTCCTTAATAATTCTCTAGTTAATAAAGTCTTTTTAAAATTATGTAATGTAGGAAAGCCTATCTATATTTGTTAACCTTAGAACTAAAGAGATATAATTAATAATATTGTCTAACAATTAATTAATTCATTACTAATCTTTCTAAGAAAAAAATTAAATTCTTTTCCTTTTCAGTTTTCTAAGAAAGTTTAATTATTTAATGTTATAATATTTAACTTTTAGTATTCCTTTTAATTTCTATTTAAAACCTTGTAATCTCAAAAATCAATGGATGAAACAATTTCTTGATGTCTTATCTACAAAGAAAATTATGACATTCATTAGTTCATTTAATAAAGAAAAAATTAGTTTCTTGAAATATAAATTTCATATCCCTTATATGATCATCAATTCATCTTCTCAACTTTCTATATGCTATAATTCAAAATATTCTATTTAAAAATAGTATTTTTCTTATTTATTTGATTGTTTACTTTTGTATGGTTCTAATGGAAGTAAAAAAAAAATCTTCTTCACTATTTTTTTGTTTTGTTTCTAAAAATTTTAAAAATCTTTTTAATTATTGTTGAAATTCAAGAACTAAATATGAAATGAATTTTGAAATATTTTATGTTTCTATAAATATTGAAGTTGAATAATAAAAAGAGGTCTCATAAAAAAAAAAAAAAAGTAGCCTAAGGCCCTAAAAATCTAAAGCCGGCCTGTTTTATTTTTCTTTCTCTTTACGTTTCTCTTCTTTTATTTTCTTTTCTTCTTTCTTTCCCTCTTTCTTTTTTGCATTTGGTTACTCAATTTGCTCTCCGTTTGCAAATATCTCCAATTGTAACATAATGTGAATGGTGAGATAATGGGACAAAAATTTTCTAACAACGTTTTTTTTTTTAATCTGCTTTTGCTATTTTTTTAAAGGATTTCTCAGAGGATTTTTAGATTTTGTTTTTATCGTAGAGTTTATGTTTGGCTATGGTCCGCCCTTCAATTTTTTTAAATTCATTTGGTTTTTGATTTTTTTAATTCCTTATAAGTGATTATCTGTTGAAGAAACTATTTTGGGATTTACTGGAGATTGTCTCATGCAGTTAATAAGAGGAAAGAGCACCCACCAACTTTTATCTATGTCAATCTTGTATATCATTTTTACAGATTCTTACCATATTTGGTGACTTCTATATCATTTCATGGTGTTTTGACCTTGTGCAGACCATTGAGCAAATAAAACAGAATGTTAGGAAGAAACAGGCGTGAATCATGAGGAAATGGAAGCAGAACAATAAGAAGTTAATAGTTTCTAATTACAGCTTTACACACTCTAAATTATAGCATCTTTCTTGAGGGAATTCTTTTCCATTTTTTGCTTAGAGTACTTATTTGCAAGTAAATCCACAGCTTATGCTGTGAGCAGTTCTCCAACTTGATGTATAATTGAAGTTCTGATCTTATTGCTTCATGGGTGCATATTCTAGTACAAGTCAAATACTTGTTTTAAACTCTAAACTCCTGTGAGTTTGACTTTTATGTTTCGATGGTGTAGTTCTAAAAAATGTAATAATTTTTTACTCTTTAATGAATACTTCAAATCAAATGCCAATTGCAAACTTGTAATTTATATTTTGCTATTTTATAATTTTTTATTTTTCTCAAATCTGATAGCATAGTATCGTTGTTTGTGTAATACCACAAAATCAAAATTTGTTTGATACCATGATATCATAACCTATGCGATGTTCGAGCGTCAACATTTCTTTGATACTATATATGGTGTTGTTGAATTGCTGATAAAAAAAAAAAAAAAATTAACATTTTAATGACCAGGGAAGCGGTAATACTAAAATTGGGTATTAGTGAAACATGTTGACATCAAAATAATATCAAAGAAAGTCATTTTTCTAGTAGCGTAGTAAGATCTAACAAGGCAAGATCAAAGCTAGAAGGTTGGCGTGGTAAATCATTTTCCGTGTTGGCAGAGTGGAATTGGTTAAAACAGTATTTCAAAGCACTCTTCTGCCTAGCTTTCGGGTGAATTTATGGCCAAAATCCATTATTAATCAAATTCATCTTTGGGTCCGAAATTTTATTTTCTCTGGAAATCAGCAGAATAGGAAGCTGGATGGCATGTTTCTCGGGGGATCATCTCTGCTTACCAAAAGATGAAGTTGGTCTTGGGCTCAAATGGCTTTATTTATTGAATAAATCTTGTCTTTTAAAGTTCTTGTGTGGCATGTTGTCAAAAAATTTTCTGTCTGTTCAAGATACCTCACAGCTAGATATTCTTTTAAGAGCTGGAATCAGCCTTTCATCAATTCTTCTTTATGGTTAGGCTTCAAAACTGTCCTTCCAACCTTTCACAATGGTGTGTTTGGGATAATTGGAGATGGCCCTCAGATTAATTTTTGGTTTGACCGGTGGTTAGACTAACCATTTTTTTCCCAGGATGCTGATGTAGTTTTATCTTGCACTATTTCTGAAGTTATTAATCATGGCTCCTAGAATACTCCGTCAGCCTTTTATGATTTATTTCCTCATTTTCAAAATTCCATTGATGCTATTGGTCTTCCAAAAATTGAGACGGAAGACAGATTGATTTGGCGTGAGCGTCAGGTTACGGGCTACCCAAATTCCGAGTCAAAGAGGCTAACTTGACAAGCCTAAGATGTGTTAGCTTGGCTTGTCTCTAAAAGCTTCCATTTCTATGTCAGTAGATTATTGTCCATGTAAGTATTTGTACATAGAACACTCGAGGATATTGTAGAAGTGAAAGCTCTCTAAGCCATGAAAACTCCTAGAATAGAATACTCTAGAGCATGGTGGAGCTATGCAAGTCTCCCTATTAAAAGGCTTGGCCACTTAGAATTTCATACAAGCAACTCAAGCAACTTGTAAGCAACCACACAAAGTTCTCTTGTACACATACTGTTGTGAATACAAACTCTCTTCAATTGCTATCTCTTTTCTCTATTTCTTCTGCAAGCAGTCAAAAAGCTCAAAGGTTACTTAGCAACTTTCGGGTAAGAGTTGTCTAAGCGCCACAGGAGTGCTACGCCAAAATACTGATTAGGGATGGTAATCTACCTTTACAGGACTGCTACAACTGCTTTCGACCTCACCATTTCTAAGATTACTTGGTTTTCTCATCTTTGGAAGAATTTTATCCCGCCTAAATATGCTTTGCTTTTGTGGCGGCTTATCCAGAACAGGCTACCAACCGATGACAATCTCAGATGAGAGGAATTACGTTGGCTTCATGTTACAGCCTTTGTAACAGTCCTCCTTACCTTGAGGATGCTGATCGTGTGTTTGTTAATTGCTCATTTGCAAATTCTATTTGGAAGCGGCTTGCCAAAAAGTTTGAAACCTCTTTGCATACGAATTCCTCAATTCTGAATTTTGGGATGCAATCAAGTCGTTCAGTCCTCAGCTATTTAACTTATTGTTGGTTTCTTGTGCTCAGGTGTTTTATTTAATTTGGAAGTGCAGCAATGAAGCTCAATTTGAGACGTTACACCCAATTCGTATCTTATTAAAGGGGATTGCTTAACATATCTACAATATTTTTCAAAGTTTTGCCCCTGGATTTGTAAATTTCGATCGGAAGAAATAGGGATCTTTTGCCCCAACTTGGAGTTCCTGGTTCACTTGGTAAAACTCCCTAATCTGTTATTTTGACTTGGACGCCACCTCTTCATGTCTGGATCAAAGCTAATTCAGATGGCCTCTCTAAAGAAAATCCGGGTTTAGCTGCTTGTGGTGTTATTTTTAGCGATTCTTTAGGGGATTTCTTGGTGGTTTTGGTATTCCATTCGGACTCAAACAGCTCAGCTGAAGTAATGGTTGTCATTCTAGTTATCGAAAATGCTTTTAATAGAGATTAGTTCAATATTTGGTAAAGGCTTTACCAAATATTGAAAATGGTTTACCAAATATTGAACCAACCTCTAAGTTCAAGTATCGAAATTCCTAAACACTAACAGCAAAGTTCATAATTCCTAAACCTAATAATTCATCATCACTAGAATGGTTGTCATTCTAGTTATCGCAAATGCGTTTAATTATTTGTATTTTCAATTTTAATCACAAAAATTACATATAAAAAATTTAATCATAAATATATCAAAGTTCATAATTCCTAAACCTAGTAGCAGACTTACAAAAAAAAGTTTCAATACACTAATAGACAAAAAAAAATATAGGTTTCAGTTTATTGAAATTTGTGTTTTTGTATTTTAGTGTGCATCATCAATTTAACAAAGTAAGTTTTAAAAAGTAGAAAATTTATAATTTTCACGTGCAATATTATTGATATTTTATTTTAATTTGACAGATTTTATTTGTTTTGCTTTAATGACTTGAACCTAGATTGCTTACTAAAGTTGGGTTTTTATTTGTTTAATCAATTGTTAATAGTAGTTGTATAAAATTTACTTGTTAATATTGTTAATAATATTGGTATATTGATTAAAATATGGAGCAAGAGATTGATATTAGTGATGATGATTTGCCTAAAATAGAAATATTTTGTGTTAGATTAATATATTTTGTGTATTTACTTTAATTTTGAAATTTTAATTTTTTATTTATATTGATAAAATTTAGAATTGAGTAACTTATGCGGATTTTTTAAGCTATTACTATAAATTTAAGTTTTATGTATTATTAAAAGTATTTTTTAATATTTGTGATTTTAAATGAATAAACCTACAAAAATTCCACTGCAGGTTGCAGGTGGATTTGGTAATTGTAAAATCTCATAACGGGTGGTTTTTTTTTTAAATAAAAATCCACTACGAGTTGTGGGTGGGTTTAATAATTTAAATTTTTTTCGAAGTGCGAATTTGGTAATGACAAACCCACAGTGGGTGGTGCCCATTGCCAACCCTAGTTAAACTGTCGTCTTCAGCTCTCACAAATGAACTTTCGGGCTACTCATACCTTCAGGAAAAATAATGTTATTGCTGATGTCCTAGCAAACCTAGTTCTTCTATGTACTCACTTTATTTGAGGGGATTCCTCTCATTCGGAGATTAGCGCTCTTTTTCTTGGGATGCAAATGTCTTTCAGATTATTGCCTTGTTAGCGTATGTTGTGCTTTTTATATTATTCTTATACTAGAAAATAGAACCGCACTTCACGTGGCTTTGAAAAAAGAATTTAGTATTATCATTTTTTCTTACTGATAAAAAATATGAATTGATTTTTTTTTTTAAGATGAGGCAACCTTATAAAAAACAAAAAAAAACTATTAGCCAGCAATATAAATAAAGAAGCAACGCAAGATAAAGAATAAAATGAGATAATATATTATAGAGTGATTTTATTCATTCCAATTGTGTGTGTACAAAACAAAAAGATGAGCTCTCCTTTTATAGTTATATAATCACTACATGAAATTAATGAAAAATTATGGATCATAATTCATTGTGAGATAGTGAGAGTTGTAGGGAAGCTGAATGTTGCTAATGAGAGATAGTGGGGAGACTAAGAGATATATGTTATGAACATCTGCATTTATTTTAATAAATTCATAACACTCCCCCTTGGATGTTTATTACAAAGAATATAGCTCATTAAAACCTTTACATAATTGTTATTGTGTAATAACAATCAAATTAATTGTGAGAAGATGAAAAACTAAATCTAAAAGAAAATTTCTCTATTTATTAGATAATAGAGAATATAAAAAGATGAGAAATGGTGATGCCACATCACCTCCTCAAATTTCAGCTTTATATATATATATATAGATATAGATTGTTTTAGCATTTTATTTTATCTCAACTCTATGCATTTAATAAGGATAAGGTTCATTATGTCCTCTTTAATTATCAGTACTTCGTTTTTATATTTCTCTTTCCGTCAATGTTGCCTTAAAAAAAAAAAAGTCTGGTTTGAAAATTACAATGATTTTATTATACAGTTGTTTGATGAAAAATTATCTGGCCTTAATACTTTATCAATATTTTTATTTTTACATAAGACTTATTGACTTTCACTTGTTCGAATTTCCATTTTAGCATAATTATAGCTTCGAAGTCATAAGATCATGGTACTATAAACAACCTAACCATTTTAGTCTATATACTCAAAATCTTTAAAGCATATTTATGAGATGGGTAATCGTAAAGGGCTCTGGACTATTTCCTTATTTGAGTTTTTATATTAATAATTATAATCTCGTGTGATTGATAGTTAACTAATAAATATAAAAAATAAATAATTAACTCTTGACTAGACATGAACAAAAACGCACACAAATCTTCAAACTCAAATAAATTCATGTCGCTAGACAGGACCCATGATCAATTATAAAATATAATAATCTTTATTAGTTACACCCATTAGAGAAAAGCCATTGTTCCGAAGTCCAAATCGAGTTTCAATTTAGGCAGAATTGGACTCAAAATTTTAAACAGGAGCAATAAATGCTAAACTAATTAAATGTAATTCAAGAATTGATTCAAACAGAGTGTCAAATAGATTAAGTACTTGATTGGTATGACTTATTTAAGAGGTAAAAGTGTTTATTTAATCGTATAAGTACTTTTTAAAAAATTTTATGGTGTTTGGTTATTTTTTTAGTAGAATTGTTTTAGCTTAAATAAGCTAATTTACCTCTACTAGCAAAAGCCTAAAATTTGAGCTTTTGGGAGTAGAGGTTAGAGAGCTTATCTAAAAAATATATAATATAAAAAATATCATATAGTTTAATGATTTAAAAGTATTTTTTTATTGATAACCAAACACCTAATGATTTTTTGTCCAAAAGCTCTATTGGTATAAGCTCTACTGCTATAAGCTCTACTGTTGTAAGCTCTATTTAATAAGTTGTACCAAACAGAGCCTAAGTGTTTATTTGATATGGTTTATTTAAAAGTTATAAGTGTTTATTTAATCCTATAAGCACTTTTTAAACTTTTTTATGGTGTTTGGTTATTTTTTTAGTAGAGTTTTTTTAGCTTAAATAAGCTAATTTACCTCTACTAGTAAAAACTCAAAATTTGAACTTTTGAGAATAGAGGTTAGAGATTTTTTCCAAAAAATATATAATATCAAAAATATCCTTGACATATTTCATTAATTACATAATACCCTTTGTATAAAACCTACCCAACAAAAATTATTGCCGCTCCTTCATTTATCTCTCTCTCTCTTTTTTTAAAATAACCAGCACTTTAATTTTGCAATTCCTACACATACCCAAAATGATGCAATTTTTTATTTTGAAAATTAAAGAAATGATTGAACTGATTTTTTTTAATTAATTGATAGCTTGGATGCATTTTGTTACATGTTATATAATTATGAATACATATCCTTTTTGATAATTTAATTACATAAAAGTACTTTTAGTTTTTTTTTTGTTTTGACCACGAGGTATCCTGGGGAGGGCCCCAACTGTGGGAGGCGCCTTTAAGCCCGTACCACAACCCAGACTAGAAGTTCCCCCTCGAACCGAGAGGCACAGGTTCTCCCAACAAAGGCGACTTTCTTGCGACTCGAATTGGGGAGCAAACACAGTCAAGACACTTAAGGGGACTCCATTGCCAGTGGAGCCAACACTTTGTTGGTAAAGTACTTTTAGTTTTACACAACCAAATAGTTTGATGGTTCAAAAGTACTTTTTTAATTGACAATCAAACACCCAATGGCTTTTTGTCAAAAAACTTTATTGGTATAAGCTCTACTTCTATAAACTGTACTGCTATAAGCTTTATTTAATAAGCTATACCAAACGGATAAGAATAAGCTCACTTGAGCCCGGACTATGATGATCATTGAGCACTTGACATCTCTTCTACCTCAAACCATCCTGCATGCTAACAAAAGCCTCCCTTGCCGCACATAGTTTTACCACCACATCTCTCATCTGCATTCTGTCCGTAGGAGATTCCATTGAGCATACAACTCCTATTCTGATTACAGCGACTAAGCACTCCTCAATTTTAACTCTTTCGCCTCCACGACTCATAGAGTTGTTGGCCCTTACCTCCAACAACAATGAAGGATCGACAATCTCCATCACTTTTTCGGGCAAAAACATTTTAGAAAATTCATGGAGAGTCAGGCCTTCATGGAACATGCTATCGGTTGGTCGCCTTCTTGAAAACATCTCCAGCAGCAGAATTCCAAAGCTGTATACATCTCCTGTCATCGATGCTTCACTGCCCGTCCCATACTCTAAACATAATGATTTGCCATATGATGTGAGTGTTGACATTTAGTAATTAAATAAATCTAACATTAAAAAAAATACCTGGAGCAATGTAGCCAACGGTTCCTTTGATCCCACTTGAGCTTGAAGGAGTTTCCACAACAGTATCAAGTGGGCGAGCAGGTAGAAATTTTGCCAACCCAAAGTCACCAACATGGGCAACCATGTCGTGATCAAGAAGAACATTGCTTGGTTTTAGATCTCCATGAACAACAGGTGGTTTACAATGGTGGTGAAGATATTCGATTGCAGAAGCCACATCAATGGCAATGTTCAAAGTTTGAATAAGACTTAAATTGCACACTTCAAGTTTATCATTGTTTTGGTGCAGCCACTCCTCCAAACTTCCATTTTGCATGAAATCATAAACAATGGCCTTGAAATCAACCCAATTAAAATCTATAGAAGAGCAAATAGTGATGATTTTAATAAGATTTCGGTGGCGAATACTCCTTAATGCTTCACATTCAGTCAAAAAACTCTTTAAAGCTCCTTTTTGCATCAGATTAAGGACCTTCACCGCAACCAACATTCCATTTTCACCTATAATTCCCTTAAACACAGTGCCAAAGCTTCCTTGACCAACCATATTTGATGATGAAAATTCACTAGTTGCTTTACTCAACTTTGCATAAGAAATCATTGGAAATTGTTGTTCCACCATCGTCGTCCTTTCAAAAGATCTATCTGTAAATCTCCTTCGCCCATAAATAACAATAAAGCATGCTGATAAGATCAAACATGAAACTATTGTTGGGATTACCACTTTGAGAATAGTGGCGATTAGTTTCCTCGATCTTTTTGAGGGACAAGATGGTAAATGAAATTCATCTAAGCCTCCACAAAGTTTTCCATTGCCAGAGAGTGAAAATCTCGTTTTATTACTGAACACTCCTTTTTTTGGCACCTCACCCTCGAAGTGATTGTAAGAAAGATTCAAGTACTCCAAGAAGGATAGGTTCTCAAGATATTTTGGAATCTGGCCAGACAACTTGTTGCTTGAGAGATCTAGCACTTTAATGCTTTTCAAGAAATTTAGAGAGGGTGGAATGCTTCCACTGAAAGAATTATCCTGCATCTTAACATATTCTAAGCTAGTACAAGCACTTAGAGTACCAGGAATGTCACCTGAAAATCGATTTCCAGATATATCTAATTGAACGAGGTTTTTTAAGTTGCCGATTTCTGAAGGAAGGGAGCCGCTGAGAAGGTTATCAGATAGATTTAGAAAAAGTGAAAGGGTTGTTACGCTGAGAATTTGTGGTGGCAAAACACCATCGAGTTTATTTTTTGACAGAGTCAACATAATTAAATTTGTGCAATTTCCTAGGGAAGAGGGGATTTTGCCTTGCAAGTTATTGATTTCTAATGCAAGCAAGGTCAACATTGTTAGATTACCTAGAGAGGAGGGAATGTAACCATGCAAGAAGTTTGAATTCAGGTATAACGATTGCAAGTTTTTAAGCCAACCAATTTCAGGAGGAACAGTCCCAATTAATTGGTTACCGTCCATGGCAATTGAATTTAAATGGACCAAATTTCCTAGCCCAGGAGGTATAGTGCCAGAGAAATAGTTGCCCCCTATGTCAATTGTGGTCATTGTGTTGGAGAGGTTTGCCAAAGAATGTGGAAGCAATCCTCCAAATTGATTGTCATATAAACCAAGATTTTCCAATTTGCTACAGTTACAAAATCGAGATCATTAGCTGCCCTGTTCCCCAAATGATTATTCCCCAAAATTAGCACCGACAGATTCTTAAGGCTATTAAAGTTAATAGACATTTTGCCAATGAACTGATTATCGCGAAGCTCAAGTAACTCAAGGTTTGAAGCGTTGGACAATGAAATTGGGAGAAAACCAGTTAGATTATTTGTTGCAGCAACAAATTTTCTAAGGTTTGGAAGATTGGCTACCATGTCAAATGGTAAACTTCCACGGAATCTATTTGAATGGAGAAAAATAAACTCAAAAGAAGAGATATTATAAATTGAAGGAGGAATAAAACCAGAGAATTGATTTCGACCAATATTGAGATAAATTAATTTTCTTAGTTGGCCTAGGGTGTCTGGAATTTTCCCTCCCAATCTATTTCCTCTAATATCAATTACCTGTAGAGCTGAAAGATTCCCAATGGAAACTGGGAGCTGTCCTGTAAGATGATTCTCAGCAAGTGACAAGTTCTCAAGCTTGAACAAGTAGCAGCCGAATTCTACTGGGATATCTCCCACAAGCTTGTTGTTTTGTGCATCAAACATGATGAGGTTAGAGCAACGAGACAAAGGGGTTGGTATTTTACCCGAAAAAGAGTTTTTGGCAAGTATCAGATATTGAAGCCTAGACAGACGACCGACTTCATCAGGAATTTCACCGTAGAAGTTGTTTCTTGAAAAGTTGATAAACCTGAGGAAGCTGAGATTTCCAACATAAGAAGATAAGAAACCTCCGATGTTTTGGTTTCCCAAATCCAACTTAGTTACCCTTTGACGCCGATGACCACAAGTAACACCTCTCCATTGGCATAAGTTTTCAGAAGTAGTACTGTTCCATGAACTTGTAAAACCAAGTGGATCATCGTGAAGTTGTGACTTTATGGCAAGCAGTGCGATGCGATCTATCTCGTTTGATTTGGCAGCAGAAAAGCTATGAGAATTAAGCAACAAGCTTATGAAGCAGTACCATATCAACATGGCAAAGCTGCTAATGGAAATGGAAGTAAGCATGTTTTTCTATTTGAATGTAATGTGGGGAAGTGGAATGGATATGGTCGTTTCAAGTTTGTGTGAAGGATTTAAATTAAAATTTTTTCGGGACCGAAGTAGAGCCCATTAAACGCGTTATTGGGAGACTTTAAGCGCACCAGGAATCACAAAAGTCACCAAAATCCAAAAAAAATCCTGACCGTGCTCGATTCCAAGCCCTTTAAATTGACAAGTAGTCGGTTTCACACTCGACTACATGGGTAAATTAATGTTGGCTTCAAAGTTAGTTGAGCACTGAATTAATGACTGTTAGTGTTTGGTAGATAAAAAGGACAAGAAGAAGGAAAGTGGAGGCCAGCCGTGATAGAAAAAGGGATAAGAAGAAGGAAAGTGCAGGGGACAGGCGTGAGAACAAAGAGGAAAGAGGAGAGAAAAGTGGACAGCAGAGTGACTCTTGGCTCCCTATCTTTTCCAAGTCAATAAATGGCTTCTGTCAAAGGCACATGGAGGAGGCCGATTAATTGGTACTTATTTTCTTTTTTCAGCCTTTGATCTCCGGACTCAGCTAAGTTGCAGCATCTGCAACTAACAGCTGAGTTTCATGGCCTTGCATCAGCCAAGTCCCAGCAGCTTTTCCTGTCTCCTGCAACAGCGTGTAAGCTGCTCATTGGCTTTGTTACATACAGAATTTGTAACATAGCAAGCTCCTTGATCTCCTAAACACTCTACTTTTGTTGTTCAAATAGAAACTATATATATATATTTTTTTATAAACCTATAAACTGACTTTAGCGTCACAGAATAAATGCCCTAAAAAATTCAGGCGCCTCTTACTCTCCTTTATGATTTTAAGTGTCCATAGATTATCTGTTAGAGGCCACAGAACATCTTTAATGATTGGCAAGCCGCTACCCCATCAAATAAATTTAATACTGACGTAGGGAATCTAATATCAACCCACTAACTGACTCGACTAGATTTTGGCGCAAACATTTGGCGCCATTTGTGGGGTTGGTACAAAAAGTCAACTTCTTCTCTTCTATCAATTTTTCATCCGAACAAAGCGAAGATAGAATATTATTATGCACGAATTGGAGCAAACTCTCTTTTAGTTTTGAATACATGCGAAAGTATCGAATTAAATCAATAATAACTAACACAATTTTGACATTTGCAAGCTTCAAATCCGTAATTACCTTCAATTTACTTATCTATATTCATGACATATTGCATCCAATGATCAATTGCACATCTCATAGCCTTGGTATCACTTGAATTTATTTCTCCATGAGTATAATGATGATCAATTTCACTTTAATATTCTCGAATTCAATCGTGCAATGCATAAAAATCCATCTCAACAGCTTAAGTTTTATGTGCATTTGGTCAATAAAAATCGTGCAGTCACTTTGGTTTCTTGATCGATGAGCTAAATTACAGTGGATTTATGCCATAGCAACAGACAAATAGAATAATTAGCTTGAATTTGCTTAATTTATATGCATCAATATATTAAAATCCATGAATTAAAATGATTGGAGAAGTTGTGACTTTATGGCAAGCAGCTTGATGCGATCTATCTCAGTTGATTTGGCAGCAGAAAAGATGATGTAGGATGGTTGCATGTCACTGGCAGAGTACCTTCCACAGGGCCTACTTAGGATACAGTTGTTCGTTTAGGGCGTATAATATACATTTTGAAGCTTGCAATAATATGAATCAAACCAAAGCAGTCTTGTACCATTCTAGGTCGTGCTCAAGCCCAAAAATCTGCTTCTTTTCTGGTCATTTTTCAGTTTTAAGATTTTTTTCTTATTTTTCTTATTTCTTTTGGAATTTTTATCTTTTTTTAGATATTGAATTTAGACACTGTTTGTTTTACTTTTCTTATTTTGATTAGGAGAATTTTATTATGAAATAATAATTTAGATTTGCTTATTTTGGTAAATTTGCAATATTTAGTGTTATTATATAAAAGGGTCCAAAACCCTAGTTTTGTTAATTCAAAATTATTCAGTAAACTCCACTACTAAGAAACTTTCATTTCATTAGTTAGTTTCAAATCAAGTTCCAGCAAGTTCGCTTGTCATTATGGTACGACCACACAAGCAAAGGAGCAACCGTCTTGAACATGATGATCAAGGGATGCAGGCACATATTCTAAAGGCTGTCAGATAGACAACCAGAAAAGCAGCCTTGCAAGTGCTTGAGGATGCTTATAACTCGAGAATGGTGGAGATAGAGTGGGCCATTGATAGTCTTAGGCTTTCTTTGAATGAAAATAGAGAAAGAGATCAACACCAAGGAGTTAATCGCAAGGAAGAATTTCAAGAGGCTAATCACGGTGAATAGCTTGAAGATTACAACCATGTGGAGATACCATTACGGGATCAATTGCAAAATAAAACCACAAGCTATCAATCACGCAGTAGTGCCTTAAACGTTAGGCCTTCCGAGGCCAATGCCAGTTGTTGAGTTTTAAATTCAAATATTATGGGTGTCAATGTGTAAGTGTACACAACAAGTAGTATAATGATATGTATTCAAGATCGTTTCCACAGGGATTGATGTTACAGAAATTGTTATAGCATCCTTAACAGTTTTGCTTGAATTGAAAGTAGATTGAACAATTAAACTAATAAAATACTTAATAAAATGCAAAAAGTACATATGGAGAAAAACAAACTTTCACGTCAAACACAAGAATAAAATCAATGGGGATGAAGTAGTTGAGTGACTAAACTCTCTTAATGGACTTGACAATTCTCACAAAATTTGGTTCAGTTGCTGCAGCATCTGCTACAACACTAGGCAGAATCTTCATGTATCCTCAGCTGTCGTATGTTGGATGTCTTATATCTATATAAAAATCTAACAGTGACCAATTGTTATGCCAACATAAGATATAGCATTACACGTTTAGGTTCTATTTATCCTTCAAGGTGAATCCTTATATCTGGTTCATCACTAATTTTAGATTAAGCATAACCCTTTTGAAATCAAGTTAAACTCAATCCAGGAAACCTAATCTAAAACCAAGTATTGTCCTGATATTTTCCACTAAGACAGACCCTTTTGTGGCTCTTTCCTGGCTTGTATCATTAAATGGGTGGTCAGCCGAAATAATAACTTTAAATAATACTATCACAACAAAATGCTATAGCAAACATGCAGCAACATATAAATTCAGTTAAGGAGCCATAAGATTGTTTATCACTCAACCACAAGTAAATCTAGTTCATAGTTTGTGAAAGAAAAGTAAATAACAATGTTTCAGCCGACAAATACATTCTCATGTTAAAGAATAAATAAGAAATCAAAAGAAGAATAAGAAAGACTGAATTCCAATTGATTCCACCAAACTTCTCCACTCATGCAGTCTTGATTCTTGCTCTTGAATCCATTTTTCGTTTGCTTCTCTTCACTTTTATGATCTTGGTTAACGGTTTTTTTTTTCTCTTTTGCATGTGTGCCTCTTTTATAGTCCAAGATTAGGGTAAACGAAAGTCCAAGGCGCACATCCTCTCGATTATAAAATTGCATATCGCAATCTGTTAAGTATCTCATGAAATCTTCTTTGTCGTTGTTCCAGGATTTCTACAACAATGGTTACATCATCTACATTGCTCCAGATTTGCTTCAATACTTCTATAGCCATACTCGTTTGTCCTTTTTGTGAACCCATTGTGACAACATCCTTCCCATGAGATTTTAACTTTTGGTTACCTATAATTATGTATATGTTTTAAGCACACAATTGTTCAAAATCAAGCAAACTTTATTAAACTTAAACTAAAATGAATGTTAATGCAAACTATCATCAAAATGCACGAAAACACATCAATTATTCTCTAAGTAATCTTGATTTAAGTCTAAATTATCATGATAATTCTCATTTCATAGAGTTATCACACCCCCAAACTTAAACCATTACTTGTCCTCAAGTAATGACAATCTCAATTACACAATCACTTAACAGCTCTGTCATTAAGTCGGTATAGGTTTTTCAACCCTCAGATCATACTCCTAATCACACAAAATTTTGCCATAATAGTTTAGCTATAGACTTAAGCATCTTTCTCTCCCAAGTGTGTATGTACTTTGATCAAGTCTTAGAGATGCTGCAATATTACTTAAACATCAGCTGCATATTATAGATATAAAACACTATAACCAAATCCATTTTGTGAGAGAGACAAAAGTCATAAAACAGATTCAAACTGTGCTACACATTCATCTTCGATTTTTTTTTATAGTAAATAAATTCAAACCATTCTATAGAACATTGAGCTTTCCTGTGAATGCCTATCACTTTTAATGATGACACCCAAGTACACACTCAAAGTACATGTCAGAATTGTTGCAACAAACCCATATAAAATGCTATATTTAAGTTTTACCTTTGGACACCTTTGACTCAAGGCTGAACATAGAGTTTATAAACAGACTTGGTTACTCAGTGTCTTGGGCATTGGACCCCTCTTCTCCTTTTTTTTTTTAATAGTTGGTGCAGCACTGCTCATAGCTCTTGTTACCTTTTGACTCAAGTCTGCATATGAAGTACATACTCAGCCTTAGTTACTCAGCAACTTAAACCACTAGAGCAGAGCTTATTTCATAACAAGTATAGCTCAACAAAGATTTTCCCCCCAAACTTGAGATATTTTCTACCTTTAATGCTTTTCTCCTGGCTCTGCTACAACATTCATAAAACTCAACCAAAGTCTAGGTATTTGGACATAATTTCAACCTCCATCTGTAACTATCCCTATTTGGTGTTCTTATAAATATTGAATGACATTCATTTTATCTTCATTGGGTTTTCTTTTTATTAATACCACACGCAACTAGATGACAGAGCTGCACATCACACAAAGCACACATTACAAACACAAGCACTGACTTTTAAAATAGTCCTTCCCCTAAACTTGAGAGGTGTTGTGTCCTTACAAGCACACACAAAACAAAGCAAACAAAATAAAAATGAATAAGCATCAAAGACATGCATTGCAAATAAAGAAAATTAACTTAATAGTTTCTGAGCTTTTAAGAAAAGAAAGTGAGCTAGCAGGGGACACTCCTCTGCTGATGAATATGTTACCGCAGCTCTAGCTAAGAGGCTCACTACTTTTTGGAGGAACTCCTTAAGTGGTCTTTAGGTGAACCTTATGGTGGAACAGCTGGTTGCTTCTTCCTCTTGCTCGGAGTTGGGCTAGTAGGTGGAGTTCCATTAGGTACAACATCTTTGGGTTGAATGGATCATGTCCTTTTTTTCTTTTTTCTGGTGTTGTAACACCTCCAGAGGTGGCTCATTTCTCTTGCTGGATCCCTTGGAAGCTGTGGGAGTGGATCTGCTGGGGGTTTGTTGGGAAGTTGCTGGAGCAGATTTTTCTACAGCCGAGCCCTCACCAGTGATTTCAGCAATGATATCTAGCAGGCTCTTTTTCTCTGCGATTGTGTGAGTAACCCTAGCTACTACAGCTTCTAGCTTTGCATCAATGTCTTCTTCATTTTCCTCTTCTTCAATGATGTGCTTTTTCTGTTGTTTGGGAAGTACCCATTGGGATGGTTCTTCTGGCCCTTCATCGGGTTATTTTTCCTCTTCTGTTGGTGAACTATCTATTTTAGATTTAGCACCCTCTTCTTCATTGGGTGGTTCTTCTGATTCCTCTGAAATTGCATCTTCCTCATTGTCTGCTGGTTCCTCTTATTCTGCTTGAGTGTCCTCGCTTTCTTCTGCTGGAGCATCTGTTGTTAAAGCACCAAAGTTGAATTGCTGTAGCAGTACATCTAGGAAGTTGCTGTTAGTGCTTTTTATATATATAGCAAATTGGTGCAGGTGGTCCTCTAAGTGCTGCAAATAGGTCCAGAATCGATTGTTCTCCCTCCACTGTGCTTCAGCACACTGAGTAATATTGCCACTCAGCTCTTGTATTCTCCTTTCCACTCCAATGACTCTTCTTGCCCCTGCTACAATAGCTGGTTCTGTTGGTGCTCCAGCTGATTCACCAGTAATTCTCTTGATGTTGCATGTAGTGAGAGCTCCATCGTTCTTGATACGCTCATCCAATGCTGTGATGCGAACTCCAAACACTACACATATATTGATGATAAGGAAGGAAAACAACAAGGCTGTTGTTTTGTATTTCTTCATTGCACACTCCCTAATTTCTTTCTCTATAATTGCTCCCACATCATTTGGCATTCCCCGAACAATAACATACAAGAGTACTAGCATCTCTTGTGATACACTGGTTGTGTGCGTTGTAGGCATGAGTCGTGATTTCAAAATTTTAACTCAAACATACATAGGTTTCAAGTCTATCTTATTTATCATTCACCTTTCCTCATTAGCCCAAAACCCACCCTCTACAGTAAGGGTTTTTAATACCTTATTCCATTTTTGTGTTGTCATATTACCAATCAGTTTGGAGTATTCACATTCCACATCAGAGGGCAAATTATAAAAGGCATTAATAACTCAGTAGTCCAAGGGAACGAGAGTTTATTACCCAGATATTTTGCTGGCTTTGTCCCAGCATGTTGGCATAGAATTCTTTGACCAGTGGTAGCACAGGGTCTCTTGGGTGCTTGGAAAACTCAACCCCTTCTTACTACAACAACGTAAAGAGTTTGAGTGATTCCTGAGGGTTATGGCGGGAACTGAAACCCTTTTTCTTCTAGGATTTTGTGTAGTTCTATAATTTCCTCATACTTCTCTTCCGCATGGTAGCCTTGGAATTGAGAAAGATCCTTTATGCGGCTTGCTGGCTTTTTATATCTTGGCATTGCTGCAGCAGTGGGGAATGAACTCGTTGGTAGTCAAAGAGTGAAACTGGAAGAGCAGATCATAAGTTTTTATGATTGTGGCTGTGTGAGGTACAGAGAATAGAATTGGAGGACAAGTGAAACAGTGAAACCCGTATATAGGTGTCGGTAGAAGCAAACTTAAAAAGGGAAATTCACTTAAAAAGATAAACTTAGAAAGAAGATTTTTGAATTTTAACAAATATCCCATTAAAATCAGAAAGAGATATTGATATGGTAATTTAAGGATTAGACAATCCCTTCTGATCTTAATTAGGATTTGCCCAACCAGCTGTCACAATTTATTCCCAACGGTAAAGAGAAATATCCATAATTAAGTCACTGTAACAGTAATATTGGTGTTGCAGCAACAAATCTTGTGCTACAGCAGTCTGCCATAAAGTCCCCTAGTTTGCTGGTACATAATTCATCATCCCTGTGAATTAGTATTGTTGCAGCAACATGTGTCAGTTTCGTTACTCAACGTAAATTTTTTTAATTTCTTTTTTTTTGTTCTTTTTTTTTATAATAGAAGAAAAGAAATTAAATACTCAATTAAAAATAACATAAACCGTGAATGACAAACATGCAAGATTAAACTTAAAGAATTCAAAATAACTCCCTCAACATTGGGTTGCCTCCCAATTATCACTTGATTTTAAGTCCTTTAGTCTGACCTTCCTTGATTGCTCAAAATGTTGGATCTCTCAGGACTAAGTCCTCCTTTGAGTAATCTATAGCAGAGTGCATGTAGTGTTTGACTTTGTGCCCATTAACTTTGAATTCCTGGCCTGTGTGTTCATCTAAGAGATCCACAACCCCATGAGGATAAACGGGTTAACCAATCTTTTCTAGTGGGGTTCACCACTTTCTCCAAAACCCTTTTTATCTCTCGATTAGATACTTGTGCTTGCCCATTGGATTGTGGATGATATGTTGTAGCAATTTTTTGTTTAATTCCCTATTTAGCCAATGTTGCAGCAAACATCCTATTGCAAAAATGCATGCCTTCCTCACTAACGAATGCCCTTAGTCTCGAACATTGAAAAGATATTTTTGTGAATAAATTTTACCATTGCTTTGGCATCATTTGTTGGCAATGCTATAGCTTCCACCCATTTGGACACATAATCCACAACAACTAGAATATATAAGTTTCCAAAAGATAGTGGGAATGGTCCCATGAAATCTATCCTCCATACATCAAAGAGTTCCACCTTCAACATATTTATTAATGACATTTCATGCTTTTGAGATATGTTCCCTATTCTTTGGCACCTATCACAACATTTAACAAACTCATAAACACCTTTAAAAATGGAGGGACAAAAATAACCTGATTGTAGGATTTTGGCTACTGTTTTGTGGCCTTTAAAATGTCCTCCATATGCTGTAGTATGACATGAATGTAGTATGTGTGGAATTTCTTCATTTGGTACACACCTTCTGATCATTTGATCTGAACACATCTTGTATAGATAGGACTTATCCCACTGATAACTTTTAACATCAGGGAAGAATTTCTTCTTTTTCTGGGAATTCAAATCAGGTGGTAATAGTCCACTTACTAAATAATTTACAAAAATCTGCATACCATGGGAGTCCAGAATGCTGCAGTATCTTTGTATGCTGTAGCATTAGTAGTTGCTCATCTAGGAATGTTTATGTGATATCTTGCTTCGTTTATGTGCTTGCATCTGCTTCTAGACTGGATAGATGGCCCGCTATTTGATTATCTGTCCATTTTCTATCTTTGATCTCTAAATCAAATTTTTATAGTAAGAGGATCTACCTTATCAACTTTGGTTTGGCATAGTTCTTTGCAATTAAATATTTTATTGCTGTATGGTTTGCGTAGACTGCCACCTTTGTGCCTACCAAGTAAGCTCTGAATTTGTCAAATGCGAATACTACTGCTAACAAGTCCTTTTCAGTGGTGGTATAATTGATTTGAGCATCTACAAGGGTTTTGCTGGCATAGTAAATGGAGTGAAAAAACTTATTCTTTTTTTGTCCTAGCAGTGCTCCAACTGAATGGTCACTAGCATCACACATCAGTTCAAAAGGTAAATTCCAATCGGGTATTGTGACAACATGTGATGTATCAAGAGTTTTTTTTAATTCACAAAAAGCCTTCAAGCAATCATCATCAAAGTTAAAAAGTCTGTCATGCTCCAGCAGTGTTCATAAAGGTTTAGCTATTTTGGAAAAGTCTTTTATAAACCTTATGTAAAACCCAACATGACCTTGAAAATTCATAATTCCCTTGACTGAAGTCGGGCGTGGGAGTTTATCTATCACATCTATTTTTGCCTTGTCTACCTCTATCCCATTCTTAGAAATTCTATGTCCCAAGACTATACATTCTTATACCATGAAATGGTTCTTTTCCTAATTGAGTACCAAATTGGTCTTTTCACATCTCTTAAGCACATTTTCTAAATTATGCAAGTAATCATCATATGTTTCTCCAAAGATCAAGAAGTCATCTATGAGCACTTCTAGTGTTTACACGACCATGTTTGAAAAGATGGACATCATACATCTCTAGAAAGTTCCTGGAGCATTACACAAACCAAATAGTATCCTCCTGAAAGCAAAAGTTCAATAAGGACAAGTGAATGTTGTCTTCTCTTGATCATTTGGTGCTATAGCAATTTGGTTATATTCTGAATAACCATCTAAGAAACAATAGTATTCTTTTCCAGCAAGTCTGTCCAACATTTGATTTATGAAGAGCAATTGAAAATGGTCATTCTTTGTGGCTAGGAAAGGTCAACTAAAAATAATTGACACTTCTTTATCTGCTTCAAAGTCCAGCACAATGAAGTCCATTAGAAAAATAAATTTATCTACTTTTACTAACACATCTTCAATTTTTTCTTTAGGATATGCATGAGATCTGTTAGTCAGTTGTAGAGTCACTATAGTTGGTCTGCATTCTCTTACTCCCAATTGCTTGAATATTGATAAAGGCATGAGATTGATGCTTGCCCCCAAATCACAAAGTGCTCTACCGCTATACCTAGTTCCAATAGAACATGAAATTGTAAAGCTCCTTGGATTTTTCAATTTTTGACGAATTGTATTTTGAAGCATGTGGCTGCATTCTTGTGTTAGAGTAACATTTTCAAACTCTCTAAGCTTTCTTTTCCTTACTAGAATATCCTTTAAAAACTTAACATAATTTGGCATTTGTTCTAATGCTTCCAGAAAAGGGACGTTAATATGTAATTATTTTATTACTTCCAAGAATTTGCTGAATTGCTTATCTTATTTCTGTTTCTGAAATCTTTGTGGGAAATGTGATGGGTATCGAAATTGTTGTACTGCAGCAGATGATGCAAATTGCTGTTCTTTTGATCTAGTCTGGTTTCTTACTGCTGGTGCTGCGGCTCCTTTCAACTTGAGTTTCCTCTTGGATTGAGTTAGGTTTCGTTCTTCTTCTTGGCATACCAACAAGAATATCAACATCTTTTTCGGACCTTAAGTTAATCACCTTATAATGTTATTTGCCTTCCCTTCTTGGATCTTCTACGTTGCTAGGTAGACTGTCCGGAGGTCTGTTACTTAATGCTGTAGCAAGTTGTCCAATCTAATTTTCTAGATTCCTCAAGGTTACAGTTTGGCTTTGGACAACTACTTTATTCTTCATAATATATTCCTTGAGCAAAGTTTCAAGAGAACTGAGTTGATCATTGTTAGTGGTTCTTTGTCCCTGATTTTACTGATGAAATCGTGGTGGTTGTGCATGCCTATTCTGTCCACTGGATGCTGCAACAGATTGATTCTGGTTGCTCCATGAGAAATTTAGGTGCTGCCTCCATATGAGATTATAAGTGTTTGAGTATGGATTGTTATGATGTTGTCTATTATAATTGTACATATAATTGACTAAAACTGAATTCCCGGGACAATTATCAAACAAGTGTCCCTCTCGACAATAAACACAAGAAACCTCAGCAACTTATTGGACAGTTGCTAGAACATTGATCATGGCTTTTGCCATGTTTGTTAGCAAAGTTACTTGGGCTGATAATGCTGTAAATGCATCCACATTGTGAACTCCTACTGCTCCCCTTGTTACAACTTGTTTAGTTGATGGCCATTGATAATTGTTGTTTATAATTCTTTCCAAAATTTTGTAAGCTTTATTTTAGGATTTAGACAACAAACTTCCATTTGCTGAAGCATCAACCATCAATTTGGTGCTTGGATTCAACCCATTATAGAAAGTTTTCATTTGCATATAACAAGGAATGCCGTGATGAAGACATCTTCTGAGTAACTCTTTAAATATTTCACATGCATTATACAGGCTTTCATCTTCAAGTTGATGGAAATATGTTATTTCATTTCTCAACTTCACATTCTTGGTTGATGGAAAGCACTTCATCAAAAATTTATCAGCCAAATCATTCCATTTTGTAATGGATTCTAATGGCAAATAGTTCAAACATGCTCGTGCCCAATCTCTCAATGAATACGGGAAAAGTATGAGTCTTAATACATCCTGTGATACTCCAACAATCTTAAAGGCATCACTTACCTTCAAGAACAATTTGAGGTGAAGATAAGAGTCTACTAAAGGCAACCCATTAAATTGCCCCATTGTCTGCAACATCTGAGACATTACTGGTTTGAGTTCGAAATTAGCAGCTTGCACTTTAGGTTTGACAATTCCAGGATGTATAACTTGAAGGGTCAACACAATATAGTCTCTAATGGCTCTATCTCTATTGTCTGCCATGTAGATGATGTTATTTCCTAGTTGGTCCTGATCATTTTGCCTATTCTGACCCTCTCGACCATTAATTGGTTATATATCTCCAAGATGGATCAAATTTTCCACATCTTCTAAGTCATCCATTGCTACAATAGTTGTTGAATTTTTGTGCTCTCTCCTTAATCTCCTTGTAGTTCTTCCAATCTCCGGATCAAATTCAAACTCAACAGGCTTGCACTTGCGCATGCAAAAAGTTCCGGTCAATAAAACAAACCAATTAAAATAAAATCAACATTTAGCACTGTGAAGATTACGTTCACAGATTTCAATAAACAATCAATCCCCGGCAACGGCGTTAAAAACTTATTGGGTTTTAAATTCAAATGCTACAGGGTGTCAATTTGCAAGTGTACACAACAAGTAATATAATGATAATTATTCAAGATCGTCTCCATAAGAATTAATGTTACGGAAATTGTTATAGTAACCTTAACGGTTTTGCTTGAATTGAAAGTAGATTGAACAATTAAACTACTAAAATACTTAATAAAATGCAATAAGTAAATACGCAGAAAAGCAAACTTTCACGTCAAACACAAGAATGAAATCAATGGGGGTGAAGTAGTTGAGTGATTAAACTCTCTTAATGGACTTGACTATTCTTGCAAAATTTAGTTCAGTTGAAACTACTAAAATACTTAATAAAATGCAATAAGTAAATACGCAGAAAAGCAAACTTTCACGTCAAACACAAGAATGAAATCAATGGGGGTGAAGTAGTTGAGTGATTAAACTCTCTTAATGGACTTGACTATTCTTGCAAAATTTAGTTCAATTGCTGCAGCATCTACTACAGCATTAGGCAGAATCCTCATGTATCCTCAGTTGTCGTATGTTGGGTGTGTATGCAACCTAACAGTGAGCAATTGTTATGCCAACATAAAATATAGCATTACATGTTTACATTCTATTTACCCTACATGGTGAATCCATATATCTAGTTCATCACTAATTTTAGATTTACATGGTGAATCCATATATCTAGTTCATCACTAATTTTAGATTAAGCATGACCTTTTTGGAATCAAGTTAAACTCAATTCAGGAAACTCAATCTCATATGTTTCGCTAAGACATGCCTTTTTGTGGTTCTTTCCTAACTTGTATCATTAAATGGGTGGTCAGCCGAAATATTGACTTTAAATAATACTATCACAACAAAATGCTATAACAAACATGCAGTAACATAAAATTCAGTCAAGGAGCCATTAAGATTGTTTATCACTCAACTACAAGTAAATCTAGTTCATAGTTTGTGAAAGAAAAGTAAATAACAAAGTTTCAGCTGACAAATACATTCTCATGTTAAAAAATAAACAAGAAATCAAAAGAAGAATAAGAAAGACTGAATTCCAATTAATTCCAGCAAACTTCCCCACTTGTGCAGCCTTGATTCTTGCTCTTGAATCCTTTTTTCCATTGCTTCTCTTCACTTTTATGATCTTGGTTGACAACTTTTTTTTTCATTTGCATGTGTGCCTCTTTTATAGTCCAAGATTAGGGTAAACAAAAGTTCAAGGCTTGCATCCTCCCGATTAGGAAATTGCAGATCGCAATATGTTAAGTATCTCACGCGAAATCTTCTCTGTCGTTGTTCCAGGACTACTACAACAAGGGTTGCTACAACAATGGTTACAACATCTGTATTGTTCTAGATTTGCTCCAATACTTATAGCCATACTCTTTTGTCCTTTTTGTGAACCCATTATGACAGCATCCTTCCCATGAGATTTTAATTTCCGGTTACCTATAATTATGCATATGTTTTAAGCACACAATTGTTCAAAATCAAGCAAACTTTATTAAACTTAAACTAAAATGAATATTAATGCAAACTATCATCAAAATGCACTAAAACACATCAATTACTCTCTAAGTAATCTTGCTTTAAGTCTAAAAGTATCATGATAACTCTCATTTCATAGAGTTATCACCAATGCATGGGCATGAAGAGTTAAAAAGCGATTTAGAAGAATAATAATCTATAGAGAATGATATAAGGCACATAAAGAATTCATATTACAAGATAAATGTTGATATTCTAGATTTTTATGCTGAGATGCATGTCAATGAATTTTTGGACATAATATCAATAATGGATAATTTCTTCAATATATGGAGATTCTTCAGGAAAAGCGAGTTAAGCTTGTGGCATTTAAATTGAAGGTTATAGCTTCTACATGGTGACAATGCATACAAAATCAAAGAAGAGTTGTAGGAAAACAATTTATCAAATCATGGCCGAGAATGCAGAGGATGTTGAAAGAGTTTTCCTACAAGTAGATTATCAGCAGTAGTTGTATTGCAAATATAAAAAATTACAAGAAAACCGTTATGGGGATGAATATAAAAAAGAATTTTATCGTTTATAGATAAAAATATAATATGGAGTCGTCATAATTCGAAACAATTAATAAGTACATTGGTGAATTAAAACAAGAGATATAAGATGAAATAATAGATATGATTTGGGACTTGGGCTCAACAATGGAAGAAGTTGGAAGCACAAAAGGAGCGAGTTGTCTTTAGAATTCAGTAGTCACAACTCACTAGCCTGTAAAATAGAACAAGCAGTATTAGGGTTAAGAATAAACAGAAAACATGACCTAGAAATAGTAAAACACAACAACCACTGTAGCAACAACTAAGGCAGTAGCCACCTAGGTAGTAGTAGAATAACCCATTTGCAAAGCCTTTACTGAGTCAGTGTTTGAAGTGTGAGGAACTAAGTCATCAATCAAATGATTGACACTTTAAAAATTTAAATTTGGTATAGACTGAAGTCTACGAGACAGAGGTGAACTATATTGAGAATGTGGATGATTAAGAAGCTTTAGAGTTGGAGGCATATGAAGAAGAGATGTTGAATTATATTATGCAGAAAATTTTATTACCACTAAAATTTAAAGAGGATAATCAATGCAATACGATTTTCAAAACACGTGGCACTGTTAATGATAAGGTGTGCGACATGATAATTGAAAGCGACAGTAGCGAGACATAATTTCAAAGGCAATGGTTGACATGATGTGACTTTCAACAGAAAAACAACCAATACCTTACAGAATATGGTGGATAAAGAAAAGGACAAAAATGCGAGTAACAGAGGTGTGTCATATTCCTTTCTCTATTGGAAAGATTTATAAGAGTGACGTGGTGTGTGATGCAGTGGATATAGATGCGTGCTGTTGAGTGTTAGAAAATGCATATTTATAAAGGAGAAAACCATCATTTTACATTTCAAGTCTTACTAACAACCCTTACTTTTATGTATTTAACCTTCTTGTGATTTAATTACATGTGTTTTATCTTAATTAAGTATTTTATGTATTTTAAGGGCATTATAGTTATTTCACAATAAAAGAGAGATCAGACGGTAAAACAAACATCACTTTTGAACTCAGGATGGTTGAAAACCTTAGGAGGAGCATAAAAGGAAAAATGCCACTATTCACATGTACGGTACTATTCACGTGTACGGTACCATTTTTGGGATCCATTTTCTGTAATTTCTTCTCCATCTTGTATTTTCTACGTATTTTAATAAATTCTCATTTTGCCTCTAGTTCAATTATGAGTAGCTAATTTTCTTTCAAGCTTGGGTTGAAGGTGAAGTCTCAACATGTGTCATGGGCTTAATTTGGTAAATTTAGTTTCTCTTCCCCTCTAGTTTTTGTGGATGTTTTGACTTCTCGTCGACAAATAATAATAATCTTGTCTAGATAGCGCCTTGGTTACACCGGCTCTCTAGTATAAGGTTATTATTATTTGGCACGATAAGCCCTTAGCACCATATTAATTAGAGTGTGGTTTATGAGGTGTGGTTCCCCCTTCATGATTTAATTGGTATTAATAAGGAATATTTAGCCCATGGTGCATGTTGATACGGATCCAGATACCCAAGTACGTCATTTCAATAGATTTCTCTTCAATTTATTCTCGTCATTTCAATTCCAATTTTAGAATTTATTCTCGCCAATTTAATTTAAGATTTAGCATATTCCAAATCATTTCCACCACAAATCCAATCCCCATTTACAAAATTAATTCTACACACAATTAAAATCCACCTCCTCGTGGGATCAACACTCGTCACTATCGATCTATACTACAATAGATTCGTGCACTTGCGAGTTCAATAAAATTTGCACAACAAGTTTTTGGCTTTCTTTATATTATTCTTCTGCTAATTGAAATTATTTTTGCATAAGTGTGTTTGTTTAACTATTAAGTTTTCTTTTATCATTTTTAATCATGAGTACCTTACTTAGATCGTTCCTCCTGAACATTCTTAAACCCCTTCAACGTGTCAAAGCTCATCTCAAAAGGCAGATTCAATTTTGTAAAACACATCGCATTTGGGCTTTACAACTGCCAGAGTTAGTAGCCTATGTTGAGGGTTTAGAACGCCAACTCAGAGACATTGAGAGAAGTGTTTACGACATCCAGTTGGAGCTTGAGGTAAATTCAATAAGAGGACGATTTTAATTTTCGTTGTGTGTTTTAATTTGTTTTTCTGTTTGTGTGCTTTAGTTTGTTACCCCGGTGAAGTGGCGGATAACGGTAATCCGTGACAATCAAGTCGGTTACTTCAGTTTCCCATAATAACTGATATTCTGAGGCGAAAGTATGGACAAAAATGACATTCTAGCGAAGCTTCACAAGCGATTCCCTTCACTTCCTCAGAATGCCCTCCTTACGATCTATAAAGCTCGGTCTGAACGCATGCGATTAATTATGAGGAATAATATACCTGCTGACATCCGTTGGTTAATCAAGGCTAAAGTACGATCGGTAGGTGAGTTACCTCCAAAATTTATTGCATACATGCATGGTTGTGGTAAAAAAAATTATACAAGAAAACGACGAGCTCGACGAATTTCTGTTGCTTGTCATAAGTGTGCTAGAATGAGTTGCAATAAAAACTCATGTTCTTTAGAAATGGTGTCTGATAACAGGGAAGATAAGATTCAATTCATTAGGGATAACTTGAATAAGGAGTCATTGGATGATATCTTTTTATCTCTTGAAACGCATCCCAGTGGATATGTGCAAGGAGCGATTCTCTAGTTATGGACATTATTCCAGAAAGAGCATGAACGACATAGTCTCGGGAATCTGACTATAAACGATCCTGTTTGCCAGTTTATAAGAAAACTAGATAGGAAGCCTATCCTCGACCCATAGAGGGCGTTCAAGCCGGTTCTGGACGTAAAACTAGAGGAAGATATGAGCCACAGTCGCAACTACCTGTAAATATCCTTTTACTTTACTATTATTTTATTTCACTATTGTTTTATTGTGTGCATTATTGTCTTTAATAATTTTATTACTGTCATGGTTGGCTATGTATGAAGACATGTGTATGGCCAATATGGAATTCATCACTTTGTAATATACAAAAAGGATGTCCCTATGAGATAATATAAATTGGCATGAGAAATCCTTGGCCAAGGTGAAATATATTTGAAGGAGTTCAAATTATATTTTCATGTCAAGTTCATTTGGATTTCTTTTGAGATAAAGCATAACTGCTTAACATAATAAACCATAAGCCGTGCTTTTCTCTGGACATGGATGATGAAGAGACCAAGACATAGAGATACAATGGAATAGGTTTTACAGATCCAACGATTCTTGTTATTTGGATAGTTGTGATATACTGCTAGGTGTCACTCATGACTTGTAGAAACCTTAAGATCAATATTGGTAAAGTGTATTAGCAGTGCATCTTAAGGTCATTAGAAAAGTTCTAATTGATGACTAAAGAGTTTAGCATCATTTAATGAATAAAGAGTTATCATTAAAATAGTTCTACTACTTTATAACTAAGAACCTAAAAGGTCACACACTAAATAGAAATGAAAAGGAGTCACTAGAAAATGAGAAGTTAAATTTCCTAATTTTAGGAAAATCAATATTTATATTATAATTCATTAAGAATGAATATATATATATATATATATATATAAATATGTCTTAAATATGAACAAAATAGTTTAAGGAACAAAATAAATTTCGTAAATCCTCTATTAAACATTATGTAATATCGAGCACGTAAAATGACCATTTTGGACATGTTCCGGTTCATATATGATTATGGACTTCTAGACCAATTTTGGGTTTAGCATTTTGGGCTTTTATTGGATCTAATATGGATTAAGAGAAAGCATTAGAACATGTCACAAAATGAGCCCACATTTAACCATTTGAATTGATCAAAATGAGTTAATTAATTAATTACGAAATTAATTAATTTAGCTATTTATTTATTTGATTAAATAATTTATTTAAGTGATAAGATCACTTTCAATAAATAATAGCTAAGTGGGTGGGTCTAGCACATGATAATGTTTGGTGCCATTATTAGAGATAATGGTAGCTTTATTTGGTGGAATGAATCATCATGAACTAGCATTCATGTTTCTTCATTATCTCTCTCATTTCTAAACGAAATTTCGAGATTCCAAATCCTCTGAACTCCTAGAACATTTCTAAGTGTGTACTAATTAGAGGCATCACAATTGGGGTGCTTTAAGGATCTCAGATCGTGGCAAAACAGAAGCTGTTAGCGCAGAGCTGTATTTTATGGACAGTGTTCGTAGCTTGCTGTTTTCAGTCGTTTTCTCCTACCTCATGAAGTCGTTTTTGAAACTGCAAGTGAGGTAATTAAACTTCAATCATTCTTCTTGATTTTCATTTTTGAATGAAGCCGATCTGAGGTTTCTAGAGCTTCCGCCGTCCGTTTTAATTTTACTGCACAAAAGTTGCGATTTTAGGAACCTCATGGACAAATGTTGTCCTTCAATTATCATATCAGAATTTTGCTTGGGGATGAGTGAAATATAGCATTCAAGATGAAAGAAATGTTGTATAAATAATTTGTGATGCAGTTCGGATTATAATACCCCTAGTACCTTTATGCGCTTAATGAATGATGTTTTGAAACTATTTTCCTATAAATTTTTTGTGGTGTATTTTGATGATATCTTGGTTTATTTTGTTGATATGGTGACATACCTAAAGCATTTGAGAATGGTTATAGTTGCGGAGAAACAAACTTTACATTAATCTAAAGAAGTGCAACTTTCTACATAGTTATATGAAGTTTTTAGGCTTCATAATTGGTGTAGATAGATTCAAGTTATTGAGTTAAAGATACAAGGCATTAGAGAATGGCCTATGCCCAAGACAGTGGGTGAAGCATGGAGTTTTCATAGGTTGGTGGCATTTTATAGAAGGTTTATTCATGAATTTAACACTATTACCACACTTATTATGGATTGTTTAAGAAAAGGAAGTATAAATTCGGAGAAGAGTAAGAAATGAGTTTTGCTTTATTAAAAGCGAATTTGCCCACTGCCATTGTATTAGCCTTGCCAAATTTTGATAAGTTATTTAAGGTCAAGTGCAATGCTTCTAGTAAGGGCATTGGTACTATTCTTTCTCAAGAGGGTCGATCAATTGTGCATATAAGTGAGAAGTTGAATGAAGTACGAAAAAAGTGGTTAACTTAGGACCAAGACTTTTATGCGATCCTTAGGTCATTAAAGTCATGGAAGCATTACTTGATTTAGAAAGAGTTTGTGTTTATGGTGATCATGAAGCCTTGAATTATTTTAACAGCTAGCAAAACCTAAGCAAGATGCATGTGAGATAAGTGAGTTATATGCCTCACTTTTGTTGTGAAGCATAAATCGGGGCAGTAGAACAAGGTAGCAGATGCACTTAGTAGGCAACCAACTTTACTAGTAACTCTCATCAATGAAGTTATTAGTTTTGAATGCTTGAAGGAGTTGCATGTTTTGGATGAAGACGTTTTGCATATTTGGGATCAATGCATTAATCATTAGGATGCAAAATATTTCTTTATTCAAGATGGGTATTTGTAAAAGGCTAATTAGCTATGTGTGCCTCGAAGTTCTTTACAAGACCATATTATCCAATAGTTACATAGAGAAGGATTGGGTGGACATATTGGTTGAGATAAGACCAAGGCACTTGTAGAGGAGTGATATTATTGGCTGCAATTTGAATAGAGATGTACGTAAGATTGTGTAGAGGTGTTGGATTTGCCCGGGCAAAAGACAGGCACAGAACACGGGATTATACATGCCATTACCTATTTCGAAAAGTATTTGATTGGATATGTCCATGGATTTTGTGTTAGGATTGCCTCATACAAGAATTGGTTGAGATTTTATAGGTTGATAATTTTTTGAAGATAACTCATTTGATTGCTTATAAGAATATTAAAGATGCTGCTTTAGTTGTGCATTTGTTCTTTCGAGAGATAGTGCGTTGCAGGGTGTTCCAAGGACTATTACTTCTGATAGGGATGTAAAGTTTATCAGCAAGTTGTGGCATCATCTTTGGGATAAGTTCGACACACAGTTGCAATTTAGCAATGCTTTTCATCCGAAGATAAATGGACGAACGGAGGTGGTTAATCGCACTTTAGGCAATATGTTGCGATGTGTTTATGGTGACAAGCGATAGAACTAGGAAGCTGCCTTGCCTCAGGTTTAGTTTTCTTATAACAGCATGGTGAATTGATCTACTGTCAAGGCTCCTTTTAAGTTTGTCTACGCTTATTCCCTACAAAATGTTTGTGATCTAGCTATCATGGCCACAGTAGCAGAAGGGAGTAAAGCAGTGGATAATATGGTAGAAAAGGCTCTACAAATTCATGCCGAGGTACGAGCTTATCTAGAGACTACCAATGCAAAGTACAAGGTTGATGTGGACAAGTATTGTTGTGCAAATTTTAATGTACTCGCAAGCGCACGAATCTATTGTAGTGTAGATCAATGGTGACAAGTGTCGATCCCACGAGGAGGTAGATTTTAATTGTGTATAGAATTAATTTTGTAAATGGGTGGTTGGATTTATGGTGGAAATGATTTGGAATATGCTAAAACTTAAATCAAAATGGCGAGAATAAATTCTAAAATTGGAATTGAAATAGCAAGAATAAATTAGAGAGAATTCTATTAAAATGACGTACTTGGCTATCTGGATCCGTATCAACATGCATCATGGGCTAAATAATCCGTATTAATACCAATTAAATCATGAGAGGGGAATCCACACCTCATGAACCATGCTCTAATCAATATGGTGCTAAGGGCTTATCGTGCCAAATAATAATAACCTTGTACTAGAGGGCCGGTAAAACCAAGGCGGTACCAGACAAGATTAGTATTATTTATCGACGAGAAGTCAAAACATCCACAAAAACTAGAGGGGAAGAGAAAATAAATTTATCAAATAAAGCCCATGACACATGTTGAGACTTCACCTTCAACCCAAGCTTGAAAGAAAATTAGCTACTCATAAATGAACTAGGGGTAAAATGGGAATTTATTAAAATACAAAGAAAATACAAGATGGAGAAGGAATTACAGAAAATGGATCCCAAAAATGGATTCAGAGATATCAAATTAGGGGGGGAGGCCCCCTTTTTATAGATACATGGAGTAAATCATGGCCATCGGATTAAAAACAGTTTGGACGCTCAGGATTGCGCCACGTCATCAGTCAACAGTCCACGGTTTGACCACGTGGATGAACAGTAACACGGTTTGACCCGGATGAACAGTAAAGCGGTTTGGTTGAAAATAATCCTGTGTGATGCATGCACCGTACGCGAGATTTTTCGTCCACTGATATGCTGCCACGTCACCATCAACAGTATATAAGAATTTTAGTCTAATAGGATCGTGACACCTTATCAGTCAATGCCATGTCATCGGTCAATGCCACATCATCGATCTGTCTATGTGAACAGTGTCGTGAACAGTAATGTAGACAGTACCGTACCCGTGAATAGTACCGTACATGTAAATAGTCCATTTTTCCTTTTGTACTCCTCCTAAGGTTTTCAACCGTCCTGAGTTCAAAAGTGATGTCCGTTTTGCCGTCTGATCTCTCCTTTATTGTGAAATGACTATAATGCCCCTAAAATACATAAATTACTTAATTAAAATAAAACACACGTAATTAAACCACAAGAATGTTAAATACATAAAAGTAAGGGTTGTTAGTAAGACTTGAAATGTAAAATGACGGTTTTCTCCTTTATAAATATGCATTTTCTAACACTCAACACACCCCCCAACCAGCTTATTGCTAGTCCCTAGCAAATAAAGCGAAAACAAAATTCAAATTCAAAATGATTTTTTTTTTGAACACTCGTATTTATTCAATCAGATTAATGATAGCGATCAAATAAAAGTATAAGCATTATCTCCAGTCTAAAGAAACATCACATCTACATCAACCATCCACATGAATCAGCCCAGTAGACTTTGTTATAGCTACTTTCAAGAATGACATGTCAAACCCCAAATTCTCACTGGAAGTAGTGACACTCTCACAAAGAAATTAAACCCAATAAAAATAGTCACTCCAATGAATGGTACTTGAGAGAGAAAATAATAAAGAAGTGATATCACATGCTCTCACCAAGATGAAAGAAATATACCCTTAGCTTAGAAATAGCACGATCTCAAGTCAAATAAAAAATGCTAGTCAACCCAATTTATTTATTTATTTATATATTTTTTTTAATGCACTACTACATCTTTTAGCCCATATAACTAGATTCTACTTCAGACTATAGTTCCCTAAAATCAAAAAGGACTTTTATTAGGACGTAACGTAGGCTAAGGACATGGCTAACAAAGAAGGAAAATAAGGAAAACAAAGTGTATGTTTGAGAATAAATGCAGAGAATTTTTTTTTTTTGAAGTTGAAAGGTGGATTTCACATTTTATTGTTATTTTTTTATTTTTCTTTTGAAACAACAACTTTTGTTTTGTTGTTTTGTTTTGTTTTTTGTTTTGTTTTTTTTTTTTGGCATAACTTCACTGAAAAAAAAATACTTATTTACATTTTTCTCAAACATAAATAGGTGATAGAACTTATAAGAAATTGGGTAATACTCTAAATCGGAGTGGGTCAAGATGATAAGTTGACAAAGAAATTTTTTTGTTTTGTTTTTTGTTTTTAAGGCTCAAAAGGGTTAACAATGGATATTTAATAAAAGGGATGGGTAGAAAGGCTCAAACGGATCAAAGATGGCATTTCCATCATCTTTTAGGGTTCTAAATAATCGTCCATATCTACTAGTTAGATGGGCCTCCAAATGTAGCAACACACATTTTTTTTCTTTTTTTTTATTTTACAACAATTTTTTTTTAAGGGTTAACTCAAAAGAAAACTAGAGATCGTGTATAAAATAATAAACTGCTAAGCTGTATAGAGAATGGGCAAAAGGGTTACTCTCCAAGAAAATGATAGGCTCAACAACTCACTTGACACTTATTTATGACATGTTCATTCCTTCAAACAACTCATATTCGTCTCCGACATCAACATGTAAAGTAGCAAACATAGCGTAACATCACTTAAGACCAAAGATAATACAAATACTAAAATTTGAAATTAATCATGTCATCCAATGTTAAAACAAATCATACAAATTTTTTTTTTTAAACAACATTCTACCCCCCAACCTATTCTAAACATGAAAGGAAAATATGCATGTAGAAATGTGAAAATGATGCAGAAAGTCTAATTAGAAAAGTTACACTTAAAGTGATGGAAAAAGAAAATGATTTTTTTTTTAAGAAGATGCGTTTCTAGAGACACTACACTCCATATTCAGCCATCTTCGACTCAAAAGTTGGAAAATGTATATTTATAGAGGAGAAAATAAAAAGAAGAAGAAAAATGAACATCAAAACTTAATAAAGAAAAAGAAATTTTTTTTTGTTTTTTTTATTTTTTATTATTATTTTTTTGGTTTTTTTTTTCGAACAATGAAGATGCGTTTCTAGAGTAACTACACTCCATATTCAGCCATCTTCAACATAAAAAGTTAGCAACAGTTAGTTTCTACAACAAAAAATTAGTAAAAACTTAACCAAGATTCCACATTTGTCGACTATTCCCTCCCCTCAACCAGAACGAAACATTGTCCTCAATGTTTGAAAGGAAGAAGTAAAGTTTAGAAGACATCACCTGGGTGGTGCAACACAGAAGAAAATATTTACAAGCGGAGAGTTAAATCTAATTTGTACTTCTTACTGCCGCTACTGTTACCATCATTATTTGGACGCTCCAACACAAAGGTCCAGGGGTTCGGCTCCGGTTTATAAGCTTGTAACATATCAAGTAGCTCATTAGCAGTGTGAGCACAAATAAAAAGTTTTTTCGCATGGGAAGGAATGGAGTAGTTTTTTATTGCATGGTTAAGAAATGCGATAAAGCCATCATAAAAGTTATTGACATTTAACAAACCGATGGGTTTCTGGTGGATGTGCAGATGGGCCCAAGATGCTAGTGTGATAAGTGCCTCTAGTGTTGCAAGATCTCCTGGAAGGAAAATAAAAGCATCAGCATGATTAAGCATTTCAGTTATTCTTTCTTGCATACCTGAGACGACTAACTCTTCTCCAGTTGATGAGTCAGATGAACTGCCCAATGGTTTTAGGACTCTTGGGATGATGCCTAACACTTGACTTCCTCTGATAAAAGCTGCTTCTGAGACCATTTTTGATAACCCTCGGTTACCTCCTCCATACACCAAGTGTAATTTTCTCGCTGATATACTTCGACCAAGATCTATGGCTGCCTCTACGAATTCTTTATGTTTGCCATAGGTAAATCCAGAAAGCACACAAATGTTCTTGAATTGTCTATTAGGAGTAGCTGCCATTGCGATACTTCTCAAAAATAATTTGTGAGTGCTTCACAAAGAAAATCACATTTAAGAGTCTTGATGATAGTAGGTCACAGTTGTATATGAGGTAACATGGCAGTGTCAAATAACATGTAAAGCATATGGCTCGCAAGTAAAAAAGGAAACAGTAAAAAGAAAAAAAACAAATAGTAATAAAATTATTAAGGACAATAACGTAAATGGAGGTAGAATTATCACTCTCGGGAAAAGTAGACTGATTCGTACTCCCTTTGGGAATCAATCTCCTATTCTCCATTCTCAATTTGAGGTGGGCCTCACGATTTCGATTCCAATTCTTGCTCTTATTTTGTGAAGTAAATGTTTTTTTTTTCAATAAGCATACCACTCTGAGGTGGGGGGTTAGGCGGGACCCCTACTTGTTATTTAGAACAAATAATGAAAGATAGAAGGAGGGGGACAAAAACCAAAACCTCCAATCAAGAAAAAAAAAATACAACAGTAAAAGAAAAGACTAAGGCATAGCCTAACATGAGAATCATAATAAAAATAATTAATGTAGATGGTGATAATATGTCTTACGATACTTGTGGCCGGTAAGTAATTTAAAGTCCTTTTTTGATTGACCGACAATACTAAAATCATGGCTAAAGTCAATTCTCTCAGAATTCTCAGGAGCAGACAAAAAGTTTGTTATTCGCTAGGTGCTCATCAGAACTATCATCATTATCAGTATCAGAATTGTAATGCCTAAAATTTGTGCTAGATGCTCGATGAAGATGTGGATTATACTTACCAATGCTTCGCAAGGGAGAAAGGCATTGATCACGAGGTTCTCGAACCCTAGAATCATGAGTTGTGGCATCCTGGGCAATCGACTCCCGAATGGATGTAGAATTTGTAACGTTAGCTCAGTTCACCGTAGGTTTGGTGATCGGGAACCCCACATCTGCAATCTGCTCAGTGATGAAGGCTCAAGTTGTGGAGTATCTGAGGGTTGTGGGGTATCTGATGGTAGAACTTCTGACTTCTTACCGTTTTCTACCCTGGTCTGCCAATTCCCACTGGGCCGCTGGGGACGGAGCCCTTAATTGGTTACGTAACACATCTCAATAGTATGGCCAAGGTGCTTGCAGGAAGCTCAGTAGAGTGGGATTTTCTAAAAAATTACACTCTGCCAAAATTCAGAATCTCCTACACTGATTCATATTCGTGGCAATGGAGGTTGAGTAACATCATATTCCACTAATACCCTAGCTACAGAAGGGCGAGCTAAAGAGGCAATAGGTTGGTCAATTCGCAATGGCTTACCATTAGCTGATGCAATAGAAAATAATGCTTCCTTACAGTGATGAAGTGGACAGGCAAGTAAGGAAATGATATCCATACTAAGACTATAAGGGACTCCTCGGAGTACCGAAAATCAATGATTGTTGGGTATAAATTCTAATGTTATTGGTGTCGATGTGCAAGTGTAAGCAACAAGTAATATAATGATGAGTATTCAAGATTATCTCCATAGTGATTGATGTTATCAGACTTGCTACAACAATCTTAACAGTGCAGATTTTGTTCTAAATTAAAATAAAATAATTAATGAAACTAATATACTAATTAAAATAAAAACGGAATAAATAAAATGCAACAATGTAAATTATCATGTCAAACTCAAGGATAAAACCAATGGAAATATAAAGTAGTTGAGTGAATAAACTCTCTTAATGGTTTTGACTATTTTTCTAATGTTGGACTCGGTTGCTACAACATCTACTACAACACCGGGTAGAATATTTATGTATCCTTAATTGTCGCATGTTGGATATCTTATATCTATATGCAACCTAATAGTGATCATATTAGGGGTGGCAATATGGGTCAGGATTCGTTTATTTAATTCGATTCGATGCGAATTAAATGGGTTTGGGTTTGAAAAAATTGATTCGTTTAATAAATGGGTGAATTCGATTCGATTTGTTAATTAAACGAATCGAATGCAGGTTTGAAAATTTTGATTAGTTTATTCGTTTAGAATTCGTTTAATAAATGAGTCATAAACGAATCAAATACGGGTCAATTCGTTTATTATTCATTTAATTAAATTACTTTTTTATCCTTAAGTTTATTTGAAAGCTTTTGAAAATTTGAAGGTTAATATTGTAATTTAAAGCAAATAACTACTATATGACAATAAAAAAAAATAACAAACCCATTACACACTCACGCATTCGCATTTGACATTTCACACTCACACACGATTACACAAGGCCACAAACACAAAAACCCTAACGCGTAGGGAAAGAGAAGCCGTCACTGCAGCCATCAAAGCCGTTGGCCGCTGTTCCAACTCCTAGCCGCCGCCGCCAATCTGATCACACAGCACACCCCAACCCTCACCGACGCAGCCACTGGTGGCACGAACTCACACCATAACAGCCACGCCACCACCACAATAGCCACGCACAAGATAGGCTTTAATCCCCAGTACCACTTCTCGCCGCGCTAACTACCCACCATCACGGTACACCACTGAAATTTTTCCTTTTATTGCTGTTTTACTGCTATTTTGTTGATGTTTTACTGTTATTTTACTGTCGTTTTACTGCTGTTTCGCTTCTATTTTTTTGCTATTTTTCCACTACTTTGTTATTATTTTACTGCTATTTTACTGCTGCTTTACTGATGTTTTGTTGTTGTTTTACTACTATTTTGCTGCTATTTTGTTGCTATTTTAATGCTGTTTTGTTGTTGTTTGGCTGTTGTTTTGCTGCCGCTGCTGTTTTACTGGTATTGCTGTTGTGTTTGTTGTTGTTTTATTACTTTTTTTTGCTGTTTTGGTGTTGTTTTGCTATTAATCAGGGCCCTTAAAATAATTTTGAATTATTTTGTTTTTAGGAGAATGGACACAAGCCAAAGTAATTCAGCCTACACAATTAACGATTCTAGTGTTGGAGATGATGATGTAAATCACATAATCGAACTGGAAGAAGAGATTGAAAAAGGTTTAAGGCAAATGGAACAAAAGGCACCACGGCAAAGGAAACTAACTTCACAAGTTTGGTTGTTGTTCCGTAAGGTTCTGGGGGATAAGTATCCGGACAACAAGCCGAGAGTGGTGTGTAAAAAATGCAACATTGAGTACGTGGTTGTGCGCAATTCTGGTATAGGTAATCTAAGAAGACATTATGAAACTTGTGCAAAATTTGAAAAGCGTGATCCTGTACAAATGATGTTAGATCGTAGTGATGGACTGTCAACTCGTGTTCCCAAGTTTGAAGCTCATGTGTTTCGTGAAGTATTGTCTTGTGCCATTATTATGCATGATTTTCCATTTCAATTTGTTGAATATGAGGGAATTAGAAGAATTTGGAATTATATGTGTGATGAAGTGCCCAACATCTATAGGAACACTGCGAAAGCCGATGTGTTAAAAATGCATAATAGGGAAAAGACAAAAATTAGAAGCATGTTAGAAGAAGCTCCTAGTAGAATATGTCTTACTACTGATTTATGGACTTCTACAACTACATATGGTTATTTATGTCTCACTGCACATTTCATTGATAAGGGATGGAATTTACAGAAAAAAGTGCTGAATTTTTGTGAAATGCCAACTCCACACACTGGGGTTGCTTTGGCTGAAAAAATATTGTCATTGTTATGTGAATGAGGTATTGAGAAAATGATTTTTTTATTGACTGTAGACAATGCTTCAAGTAATGATGTTTGTGTTGTAATGTTAAAAAGTCAAATGAGATTAAGGAATGCTTTGGTGTGTGATGGGGATTTCTATCATATTCGATGTTGTGCTCATATTTTTATTTTAATTGTTCAACAAGAATTGAAAGAAATTGAGAAAGAAATAGAAAAAGCCCGTGAGAGTGTGAAATATGTCAAAGGGTCACAAGTGAGAAAAAGAAAATTTTTAGAGTGTGTTAAGCAAGTATCTCTAGATGACAAGAAAGGATTAAGATAAGATGTTCCTACAAGATGGAATTCAACTTTTCTCATGCTTGATAGTGTTTTGTATTACAAAAATGCTTTCCGTCATTTACAATTGAGTGATTCTAATTACAAGAATTTTCCTTCTGAAGAAGAATGGGGGAAAATAGAAAAGATTGGCAAATTCTTGTCTATGTTTTATGAGATCACATGCATTTTTTCTGGTTCAAAATACCCCACTTCAAATTTCTATTTTCCGAAGGTGTTTGAGGCTAAGGTTGCTTTGGATCAATTATTGTGTGGTGAGGATGTGTACATGAAAACTATGGCACAAAAAATGATCAAAAAATTTGAGAAGTATTGGTCTGATTTTTGTACCATTTTGGCCATAGCGGTCATCTTGGATCCTAGATACAAGATGGCATTTATTGAGTTTGCTTATAGCAAGGCTTATGGTCAAAATTTGGAGGAGTTGAAACATATTCGAGATAAGTTGTTTTCAATTTTTGGTGAGTATAATTTGATCACACCATCTTTCTCCACTACATCCGTACTCACTCAAATGAGTGATGTTGGTTCAAGTGCGGGACGTAATGACAATAGTCAAAGTACACTTAACCAAAGGACCATGGATATGTTCAAGGTATATTTACAATTTTCTTATTTGTTCATTGTAAGACTTATTATTTCCATGCTTGTTTTGAATTTTGACTATTCTTATTTCTTAATTATTTTGTAGGAGTTTGATGATTTTGATAACATGGATTGTAGCACTTATGTTAGAAAATCTGAATTGGAGCTTTATTTAGATGAGCCAAGAATTGATAGAAAGATTGATTTGGACATTCTAAGTTTTTGGAAAGGAAATGGATTTCGTTATCCTATCATTTCTTCCATGGCTCGTGATATCTTGAGCATTCATATATCCACTGTAGCATCTGAATCAACTTTCAGTGTTGGCGGTCGAGTTCTTGATCAATTTTGAAGTGTATTGAAGCCAGAGTCAGTCCAAGCAATTATTACTACTAGAGATTGAAAGTTTGGAGAGATTGGTCAAACTTGCTCAAAACATTTATTTACTTTTCTTTTATAATATTATGTGCAATTGTTTCTAATTAAGATTTATTTTTATAAAATTATTGTAGAAAATTTGGATGTCATTGTGGACCAACTTACTCAAAACATTATGAACATGAGCACTAATTGTGCTCCATCTGTAGAGAGTGCCACTGGCAATGATCCAAATGACAGTGTGTGAATGTGGTAGGTAAAATTTTTATCTTGTTTAATTATTATTTCCTTGAAAATGCTATAAATTTGCTATATATATTATTTTTGAAATTTTACAATGACTATAAATTTGCTATATATATTATTTTTGAAATTTTACAATGACTATAAATTTGCTATATATATTATTTTTGAAATTTTACAATGACTATTATCAATATTGCAGCATGTTAATAACATTTTATTTACTTTTTGGTGTAAGATTTTTGTTTTCAAGGTGACAAAGACAAATGAAGAGAATTAAAGAAATTACATTTGTTTATAATTTGAATTTGAATTATTGTTATTTGTAATATTAAGGATTTGGTATTTGGATGATTGTATAATATGATTTGAATTATTTGTATTTTGTTGTTGGATATTAAATTTGTATTTTTTTTGCTTAATTTTGTTTATTAATTATATTTTTCTAAACGAATTGTAAACGAATCCTAATTCGATTCTATTCGTTATGGATTCGTAAAGGATAAACGAATAATAAACGAATCCGGATTCGATTCGATTCGTTTATCAATTCTATTAAACGAATTAAACGAATCGAACTGAATATTCGTTTAATAAATGAATCAAATCCGAATCCTGAAATTGCAATTCGTTTAATAAACGAATCGAATCCGAATCCATAGAATTTTGACCCAATTCGTTTACGATTCGATTCGAATTCGATTCGTTTATTCTTTTTGCCACCCCTAGATCAGATGTTATGCCAACATAAGATATACCATTACACGCTTAGGTTCTATTTACCCTACAAGATGAATCTGTATATCTAGTTCATCACTAATTTTAGATTAAACATGGCCCTTTTGAGATCAAGTAAAACTCAATCCAGGAAACTCAATCTAAAACCAAGTATTGTTCTGATATGTTCCACCAAGATAGGCCCTTTTGTGGCTCTTCCTTAGCTAGTATCATTAAATGGATGATCAACCGAAATAATGAATAAAAATAAATATTGTCAAAACAAAATGCTACAACAAACATGCAGCAACACATATTTTCAGTCAATAAACCATCAAGATTATTAATCACTCAACCACAAATAAATTTAATTCATGATTTGCAAAAGAAAAATAAAGAACAAAGTTTCAGTCATCAAACACATCGGCATGACTAAATAGGAAACAAGAAAACAAGAGAAGAATAAGAATGAATGAGCTCCCAATTGATTTTCTGCAAATTCTTCTCTTGTGCACCCCTCAATCTCTCTCTTGAATCCTGATTTTCTTTTTTTTCTTTGCGGTTTTTCTCTTTGGGTGACGGCTCCCTCCTTTCCTTATGATATGTGCTCCTTTTATAATTGAAAATTAGGGTAAATGGAAGCCTAGGTCGCGTGTCTTCTAGATTAGGAAACTGCAGATCGTAATATTCTATAAAATTCTCTGTCGTTGTTCTAGAATTGCTACAACAATGGCAATGGTTGCTACAGCAACAATTGCTATCGCAATGACTACAGCAATTACACTGTTCCAGATTTGTTTCAATTTTTCTGTAGCCAAGTTTTTTTCCATCTTTTGCAAGCCTATTGCATTAGCATTCATTCCCTGAAATTTGAGCTTCTGGTCACCTACAATTATGCATATGATTTAAGCACACAATTTATTCTAAATCAAACAAAATTTATGAAAAATAAATTAAGATGAATGAATATGCAAAATATAACTAAAATGAAATAAAAACATGTTATTTACTCTCAAAACAATGTTGATTTAAGTCTAAAAGTGTCATAATAACTCTCATTTCATAGAGTGATCACATCCCAAACTTAAACTATTACTTGTCCTCTAATAATGACAACAACACTAACACTTCAATCACACAATCATGCAACAAAGAACTTAGCTCTGTCATCAAATTTGCAAGGATTCATCAACCCTCAGATGACACTTTGATCAAGTTCAAGTTTGAAACTTAGGTCTCATTATGTCCAAAGTGTGTGTGTGCCACTTTGATTAAGTTCTAGAGGTGCTACAGCATTACACAACCATTGTATATAATTCAGAGGTAGAACACAAATATATTCATATATGGGGGAGCAGAATTCACAAATAAACTCAAATTGTGCTACAACAAAAATAAAACTTTTTTTTCACTAAAACTCTCTTCAATGTATCATTGATTTTTCATGTGAATGTCGATCACTTGTAATGATAACACACAATTACTCAACCAATGAACATATCAGAATTGCTGCAGCAATGCTCATAACATAGTGTCATCTAAAGATATCTTTAACTCAAGGTTGAACATAAAACTCATGAACAGACCTAGCTACCCAATATCCTAGACAAATGATCTTTTTTTTTAATTTTTATAGTGGCTACAACAATGCTCATAACTTTTGTTGCCTTTGGACTCAAGTATGCATATGGGGTGCATATTCAGCCCTAGTTACTCAGCAACTTAAGCCATTGGAGGAAAATTTATTTTATAACAAGCACAATTCAACAAAAAAATTTCCCCCAAACTTGAGATATTTTCTACCCTTTTTAGTTTTCCTGGCGGCTACAGCATACTCATGAAACTCAATCAAAGTTTAAGTATTGAGACAGAATTTCAACATCATCTATAAACTATCCCTACTTAGCAGTCACAAAATACTGAATAACACTCAATTTATCTTCATTAGGTTTTCCAATCCATAGACAAATACTAGATAACAGAACTTCACATAGCACATAACACAAACACATGCACTCACAAACACAATACATAATAACACAATCCCCTAAACTTGAGAGGTGTTGTATCCTCACAAGCACACAAATTAAAACCAAAACAAATATGCATGCATTAACAAGCAAGAAATGCAACTTGATCAATAAAAAACAAATAAATAAAAGAAAAGTTGAAAATGTTAGTGAAAATTAAAACGACCTGGCAGGAGATACTCCCCTGGTGTTAGATCTTTTGCTGCAATAGTTGCTGGAAAACGGTTCACTTCTTCTTAGATGCACTTCGTAAGTGTTCTTTGGGTGAACCTAGTGTGGCAATTGGTTGCTTCTTTTGCTGACTTGGAGTTGGAAAAGACGCTACAATAAATCTAGGTATTTAGGGATTGCACAATCCTTCCTTATCTATAACTCTGATTTGTTGACGTCATCATGAAAAAATTACTCCAACAGTAAAATAATTCCCTCGGTTCTATCAATGCATCGTTAGAAATCACTACTACAGCAATGACTCTGGTGCTACAGCAATCATCGGTCAGTTTCTTTGCCAATATTTTTTTTACTTGCTGCAATTGAACGCAAATATGTAAAAAAATTAGATGCACACTTAAAATAACAAAAAGAAAAATTAAATAATTTAAAAACTAAATTCAAAGTCTTAAAAACTTAAAACAACTTCCTTTATTGGGTTGCCTCTCATTTAGCACTTCATTTTAGGTCTTTCAGCCTGACCTTTCTTATTTGCTCAACCTGGATCCTTCAAGAACCGATCCTTCTTTAAGCTGTTCACATCAGCTCTCATATAGTGCTTCACTCTCAGCTCATTAACCTTGAATTCTTGTTGGTCTGGAGTGAGTTCCCTTTACTGGATTTGCTCATCAATTCTGAAGGGTTACTTCTCCCATGACCATGCTATGTTAGCTGTTTCAAGGCCTTGATATTCACCTTCAAGTTTTTCAAATGTTGCACCCCCGATTTCTTCTTTATTGCAGCAACTGTTTAACCTCTTTGCTACAGTAAAATCCACAGCAATGACAAAATTACAATTTACAACCTTATCAGGACTCCTTATGCTGTCTAGCATATTAAGCGTAACGTGCTGATCATTTACTCTCATGGTTAATTATCCTTTTTTAACATCAATTAGAGTTTTTTCCATGGCTAAGAAAGGTCTCCTTAAAATGATAGGTACTTATTTGTCTGCCTCAAAGTCTAGCACAATGAAATCCACCGGAAAAATAAATTTATCCACCTTCACCAACACATCTTCAATCTTTCCTTCTAGATAAGTATGAGATCTGTCAACAAGTTGTAGAGTCACTGTTGTTGGTCTACATTCACTAACTCCCAATTGCTTAAACACTAACAAAGGCATGAGATTGATGCTAGCCCCCAGATAACAAAGTGCTTTGCCATTGTATTTAGTGCCTATGGAGCATAAGATTGTAAAGCTTCCTAGATCCTTCATCTTCTGCGATATCTTACTCTGAAGCTTTCGACTGCACTCTTGCATTAGAGCAATTGTTTCAAATTCTCTAAGTCTTCACTTCTTTATCAAAATATCCTTAAAAAATTTCGCATAATTTGGCATTTGCTCTAGAGCTTCCACAAAACGGATATTAATATATAGTTGTTTCAGCACTCCCAAGATCTTGCTGAACTGTTTGTCTTGTTTTTACTTCTGAAACCTTTGAGGAAAGGGTTGTGGATGTCTAAACTGTTGTGCTGCAGCAGGTTGTGCAAACTGCTTCTTTTTTTGCTCCACTCAGGTCTGTTGTTGTTAGTGTTGTAGCTTCCTCACCACCAGGTGCTGGATTATAATTTTCTACAGATGCTGTAGCAGAATTGTGTTAATTTGCATTCTGAAAAGTGGAAGACTGTGACTCATTCTCTACTTAAGTGTCTTCTTGGCCTTTGTTGGACTCAATTCTTCTTTTTGGTACACCAACTGGACTTTCAACATCCTTTCAAAATCTCAAGTTAATCACTTTACAATGTTTTTTCCTTTCTCTTCTTGGGTCTTCTGTGTTGCTGAGTAAATTGCCCTGAGGTTTGTTGCTTACTGCTGTAGCAAGCTGTCCAATTTGATTTTTCAGGTTTCTAAAAAATGCAGCTTGACTTTGGACAACCGCTTCATTCTTCACAATATAATCTGTAATTAAAGCTTCAAGGGAGTTGAGTTTATCATTGTTGATGCTTCTTTGCTCTTGATTTTATAAAATCTTGGTGGTTGAGTAAGTTTGTTCTGGTCATTGGGTGCTCCAGCAGTCTGGTTCTGATAACTCCATGAAAAATTCGCGTGCTATCTCCATCCAGGGTTGTAAGTGTTTGAATATTGATTGTCCTGGTTCTGTCTATTGAAGCTACCCACATAATTGACTGAAACTGGATTCCCAGGACAATTATTAAATAAGTGTCCCTCTCCACAATAAACATAAGAGACCTCGGCAACTTGGTTGACAGTTGCTGGAGCATTGGTAATAGCTTTCACTATATTTGTTAATGAGGTTACTTGGGCTGACAATGCTGTCAAAGCGTCTATATTATTAACCTCTGTTGTTCCTCTTACTGCAACTTCTCTGGTTGATGGCCACTGATAGTTATTGTTGGCTATCCTTTCCAAAATTTTATAATCCTCATTGTAAGATTTAGATAACAAGACCCCATTTGCTGAAGCGTCCACCATCAATCTAGTGCTTAGGTTGAGACCATTGTAGAAAGTTTCCAACTGTGTACAGTAAGGGATACCATGATGAGGACATCTGTTGAGTAACTCTTTAAATCTTTCCTATACATCATACAAGCTCTCATCTTCAAGTTGATGGAAAAATATGATCTCGTTCTTTAATTTTGTATTCTTGGTTGGCGGGAAGTATTTTATCAAAAAATTTTCAACCAAGTCATACCATGTAGTGATAGAATTTGGTGGTAGAGAATTCAACCATACTCTTGCTCGATCTCTCAAAGAAACGGGAAAAGTATGAGTCTCAATACTTCATACGATGCTCCAGCAATCTTGAAAGCATCACTCACTTTCAAAAATAACTTAAGATGTAGATGAGGATCTTCTTATGACAGTCCATTAAATTGCCCCATTGTTTGAAGCATCTGAAACATCACAGGTTTGAGCACAAAATTATCAGCTTGAACGTCAGGTCTAACTATTCTCGGATGTATGGCTTGAGGAGTCAACACTGTGTAGTCTTGTATGGCTCTATCTCTATTGTTCGCCATGTGAATAATGTTGTTGTTCCCTGGTTGCCTTTGAACACATTGTCCATTCAGACTTTCATGTACACTGACTGGTTATATCTCCTCTCTAGGGTCCAAGTTTCGTATATCTTGCAAATCATTCATTGCTACAGTAGCTTGTAATTCCCGATGCTCCCTTCTCAATCTCCTTGCAGTTCTTTCAATTTCTGGATCAAACTGGAATTCAACAGATTTATATTTACGCATGCAAGGGTTGCTAGATCATCTATGTCAAATAAAAACAAAATTAAAAATTAACATCGTTAAAACTAATTTTACAAATCACAATGAACAATCAATCCCCGGCAACGGCGCCAAAAACTTGTTGGGTATAAATTCTAATGCTATTGGTGTCAATGTGCAAGTGTACACAACAAGTAATATAATGATGAGTATTCAAGATCATCTCCATAGGGATTGATGTTATTAGACTTGCTACAGCAATCTTAACAGTGCAGATTTTGTTCTAAATTAAAATAAAACAATTAATGAAACTAATATACTAATTAAAATAAAAATGCAATAAATAAAATGCAACAACGTAAATTATCACGTCAAACTCAAGGATAAAACCAATGGGAATATAAAGTGGTTGAGTGAATAAACTCTCTTAATGGTTTTGACTATTTTTCTAATGTTTGACTCGGTTGCTGCAGCATCTACTACAACACTGGGTAGAATCCTTATGTATCCTTAGCTGTTGCATGTTGGATATCTTATATATATCTGCAACCTAATAGTGATCAGATGTTATGCCAACATAAGATATAGCATTACACTCTTATATTCTATTTACCCTACAAGATGAATATGTATATCTAGTTCATCACAAATTTTAGATTAAACATGACTTTTTTTAGATCAAGTAAAACTCAATCCAGGAAATTCAATCGAAAACCAAGTATTGTTCTGATATGTTCCACCAAGATAGGCCCTTTTGTGGCTCTTCCTTAACTAGTATCATTAAATGGGTGATCAGCCGAAATAATGAATAAAAATAAATATTATCAAAACAAAATGCTACAGCAAACATGCAGCAACACATATTTTCAGTTAATAAACCATCAAGATTGTTTATCACTCAACCACAAATAAATTTAGTTCATGATTTGCAAAAGAAAAATAAAGAACAAAGTTTCAGCCATCAAACACATCCCTATGAATAAATAGGAAACAAGAAAACAAGACAAGAATAAGATAAATGAGCTCCCAATCGATGTTTTGCAAATTCTCCTCTTGTGCACCCCTCAATCTCTCTCTTGAATCATGTTTTTCTTTTGTTTATTTGCGGTTTTTCTCTTTGGGTGACAGCTCCCTCTTTTCCTTATGATATGTGCTCCTTTTATAGTTGAAAATTAGGGTAAACAGAAGCCTAGGTCACGTGTCTTCTAGATTAGGAAACTGCAGATCGCAATATTCTGTAAAATTTTCTCTGTCGTTGTTCTAGGATTGCTACAACAATGGCAATGGTTGCTCAGCAATGATTGCTACAGCAACGACTACAGCAACTGCACTGTTTTAGATTTGTTTCAGTTTTTCTGTAGCCAAGTTCTTTTCCATCGTTTGCAAGCCTATTACATTAGCATTCTTTCCTTGAAATTTGAGTTTCCGGTCACCTACAATTATGCATATCATTTAATCACACAATTTATTCTAAATCAAATTAAGATAAATGAATATGCAAAATATAACTAAAATACAATAAAAACATATTATTTACTCTCAAAGTAATCTTGATTTAAGTTTAAAAGTGCCATGATAACTCTCATTTCATAGAGTTATCAGTGCTCCATTTAAAATTTATCCTGGCACTCTCATTAATGTACCATGTCTGTGTTGTGCAAATTTTAATGTACTCGCAAGCGCACGAATCTATTGTAGTGTAGATCAATGGTGACGAGTGTCGATCCCACGAGGAGGTGGATTTTAATTATATATAGAATTAATTTTGTAAATCGGTGATTGGATTTGTGGTGGAAAATATGCTAAAACTTAAATTAAAATGGCGAGAATAAATTCTAAAACTGGAATTGCAATGGCGAGAATAAATTGAAGATAATTCTATTGAAATGACGTACTTGGGTATTCGGATCCGTATCAACATGCATCATGGGCTAAATAATTCGTATTAATACCAATTAAATCATGAGGGGGGAATCCACACCTCATGAACCACGCTCTAATCAATATGGTGCTAAGGGCTTATCGTGCCAAATAATAATAACCTTGTACTAGAGGGCCGGTGAAACCAAGGTGGTACTAGACAAGATTAGTATTATTTGTCGACGAGAAGTCAAAACATCCACAAAAACTAGAAGGGAAGAGAAAATAAATTTACCAAATAAAGCCCATGACACATGTTGAAACTTCACCTTCAACCCAAGCTTGAAAGGAAATTAGCTACTCATAATTGAACTAGGGGCAAAATGGGAATTTATTAAAATACGAAGAAAATACAAGATAGAGAGGGAATTACAGAAAATGGATCCCAAAAATGGATTCAGAGATATCAAATTAGGGGGGAGGCCCCCTTTTTATAGATACATGGAGTAAATCATGGCCATCGGATTAAAAACAGTTTGGACGCTCAGGATTGCGCCACGTCATCAGTCAACAGTCCACGGTTTGACCACGCGGATAAACAGTAACACGTTTGACCCGGTTGAACAGTAACGCGGTTTGGTTGAAAATAATCCTGTATGATGCATGCACCGTACGCGAGATTTTTCGTCCACTTATATGCTGCCACGTCACCATCAACAGTATATAAGAATTTTAGTCCAACAGGATCGTGACACCTCATCAGTCAATGCCACATCATCGGTCAATGCCACGTCATCGATTTGTCTATGTGAACAGTGTCATGAACAGTAACGTAGACAGTACCGTACCTGTGAATAGTACCGTACATGTGAATAGTGTCATTTTTCCTTTTATACTCCTCCTAAGGTTTTCAACCGTCCTGAGTTCAAAAGTGATGTCCGTTTTACCGTCTGATCTCTCCTTTATTGTGAAATGACTATAATGCCCCTAAAATACATAAATTACTTAATTAAAATAAAACACATGTAATTAAACCACAAGAATGTTAAATACATAAAAGTAAGGGTTGTTAGTAAGACTTGAAATGTAAAATGACGGTTTTCTCCTTTATAAATATGCATTTTCTAACACTCAACAGTCTGCCTAACCCATAGGCGGGAGTAGTCCTCCTCAAGATCCAATTAAATTAACACATGTCGATTATCTAATAAGGACACCTTAGAAGTTCCCTTCAATCTCAAAGAAATAAAAAATTTACGAATTAATTCCATACTAGGTCTGTTATAAGAAAATTTACCGACTAATGTCAACTTGAAGGAAATGGCCATCGCTTAAATTTCTGTAGTGGAAAATTGCACATTAGGTTCTCCCCCGAATGAAGTAATGATCTTTATCGGAATAATGGAACTAGTTGGGCCGTTCATAATATCCACCAAAGATTTTTTTTGTGGGTCTATTTTGATTCAAATTGGGCACATAATTCAAAGCCGAGGCATAAGAGGGTGCGGACGTGGGTTATGTAGTATTTTGGGTCAAAGGGTCATATTATGAGTTAGTAGAAACGAGTGTGGAGCGCATTTGGGAGGGCTGCGTGGGATTTATTTTAGAAATGGATTGGGCTTGAGTTTGATTAATGGAAGGGGCTAGTAGGACATGAGAAAGGCTAGTGGGGGACACAAATCATGTGCTGCCGAAAATAGCTTATTTACATGTGGAGCAACATCATGGTTGTCTCATGCATGAAGACTTTTGGGCTGGGATGTTTGCTGACCTTGACTGGATTTGGTGGTGGTTGCCTGTATGGGAAGCTGACAATCGAAGTTCAACAGCTGCAGCTGGCGGTGAGCACTATCCCGAGTGCATGCATGTGAGATTTTTTAGCGCGTGCGGGTTGTTTATGTGGTTGGCGATTGTGGCTGACTAGAATTAGCCACGGTGGTTGCATCTTAAAACGGTTCTTAATTCAAAATTCCATAAAGCACGGGTTGGTTTTGAGAGCGCATGGTGGTTGTAACGGCTGGATGAGCATCTCCCGAGTGGTCTTGTGTGGCTTGTGTTGGTTGCGAACAGGTTGGTAGTTGGTTTGTATTAGTTTGTGAAGGCTTGGTTCAATTTGAAGGTGATGATGGCCCAGTGTTTAGAAGTAGGTCATGGCTTGTAGGTTTTTATGAATATAGTAACCGTAAATGATATGACATTCGATTGCAATTGTTGTTAGAACAAATTGCAGAGATTTATTAATGTTTATGTTCAAATTTCATATTTTAGTTTTAATTATTTTAATACATGCATTGAAAGCTTAGACCCATTTAAGAATTATTAATAAATGCATGTTTTATTAGTGTTGTCTATGGATGACAGTGAGGATCATATGTCAAAAATAATCCTCGAATTGTCCCAAATTGGATAGTTTGGGAATGCAAAAATTTCTAGAGTAGCTACTAGCATAAGTTTTGTTCCATGTAATAAGGATTTTTTATTAGCCACTACTCATGTTCTCTAGATACATATTAGATGAATGGTTGTCATGTGTTATTTTAACATAACACATATTAGATGAATGGTTGTCATATGTTATTTTAACATAACACATAAACACTCACAAATCTATGTCGTGGACTTGGAGAACTAAAAAGAGATGCTACTGAAATACCGAACGAGCAACAAACAGAACTTACGAGAGAGGAAGTATTCACTTAAGTGATGGGAATGGATGGCCATGATGATGCCACTGAAATACTTTGCGCTCCGCACGGAATTTCACTGCAGCTTTCCCTAGCTTTTTGAACATAACTTCTTTTTTTTTAAATCTATTATAGCATAGTGAGATGCAAGCCAATCCGTGCCCAAAATGACATCGAAATCTTAAATGTCTAAAACAATTAAATTCACCCTCACCCAATCTAACCATACAATCTCGATATACACTCTCAGCAAGTAGTGACCCCCTGGTAGGTGTACTAACAACTAAATCACAATCCAGTGGTTCCGGCTCTCACTTTACATACATGGCAAAAGTACGAGAAACAAAAGAATGCGTGGATCCAAGATCAATAAGAATATGGGCCTCACGAGCAAAGATAAATAGTGTACCCATTATAATTTCTAGTGTAACATAAGCATCCTGCTGTGATAAAGCAAATACTCAAGCTTGAGTATGAGGTCTACCAAGCTAACCTCTCGAACCTGGCATAATGACCTGACTCCCAGATGTGGAACCTCCTGTCTGCACACCTTTTTGACCCTGAGTTGGTCTAGAGTGAGGTTGATACAGCGAGGCTGTCCCTCGAGCAGAGTTGTAACCCTGAGGCAATGTGAGACAGAATCTCTTGATATGTCCAAGCTGACCACATAAATAACACACCTTGTCTCCAATACGAAACTAGCCTTGATGGTTCCTACCACACGAAGGGCAAGAAGTCTGTTGTATATTCGTAGAACGATCACCACAGTGTCCTTCACTATTATTGTCATACTCCCCACTGATGGTTGTACTGAATTGTGACTAATAGCTTGTCTCAAACCTCCCCTAAAGCTTGTACCCTAACTCTTTTGAATGTAATCAAAGTAGCTGGCATGAATGCCTCCTCTTTTAAGTGGCCTATTACTAGAGCCACCCTCTGCCCAACTCTGGCTACACTTCTGTTTCAAGGCATTAAATTATACACCTCTGTGAGATACTGGGTTCTTACTCTTGGCTGCCTCAATTACCTCTGCAAACTCAGTGTAACTTGATGCAGTTAAGGTCGTACGGATCTCAAATCGAAGACATTCCTCAACCACCTGCATCTCTCCCTCTCATTGCCCACTGCAAATATGGCAAATCTGAAAAGCTCCATAAATTTCTTCTCATATTCTGCAATTGTCATATATCCCTAGACAAATTGAAGAAATTCACTTCGTTTAATGTCTTGATACACTATTAGAAAATAACGCTCGTAAAATTCCTTGTGGAAAATGCCTAGGTAATTGCAACATGTCCATGACATCGACACTTTACTATTTGCCACTACTGATAAGCTCGATCCTCGAGTAGAAAAATGGGAAAGGAAAGTGTGTCCTCCCCTGAGCATTTCATCACATAAAAAATATGCTCTAACTTGACAAATCACAACTCAGCCTCAAGTGGCTCCCCAAAACCAATAAAACTCTTTGCTCCTAAACTTCTTACACGCTCAATAGTGTCTGCATGTCTGGCATGTGCTTGAGTCTGATTGATCTAAGCTAGTTTATCAAATGACTGCTCAATGTTCGGCACATTCCCTGGAGCTTTCTGTGCAACCTCATGCATTAAAGACTCGACTACTCCCTCGTTCACGACACTACAACAAATATGATTTATTATGGCACTAATTTATAGTGTTTTATTTCTAATGTCATCACAATCATACATTTTATAGCATTTTTCATAAAACTGCTATTAAACTGAAATTTTATTATATGTATAACATTACTATTATGACATATTTCTTAAAAGTTATAAAAATGTTAGTTAGCATAGTGTGTTGTAAAAAAAAATTATAAAATAAATTGTTACTTAATAGTTTTTATGACATTTTTTGTGAAAGCTATTGAAAAAAACAAATTATAATATTTTTAAAATGCTTTATAAAATAAATCATTAAAAAATGCTTTTTTAGGTGCCAAAATTTAAGTAGATTGGTGCCCATATTATAACATTATATTATGACCTTTTTTAAAAATGCTAAATAAATATATATTTAGGATAGCGTAATTGTAAAGAAGTTATCAAACAAATATTGAAAACTTACTTTATAACTTTTATTAAGTGCTATAGAATTTATTATAAAGAGATCTCTAAAATGACGCTAAATTTTCCATATTGGTGCCCATTCTTCCCATCCCAAGAAAAAGCCCAAAAGCTTTCTATTATTTTTTTTCCCAAATCCCTTTCATCATTTTCTCTCTACAACTCTAAACTTTCTCTTTCCCCTTTTTCTAACCGGTCAAAAGTAGCTGAATTAAAGTTCATCTTCTCAAATCAATCTATCAAGTATGTACAAAGCTTTAAGCTTGTTACGTGCTTTAAAAAGTGAAGGAATAATAATTCTTTGATATGCATGTGTTACAGTACAAATAATAGCTTTTTTGGTGTTAGTTCATAAAAGAATACAAATATGGAAAGAAGTTTAAAGTTGATTTAGCTATATGGAATTTTCTTTGAAAAGGATATTAATTAATTAAAATTAAATAGATGATTGGATAACTATATGTATGGATGCTCTAGCTTGTCATAAAATTGGTTATCAAGATTGATAATTAATTAATGAACAAGTGAGACGACATAAACAAGATTAATTAATGCACAAGTCGAAAACATAGACAACAAAAATCATGTTAGTAATTGTTCGTGATATATGCTGGCAGGTGAGGCATTGAAGAATGCAGACATCTCTGAAGTTGTTCCCATTTACAAAGACAAAGAATTAGAAATCTAATATGTATTTGTGTTTATGAGGAAGAGTACTTAGGATGGGACGATCAAGGATATCAAATTTTGAATGACGAAAAATGAATACACATCTCGTTTGGATGTGGTTAAGGTTTACATTTAAAAGAATCTTGAAGAGATTGATGATGATGATTAATTAATATTATTTTTCTACTAGTCTTTTAATTTCAGTTGAATTCGCTATTAATAACAAGTACCCATTGAATAATTGAATGTGCTATTGTTATAGCTAGCTGTTGTTCCTCTATTGATAGCCCTGAAAAATTGAAATTACCTAGCAAATGTAATTGTGTATTAGGAGATCTCTAATATGCTTTGATTTTGATATTTTTGTTTTCTTTTATACTTGAGTGCACATTGTTTACAAATTTTATTCTTAATTCTATATTTAGTTTATTTATTTATGTTATTGAAAAGGGAAATAATTAAGAGTTTGGGAGTAAAATTATATAAAATATCAAGAATTGGAAAGAATTGAAGAAGTATTACTCTTAATTATTAACTTTTTCTTGTTTCTTTTTGTGTTATGAGTTATATATTATCTACTATACTTGCATTTTTGTTTTCCTTTCAGGTGTAAAAACAATAAAAATACCCTTTCTTTTTTATATATTTCATGGCTTTATGGTCTCCAGTCAAGTGAGGACTTCAAGATGATGGACAAAACTTGGGTTCAATTTAAAACGTTTTTTAACTCACCAAATAACAATTATATATTTACTATTTTCTTATAATGTTATTAATTTTAATTGATATTTTACATTTATTTGTAGAAATACAAAAGAATATAGTGAGGGAGTAAAAACGTTTTGTGGAAAATGCTACATTAAATGTAGAAAACCAAGGTTTAGTGAGATGTCCATGTAAAAAACGTCAAAACCTATGTCATCAAAATGGTGAAACAATTGAATTGCATTTGTTGAAAGATGGGATGGATATGTCTTATACTACTTGGATATGGCATGGGGAACAGTTGGGAATAAAAGGTATTGATGTGGAAATGACTAATACATATAGCATGTCTAGAGATGTAGATGACCATTATAGAGGCATTCATGAAAATGTTGATGAGCAGCAAGATAACTGCCCAATGAATTTTGTATAAGATGCTGACCCGGGTTGCTCAAAGTACACTAGGTCTGCAACAGTTGTCTTATGTAAGCACAAGACTATGTACAGATACTCAAATAAGAGTTTTGATAACTTCTTAGAGATTTTGTGTGATATGTTACCCGAATTAAATACTATTCTGAATTCTACTCGTTCAGTTGAAATGTTATTGAAACCATTTCAACTAGATTGTATGAGGATACATGCTTGTGTTAATGATTGTTGCTTGTTTAGAAATGACCAAGAGAAAAGTGAAACGTGTCCTAAATGTGGATCTTCTAGATGGAAGTTAGATGGTCGAACTAAAATGATTCATAAAGGAAGTCCAGCAAAAGTGTTGACTTATTTTTCCATAATACCAAGGTTTAGAAGAATGTTTGAGTCACCAAAAAATGGCAGAACAATTGAGATGGCATTATGATCATAAAAGTAATGATGATAAAATGCGGCACCTATTGGATAGCATAGCTTGGAAGACAATTGATAAAAAAATGGCCTTCGTTCTCCAAAGATCTTAGAAACCTAAGGTTAGGTCTACCAGCAGATGGGTTTAATCCTTTTGGTAATCGCAGTTCAACATATAGTTGTTGCCTAGTAATGTTAGTGACTTACAATCTCCCACCATGGTTGTGCATGAAAAAAGAATTTATAATGTTGATATTGTTGATTCCAAGGCCTAAACAACCCGGTAATGACATAGATATTTTTCTACAACTGCTAATAGATGATCTACAACAGCTATGGGAGAATGTTAAAATCATGGCTGGCACCGCCCATCTAGATGGGAGGTGCCATGCCATTCAACACAGCCCGCCATTCTTGGTTGTGCCGTGTTGACTTATTATAAAAAAATAAAAAATAATAAAAAGATACCAAAATTTTGGCTATATAAAGAGGGCTTCCCACCCTCATTTAGGCATCATATTCTTCAGTTTTCAATCTTTTGTGAGAGAGAAAAAATTAAGAGTTCTAATACTCTTGTGTAATTAGTGAGTGAGAAATTGGATGTATTGGGGTTCTGGGTAGTGAGCTAAAATATTACAATACTTGTAATCCTCATATCACTAGTGAAATATTTTCATTTTTGTCTACGCCCGTGGAAATAAGTTAAAAGCCGAACCACGTAATTTCCTGGTGTCCTCGTTTGTGCTTGTTCTTTATTTTTCTTCTAATTTTATTTTAACTGTGGCCCTACTTCACCCATCAATCTCCTAACAAGATGAAAAATAAATTTTTTTTCCCTTTTGAATCATTCACCAAAAGTTCTTAAGCATGTTGAAAATTCCCGACCCGTAACATAATTATTTTAGGGTTTAATAATTTTAGGCCATTTAGCAAGTATTTTTATTTTATATTAACTAATTTTTATTAGAATCGTACTTGGTTAAATACATCAAAATTTAACCTTGAAATTTCTTATGCTCCGGTCGCCCTCTAATGATTTTTTTTTATCAATTTTGACTTGATTCTCTATAGCCGCGTACACATCTTTTTAGTACCCTTTAAAGCCACATCGATATCATGGCAAAAACGACCCTTCATCACAAAGTCCTCCTATGACTTCATTACATCAACTTATTTATGAAGATTATTGCTGCAGCCACAAATATGGATCCAACTATTGTCCAAGTAGTATCGATGTCATATGGGTCCAAAAGTTATATTAATGGTGCGTTTACTTCATGGAATGGAAATTGGGTGGAATGGGAATTGGTTGGGAATGGGAATGGGCTAGAATGAGAATGAGGAATGGGAATGAAATTTCAATATTTACTTAGAAAAAATAAATGAGAATGAGAATGTGTTGGAATGTCATTGATGTGTTTACTTGGCAAAATAAATAGGAATGAGGAATGAAAATGAGAATCAATTTACCAAAATACTCATAGTATTAATAATTAATAAAAATAATTAATTTATCATATTAACAATATTATCATTATTGTTGTTATTATTACTATTATTATTAATAAAAATAATATTAACAATAATTAATAATAACTAAAATAATAAAGTTAATAAAATTTAATAATAATATTATTATTATTATTAAATTTTATTAAATTTACTATTTTAGTTATTATTAATTATTGTTTATTATTTTTATTAATATTATCATTATTAAAATTTATTAGTTATATTTATTACTTTATTATTTAGTATTTATTACTATTATATTTTATTAGATTATCTATTACATGTAATTAATTTATTATTATTATTTTAATTATATCATTTTAATAATATAGTTATACATGTATCTAGGATAAGGAAATTACATTATTAGTATTATTATTATTACAACAACATAATGATAATATTAATAATAACTAAAATAATAAAGTTAATAAAATTTATTAATAATAATTATTATTATTATTATTATTATTGATATTTAAAATAATAAAATTAATTGTGATTTGAATGAGGGTAATTTGGGAAATATGAAAATATTAGAGGGATACAAAAGTAAACATATATTCCATTCTCATTCCCTTATTTTCTTTCCCAATCCTCCATGGGAATGGGATTCTCATTCCTTATTCCCAAATTATGTGGGACCCACACATTTTATTTTCATTCCCAACTTACATTTTGTCAAGTAAACATGGGTTTCATTCTCATTCTCCATTCATAAAATAAACACACCATAAATTATACTTATTCAATCGACTGAGGGAATAATATTCTTCCTTATTTGTATACACTACATAGGATGGGAATTTATCCATCATCTAAAAGTTAGAAACAAAAAACAAAAAAAAATGGACGAACAAATGACAATACAACATGATAAATAATCATGTCACTTAGAAGAAATTCAATTACAAGCTCACCTTCACAAAATGGTCCCCATTTCTCATTGTATCAACTTATTTATGGTTGTGGTTGTAGCAATTACTCATTGTATCAACTTATTTATTGTTAGTATACGACATGACTATGTTGTTGGACAAGGGGTAATAAACCCATTGTTTGTCCTTTACTTTAATTATAGTTGGATAAAGGGCATTTACCCATCATCTAAAAGTTAGAAACAAGAGAAAAAAAAAATCATTTTGGAATGTGCAAGTGACAATATAAGATGACAAATAATCTTGTCACTTAGAAGAAATTCAATTACTAGTTCACCTTCACCAATTGGTCCCCATTTCTCATTATATCAACTTATTTATGGTTGTGGTTGTAGCAATTAGTCCTAGTAGATGACACGATTATGTTGTTGGATAAAGGGTAACAAACCCGTCACTTGTCCTTTACTTAAATTATAGTAGGATAAAGGACATTTACCCATCATCTAAAATTTATAAATAAATAAAAAAAGATTCATTTTGGGACGGACAAGTGACAACACAACATGACAAATAATCTTGTCACCTAAAAGAAATTCAATTACTAGCTCACCTTCACAAATGGTCCCCATTTCTCATTATATCAACTTATTTATTGTTGTGGTTGTAGCAATTAGTCTGAGTATATGACAACACTGTATTGTTAGATAAGGGTTAGCAAACCCATTGTTTGTCCTTATACGGAAATTATTGTTGGATAAAGGGCATTTACCCATCATCTAAACGTTCGAAACATCATAATAATAATAATAATAATAATTTTGAGATGAACAAGTGACAATACAACATGACAAATAATCTTGTCACTTGGGAGAAACATTATTACTAGTTCCCCTTCACCAAATGGTACCCATTTCTCATTGTATCAACTTATTTATGGTTGTGGTAGTAGCAATTAGTCCGACTATACATCACGACTAAGTTGTTGGATAAGGGGTAGCAAACCCATTGTTTGTCTTTACTTAATTATAGTTAAATAAGGGGTAGTGTAATTCAAAATTACAACACAAATTGGTAATTATTATTAATCCACACAACATTTGAAGCTCCAATTCAAGACCTGAGTCTTAAGAAATCTACCTCTTACAACTAGAGTTAGACCTTGTCTTCAAATTAGTTAAGATTTACTAACAAATATGTAGTAATTAGCTTGTTCTTAATCTTAAAAAAAACTAATCACTGCCCAAGATTTCCTAAACCAGATCAATGCAAGTTGCACAAAATCAAAAGATCGAAATAGATTTAGTCATAACTCAACTCACCAAATAGAATTTATTCAAGAAACATAAACAAACAAGAATCAAAACAAAACCAGATAACCAAGAAACCAAAAGATTTATGTGGTTCAATAGAGCACAGAGTACTCAGCTTACATCCACGGGAGAAGCCTTTGACGAGCTTTATTGATTCACAAATGGAGATTAGTACATAGCCTTATACAAGATTCTATAGAGAACAAGATGGCACTTTCTCTCTACCAGAACTCTCTCTACAAAACTATTAAATTGATTCTTAACTAACCCTCATCAACAGCCTTTATACCCTGTTTCAGTAGCTTACTTGATTTCCAGATTGTCCAGTTTGTTGGCACGTGGTTAACTAACTGATTTCAGCCTCCAGCATGTGCTTCCTCACATGGTTACTTTAGTTGCTCTTGAGACGCGCTACAGTCATGTTGTTTTGGTGGATTCATTTTCTAGTGTAAGCAACTGAGCAACACGTGAGTTTCTAAAGCAGTTAAAGTTTTAAACACTGTCGTATATGGAAATCAACTTGATTCATTTGCCAGCTTTACATTCTCCACCTTGAATCAAAGTTTTCCTCAATCATAATCCTTCTCCTTGACCTTATGCAACTTATTGGTCACATAAGCCAGCTAAGTCCAGACAAGTTCTGAACTTAGCTACTGGAACTACCTTAGTAAGAGCATCTGCAGGATTCAAATCATTGTATATTTTCACCATTTTCACAGCACCCCTGGACATTTCATTTCGAATGAAATGAAGTTTGATATCTATGTGTTTAGTCTTCTCATGATGTGCTGGGTTTTTACACAAGTGTATTGCACTCGAATTATCACAGTAAATAGGCACTGATTTCTAACTTAACCCCAATTCAATCACTAGCCCCTTGAGCCAAAGTGCTTTTTTTACTGTTTTTGTAGCAGCTATATACTCTGCTTCAATTGTTGAAAAGGCCACCACACTTTGTAATGTTGTCTTCCAATTTACAGTGTAACTATTCAGCATGAATTTATATCCTGTGAGAGATCTTCTTCTGTCTAAATCCCCAGTATAATCTGATTCTACATACCCTCTCAGTCCATCATCTTCTTCTTTAGCTTTGCCATATGTCAGACCACAATTCATAGTGCTATGAAGATACCTAAGTATCCATTTGACGGCATTCCAAAGATTTCTACCAGGCTGAGCCATGTATCTACTCATAACACTGACAACATGTGCTATGTCTGGTCTTGTAAGTACCATTGCATACATGAGGCAGCCTACTACACTTCCATAGGGAACATTGGTCATGTCTTGCTTTCCAGCTTCTGTTTGGGGGCACTGTAAATTGTACAGCCTAAAGTGAGATGCCAAGAGTAATTTACAGGCTTGGCATTATCCATCCCAAAAACTTCCAGCACTTTCCTCATGTATTTCTTCTGTGACAGAAATAATTTGCCCTTACTTCTATCTCTTTTGATCTCCATTCCTAGAATCTTCCGAGCATACCCTAGATCTTTCATTTCAAATTCTGAATTCAGCAGCACCTTGAGCTTGTCTATTTACCCTCTATCTTTACAAGCAACCAACATGTCATCTGAAATATAAGTGTGCAACCCAAGAGAGGGGGTGAATTGGAAATTTAAAAATTATCCTAGCAAATCCACACAACAAGCAATCTAATGTCTTAATAAAAAATGAAAGCAATAAGTTCAATAAAAGCACAATAACAAATGAGTGAGGGAGAAGAGAAACAAACACACGAATTTTTACGTGGTTCGGCAATCTCCGCCTACGTCCACGCCTCCGAGCGATCCAAGCTTAAGGATTTCACTATCCAATCATTTCCAAGGTTTCAACCATTTACAATTGACTTCAAGGTGTCAACGAACCTTTACAACAAAGAGATTATCTCTCAATCTCTTCACTCAAGTGTCTCACACACTTAAACTCTTACAATTAAGATGAAGAAATGAAGGTTACAACAAAACTCACTCAAAGAGTAGATATTCAAAAATGAAGAACAATAGATGATTCAATGTTTTGTGATTTGCAAATTGAAAGCTCAAGATATCTCGTGTGCTTTTTGTTTATGCTTGCTAGAGAGCTTGAAAATGAGTTGGATTTGAGTTTATATAGTTTGAGCTCAAAAACTAGTCGTTATACACATTTTGGTCATAACCGGCTTGCCGTTTAGGAATCCGGTAAGCCGCTTTTATGTTATCGTTAAGGCAAAAATTTGAATTTCAGAATATTCGGCTTGTCGCCTGCGAAATCCGGTAAGCCGTTTATGCTCCAAAAGCTTACTGCCCAAAATCTGGTTTACCGTTTAACCATATCCGGTAAGCCGCTTGCTACAGTGACTGCTACAGTGAAATATTTTTCAAATTTATAGTTTGACCCCAAAACGTTATAAAACTGTATTATGGCCCAAAACGTTATGAAAGTTTGTAAATAGGTCCAATTTCAGAATTTTAAATAATGCTTTGTCAATCCCAAAAATTTTTGAAATTATGATTTCGCCCAAACTATGTGAAATTATAAAATGACCCAAAAATATTTAAATAGTTTCAAATAGATCCAAATCCGAAATTTAAAACACTATCAAAGATTTTAAAATACTTTCATTTTAGTCCAAAATACTTTAATTCCATAACATCATTTTCTTATTATAAAAGCACAATTCATAAATCTTTGCTTAATCAATACATGTGGTTTGTTATCATCAAAATCAATATTTATAGTCATATAGGCTAACAATCTCCCAATTTTTTATGATGACAAAACACATTATAAAAAATTTAATCTAGTTGTAAAAAGCTTCCCCTTAATCAATGCAAGTTAAAAACAATTGATTTGAAAATTATTTAACAAGACTCCCCCTGCATACATGCATACTCCCCCTGAATACATGCATATTTTCATAACACTTTTTATAACACATATTAAATTATTCTCCCCCTTCATCATCAAAAAGAATAAAAGCTCCCCTTATCAATCATGAAAGTCGCAACACAAGTACATTAATTAAAAAATATCCATAAGCATAAGGAAATTCATATAATCCATAACAAATAATCAAAACAAATCCATATCATGCAAAAAAAACACATAATTCAAAAGCATAATAACCATCCATAGAGTCGAAAATAAAAGAACATAATGCAGTAAATGAAATGTAGGTGTGTCCGAATAAAAGCATAAGAAACTACTCAGGTGGTGAGGATGGAGGTGATGGAGGTGGAAACGGATATGGAATGCCGAAGTGCTCAAAGAGGAGGCGCTGTCCATGAATGAGCTGCTGCTGCTGCTGCTGAAACTCAGTCTGCTGCAAAGAGAGTGTCCGCACCTCATCCATAAGCTGCTGAAGAGTAACCTCTTCAGAGGTAGGAGGTTGTGAAGGTGATGAAGCAGATGCAGAGGCACCAGGAGCTGAAGCAATCATGGGAGAATCTCGGCGTCCACGCTGCCCTCGAAATGAGAGTGAGAAAACGGGTAGCTGATCGGCTGGAACCACAGTATTAAGTGGCCGATCATCACTTGGAGCAAGAAAGGTAAACTTGTTCTCAGTGTATTTGACCCAAGTGCCATTCTTCCACTCAAAGCCTAAGCCGAAAATAACATCATCCCCAATACCTTTAGACGGTCTACATGATGGTTCTAGAATCAGCACATAAAAAAATTTAAGGATTTGGGTAATGAAGTGACCATATGGAAGGGAACGAGTAATTAAGGCAGGTATGGTCAGCATGGTTCGGATAATGGTATAGCCTAAGTTAACCGGACGACGGCTAAGAATACAATCAATCAAAGCAACGTCCATGTAAGAGACCTTATCTAAATGCCCTGATCTAGGAAGCAGAATGGACTGAATAATGCAAAGCAAAATGCGAGTTTGAAGACAAAGACACTGAGTGCAGAAATGAATTGTACAATCTTCAACAGAAAGATCATTACGCCGACAAATATTACGAACGGTGTCAATATGAACATAACTATCAATTTTAGGAGATTTCCCAGGCGAAAAGATTTCTAGGCCAAAATCGGATGATCCTAGGATAGAGTTCAACAAGGAAACATCAAAATCAATCATAACTCCTCCAACATTGGTGATTACTCGAGTCTTGTTCTCCTCGGAAACTTCCATATTCGAGTCAAATACTTTCACCAAGTCGGGATACATATTCTCCTTAATCAAAAGTTCATCAATCCAACCAACATCTCCCAACAATTGAAATAAATTTCTATGACTAATCTTGAGAGTATGCATCACATCCGGTAAAACATAAAAAGTATTGAGTACCTCACGAGTCCTAAAGCTTTGTTGAAACCATTTGATCAAATGTTTCTTGTTCTGAAAGTGAGTGGACTGAAAATTGGATTGATTGGAGGTGCCCCTTGCTTCTCGTGACCGGTTGATTTGTTGAACCGGCTCTTTGCCTTTTCTTTGAACCGGCCGTGAGCTTAACATTGGGATTTTGATTGATTTGGAGTTGAAAAAGATAAAGAGAATGAAGATGAAAGAGATTTTGATAAGCAATTTGGATCAAAAATAGCTTGAGAGTGAGATGTTTAGAGAGAGAAAAATTCGGTTAAACCCTAGGTTGAATTTGAGATCTAGAGTTTTAGATGTTAAACAAGGATTTTACGTAAGTTTCTATGCATTAGATCGGATGGGAATCAGGAATTATGGACTGATTTGTATCAAACCCGAGTAGAAAAGGTGGACTTTAGAGTGAAAAATGAGAGAGAGGAACAAGTTTTTAGAAAGAGAACGAGATTCGAATTGCCGAATGGGGAAGGAAGATGAACAGTTTAAAATCCCCTCGAATCCGGCTTGCCGGATGTCACTAACCGACTAACCGGTTAGTGTCCAGAAGCTAGAAAGCAGAAAACAGCTTGCCGGATGTGTGATCCAGTTGGCCGGATAGCTTCCAGAATGTATCAAGACCGAATTCGGCTTGCCGGTTTGCATAACCGGCTTGCTGGTTGGTTTTGAGACAGAATGTGGGCTTCATGAATTCGGCTTTCCGAATTGACTTTAACCGGAAATCCGGTTATGTTCCAAAAAGGTCTTCACGCGAATCCGGTTTTCTGAATTTGAAGAACCGGTTGACCGGTTATGAGGCAGAGAGGAGGCTTAGCAAATCCGATTTTTCGGATTGATAATCCGATTATCCGAATATTGACCCGAGAGCAACCAAAGATAATTCGACTCACCGATTTGTAAAATCCGGTTATCCGGAATTTGTCCCGAGAGAAATCAATAAGAAAATGGTTTTCCAGATGAGAGGAAGTGATGTACCAGTTTAGGCTTGGAAAACGTTTTGTCCCTAATTGAATATTGGCTAGCTCTTATACTTGTATTATACACACCATTTTATTTTTGGCTTTTTAAATTGATTAATTTTAAATCATTTTAAGATTTAAAACTTTTCAATAAGCCATTTAATGCATGAAACATAAAATCATAAAATTACAAGTATATCAAGCTATCTAATACATGAAGCATAAATCCATATAATAACAAACATATCAAGCCATGTAGTAAAACATAAATCAAGATTCAACATTCATTATTCCAAGCTCATGTCGTATCTTTATAAAATGCTCTTCGCTAAGAGGTTTTGTAAAGATATCCGCAAGCTGATTTTCAGTAGAAACAAATTTAATTACAACATCTCCTTTTTGAACATGATCTTTAAGGAAATGATGTCTAATTTCTATATGCTTAGTTCTAGAATGTTGAATGGGATTCTTGGAAAGATTTATAGCACTAGTATTGTCACATAAGATAGGTATTTGATCAAGTTTAATATCATAGTCTCTAAGGGTTTATTTCATCCAAAGAGTTTGTGCACAACAACTACCTACGGCAATATATTCTGCCTCGGTGGTTGAAAGCGCAACCGAGTTCTGTTTCTTACTAAACCAAGAGACAAGAGAATGGCCTAGGAAGTGACATGTTCCACTAGTACTTTTTCTATCAACCTTATATCCAGCAAAATCGGCATCCGAATAATAAGTTAAATCAATATGAGTTCCCCTAGGATACCAGAGGTTAAGATTAATGGTGCCAATCAAATATCGAAAAATGTGTTTGACAGCAAGCATGTGTAACTTTTTAGGACAAGATTGAAATCTAGCACACAAGCATACACTGAACATAATATCAGGCCTACTAGTAGTTAAGTAGAGTAAGGACCCAATCATACCTCGATATGTCTTGATATCAACTTCCTTACCTTTCTCATCTTTGACCAGCTTGATGGTAGTACTCATAGGAGTGCTTTTTGTCGTTCCATTATCATAGCCAAATCTTTTGAGTAGATCTTTCACGTACTTGGCTTGATTTATGAAAATTTCTTCCTCGTTTTGTTTGATTTGAAGTCCAAGGAAGTACTTCAACTCTCCCATCATACTCATCTCAACTCAAATTCTTTGCTCATACACGATGAAAATTCTCTACACAACAACTCATTAGTAAAACCAAAAATAATATCATCAATATAAATTTGAACAATAAGTATATCTTGGTCCTTATACTTAACAAATAAAGTTGTGTCCGCTTTTCCCATCGAAAAATCGTTATCCAACAAGAAGTTTTTAAGCCTATCATACCAAGCTCTGGGTGCTTGTTTTAGTCCATACAAAGCCTTAGAGAACTTATACACATGATCTGGAAATTTTTCATTTTCAAAACCAAGAGGTTGTTTCACATAAACTTCCTCCATAATATAACCATTTAAGAAAGCACTCTTGACATCCATTTGATATAAAATAAAATCCTTATGACATGCATATGCTAACAACATCCTAATGGATTCTAACCTTGCTACAAGTGTAAATGTTTCATCAAAATCAATTCCTTCTTCTTGGTTGTAACCTTGAGCCACTAATCTAGCTTTATTTCTTACAATCAGACCGGATTCATCCATTTTGTTTCTAAATACCCATTTAGTGCCTATAATAAATTGATGTTCTGGATTAGGAACTAATTCCCACACATTGTTTCTTTCAAATTGATTCAACTCCTCTTGCATAGCCATAATCCAAGATTCATCATTTTCCGTATCCGCAAAGGATTTTAGTTCAATTTGAGAGATAAATGCAGCATGCTCACATGTGTTCCTAAGAGATGATCTAGTTGTAACACCTCGTGAGGGATCTCCTAAAATTACATCCTTAGGGTGAGAAGAAACATACCTCCACTCCTTAGTGAGTGTTTAAGAAGTACCTTCATTTTACTCTGCATTTGTTTCTTCATGGTGCTCCTCTTGAATTCCATGTGGTGCATCTTTTTTGTTCTCAATTGATGCTTCTTCTCATTGTTCTTCTTCTGCATTATCATCAACAACTACTTTCTTCGTAAATGAGGGATTAGACTCATCAAATGTAACATGCATAGATTCTTCCACAACTAAAGTTCTTTTATTGTAAACCCTATAAGCTTTGCTTGAGTTTGAATAACAAAAAAAAAATGGCAACATCAAATTTTGGATCAAATTTACCAAGATTATCTTTTGTGTTCAAAACAAAACATTTGCATCCAAAGACTTTAAAATAGCCAATGTTAGGTTTTCTATCTTTCCAAAGCTCATATAGAGTTTTATTAAGATTAGGTCTAATCAACACACGATTCAAAACATAACAAGCGGTGTTGACGGCTTCAGCCAAAAAATACTTAGGCAAAGAATTTTCATTCAACATGGTCCTAGCCATTTCTTGAATAGACCTATTCTTTCTCTCTACAACTCCATTTTGTTGTGCAGTCCTAGGTGATGAAAATTGATATTCAATGCCAAAGTCATTACAAAAATTTTCAAATGCATGATTTTCAAATTCTCCACCATGATCACTTCTAATATAAGTAATAGAATAACCTTTTTTTCATTTTGAACCTTTTTATAGAAAATTTGAAATGCATAAATGGCATCATCCTTATTAGCTAAGAACAATATCCATGTGTATCTAGAATAAACATCTACAATTACAAATACATAAAATTTGCCACTTAAACTAGCATATCTAGAAGGTCCAAACAAATTTATGTGAAGTAATTGAAGTGGTTTTGAAGTAGAGACGTGATTCTTGCTTTCGAAGGAAGTTTTGATTTGTTTTCCAAATTGGCAAACTTCACAAATTCTATCTTTTTGAAATCTGATTTTTGGAAGACCTTTAACCAAATTATTTTTCACGATTTTTTAAATCAAATCCATGCTTGCATGACCTAATCTTCTATGCCACAACCAACCATCATCATGCAATGCGGAGAAACATTTATCATTTGTTGATGCACAATCTATATTAATGGTATAGACATTAACACATCTATTTCCTACAAACAAAACTTTCCCATCACATGCATTCTCAATAACACATTTTGATTCATCAAAGATAACTCTATATCCTTTATCACATAATTGATTAATACTAAGCAAGTTGTGTTTCAAGTTTTCAACCAAACACACATTTTCAATGAGAGTAGAGGATATATTACCGACATTTCCAATGCCAATGATTTTTCCTTTTGAATTTTCTCCAAACGATACATCTCCACCATTTTCGATCTTAGTAAAACTTGAAAACCAAGAATAATTCCCTGTCATGTGTCTTGAACAACTGCTGTTCAAGTACCACTTATTCTTCTTCTCCTTTAAGCCCTGTAGAGAAAATCTCAAGTTTTAGGTACCCAAACCTTTTTGAGTCCTTGAGAGTTAGCAATGGTTCCTTTCGGAACCCAAACACATTTCACACAATAGTATGCATTTCTCTTCACTGCACATATATTTTTCATATGACCATCTTGATTACAATAATAACATACAACTTGATTGTTAATAGATGTATTCTTCACAAAATAACTCTTGTAAAATTTTTGTTTCAAATTTGGTTTATAACCAATGCCTCCTTTATCAAATACACATTTTTGTGAGTTTAGCAAGTTGTCCAACATCTTTTGCCCATTTGTGAATTTTAGCACAATTTCATTTAAATCATTGCTCTTCTTTCTAAGCATTTCATTTTCATTTTTCAAGTCATTCATGTGTGACTCTAAGTGCTCATGTGGAGTGCTAGAATTCTCAAATAATGCAATGCTATCATGCAATGTTTTATTTTCTAATTTTAGGCATGTAATCTTTGAACTAAAAGATTCATTTTCATTTTTAAGTTCTATCATCTTTTTTTTAAGACATATATTCTTTTTACCAATCTTCATTAACTCATCATGCAAATCCTTAAGGGCATCATGTAATTGATCATATGTAGGAAGAACACTTACCTCATCAAGTTCATCACATGATTCTTCCCCAAAGGCCATGAGAGCTAAATTTGTCATTTCTTATTACTCACTATCATCACTTGTTTCCTCATCGCTATCATCCCATATGGCCACCATAGCTTTCTTCTTGAGTTTGTTGAGAAGAGGACATTTTGGTCATATGTGTCCGGGCTTCTTGCATTCATAACAAGTGATCGGCTCTTTCTTCTCCTTCTTATTCTTGTAGCCTCTGAACTTTCTCTGCTCATTATTTTTCTTGTAAAATTTTCTGAATCTTCTAGCCAACATTGCCAACTCCTCATCATCCATTTCACTTTCCTCATCACTCTCATGTTTCGAAGCCTTGAGAGCAATGTTTTTCTTCTTTTCCTCATGCCTTTTTTCTACTACCAAATCTTCTTCATATGAAATGAGAGAACCAATTAAATCATCAATAGGTAATACATTTAAATCTTTGGCTTCCTCAATGGCAATCTTTTTTTGTCTCCATTCCTTAGGTAGCGACCTAATGATTTTCTTAACTTTCTCGCTATTTGAAAAGGTCTTTCCTAGGGCTCCTAGAGTGTTCACTATGTCCGTAAATCTAGTATGCATAGAGTACACATTCTCATTTTGTTCCATTTAAAATAATTCATATTGTCGAGTGCACCTACTTATTTTAGATTCTTTCACTTGGTTCGTGCCTTCATAGTCAACTTCAAATTTGTGCCAAATTTCATTAGCACTTTCGCAACTAGACACTTTATGAAACTCTTTCTTATCTAGTGCACAAAACAAGACATTCATAGCCTTGGAATTTAGAGAAGCTTTTCTCTTTTCGAATTCATTCCATTCCCGTGAAGGTTTTGGAATATCTTCCCCGGTTTCATTTTTAGTCAAAGGCATGAAAGGACCATCATTAACGATTTCCTAAATTTCATAATCTAAGGCTTGCAAGTAAATTCTCATCCTAGTTTTCCAATACGGGTAATCGTTTCCATCAAAGTAAGGTGATCTAATGGTGGACTGTCCTTCCCTAAATGTGGAATCATATTGAGTTGCCATTGATCTTTAGCTCTAGACGGTTAAGTCTAAATAAGAGCATCGTGCTCTGATACCAAATGAAATATAAGTGTGCAATCCAAGAGGGGGATGAATTGGAAATTTAAAACTTATCCTAACAAATCCACACAACAAGCAATCTAATGTCTTAATAAAAAATGAAAACAATAAGTTCAATAAAAGCACAATAACAAATGAGTGAGGGAGAAGAGAAACAAACACACGAATTTTTACGTGGTTCGGCAATCCCCGCCTACGTTCACGCCTCCGAGCGATCCAAGCTTAAGGATTTCACTATCCAAGCCTTTCCAAGGTTTCAACCGTTTACAATTGACTTCAAGGTGTCAACGAACCCTTACAACAAAGAGATTATCTCTCAATCTCTTCACTCAAGTGTCTCACACACTCAAACTCTTACAATTAAGATGAAGAAATGAAGGTTACAACAAAACTCACTCAAAGAGTAGATATTCAAAAATGAAGAACAATATATGATTCAATATTTTGTGATTTGCAAATTGAAAGCTCAAGATATCTCGTGTGCTTTTTGTTTATGCTTGCTAGAGAGCTTGAAAATGAGTTGGATTTGAGTTTATATAGTTTGAACTCAAAAACTAGCCGTTATGCACATTTTTGTCGTAACCGGCTTGATGTTTAGGAACCCGGTAAGCCGCTTTTATATTACTGTTAAGGCAAAAATTTGAATTTCAGAATATCCGGCTTGCCGCTTGAGAAATTCGGTAAGCCGTTTATGCTCCAGAAGCTTACTAACCAAAATCCGGTTTACCATTTAATCATATCCGGTAAGCCGCTTGCTACAGTGACTGCTACAGTGAAATATTTTTTTAATTTATAGTTTGACCCCAAAACTTTATAAAACTGTATTATGGCCCAAACGTTATGAAAGTTTGTAAATAGGTCCAATTTCAGAATTTTAAATAATGCTTTGTCAATCCCAAAAATTTTTGAAATTATGATTTCGCTCAAACTATGTGAAATTATAGAATGACCCAAAAATATTTAAATAGTTTCAAATAGGTCCAAATTTGAAATTTAAAACACTATCAAAGATTTTAAAATACTTTCCTTTTAGTCCAAAATACTTTAATTCCATAACATCATTTTCTTATTATAAAAGCACAATTCATAAATCTTTACTTAATCAATACATGTGGTTTGTTATCATCAAAATCAATATTTATAGCCATATATGCTAACATCATCTACATATAGAATGAGATATATGTATAGACTATCCTTGATTATTTTATAGTAAACACAACAATCATAGTTGCATCTAACAAGCTCATGCATTTGCATAAATTCATCAAATCTAAGATACCACTGCCTAGAAGACTGTTTAAGCTCATAGAGAGATTTTTTCAGCTGACATACATGGTATTCTTTCCCAGGAAAAACATACCCTTCAGGTTGGGACATCAGTATCTCTTTCTCAAGTCTTCCATGTAAAAATGATGTCTTGACATCGAGTTGATCAAGCTCCATGTCTTGGACAGCAGTTATGGCTAATATCACCGTAATAAGGGCATGTATGACCACTGGGGAAAATACTTTTTTAAAATCTATCCCTTCCTTTTGTGTATAACCCTTAGCTACAAGTCTAGCTTTAAATCTTCTTGGTTCAGATCCACTCAAGCCCTCCTTGATTTTGAATATCCATTTACACCTAACCACTCTCCTGTCTTTAGGCCTTTTAACCAGCTCCCATGTCTTGTTTTTATAGAGTGAAGTCATTTCTTCTTCCATAGCTCTCTGCCATTCTTTTTTTAATAAGCTCTGAGTTGCTTCTTTAAAGCTTTTTGGTTCCTCATCATCAATGTCATTTGCAGTTGCCAGGGCATAGCCAATGAGATATGCATATCCAAATCTCTTTGTAAGTTTGACCTACCTTTTCTGTCTATCTCTTGTGAGTTGATATTCTTGAATTTGTCCCTGAGAACTTGACTGTTCTTGTCATAATTCTATGTCTTCTTCTTGTTCATCAACTCCACCTAAATCTGCAGCTTCAGTTCTGTTTTTAAATAGAGAATGTTGTACCTCAAGTTCCAATCTATCTTCTAATATGGATTTTCCAATTTCATCTTCAGTCGCTTCACTATTTTTAACCAAACCACCTTCATTAAACACTACATCTATGCTCACTATACATCTAGGTGGATTAAGATTTGTACACTAGACTTTAAAACCTTTTACTCCTTCTGGATAGCCTATGAACACACCGTTCAAGGCCTTGGGAGCAAGTTTACCTTGACTAATGTGAACATAGGCTGGACATCCAAAAGCTTTCAAAATCCCATAGTTAGCAGGTCTCCCATACCACATTTCAAATGGTGTTTTGAAATTAATAGCAGTTGAGGGGCTTAGATTTACCAGATAACATGTTGTAAGTAAGATTTATGCCCACAGTGTCTTAGGAATCTTACTCTGAATCAACATGCACCTTACCTTATCCATAAGGGTCTTAATCATTCTTTCAGCCAATCCATTTTGTTGTGGGGTCATCTTTACTATTCTATGTCTTGCAATACCTTTATTAGCACAGAAACTGTCAAAAGGTTGGTTGCAAAATTCCAGACCATTATCTATTCTCAGTTTCTTCAACCTCTGCCCTGTTTGGTTTTCGACCAAGTGTTTCTATTCTTTAAACTTTTCAAATACCTGGTCTTTGTTCTTCAAAACATACACCCAGACTTTCCTAGAGAAGTCATCTATAATGGACAAGAAATATCTATTACCACCCAGTGATATATTTTGAGCTGGCCCTCACATATCAGTGTGTGCATAATCTAGTCTTCTTTTTGCCTTCTGACTTGATCTCTTGAAACTACCCCGTGAAGACTTCCCTAGAACACAGACTTCACAAAATTCCAACTTCCCAATCTTGTCAGAACCAAACATACCCTGATTTTCTAGCTCTTTTAGGTCTTTCTCACTTATGTGTCCAAATCTTAAATGCCATATTTTGGTCTTATCTTCAGTATGCTTTTCTAACACACCAGCCTTTCTAGATATCGCCTTCCCATCTAAGATATAAGCCAAATTCTTCCTAGTCCCCTTCATGACCAGATTTGAACCATTTAACACACACAATTGTCCATATTCAAGCCTAATTTTACACTCAATTTGATCCAGAATTCCAAGAGCGATTAGATTCCTTTTCAAGTCTGGCACATGCCTAACTTGCTTAATCACTCTAATTGAACCATCATGTAACCTAAGGCTGACATTTCTAATTCTAATGATTCTATAGATTGAGTTATTTCATATCATTACTCTACCACCATCAATTTCTTGATATTCAGTACAGTAAGTCTTAACAAGACACATATGAAAAGTGCATCCAGAGTCTAGAAGCCATTTACCTTTTTGGATGTTTTCTGTTGCACCACACACACCAGCAGACTCATACCCTTCTTCTTCAACTACAGCTGTATCTCTATTCTGATTTCTTGAATCTTTGGGCTTGCTTTTCTTTTAGGGCAATCTTTTTTTAAAATGGCCCTCTTTATGGCATTGAAAACACTTCAAGTTTTTATTTTTGTTCTTTTGATTCCCTTGTTTATTCTTCTTGTCAGTCTTGAACTTTGCTGTCAATCTTTCACTCATACTTTTCTCTAGGTGAGTTTGCTTTTCTTGAAGCTCCCTTGTATTTAAAGCAGATTTAACTTCATCAAGTGTCAAAGTTTGTCTACCATACATCAGTGCATCAACAAGATTCTCATAGGATGTTGGTAATGAACTGATCAGTAAGAGAGCCTGCCCTTCATCATCAAAAGCAGCATCAATGGTTTCTAGTGTGTCACATACCTTATTAAACTCATCAATGTGTTCCTCCAGAAAAGATCCCTCTACCATTCTCAAGGTAAACATTCTCTTTTTAATGTAGAGTCTGTTTGCAAGAGACTTGGTCATGTAAAGGCTTTCAAGCATGGCCCATAAACCAACCACAATCTTTTCTTTAGCCACTTCCTTTATTACTGAGTCACCAAGACTCAGAATTATAGCACTCCTTGCCCTCTTGTCAATCTCAACAACTTCTTCTGGAGTCTTGGATGATGAAACCCCTTCACCATCCTTACTGTTTTCAAATTCAATTGCATCTCCCAATCCCTGAGTGATCAATAAGGCTTTCATTTTAATTTTCCACATATTGAAATCATTTTTGCCTGTGAACTTCTCTATATCAACCTTGGATGACGCCATACTTGGATCTGATCACAAGATACAGTGGCTCTGATACCAATCGTAGTAATTAGTTTGTTCTTAATCTTTAACAAAACTAATCACTGCCTAAGATTTCCTAGACTAAATCAATGCAAGTTGCACAAAACCAAAAGATCGAAATATATTTATCCAAGAAACATAAACAAACAAGAATCAAAACAAAACCAGACAACCAAGAAACCAAAAGATTTACGTGGTTCAGCAGAGCACAGAGTACTCAGCTTAAATCCACGGGAGAAGCCTTTGACGAGCTTTATTGATTCATAAATGGAGATTAGTATAGAGCCTTATACAAGATTCTATAGAGAACAAGATGGCACTTTCTCTCTACTAGAACTCTCTCTACAAAACTCTCGAATTGATTCTGAATTAACCCTCATCAACAGCCTTTATACCATGTTTTAGTAGCTTACTTGATTTCCAGATTGTTCAGTTTGTTGACACGTGGTTAACTAACTGATTTCAGCCTCCAACATGTGCTTCCTCACGTGGTTACTTAAGTTGCTCTTGAGACGCGCTACAGTCACGTCGTTTTGGTGGATTCGTTTTCTGTTGTAAGCAACTGAGCAGCAAGTAAGTTTTTAAAGCAGCTAAAGCTTTAAACGTTGTCGTATCTGGAAATCAAATTGATTCATTTGCCAGCTTCATAGTAATTGAATAATAATAATATACGTAAAAAAGTGTTCTATACAAGAATGACAGCCTATTAGATTGTTTTCTCAAGAAGAAACTGTTGAAATGTGTCCTGTTAAACCTTTTAATAAATGTTTGTTAAAAGAAGTGAAAAGAGTAATGACAAAAACTTAGTTGCATTTAGGGGTGGCAATATGAGTCAGGATTCGTTTATTCGATTCGATTCGATGTTAATTAAATGGGTTTGTGTCTGAAAAAATTGATTTGTTTAATAAATGGGTGAATTCGATTCGATTCGCTAATTAAACGAATCGAATCTGGGTTTGAACATATTGATTCATTTATTCATTTAGGATTCGTTTAATAAATAGGTCATAAATGAATAGAATATAGGTCAATTCATTTAAAAAAGATTTATTATTCATTTAATTAAATTACTTTTTTTTGTTAAATTTATTTGAAATTTTTTAAAATTTGAAGGTTATTTGTATTATTAAGGATTTGTAATTTGGTACTTGGATGACTATATATTGAATCCTAAAATATGGTTTGGGTTATTTGTATTTTGTTGTAGGATATTAAATTTGTGGCTATTTTATATTTTATTTTGCATAATTTTTGTTTATTAATTATATTTTTCTAAACAAATTGTAAACGAATCCTGATTTGATTCGATTCATTATGGATTCGTAATAGGATAAACGAACCTAGATTTGATTCGATTCATTTATTAGTTCTACTAAGCGAATTAAATGAATCTAACCGAATATTCATTTAATAATCAAATCAAATCTGAATCCTGAAATTTCAATTCATTTAATAAGCGAATCAATAGAACTTTGACCCAATTCATTTACGATTCGATTCGAATTCGATTCGTTTATTCGTTTTGCCACCCCTAGTTGCATTGTCGACACAAGTAATATAATGACGAGCAGAGTATCATCCCATAGAGATTATGTAATCTATTAGCTATTGAAATTGTTCTAACCTTGATTTATTTGAACAATCAATTAAGAAAATTTAAATTTAGTTTAAAAATAAATTAAAATAAAGCAACTAAAAACTAAATAAAAGATATAAGCAATAATAGATATTACTGGGAGATTAAGACACTAGGTGATAATCAATCCAATCTAATCCTCCACCTATGCTACTAAAGTTATCACCAATGTTGACATTGAATTTGCCTAACCTATTCAAAACTCTCTCTCGAGTAATATAAAAAAATAAGCTTATATATTAACCTACTAGTCTCTATGTGAATTTAAATATGTTAAGATGTATTAAGTTCTATGGAAATTCTCAAATAAAACTGTACGAATATTGAAACATTTATGTCTTTCATTCAATTTATAGCATCTATTACACAGAGTAAAAACACATAAATCTACTCTTGCTCTCATTACGTATCCTCAAACCATTCAAATATTAGCCATATATTTAAAAGAATAAAATTGCACGAATCGTATTAAAACATTTCTGTCTTTCATTCAATTTATGACATCTATTACACAGAGCAAAAACACATAAATCTACTCTTGCTCTCATTATGTATCCTCAAACCATTCAAATAATAGCCATATATTTAAAAGAATTAACCGTAATACACTTAATCATGATATAATAAACTAAAGTAAGTTTTCTGGAAATATTTTTCATCTGCAAACTAATGTGTTTCTTAAAGGATATGATAAATGATTTTCTTTATTATTTTTTAGTATAAATACGTGAGAGTATTTAAGTTGAAAAATAATTTAGAATTAAAGTACGTTCAAAATACTTATGTACATGTGTATAACGTTTGATTTAAATTATTAAAAATACCCTTTCCCTCCAAATACAGAGACAAGTAAAAAGATACAATTATAGAGATAAAGTTATAGATATTCGATTACATAGATACAGTATAGAGATATAGCTAAGATAGAGGCCATTGAGATTCGTCTAAGGACACACAGGGCTTTGGACTGTGTACTTAGGTGCTTTTTTCCTTTGGGAGCTATTTTGCATGCAATATGATGAGATATGATAAGATATATGAGATGACATGTCATCGGTCAATCAGTTGTAGCTCTAGGTATGATAGTACACATTTGGTATGTTATTCACTGCCCCTATGAGGTCCGGGTATAACAAGATTATTTCCCTAAATACTTGTTTAGTGACAATTTTAAAATCGTTTGTGAGTGTGTGCGTGCATGCGTGCGTGTGTGTGTGTGTGTGTATTCTCTTTCTTGATATGATTCTCGTGATTAATATGTACAGAGTTATACCTTTTAATGCTAGTTACCTCATTTAAAGTTTAAACATTTTACTTATGTTTTACATATAGTTTGATGTTGTATATTGCAATAATATAATTATTTTTAAAATAATTTTTTTAAATCTATTATCACTCGCTAAGTTTTATAGTAACCTCGTTTTACTATATTCACCCCCTATTCCCCATTTCTCCCCCATCTCCTCATGCACAGTACACTAGTTGACCCAAAAATTATAGTTATTTTGAGTTTTGGCCACATGATGGTGCTATGAGACGTAAATGATATTATTAGAGCATTTTGATCATCTTATTTTGGATTGTATAATTTTATTACAATTTGATAATTATGAATGTTTAATCTATGTTGGCATTAGCTATAATATACTCTTTTGATACTTTGTAGATATTGGGTGATATTTAGATGATCATTTTTATATATTATTTATATTGATGTGTGGTATTACAGTTAAAAAGGTTGAAGAATGAAGTTAGCTGAATATTTGATTATTTAGGAGTGATTATTTTACATATTTGCATGTTGAAAATGTAAAAGTATATCAAGACTAGGCTGAATTTTCAGCAGAATCCTCATTGATAAGTTTATCTAATCATGTGAGATGAAACTAGATAGACTCACTATTAGAGTTCAAGTGGGTCGTCTCAACTATTAAAAGTTACATCTCTAAGAACTACAAAATAATGCAAAATTATAGGTTTCTTTCACTATTGATGAAGATGGAAATAGAAGAAACAACGTTGAAGAGATAAAATAGGAGTGTAAAACAAGATCAGGATTCTCTCCTAATTTGATCAGGTATGGCACAAATAACTCCACTACTGGTTAGTAGTTAATAAAAAAAAAGTTACATCTTATTTACACACTACCATTAAAAGACACATGGTACGAGATTTTTAAAAGTTTAGTAGAGCTCAAATTAAGAGAAGATCATATTCATTAAAACAAAGATTATTAAAAGATTTATTACACCTAAAACAATCTAGCTGATTCATCTTCCTTTAGTCCAATGGCTAAGAAGTTGTGTAATTTTAAGGGACCATGGATCCCATATAGTTTCATACATTTTGTAAGTTCAAATTTGCGAAATGCAGGAAGCAAAACTACTTCGAGATAAATAAAATTTATATGATTCTTCATAAATAATTAAGAGAAAACCGAGGAAAGTGTATTAATTAAAGAAATTAATTATAAGCTGTGACCTTAAGATTTTTTTTTTTTAATCTGCCAACCGAATTTTACGTGCAATTAATGAGCCTAAAATAGTAGTTGAGTAACATATATTTAAGGGAGTCAATTGATAAAAACTATACACTTCATAAAGTGGTTCTAGGCCTACATGTGGCTCCCGTCACCGAGTCTTCAAGGGAAGCAGAAGAAAATTCTGAATGGATCTTTTGAGTACGCTTCTTTTTTGTACTTCAAAATAAAAAAATTCATAAAAATCCTCTTATATTGCCTAGAAATTCGATTTTGACTTGGAGGTTGATTCATGATCGAATTACTACGAATGAAAATCTCAAAAACCGAGGCATGGTTTTTGTTTCTGCTTGTCCTCTTTTTTCTTTTATTTGCGGGGAGAAAGCCTTGTGTGTCTTTTTCCATTTTGTATATGCTCCCTGTATTTGAAATTGGTTATACAAAATGTTTGAGATTGACATTCCTATGGTTTCTTTTATCCTTTCCAAAAAATTCAAGTCTCGAGATTATAACATCTGTTTAACTATATGTTTGTATATTGTCAGAGAAATTTGGAGAATCGCCAATTCCACTCGTTTTGGTAATGGTGACATGAAGTAAAGAGACCCTCCCATTACCAAAGCTAGTAGAATTGGTGATTCTCCATATTTCTCTGATAATATACAAACACATAGCAAAACAGAGATTATAAACTCGAGACTTACATCTTATGGAAAGGATAGAAGAAACCAAAGGAGAACCTACCGCAAACATTGTGACAAACAATATTCCAAATACACGGAGCCTATGCACAATGGCAGAACACATGCAAGGCTTTCTCCTCACAACTAAAACAAGAAAAAAGAGAAGAATCCCCATGCCACGGTTTTTGAGATTATCATTCGTAGCATGAATGAGGACTTCAAACTATTCGCCAAGAAACAGGGAGGGAAGCTCCTGTAAGTGGGTAAATCCCGGACCAACTCATCCTTGCCTTGCAACTTTAAGAACAAAGCTAAAAGGTATAATTCTTTTATGTACGCCAGAAAATATTCTTTATTCAAACTAACTAGTTAATTTTTACAATAAGGCTTTGAATTCTTTTTCAAAATAATGGCATAGTGGGGGCAAATTAAAGGTTAAAATGGAGTACTAGGGCCAATTAGTGTAGAAACTGATCTAGATGAACCTTGAATGATCAAATAATGAACATGCAAATGACATTAGCAATTAGAGTTGTCATAAATATATGCCCCGTAGCCTTTTACAAAATGATCATCAATTCATCACACTGCAAAACAAATAACTGATCTGCGAGTCATTGTAATTCATTTGAATTTTCCAGCTACGATCGAGCTGACAACATCATACAAATACACTCTTGATGGAGAGATCCCATTATTTGTGTGTCCTAGCACATTGAAACTGTGGGAAAGCATATCTCTACTGTTAAATCTTGTTGATGATGAATTAATGGCTACTAAAAGTTTACAAAGTTAATAAATGAATAACATATGACAGAGTTATGGTCTAATTTTTATGTGTGTGTTTTATAATTTCTTTTGTGTTGATCCTCCTTTAAGGTGATTCGCTTGTACACTCCGTAGCAAATTTCACTCTCTCAATATTTGAAAGTCCAATTAGCTTTGGGCTAGGTGGAAGAATTCCTGAGAGGGTATTACTCGAAAGGCTAAGTATATTCAATGTTGAGATGTTGAAGATTGTATAGGGGACAACACCAATTAGGCTGTTTTGATCAGTCCCCAAATTATCTAGATTACAAAGATTACCGATTTCATGTGGTATTTTACTTGCAAACAAGTAAATATTTATAGATTTGATATTCTAAGTTTTGAATGATCTCAGATATTTCTAATGAGTAATTTCGTCTACATACATTTATTTTATAAAGAACTATGCACATGTAGTACTCAGGTTTGTTATATATAAAATTTTCTTTTAGTAACCAGGATTTGGATCAATTATCCAGTTAATTTATGCATTTAAAAAAAATAAATTGAAAACTGTCTATAGTGTACTTCTGTCATAATAGAGAAAGGAATGCTTTGAATATTATTTTCAATAATATAATAACCAAACTAATCATTTACTATTTAGCCTAAACAGTGGAGACTAAAAGGGCATTTACCCTCAACAATAAGTTAAAACTTAACGTTTGGGAGTGGTTTGGTTTGATGGCAGGTACGTAACGATCAAGTTATTGAAGCCGCGATTGAGTGACGTGAGCCAATATCTCTTGGTACATGTACAGTGAATTAATTAAATGACAAAGAAATACTACTAGGCTCTTTACAGTGTCACAAATTGTTTGGAACTGGACCAGTGAATTGATTATAAGACGCAAAATCATTTAAGGGTTGAAAGGCCTCAACACATGTCAATTGTCATCGGGCAAGCTACATAGTGAGCTATTATTTGAAAACTCCATACCAGTTATATAAAAGAAAGATCGGAGATAGGGCCACGGCTAAGTTACGGATTCTGTAACTAATTGGTCGCTAATCTAATTGGTTGGATTAAGAGTCAGAAATTGGACGGATGTTAATTCATTTAAATAAAAAGAGAAGTGTTGGGTCTAGTGGCAACTAATACTGTGGGTTAATCAATTTATATATCTCTCAATACATAAACTTCATGTCCACATGCCTATAAAAGCTCCTTTAAAATAAAATAATTATTTTGTTTATAAAAGTTTTAATATTAAAAAGCTGGCAACAAATCAAAGGGTGATGATATATGTCTCTCCCCTATTGGTAGTTAGATTTTACTTTTATTTAATTAGACTTATATTTAAATGTTTTAAATAATAAAATTAGAAAAATTATATGAAAAATTAAATAAATTGTGTCATGTCTAATCTTTATTTGTCTAAAATTTACAAACTTTACCCATAGAGATCTCACATAAGCATATATATGTTTGTTTTAAATTTTAAGAAACTTTTTTTTCTCTTTTTTCAAAACATCAGGGAACCAAAACATCCTTGTCCCAAAATAATATACTGCAAATAAAAAACATCCGTATTTTAAAGTATTAAAATTTACATTAAACTTTATGACTCATTCCAATGAGATAAGTGAAAAATCTGTATACTCACCTCACCAGCGAGTGGCGTGTCATGCTGATTGTCATTAGCCTACTAACACGTTTGGATAACTTTATAATTATTGTTATGATGACCTATTTGCACTTCAACAAATATTTTAAATACTTATAATTTATTAATATATTATATAACTGAATTACCCATGATGTAAAATTTTGCCATTATACACAATAGACTTTTATTACTTTTGACAACATCTAACTCATCCACCGAAACAACAATCATATTTCCCTTAATCTTAAAAATTTCTCTCTACATAAAATCTAATACTTAAAAAATTACTTAAAATCAATAAAGATTCTCAATTCTAACCATTGGGACCTTATTGCATTTATAATTCATTCCTGTACTAATTTTCTGGTGCATTTAATTCAATGGTAGAGATAAGAAACAAAATTTATTCTCGTATGATTACATTCATTTCTCGTGGATCTCCTGCCAAGTTAGAGACAATAACTATGTGGCAGTGACTGGAATATTTATAGGAGAAATCGTTTGAAAAAATGAATGAGTCATGATTATTTAATTATATGGACCAGGAAGCAAATGTTGACATTTGGAAGGGAGTGTAAAGTAAAATTTGATTTTTTTTCAAAATTTATTAAAGGATGTACCCTAATTTATATTACCCCTTTTTATTCATAATTTATTTTACATTTCACAAATTACAATAATATAAGAGCCCAATATGGCACCTTCGATATAATTACCACATTCGATAAAATTGTAACTACGAAAAAATTAATAATTGGCTCTCATTAGATATCAAGCGGGGTTTAAATAGCTCTTACAAACTTTTGAACTATTCAATCAATCAGCAACCGATCTCATTTCCTTTGTTACCGGATGCAAACCAGGTAATTCAATTTTCACCCAAATGTTAACGCTACACGTGGCAAGGTCCGAAGATTGGAGCAAGGATAGTCCTATCAACGAGTTGTTATTTAGCACTAACACTTCCAATACTAGAGGTGGCTAACGGGTCGTGCCGTGTCGGCCCAGACCCATCAAGGAAAAGTCAACACGTGTTCGTGTTTGTGCCATGTCTACTATGCATTTTGTGCCATGCTGTGCCGTGCTGTGCCTATTTTTTTTCTTAGGCCCAGCACAGCCCATGTGCCGTGCTCACTTGTGTTATGCCGTGGGCCGTGTTGTGTCGTGCCTAGGAAAAAAAAGTCCACTAAGCTTTTTTTCTTTTTTTATTTTTTTTTAAAATCCATATTTAATAATAATAAATTAATAATAAAAAATAATAAATTCAAATTTAATAGAATAAAAAATTTAAAACTCAAGTTCATATTCAATAACAATAAATTAATAATAATAAGAGAATGTATTATTAGTTACTAAATTTGACTTTATGGTATTAGAATTCATTTTTAGTACTTAACAACAACGATAATAATACTTTTTTTAAGGGTTAACTTAATTGTTAACTTTAAATTGAAATTACATAGAGTCATATATCATAGTTTCTAATAATATTAATACACATTTATAAAATCATGATATTCATAATTTTATTTATTAAAATCATGATATCAATTATTTATTTAATAAATTATAAACATAAATCAATTATAATTTTTTTTAACTAAGAATTAAATAAATTTAAAAAACTTGAGCTAATATAATATATTAAAACATTCAATTTCAAGTTATTTATAAAATCATAAAATTTTAAGTTTACATTCATTAAAAAATGAAACGTACTTTTTCGCGTGCCATATTTTGGCTCATCTCTAATCGTGCCGTGCCGCATGCTCTACCGAAACATGCTCGTGCCTAAAATTCTAGGCCCGGCACGACCCGCGTGTCATGTCGTGCTGTGCCGCACGCTCTACCAAAACGTGCTCATGATGTGCTGTGCTGTACGAACACGTGTCGTGCCCGTGTCGTGCCTCGTGCCGTCTACCCCATTGGCCACCTCTATCCAATACTACAAATAAAAGTTCATCCTCTATTTTTTTCATTTCTTCTTTTTGTAAAATCAAACTTAATAAAATAATTGTAAGTAAAACGTCCATATTTTAGAAATAGATTTTTTTAATCAACAATAATCTAATAATTGATTGTTTAGTTTACATACTCTTGTGAATTAAAAAATATTATTTTGGTAACAGCCTGGGCTCAACAACTAACTAAATATTATTTACTTTGGGTGCACAACCTATCACGATTTCATTGTTAGGCTTTGCAACCCAAAACGCATCTAGTTAGTTAAGAAAGTCCATGACTTATAAATCAATCTAAAAACTCACTCGCTAGTAATATGAGATATTATATACTTCGCTCGTTGAGGACCACACATCAAATACCAATATTGTAATAGCTTGGGCCATATAACCAAGTAGATATTATTTACTTTGGGCACATAGTCCGTCATTGTTTTGTTAATAGGCTTTGCAATCCAAAATGCATCTACTTATTTAAGAGAGCCCATAACTTATAAACTAATCCAAGAACTCAATCACTAGCAATGTGAGATATTATAATTTTATTTTTCATAGATTCCTCTAACTATATGATTTATAATATTTTATTTTTCTAAACCTCTTATTCTTGTTCTCAAGAAATTCTTGACCAACAGTTTTTTCCTAGGATTATGTATATATTTTTTTAATAATTAAACTAGAAGATAACATTAGTCGAGAATAAATAGTTGTATAGAGCAGTTATTTATCTTTTGTCCAAATATTAATTTAATAAACACGTATTTTTGTAATATAAGTATTTTGATAATAGCCCCACCAATTTCTCTTCTAACCATCTTTTTAATTAAGAATTTTATTATCAAAATAATTTTTATAAAATTACTTAATTAACCCTTTCTTCTCTTTTCATTCTTAATTCATCAATTCTCATCAATTCCTTCATATATTTTCTTTTATCTGCAAACAATTTGTTTCTTTGTAGACTTCATAAACTAAGATGGCAAAATACTTTATTCAAAAATGAATATCAATAAATTTTTACTAGCAATAAAAGTTAATGGATATCAAGAAGTTAATCTTTACCAATTATAAAAGCTAATGAATATCAAGAAAAAAAATTATTATATATAGAAAGCATGAATAGAGATTTTGATTTACTAAAAAAGTAAAAAATAAAAAATAAATGTATCTAAAAGAAAGGGAAATTGCGAGTTTAGTTTGTAGAATGAGGTAGTAGAAAGAGACTATACAATCGTCAGTAAAGAGAGAAAAAGGTTAATGATGGGCAATTTCTACATTTTTAAATTTTAAATTCTTAATAATGAATTTATATTTTAAAATCGGTGATGAATTTGATAGGCTCAAGTAGCCCCATACTTTATTTAAAAGTTGGTACAAAAAGCATATTTGTGGTTAAAATATCACAGTCCTTTAATTTTTTTCGAATCAATTATTATTCATATATTTTCATAAAACAATACCAACGTACAATTTTAAAGATAACAATTCAGATGATCGGGAAAGTGTTCTATTCAAAATTCATTCATTTGTATTAAATGTTCATACAATAAGAAAAATAAAATAAAGGTTGATTAATTGAGTTATTCAACTTTTTTAGTGTCTTAGGATTTGATCTTTGTATTTTAAAATTGTGTAAATAGCGGAGGGGCGGATGTAGCCAAGTGGATCAAGGCATAAGATTGAATGTAGCAAAATGCAAAATGTGTTTAATCATCTATTTCTTTATTATCGTTCATCGAAATATGACAAATTCAAAAATCTTGTTTTAGTACTAACAAGTGTTAAACTTCTGAAATGCCCAATTTATTAAAGGCTTGTGAAAACAGTGTGTCAAAAACCATCGATGATAGATTTAAGGATAAAATTATTATTTTATTATTTTGAGAGTTGACAGGTGACTGAATGAATATTATTTTTGGATTTTGGAGGGTCAAAAACAATGTCTAGGTGATAACCGGGACTATATTGGAGATGGAATTAAAAAATAGATATTTAATAGATGTTGAAATCTAATCTGGTCAGATATTCTTTGTTATGGTGCACCATAGTTGACTTTCTTAATTGACCGAGATATAATTGGATGACAGGTTGAGCTCAAGAATGGATGCATCGCTCCAGACCCTAGCCGACAATTTACATGGGCTTGACATATCTATTCAGGATTCGCGCCTCGCTCTGTGGGTTGACCTGACCCAAAACTCTTTGACTATTGTTGACCTAGCGTTGACCTGCATTGAGTTTTCATCTTGGCCGCTCCTTTTACTCCAAATCGACGCTCTTCCTTGTTCTAGAACATCAGCTCTGTGAATCCTTGATTTTTGATGGATTTAACGGCCTGGATTACTTCTCTTCATAGGTTTTCAAGGGACTTCTTCTTCATCCTAAGGCAGCCACCTCAAGAGAAAAAAATCAAGCATCTTTGCATAACCGAATTTGAAGATGATGATTGGAGGCTGGTTTTCTTTTTTTTAATAATTTAGTGAGCGACTTTAAAATTTATTTTTAAGCCCCAGATTTTAGAGAAATATTTTTAAGAATTAGAGGCTACAGTTTAAGTTAAGATTTTTGGGTGAGCGATTACTAGTTTATTTTTGGACTCAAAGAATCAAATAAGCCTCGATTTTCTTCTCTCACTTTTAGCTGCATGATCAAACTCATAGATTGTGATTTCTTTTAACTTGGTCTTGTTAAATTTGAGACTTATACTCCCACATCCATTTTTTATCTTTTTACTCTTATCTTATCTTTTAAGAAGATTTTGACGCTTGATACGCGCGAAGGAAGACTTGCGAGGACCATGAGAGTCAACGCAACAAGATTAGATGGGAGCGCTAGCTTATGGGTGCGATGCTTTATAAGTGTCATGATCCATTGTAAACTCACATTATTTTACAGTGAATTATTTCGTTCACATGTGGATATAATAACGTGTCGAGATTTTCACACTAGATTGTGAGGATCAAAGGTTTTTTTCGAAAAAATCTGTGTTGTGAATGTTTATTTATTTTGCTTGTTTATTTTATTGCCATAAATTGATTTTTATATAATTTGTTTAATTAGTGGTGGAAGTTGATTATTGGGAGTATTTATATTAAATATTTGTTGAGACAAAGTTGTTGGAAATTGTTGTTTTACATATATTGAGAGTGATAACAATTTTTGTTGTGATAATTGTGTGCTTAGTTGCATTTTTTATTATATCATCTCCATTCTAGAGAGCTTAGTATTTTTGAAAAAAAAAAATTCAACTTCACTACCCCATAATGAATTGTACAACACGCAATGAATCCGACTCCACAATTAAACGAAATAAACCAATATTTTTAACTAGTCATGCACTAAAGCGAAAAGGCTCAACCTCAGCAATGCCTACATCATCCAAATAAACACCGTGGGATAAACTGCAGCCATCACCGAACCACTGTGGTTTCGTATCACAGCTCCATGCCCCCACTACTCCCCCGTTGAACGTCAAAAGCTGCATCAATATTGAGTTTAAACCAGCCATCTCAAATCGTCATCCAAGCAAGCGAGCTCCACATGGCAATTATTCCACTAACTACCAACGAGCCAAATCACCCATATTATCACCTAATGTCACTGATTGTGAAATCATCAGCGTCACCAACTTCCCCCAAGCTCTACAGGTCTGTAGCCAAAGTTGCAAAATTAAAAGAATCTAATCCACCCTTTAATTAATTATTTTGTAAGGGTAAGAGGCACACTTGCGCATTCTATTAAAAGTTCATTGATATTCAACTACTGTCAAGGATATAAGTTCTAAAACTTAAAATAAACAGGACTTGTGGGTCAAAATTCATAAATATTTGGTGTTTTTATTTTATAACAGCAATAAAATCTATGAAAGACAAACCAATGGATTACTTACCCATTGGCATAGTTTGCCTTTGTTTAAAATTATAGGGGTCCATATAGAATTTGTATACAAATTTTCAATGAAATTATGAAACGTTGGCCACTAGGTCTATTTTTTTCTCCAGGTTTTGGCATCGATTTTCTTGTTAATAAATAAATATTATCCAGTGAAAAAATGTAGCAATTCAGAGCATACTTGTATATCGGTTCAAATGGCTAAATATTGGCAGTAGAATGGTTAAATTCTATTAGAGCCGGAAAGTTAGGCTAATTTAAACCAAACAAATTCTATTGCCGTCGACCAACCAACGCTGAAATACAGCAAACGCTACCGGCACACAGCAGCCTTTGAACCCTTTCCTCGTGTAACCCTATTATCTCAATTTGCTATTTACTCACAATCACACTTTTTCCATTGTTGGAGTTTTATTGGTATTTTAAAATACTAATATGTCTTACATTTGAGGAAAGTAAGGTAAACATTTTTATATTTAATTTGAAATGAGCATGTTTTTATATTTGATTTGAAATTAGTCATGTGTTTGATATAATTATTAAAAAAAAAACTCATTTTCACCAGGGTTGCATGCAATAACCCATTTCATCCCCTATTTTTAAAAAATAGTTCAAAACATCCTTCAGTTAATTCACTATTAGTTTAATGCTGTTTTTTTAATAATTTATTGAGAGAAAAATAAGATTTTCAATTAAAGTGATACAAACTATTTTAAAATAAAAATTTTACAAAATTAAATAACACTACAAAATATGCAAAATTCATTTTTTCTTTTCTTTTAATAAAGTCAACGATGATGTAGTTTGAAACATCCATTGAATAATTGCCTTAAGTAACAAACTATTGTTAACACGGACTCTTTAAATCATCGGAAGAAAAATTCAGAAATACCACCAATTTTTATGTGCTTGCATTGTGCTAAATATCTTCTTAATCTTCAACTCAACTCAAACCATTTCATCAAATTTGAGACTTAGAGAACTAAACACGTCTCTCATGCCGCATGACTCAGTGCACTAGTCAACCAAAAGTTTCAATATAAAAACACAAAAAATAATCGACGACGGGTGGATTATTGTTGTATAATTGTATAATTTGCACTAGTAATTTATTTCCATGCCACAAAAACTCATTTCTAATCACAGTTGCATCAAGCATCCTTGCTGCCATAGTAAACACGAGCGTAACTCATTTTTTTTTTTAAAGTAATGTTTATTGTCTACCATCATACCTTTTCTATCATTACAGCTTGTTGCAAAGATCAAAGTTCGGGAAGAGAGGCTTGGATTGATGAATCCTTGTACCTTTTTTGCCTTTTGGGGTAGGCTAACTTGCATAAATCCCTTGGTCGTGCACTGCAAGTTCGAAGGGGTGGAAAAAAAATAGAAAAGAACATATTTATAAGCAATATAAAGGTTAACAAAGTTATTAAAGAGAAAAAAATGATTAATAACCTATTGTGGGGTTGACGTTGATGATGATGCAACATTGAGGCATAATTCAACAGAAAAAAAAAATTAAATTATGAACATAAGAATATTGTACGAATTAAAAATGATAGTGACTTGTCCATAAAACCATAATGTACCTTTTTCTTTGCTGGACATCCTCTCTTGTCGTGGCCTAGTAGATTACATTGTTTTCTTCTTCAATCCTTCATTGGCTTCCCTTCTCCTGTTAACCTTTGGCCTGCCAACTTTAGCATGCTTTACTGAAGGCCCAATAGCTTGGGCATGTCAACTCTTGGCCAATTACATTGGTCTGGAATCGGATATATGGTATCCAAGTATGTCAACATATAAAGGTCTCTAGTAAGAGTCTCTTGTCAGCTGGTTTCACGATCTGAATCATGCAAGCCATTGCATGTTTGCATGGCAGACCACATATTTGCCATCCTTCGCATTCACAGTCAAACTGCTTTATGTCTACAACATAAGTCCTTTCCTTATCAGGTGCATCATCCTCCAACACCTGATAATGTATTACTTGCTTTTAGCATCTACAAATTCCTTGAAGATTTAGCAATTTTTACTAATTTCTTATGCATCCTTGAAGGTAAGTTAGAGTCCCAATTAGCAGCATGTTCTCTTCTTCTAATAAATCATTTCATTAGCTTCATCCTAATGTACTCCAGCAAATCAATAATTGGCTTCTTTCTATATTCACTAAGCACTCCATTCCATGATTCTGTTGTGTTATTTGTAACATGATCAGTTTTGAAGAAAAAATCCAATGTATGGCATGCCCAAGTACTTGGATCATTATCTATAAGCGATTATATACAGCGGGCTTCAAATCATGGATGGCAGCCATTTCTTTTTCAAAGTCAACTCGATTAGTTGCTCTAGCAGCTTTCCAGAATGAACCTCTAAACTCCTCAGCAGAATACACCATTTAAAGTTTGCATATATATTCCTTGCACAATATCTCAAGGTAGATCTCAGAAAAACAAATTGAATTGCTTGAATTAGACCTTTTTGTCTATTTGATATTATAGTTAAAACCTTCTCATTTTGAATGTTCATATGCTTTTCCAACAATCCCAAAAACTGTATCCAGTTATCCTTGCACTGAACTTCACATCTGCAAAATGCTAAAGGGAATATGTCATTGTTGGCGTCCAAAGGAACAGCAGATAGAACAAAAATCCTTTTAAAAATGCTTGTGTATCTTGTAATTCTTGTTGAATCTTCTCTGTTGCACCGTTATTTTTTGTAAGGATAATATTGCTATAATCATGTAATCTTGCATATGCTTAGCAAGATCACTGTCAGTTATTTACAGAACCTGCTTTTCAGCCCTATAGAGCCTTTTCTTTGTGGTGCTAGTATTGAATCTCTTCCTTAATTCTGCTGACTTGGCTCCTGACCCAATTCTAGGATTGTTAATAATTGAACTATAAAGCTTCTGAGAAACCCAATTGCTAGTTACTCCTGGATTTTTAAACACTGGCTTGTATTTGTGATCACCCCCTTTTAAGAGTTGTAATCTCAACTGATACTTTATCCACCGAAACAGATGCATGGATCCTCCACTTCGCAGCCTTTGTCGGTACATACAGTTGCAATATGGATCAACCATTTTTTTTATCTATCCAATGCACATGAGTTTTGAATCGCATAATCTTTCAGCAATCTTGAAACTAGTCATACAATCAAACACTTGTCCAACTTGCAGCTTGATTTTGTCATCTGTAGGCATCTGAAAAATCCTCTCTCTCAAATCTTTTTCCGTCCTCGTTACAGAATTTTCTTGATCATTCTCACTGTTGAATGCATTATCCTCTTCATTGCTTTCACAATCTGATAGTTCATCATCACCATCAGATTCGCCAAGATTTGTAAAATAAACCATTCAGACTCACGATCCGATTCTACATCACGCACATCACACACATCTTTATTAGTCCAACTAATAGAATCAACACTGTAAGCATCCTCATTAGCATCTTCAGACACCTGATCACCCTTCCTTAAATTTGCATACCGCTATATACTTGCTCAATTTGCTGTGATTGAACTTCAGTGTTCTTGTACCCACTCTCATAGCCATATGCCTTAAGGATCCTATTAACATCAATAAGAACATCATCATCACCATATTCATAAGTCCAGCTGATGGTAGAGTATGTGGTGAGTTTCGGGACTCTTTGCTTTATTTTCCGATGGGTGGAGGGTATTATATATGTTCTTGGGTGACTTGGGAAAAATGCTCATCATAAACAGGGATGCTTAATTGAGGAGTATAAATTGATAGTTGATGTTCAATGATAGTTTGATTGGGTGGTTGGGATTGTGAAGACCTGGTCTGCTTATTAAACAACCCTCTTTTTACTGGCGACAATGTGTCCATGGCTACAACATCCATGTCAAGCTTCAAAAAGTCAAATCCCTTCTCTAGTATAAGGCTCACAAGATTAATGTACTCCAAGTCTTTTTTCAGATGCTTCCTTTCACTGGACCATAGGATGATAACTATAAGCTGAAAATTTTCATTGTCGTATTTATGCCTTTCGTAAACCTCTTCCAGCACATCATTTATAAGGCTCACCAAACTGAGGCATTCTGGATCACAAGCACCCACTTGCATCCCTCCTGCAAAAGTTAACCGAAACATATAGTTGATGCATGTTGAACATGCAAACCCAATCAAACACATTACCAACATTCTGAAGCCGTCCATGTTATCAGCAAATAAAACAGACATCGATGTTGTCAAAAAAAATAAAAGCAAAAAATAATCATATAACTAGAATTTTAATTTTATAGGCAAATTTCAATATCAACAGACACAATTACCATCCCACGATAGTAATACAAATATGTCCTTTTCCGCACATCCACATCATTACTGAATATGGAAAAAAAAATTCTATTACTCTATAAAAATAAAAAGAATTAATTTAACCCATGTTACAATAACTCATGAAAACACCATCAAAATTTCTTTGAAATTTCATTATTTGAAATAAAATAATGATAAGTTGAGAAACATATCAGAACAATATTAACTCAACTTGCTTTCGAAATTTATTTTGAGCTTTACCAACACTCTTCTTTGACCATTATTGTATCTCAAGTTAGCTCACAGTACAATTAAAGAGTATACTTATACAAATATGAAATTGTGATTATTTTTTAAACTAAAATCTAGGGTTATAAGACTTTCATGGTGCTAAAATAAGAGTCAAGGGCACCAAAATAGAGATAACTGTAAAAAGATTGCTTAAGATAGAAGTTTTTCACTTTTTTTAGGAGTGTTTGTTTGGTAGAATTAGATAAAAATCATTTTCAGCTATGTGTTAGCTTTTATTTATTTATTTTTAATTTTTTCTTTAGTTGAAAATTCTATTTTACCCTTTATGAATTACTAATAAACGACATTAAACTAATGGTGGATAACAGAACAATATTTTGGACTATTGTTTAAAAAGTGAGACTATTGATACCCCTCCAAATATCACTTAAAACCCCTTTAATTATTTTACACTTTTAACCTTTATTAAAATTAAATAATAGGACAATTTTTAATTAAACTCCCACTCAAAAATAAAAAATTTCTTTCCCCTTAAAAAAATATAACATTTTAGAAATTAAAAATGTTGTTTTTTTTTCTAATTTTTTAGGTGAGAAATTTACCGCCGGTGGCTGCAATGAAGAGAAGAAACCCATTTTTTTTAATGGAAGAAATCCATTGTTGAAATAGGATTTAATAATAAAAATTAGAGAATAGGGTTTACACTAATAAATTTTGATTAAGGGTATTTTTTTCATTGATGGAGGTGTTAAAAGAATTTTATAGTTTTTTAAAATATTTTAATGAGATTAATAAAGAAAAGGGGTGTTAAGAGATATTTAAATGGGTGCCATACTCCCACTCTTATTTAAAAAATAAGGATGAATTGTGCTATTGCATAGAACTCTAGGATGAAAAGGTTTTTTTTTTTCTCCCAATTATAAATTAGAGTTAAATAAGTCAAATTTAAATATGATTTAGATTATTTAAATTGAATTAAATTGTCAGACATATGGATGACTAATTCAAATTATATAATTTAAAATTAGTCATCTGGCTGATTTAATTATGGATTAGAGTTTGATAAGTCGGAAATGTGATTTGGATTATTTAAATTGATTTAAATTGTGAGATACATGGGTGACTAATTCAAATTAGATAAGTAAATTAGGTTGACTAATTCAAATTAAATTAGGAAAATGATTATATAGGGTGTCTCTATATAAAAGAAATATACAAAGCCTTGAAGGCACCACTACTATCTCTACTTCTCTGGCACATTTTCTTCATCAATTTTTTCCTTATTGTTTTAAACTATTGTGCATGCAGTGCAACATCACAATAATGTCATTAAATCCTGGAGTTAATTCACTTTATTTTTGTCCTTTTTGCATTGGAAAATCTTCCTTGGAGGAGTATAAATTAGTGTTCAGGATAGTGCTTCACACAACCTGACAAAATTATGTTTGCTGGTCCAGTAACAACTTGTAGGTTACTGGAAAAAACTTTCTAGTTTGTGGGTATAAGTTCTGCATTGCTGGGTACAACTATATAAGTTATGTAACTATGTTGCAATTCTCAAGCTGTTGTTTATAATTGTTGTAATACTAATTGAAGTCACTATTTCCAGCTGATTTTAGAATTCTATTAAGCAATATTAACTCATCTTTACAACAATATAAAGACCAATTATATGAGTTTTGATTATTGCTTCAAATAAAGTGCGCAAACTGGTTACCTATGATCTTTGATTACCGACAATAATACTTTTAAGATTTGTGATTTAGTAAAATAATATGGTAATAGATCATAAATCTCAGTAGTATTTCATTAGTGACTTCATTATTTTAAGCATGGTTAAGTAAGAAATATTCGCAACATAAGATTTTGCAGAGATTTATGCTGACGGAGGATTATTTCAAAATTCATAATTATTAATACAAATTCCATTTGGATCCAAAATTTTTCCAATATTATACAAGACATCCAAAGGAATCTCACATCCAAAGGAATCTTGTGAAAGTTGATTCAACAAAATCCGATAAGAATTCAATTTACAATGATTTTTTTACCTCAAGTCTGTTCCATTGAAAATTTCTAGTTTCAGCACAATACCATACTAGACTTCTTCAGAAGTTACGAAATTTGAAGAATTGCTTCCTATAAACCTATAGTATATTTCTGAATTTTATGGTTAAAGGAAAAATTATTTTAAACGTTTGAGATCAGTCAGGTTATAATAGAAAACTGTTGGACAAAATTCTTGAGGTCCAAAATGAAAATTGTTTTCAATAGTTTTAGATGGAATCAAACTAGGAAAATTTTATTATTGACAACCTAGTCTTTTACATTAAACAACTTTGATTTCTGTGGGACTCATTTAATAATAACATGAAAAGTTAATTAGGCGTTAAGTGTAGCAAATTATAGATTTCAACAGGAGCCGAAACAAAAGAGAAACTTTGTCAATTTTATAGTTTCAAAAATTGGAATTAAGCCAAGAGGTACGGAGTTTACACACTCCACAGGGAATTCACCATCGTAAAGCCCAAAATAGATTACGACTCGTGAAACAGCAATGTTATACAGCCAAGTCATATCTATCAAGGCTCGCTATGGTAGCCTACTAGATAATCCCACAGGGAAGACCTATCTGGGCATGACCTTTTCAGCATTCTCGTCACGTCTCCCACTCCCGCTCGTAGCTTCTCTTGAATATCAATACCTTGATACTCAGGAATTTGCTGATGGACATAAAAACAATGTGTAAACATCTGACTTTAAGGGTGAACTGGAACCCATTCGACTGATTCACTTAAGAATGTTTTGAGGCATTAAATATATTACCTTCGTTAACCATAACATGTAAGCAGCAGAATGCATTGCTTGTGCTTGGAAATCCTCAAAGTTGGCATCAGCAATAGTAGTGGAACAGGAGTGTACAAGGCACAACTCATGATCCATCAAGCTATCAATGTCAATATCTACACTGGCTTTTGGCTTTGATTGGCAAGAAACGGCAAGGAGATGAGTTGCCATATGTTTTATCAAATACATGGAAAGAAAACGGCGGTGAAGCCACAGAGCCTGTGAAAATAATATATCAAATGGAGATTTTAGGCATCAGGAGGATAGTGAGATGCTACAAGTCTAAAGCTGAGGTTTATAAAACAACAGGATCTTCTTCAAGAATAGGCTATGGGATTCAATAATGTAACCGTCCACAGTAACAAGAAAACAATAATAATGCATTATTCCAATAGTTCTAAATTTTACATAAATATCTGTGAAGCACTACTTTGGAGCCAATTGTTTCCTCAGAAAACTAGTTTTTATATGTTTATTTATCCCATCTGAAGAACAAATCACAGTTATAAAGCTGCAACATGCAAAGACTACAGTTGTATTTAAGTTCTGAATCTTATTCTCAGTTTCTGTACCAATACCAGACACTAAAACATTGGTAAGAGCATATAACCACAGCAATTTATAAAAAATACGAAATCTTCAAATCCATTATGAAGTTGGCAGTTGGAAAAATCCTGCAACCCTACTTCCTCCTTTATGAGAAGAGGGGAAGAATAGATAGAAAGCCAATGTGTCGTACCTCTCTCCCTACATATCGCTTTATCAGAGACTCATTCCAATCAAGCTCTTCCTGTCAGAACCCAATAGTCGAGATTAAACAAACTGAGTTTGAACATGCAGGGCCCTAGGATTATTAATATAAACTTTAACAAAAAAATTGGTTGAGAAACTGATAAAGAGAATGATCTTTTTCTTGGCTTCACTAGAACAACCATAGAGAAGAATATAAATACCAGACTCACTTCCTATTCAAGGAGTTTACAGTAAACCAATATGATGATTGCACAGAGAACATTAGGATTTACAGAAGCTTGGTGCATTAATATTTTCCATTATCATCGGTGGTCACTAGAGAATGATCTTACCATATGAAATTGTAAAGAAAATTGATATTATTACTTTTAGAAGCTCAGGTTAGAACACTCAGTACAATGGTAACGAAATTGAGGATATAGATCTTGTAAAGGTATCAGCTATAAACAATATATAACAACTACGCCAGCATACATAACAGATGCACACACATTATTTGACTTGCTTGCAGAAATGGAAAACAGATCAGTAATGCTTATTGAACAGTTATAACAAGTCACTTTACCTTCCAGATTTGATAGGTTTCCACAAAGTAACCAGAAGAATTATTGTCTTGAGTGTAGCAAAAGCCCTCTAAGTTCCTAAGCATCAACCTCTGCAAATCAATGAAACTCAGATTGTAAAGATATGGAAGCTTCTATCATGTGACTCGTGCCCAAAAAAATCCACATTGAATTCTTATGCCTCACTTTTACGCATTTATGTTTGATAAGTGCTTAATTTCACATCAATTTTTATTACTTTCGTAGCGGTTATTTAATATTTTCATAAACTTCTTGAATCTTCGTCATTCTTTTATTTTTTGTAGGAGTTTATGACACAAAAAAAAAAAAAACAAGAGCTGAAAAGCAACAAATTGGTGTGAAAAATAGCCAGATTGCGGCTTCATGGATTTAATTGCTTTTTGGACAAATCTTTGGGCTCTATTCACTTTATTGGGCTATATTAGACATGTACTAAGGATGAGGACCGGATTTGGGCCAAAAAAATTGATTCTTAAAGGGCTGGTTAGGTCTCTTATTTGGGTCTGCAATAAAAACGGATATTGGAGGTATTTTGACACATGCACCTATTTCCTTGTCACAAACCTATTCTTATAAGGAAAAGGAGGTAAAAAATGAGTTTCGCTAGCCCTACGAAGATTATGACAGCAGCTCGCAATAAGTTAGATGCCCCAAAAAGAGAAAAAACTTGGAGCATCAATTCCAAATGTGAGAAGATTGCAAGGAAGAGAGGAGTAGGCGAATTGCAGAGAAGACTTGGCTGCTATAGCAGAAAATCTAAAATTGCAGAAAATAGTTTTAAAAAAGGTTTAAATATGATGCAAAATATAGTTAAAAGGAATCATTCTCAGAACTTATTCCCCAAATTCTCTAATTTTATTTTACATATCAAATCAAACCCCCCAAACTTTGTGTGGTGTTTGTTAATGTGTTCTTAGTGGATCTGAAAAGTTAGTCAATTTCATTAAATTTAAATATGTTTTAATTTATCGTTCCTGGTCAGCTTGTGCGTTTCGTGTGTTCTTGGTCTTAATAACTTATTAATGAGGAACAATCCTTCACAGGAATGACCCTTGCTTGCTACAATACTCAATAATAATTGAAGACAAGGATTTAAGCAATATGCTTTTAAGCGACATCAATGTTACTCATGTATATCCCACATTTAAGGAATTTTGTCTTATGTAGATGGAACATATGTCTCAGATCTGGCTTTAATCCTCACTAGAAAATGTAACAGGAACTATAATGGTTTGTGTCTGATTTCTCACATAGGAACGGAGTTTTGTCGTAAATAAATGTGCTGTATACTGCAGTTGAGGAGGATGACTTGGCATGCAATTGGGGGAATATAAATTCAGAGGTTGATATTTTGTCTGAGTAAAAATTATTTTAAACCGAAGCCATGGTAACTAAAAGTTCATGCCAATGCTAAATGAATGTTATTATAAATTGGTCTTTAATCACATATGCTGTAAACTGTTTATTCTCTTCGCATGCATCTCATAATTTAATATCAGATTCATAAGAGAAAAACTCACTCTACGATAATGAAAGCAAGAATTATCAGCAATGTGCAACCCAGACCAATTTCTTGATTTCTTCAACTCATCTAGCACCTGAAGTAACAACAAATTTAGTAAAAATGCAAAAAATGTAACACAGATTTAATAACTAAGAGAGACTGAAATTTTGAGAACATAACAACTCGTATACAACTATCTATTACATGAATCTGAAATGAATTTAAGGAACTGCAAATAGCCCAGAAATAGTACCACAACAAACTTTAACCTGTTCTCTGGTCATGAAGGAAACCAACCAACAACGATGATTCCATGCACGGTAGTTCATTTTTGATCTCTGAAAAAGGTAAATTTTGAATTAGAGTACAGGCTAGTTTATTACCAGACACTTTCTCCCTCATTATCTTAGTATAGTGAATAAATTGGCAATAGGGCTGTGCCAAACATCCCTAAAGAGGAAATAAGGTTGTGACAAACAACATACACTAATTCTATTTAATTTGGCAAAGTACTTAGAAACAAATTTAACAGGAAAACTGCAATCTACTAAGCCATTGATATTAAAATTGATGTCAACTCTCTAAATCAGCATTCAAGAATAATGAAAAACTTATTAAAATCCAACAAATGCGAAAATGGAATATTTTCTTCTTGAAAAGTTAATAAACCTTCATAACATAATACTATCCAGTTCCTGAACTGAATTTAAACCTCAGCAATTTTTTCCACAAGCTCAGATTCTCTCTCTATTATCCATTGCAGAGTTGAACAATTTCTAGAGATCATATTGATCACCCATCGCCTGAAAATAATAGTCATGTGTAAGAATGACTTTTCCATCATATAATTCAATATTCGCCTGGAAAATTCTAGATGTCAAAGAGATGAAGGAAAAAACACACAACTTAGAACTAGAAAGTTCTGCACTGTGCATTCCTCTCCAAATCACCAGGCCTTACGGCACAACATGACACTTATATCAAAGTCTGAAGGCAAAGAAATAAATAAGACCAATTTCAAAAACGTCACCTGTGGCTCCAAGCTTGTTCACTTTTAGGAGAATACGATAGAACAAGAGCTGACAAGTGAAGTTCATCCATTAATATTGGCAGGAGCCGCTTGTTTGACACAATTAGCTTCCTGTGCAACAGCAGACAGAACTAGGTGTCATGATCAAAGCTGACAAACTGAACACAAAATATAAAAATCATGTCATAAGACATTCTCTGACTGTCACCCCACCAGTCTTTGGTTGCATATTATGAGGTCCACTTCTCGTTAACAAAAATGAACTCTATAATGTCAGCAATTGGGTGAAGCGCATCTCATTTTATGTTGGAAATGATTTAGATTATACATAATGGAGCAACAAAAGGAAAAGGAAGTACATGCAACAACTATGAATCTTGAAAAATATGGAGCTTTAATGACTATATCATTAACCTAAGTGTAAACACTACTACTATCAGATAATATTTATGTTTTTCTCTTGAAGTGACTATTTGCAATTATTAGATAGAATATATCAATTAGAGCATAAGTGATGAAATGTAAGAATAAACCACCGTTTCTCAAGCATTCCCCACCCACCCACAACACCCCAAAAAGAAAATCATAAAATAAAAATAAAAGGTACAGAAAGGTAAAGGAAATAGCCAACTATACACAGGGAAGAACCTGGAATCACCCATAAAATAAAAATAAAAGGCACAGAAAGGTAAAATAAATAGCCAAATATGCACAGGGAAGAACCTGGAATTCCATGCGGTGGCAAAGTCACAGCTTAGCAACAAAAGTGCCTTGCTATGAATCATAACTTCAATTGCCAGAGTGTCATCCTGAGATTTACCAGAAAAGTTGCCAGGTGTCTTATATTGCCTAAGCGCAGAGATAAATGCATGTTTAGCCGCCTTATACACTGGAATAAGAATTTGTGTTGAAATGCCCAACTTATGATCTCTGATCCAAAAACTAGTACTTTCATGGTCCCTATCCTCTGAACTGAGAGAATCACCTATCTCTTCTTTCAATGTGACAAACTGGGATGGGTGAATGAATCCTACTTCATCACTACATTTGATATAAAGCCAACATATTAAAATAAAGCTGACAAAAATGAAAACACTAGAACCAAAATGCACGGGAAACTATTCAAACAAAATTCATGATAAGCATGCAAGAGCAAAAAGTAAGAAATATGAAAGAAATGACCACATTAGTGTAGCACAGACATAATAATAAAGGACTAGTAAACTACAACTACTTGAATAGATGAACAAACAAGTGGCACTCTATCAGCTCCTTATATGTTCTCGTTCTGCCATAGTGTCATAATCAGTAAAAAAATATTGAATTAAAAGTTATAATTTTCTATACTACCAATGGGGTGCAAATGTTTAATCTGATTTAAAATACAGTTCTAATCCGTTCCTAGCAGCCACAGAAGCCAGAATTATTCTACACAACATGAACTATCCATACCATCCCATCCATACAAATTATTTTTATAAACTAATCCGTACAAACTAGCATCGTATAAAATGAGTGTAAAAGTGGGAAAGCGAAAAATGCACTTTTTGTTATCATTTATTCCTTTGACTTATCCATTTTAGTTTTTCAAAAATATCATGCCATGTCAATTTGTACGGACAAGTGTGTAAAAAAGATTATTTGTATGCAAAGCATTGGTAAACCAAAACATTTAATATCCTACCAATACTATTAACAATGGATATTGCATTGCAAGGCAAGTGAAAGAAGAATAATTTTTTTATTTTTTTTGGTTTCAATTTCCTCCACTGTCCCAGCAACCAAACAGAAATAGATCATTAAATTAGCTTATTCAGCAATTGTTATATTAAGTGATTATATTACTTACATAAGGGGATCAAGGTCCAGAATACGTTCCAATTGCGCCAGGAGATTCAAAGCTTCTTCTTCAGTATAAGAGTTTTCCCTCGTACTCATGTTTCAGAAAATAGTATGCTTTGGCTGCCAAGATAAAGGAAGAGAGATTTTAGCCAAGTGATAACAACAACAACAACAACAACAACAGCAACAACAACAACAGCAACAACAGCAGCAATAATAATAATAGTAGTAGTAGTAATAATAATAATAATGGAAAATTTTTACATGCAATTGAAGAAATATAACTCTAAGCCTGGGTAATATGATACATGTAGCGTTAGGCAGGGATGACAAAAACCTGGTCCAGTTCCAGTCTCCCTGCAACCGGTGAATATTTGCTTTCCTACACACTAAAAAAGGAGGATGAAGGGATAAACCCAAATGAGGACCAGAAAACCCAGGTTTTAAACTTGGAAAAGAAGTAGCTCTGATTTTCTCCCATTTTCCATGTGAATAAACTAATATGCTTGCACCACAATTCTCAATTCACAAAATAAATTTCCAATACCAAAGCAACCAATCAACTTAAAATAGCCTCAAAATTGCCAACTTTCAATTTCAATACCATTATACAGAGGAATTGAAAAACAAAAAATTCGAAAATATAAAGTTTAAAACTCACAATAAGTCAGAAAGCCAAGCGTCTTTCGGTCGTGGGTAGCTTCAGCTCGAGCTGCGATGGGAAGTAGATTCAGTGTCTTGCAGTGTGTTCGATGGGAAGGGGAAAAGGCGCCAAGCTTCGTGTGGTCTCCCGCTGTGCTACAGCAGTAGCGCTGGCAAAATGGTTTGGATTTTATTTTATGGTCTGGGGAATAAGGTGCGGCTCTGTAAAGACTGAAAAACGTTTAGTAGTTAGATTCTTTTAGTGGGATGGGCAGTTTATGGTTCGTTCAGTTCCGAACCAAAACCATTCGGTTCGGTTTCGGTTTGATTCAGCATTCTTGGTTTGGAATTTATTTGGAATTCATTTCTAAATTTTAGATATGTTGATGTTACCCAATAATCTTGTTTAATTAGTTGTTAGAATTAATCTTCAAACCTAAGAATCAATTATTTCCGATAAAATAAGAAAGAAACCTTCGAAAGCCACCAATTACAATACAACAAAATAGTGTTGAAAATCTCTAATGCTCAATGAATCATAAATTTAAACTTTATTATACGTTTTACAAAGTAAACAAAATTTTTGAAAGCCACCAACTTAAACTTGGAAAACTTCAAAAATTTTCTACAGAGGGTGAAGACGAAAAAGCGTTATATTATGTAATATTCATTCTCAAAGCACTATCAAATAAACTGAAAAAAGAACGAAGTCAACAAGACAACAACTCACTGTTTCCGACTCTTCGACGCGATGGCAACGGCTGAACGAGGCTGCAACAGCAACAGCTGGCGCCTAGCGACGGAGTAGCTGAATCACAATCACGATCTGCCGTCTGTCGTCTGCCGCGAGCTAATAAAAAATATCAAATCACGATTGCCTACGGTGGATGGTGCGTGATGACAGAAAGATTAAGAGACTGAGACGCTGAGACGGGGAGGGTGAGACGATGAGAGACCGTGAGAGTGAGATGGTGACCGGAGACGGAGAGAGTCACAGTAAGCGTCAGACAAGTAAGCGTCAGACAGAGGGGCCTACTTCTGTGCTGTGCTTAGTTTTACCGTTTTAGGGGAATTAGGGATCTACTGATTTAGTTTCAGCTGGTTTTTCTTTTTTTTTTTTTTTTTAAAATTAAAACTTATGAACCGATCAGTTTGTGCGTTCGGTTCGGTTTTAAAATCGAACGGAACAAAAACCATTCGATTCATAAAAATACGTCTTGAGTTTTTTAGCGATAGCAATAAACTCCCGATCCAGATTTATTAAAAAATGCAGATTTAAATCCTAAGGTTTAAAATCTGTGTGAATCCAAATTCGAAGTTGAATGTGTAAGTATATTTGGAAAATCAGATATTTGAATATGTATTATTTTATAATTAATTAATTAATTAAATTAAAATTTAATTTAAAAATATATAAGTTAAACTATTTATTTAATATGTATAAACATAATTAACTCTATAATGTTTATTAACTTTGAAAAATATGTTAAAAATTTAAAAAATAAATAAATAATAATTAGAGAATATTGTAATGAATCTATTTAACTTAGATTTTTTTTTAATGTTTGATTTACGTTGTGAAATTTTTGTTTGCAGATTTATGGTGGTGTTGTATGTTATTTATGTTGAATTGATGTTGAGTTGTTGAATTATAATTGATATTATTCGGTAAATTATTGGATTTAAATTTATTACTATACGGATCTAGATATATGAAAAATCCACCCATAGTCCATGTAAATATTACCCGCATCTAAATCTGCATTTATTTTTGCGAATCCAAATGCAAATTCAGATCCAAATGCACTTACTATTGGATTCAAATTCAAATTTTTTTATCTTTAGAGTTTTTACCTATTAAACATAATCGAACTAAATCAAATAATTTCAGTTTGGGTTGATTCAATTTGGTTCGAAAAGATCGAATCGAATGATGTTTCTAGACTGGTGTTATTAGTACCCTTTACATCCTTAAAAACCCCCTAAAAAGGGTATTTTGAAAATGCATGCTAATTTGGTGCTAAAAATGACGGGTGAGATTATTATTATTTTTTAAACGGGGATTTTTTTTAATTTATGAAAAGTTATGTCTATGTTTTTAAATTTAAATTACTTAAATGTAAAAAAATCTTTAAAAAATTATAAAGTTTAAATTTGGGCAAAAGCATGACCCAAACCATAATTTAAACGATCAGATTATCGATTTGGGCCTTTTATATATGTAATTGGTCGGGCTTGGGCTTGCCCCCACCCAACTTCCCTTGACATATTCTCTCTATCATAACAACCTGCAAACAAAATTCTCTTGCACACTTTCGTGGACATCAATTCTTAATCTTTCTTACTAAATAGTAATTGCAATTTCAATAAATCATTACTGCATTTCTTGAACTATTAAAGTAAAACTCTCATAGACCTCAACTATATGCATATCTCTGTTGGGATCATCAATGTCTTTTTTAGGCAAGGCTTGCAATTCATGTCATCAAAATTCATGTTCTTCAACAAGGTCAAAGGACGCTGATGTCATTTGAATCACGATTTTCTTTTTTTAAAAGATTTACGTAAAAACAAAATTTTAATGGCTTTAATGGCCTGTAAAATTTGACAAAATTTGACAAAATTTTTATCTTGTAGTCTCAAACTCTGTACGCAGTTTACAAATTTTCATATTTTTGTTATTTGTTTTCTAAAAAAAAAAGCCCAATATAATTTCTTTATTTAGTTTCTTAAAATTTGAAAACAAACCTAACATGTACAAGATATTGCGTTACACTCTCTTAAATGAGAATTTTGAAATAATTATGGCTATAAGAAAGTATGCAAAATTAAGAATTTGTTAACTTTTTTGTTGATTTCTTTCATATGCAAGTTTAACAACTACAGAAAAAGTTTAATTTAAAATGGGGTGTGAACAATTTTTTAGTGAGAAAAATTTGAAAACATACCTAACGTGTACAAATATATTGCGCTACACTCTCTTAAATAAGAATTTTGAACTAATTATGGCCATAAGAAAGTATGCAAAATTAAGAATTTGTTATTTTTTTTTTTCATATGCAAGTTTCACAATTACAGAAAAAGTTTAATTTAAAGTGGGGTGTGAACAATTTTTAAGTGAGAAAATTTATACCTTAATTAAGGGTAAAAAGCCATTCTATTTTTATTGCCTTAAATATTATGCCTAAGGTTGGGTCAAAAACCCACAACCCAAACCCAATTAAATTAGATAGTTTGAATAAATTTGGATAAGTTGAAAATTTATGAATTGCATACATGCACCTTTACAAAGCTATAAAGGAGCTTTTACCCTTCTTTATAACGCTATAAACCATTCTACAAGTAGGGATGGCAACCAAACTCGGACTCAGATTGGACCTGGACTGAACTCGAAAAATCTTATTCGGGTTCAACCCGCACCGGATTAATTTTTATGTGGAATTCGGATCGGTTTTTCAGAACCCGCATACTTCCAGGTCCGAATCTGATTTGAGGTGAACCCGCAAATCCAGAACTCGGATCCAGATATTATTTATTTTAATATTATTTTTTTAAATTATTAAATATAAATAGAAAAAAAAAAGAAACCCTAGCCCTCTCAATCGCTCATTTGTTCACTCCTCTCTCAAATCTCAATCTCTCTCACTCGTTCCTCTCTCGATCTCTCACTCTCTTCAACTTCTCCTCTCAATCTCTCTCACCCGTTCGACTGTTCCTCTCTCAATCTCTCTCACCGTTTCTCACTCAATCTCTCTCACTTTCTCTTCAACTCTCTTGCAATTTCTCTTCTTCAAATCAAATTCTTTGCGGTGTGGCTGTCATCTCCTTCAAGGTGTGCTTGTGTTTGTTTCATCACTCATCAGCATCAGCATCACTTGTCTCATCTCTCACTCTATCGCGGCCAGCAAAAGGGGGTGGACTTCGCGGCTGTGTTTTGTGGCCTGTGGGGGTGGATTTTGGGGCTGTGTGTCTGTGGCCTGTGGGGGTGGATTTCTCAGCTGTTGTATTTGTTTTAGAACCTGGATTTGAAGTTATATGTTTTGTATTTGAAATTTTGTTGAACTAAACTAAAGCAATCTGGATTCTGGAAGCAATTTGGTTCTGGTTTCTATAATTGTATTTTTTTTTCATTTTTCCAACAACTTAAGGAAAGCAATCCGGGTTCAAAACTCGGATTTTTCCGAGTTGAACCCGGACTGGACCCGGATCCAAAAAAACCGGGTTTAATACGGGTCCGATAATGAGAATTTGGTGTCCGAGTCCAGATCTGGAACAGCTAAACCCGGACCCAGACCTGGACCCGAAAATTGCCATCCCTATCTACAAGTTATAGCATTGTTACAAAAGGATGTATCTACAGTTCTATTTAGAATTTACTCAGAGAGATTTAGAATGTGTCAGGGCTCTTAGTTGGTCATTTTGAATATAAACTCTAAAAAATGTGAACATCCGCACTAGATCATTTTTATAATTTTTACAATATGAATTTTTTTTGTAATAGTTATGAGATATGTAGTAGTGATAGTACTAATTTATTGGGCTGTTAGGGCTTTAATTTGTTTTCCAAGAAAATTGAAAAGAATGAGCTAAAGCTAAAAAAAAAAAAGTTAATGGCTGTTGTTTTAAAGTATTTTAATTTAGAATTTGATTTGGCAGACTCTATTGTATTTATATACACAAATTAACTGTTGTATCAATCTTTCATCAAATAATAATAGCTCCAAAGCAAATATGAAAATATATGGAAGCTTTTCTTGTTTTCAAGATTATTCGGTGCATCATGCAACTTGCATGTGAACAGAGTGAATGCCACACCATTTCTTGCTTGCCAAAATAAGTCTATTATCAAATTCTGTCAACTAAAAAACAATTAATGAACATAATAATTAATGACCAAATCCACACTCCTACATTATTTCTAGGCATTTGGTACTAATGGGAATAAGATCCTCTCCTGATTTGAGTTATACTAAATTTTTAAAGGTTTCTTGCTATGTGTATACTATTAATGTTATGGGTGATGTGGAGGATAATAGTGTTGAAAAATGATGTTACTTTTAAGTTTTACAATAGAGTACATTACTTATTTGAAAATATGCTTGAGATTTCTCTTACTTAAATTTTGGATTTAGGAACTACAAGAACTTCACTTAGCTATAGAGGAAGCAAAACCTGATATAGTTGACCTTTTTCCACTGAAGTTTCTTAATCAAAAAGGTAAGAAAAGAATATTACATTTTAACCAAAGTATGGTTTACGAGTCTATTAGTGATGTATGAAGAACTAGGATACCCAATTAATACACAAAGCAATTTGGTAGGAAAAAAGATCAATTGATGTGTTCAATATCATTGTTAAGCCCTTTATGTAAGCTTAAACTTTCATGAATTGTTGAAGGTTCCTTTCATGCAATATTACATTGTCACGAAATTTCTTTTGCTTTTAGATGTCCTCATTTTTCCCTCACTTGTCAAACTTGTTTCTAATAAAATAAGATTCTAATAGTGCAATAAAAAATAAGACTACATCATATGGCCATAAGCATAGTCCAAAAAATACTGGATTAAAATTATTTCCAATAAAATGGAAATAGTTTGTCCAAATCCACACCCTTAGACATATATAGTGTTAACTTAAATATTTCTTTAATTGATTTTGATGATAACAAACGTGATTAAAATATATTAGTGTTTTAAAGAGCTCAAAATAGTTTTCACATATTTCTCAATCATTCTTATTTTATAAAGGCATTATATTTTGATCAATGGTTTCAAATTGAAAAAGCTTTATGATTTTGTAAATGATAACAAGTATTGCTTGAAATCCTGAGAAAAGAACTAATTGACAAGTTTTTCATAAAGTTTTTTTAGCCATAGTATAAAGCTACAAAGTTTTGAAATCAAACGGAAATTTTGCAAAAACAGTTACTGTAGCAGTACTGTAGCAATGGTTCGCCGACTTCTGGTTAACAGTTCGCCGACAATGAGCAGAATTGAAGGTCAGTCTCTGGACACTAACGGCGATCCGACTTCTGGTTAACGGTTCGCCGACAATGAGCAGAATTGAAGGTCAGTCTCTGGACACTAACGGCGATCTGACTTCTGGTTAACGGTTCGCCGACAACGAGCAGAAGTGAAGATCAGTCTCTGGACACTAATGGCGATCCGACATCTAGTTAACGGTTCGCTGACAACAAACATAATTCTCTGGACACTAACGACGATCCGACATCAGTTAACGGTGAGCCGACAATTTGCTTTTCATGCTTGTGTTTGAAATAATGTTGAAGCTTGCGATATTAGATTTTAAAAGTTCTATAAAATAATAATAACATAATCTATATGAAATACTAACTAGGCAAACCCAAGAGGGGGGGTGAATTGGGATATTAAAAATTATTTAATTCTAAAGCAAAACACAATGCAAATCCAACACAAATTTAAAGCAATAACAAATACAACAATCACAATATAAAAAGATAAGGGAAGAGAGAGCAAACACAATGATTTTTACGTGGTTCGGCAATCCCCGCCTACATCCACGCCTCCAAGCTCACCGGGCTTGAGGATTTCACTAAGCTAACCACCCAAGGCTTCAAACGCTTACAATTGACTTCCAAGGTGTCAATGGACCTCTACAGCAAGAGATTATCCCCAATCTCTTAACTCAAGTGTATTCCAACACTTACAATCACTCAAAGTAAAAGATTACAAATTGTTTTTCTCTCACACAATATTTAAGATTACAAATCAATGCCCAATGTGTGAATAAATGAAGAGAAAATGTGTTTCAAGCTCTATGAAGATTGTATTCTCAGATGTATGCTCAATGGTCGTGTTGTGATCAATTTTGTTTGAATTTGGATGAGCTTATTTATAGATGGAGCTGAAAAACTAGCCGTTATTCACTTTTTGCTCACTGTCGGCTCGCCGTTAATGAATGTCGGATCGCCGTTTGACTGGTCAATGTGACCGTTGGACTGGATTTCTCACTAAGAATTCTAAATCCACTAATGCAAGTGAAGTAGTCCTCTTTGGGTAAAATTTGCACAAAATTTCGACAAAGTAAACTTTTAATAGAAAACAATGATTTATACAAAAAAATATATATTATTACCCAACAACGTTATACCAACCACAGAACTAATAAGTAAATAATTAATTAAAAGCAAGTCATCAAAATGTTTTTTATCTATTAAGACAACGTCAATCAAACAAGACAAAACCATAAAATCTGAAGATTCAAAGGTCTATTTAATGTCATTTCAAAACTTTCACTTGAAATTTTTTTTTATTGAAATAATGAATTATTTGCACATGCCAAATAAATTCTGTGGAGTTGTTCGATGGTCCAGCCAAGTTTGATTGTTCATTTTGTACTACGAATGGGATGTATAGGCTAGTGTAGCAAAATTGAGATGCCACATGATTTTCAGGTACAAAGTTTGCAACACTTGTATCATAGCCATTCTTACTTCGGTATTTCCATATTGTATGTCCATCTCGTTTGTAATATCTACATTTTCTTGAGTTAATACCTTTATTAACAATTGCACATTTTGTCTTTATAACCAATCGATCTTTTACAATTCTCGCTTGTTTTTCTATACTGAATGGTTTATCTCTATCTCCTTCTTCATTTATTCTCAACGCCTTTATCTCACACTTCCATTGAGCAAGATGACCTTTCAATTTCCAATATACAACATTAGACTTGGAGGCATAAAAACTAATTTCATTGAATTTGATATTTAATGACCCATATCGAACCTTGTTAAGAACATCCTTAGATTGACCTTCTAATGGCATTGTAGTTTGTTTGTAAATTTTCACATCTATAGTCCGTCTTTTGTTAATCAATGAAGTAGGTTTCTCACTAACATGCATATGTTTCATTACACAAAATAAATGAGGGCATGATATTCTAGTTGATCATTAAAACGTTGTTGTTTTGGATAATAAATCAGAGTCCACTTATTATTTGCTTGTAGATGCCTAGTCAATATTTATATTGCTTGATAATATAAACTAGCCTCCTTCACAAATTTTTTTATAAGCCTTGTAAAATAACTTTTGATCGTAAATCTCTGCAGTATCAAAGCTTGGAAGATGAGTAGCAATCATTGGAGTAGAATGCTTGGTTTTAAAATTATGTCTTAAATCATTATTCCTTATATGTCTCAAGGCCCGATCAATTTGACGGATGAATTCATGTAACTTTAGTTTTCTTTGAAGAAATTTATTCATATATGCATTCATATCCTCACATTGCATTGTCCACATGCCACCAAAGAGATGATCCTGTAAGAATGTTTTTTTTTATCTCTTTATTATTGAGTATATCTTATTAACCTAATCGTTATTTTAAAGACCAATCTCTTCCAGCATCTTTTACCACAATTGCCCAAATACTTCGGGTCTATAATTTCGCAACATAAAATCCTTAAAATTTGTAAAAAGTTTTTTATGTATATTAGGCTTTGCATTTCTTTATAGCTGCAAAATACATAGTTGATATCGAACTTTAAGAACTGCCTTTTAAATTACTTCACGCATCGCTCTATCTCCATCAGTCACAATAAATATAGGCCTTTTATTATTCATAACAAATAAGAATGTTTCAAGCACCCATGTGTAGGTCTCGATTGTCTCATCCATGAGAATTGCATATCCAAAAAAACCTATTACATAATGATTATTAACACCAAGTAGAATAACTAAAGGCCTCCCATATTTATTTGTTTTGTAAGGGCTATAGAAAACCAAAATGTCCTTGAAGTAACTATAATCCAAAGGAGAAATAGAATTTGCCCCCAAAGTCTCTACAAAAGAAATCTAGATCCGTGTCAGCTTTTACATTTAAGTATACAAGTGTTACTTTTGAGTCTGTTTTAAGTAGCATAGATTAATGTTCATTATTAAAGCCCAAATTTTATAACCCCCAACCTAATTGACAAAGAAGTCTACAATTTGACTTGTCTTATACTAGTGGTTTCATTGAATTTGCTAGAGCATTGTTAGAATCTTTAACCATTCGATGAGATCAAAAAAATTGAGTCTCATAATTTGCTGCCAACTCATGAGAATGCTTCGGAACAAAGCTCTTAGCAACCCAAGTTTTGGACTTCTTATCTAAACTTACCCTGAATGTTGCTCGACAATTGACTCTTGTAATAGCTCTAAGTTCACATATTTTATTTGTATGTTCAACATACTTTTTATCCCTTTCTCTTGCTCCACCACAAATGTAGTGTTTTATTATGGATGTACCATTTATATCACATTTGAATGAGAACATGAAAACCTATTATTTTTTAGTTTTTTTTATATCCTCTAACTAATGTAAATGGCAATGCTCAATCTAGACTTTTACTTCTGATAAACGATCTATAAAACAGTGCTTATCTCATAATGCAAATCAACACTCATTCACAGTGTCTTATAAACTCATGGGGTTTGTCTTTAGAATTTTCTATGTATTAGCTTCTAAACATGATCATTTTAAAACCCCACATAAATGATAAACTCGACTCTATTCTCGAGTTTGACTGCTATATCATCTATCTTTACACTTTAACAAAGTTTTCATTTGACAATGTAATAGGGGCATTGGATTTCAAGTAACCATTAAGGAGTTATTCAATAGTTTTTTTTGCTTTATTGTTTATGTAAGCCATAAAAGTGCCTAATTTCAAAATATACACTTTCCATTTTTTTTACTTATATGAAGAAATTCATCTACATATACTCTTATTGTGCTACAAGCTTTCGAGCTTTACTTTTTTTTTTTCAAATTATTTAACTATCAATTTTGTTTGTTACTTTTATCAATGGAAGATTATTCTTGTGAGACTAATGAAATAATTTAGCCTTATCTCCGATACTATCTCTTACTTCATTTGCATGTCTATTGATAAGGTGGAGTGCAACGGGATATCTTTGTATTGTTGAGTTATACTAAATACAATACCAAGCAAAAGGAAAAAGAAACATAGTCAACATTCATTGTAATAATTTCAATCATTATGATATAACAATAATGTCATACACATATTTTTTAGATAATAGATCACATTTTGTCTCCATGAACTTCATCACAAACAAGTCATAGTCAGTTTCATTTGATTGTATTGGGACATTATCTGGATACAAAAATTTAAAACTAAAAAAATCCAAAACTAGATGAAATTTTCTCAAATAATCATCAAGGAAAACTTCATCTAGTCCCTCTAACTATGACAATGATGATAATAGTCAGTGTACATATGTAATTATTGGTATAATACAATTGAAATGCAAGCTTCACTTACAATTGCCTTAACAATTTCCTCTTGATGTGATTTCAAACTATAACTAGGCAAAAAGTCGCAAATTTCAATAATTTGGGTTTTAACAATCAATACTACTAGATACCTGCAAGCGATCATTTACATGATAAATGCATAAATTTCAATAACTAGCATTAAATGTCTCAATCAATGGCAATAGAATTTAATATTTATTTTCTCACATTTTTACATATAGAAAGTTATGACATATATTTATCTTAAATATTATGATTTTTGACAAAGTCTTTCATGTTCGATTTCTTTTTGTAGGTCATGCTAGCCACTATTACTTTTGCTGCAAAACTCATAAAATAATTTTTAAAAAAAGTCTATTATCAACATATGTAGTCAACTATTCCTCAAAAAATTCATAGTATAACATTTATAACTTACAAAAAACATAGTAGGCAAATTCCAAATTACGCACTTTTAGACTTGTTTTTGCGAGCTCCTTGTTTATCAAGTAGTTGATGAAACAATCTATAACTTAGGAATAGAGCCACTGAACAAGAATGTCGAAATACTTAAAAAGAGAATAAATATATTGGATGACAGACATTCAGGAAAGGGATATGTGCTTACTTTATCAATGATCCAAGTATCAGGAGACAAAGAAAACATCTTTTGACAAGATATGAAAAAACTAATTCCATTAATAATATGCTCACAGTTTTAAGAATCCAAAAATTAAAATTAAAATTATAATAGTGTTAATGAAAAAAACAATAACATATGGAAAATGGGTTATGAGAAAGTGCAATTATTGTTTATGTAGCTCATCTTGAAATATATATTGTAGCATCTTCTTATCCTCCTCTAAAAATAAATTTAGTAGAGTGATAGAATCATAAAAAAGTTTTATATTTGTCTCTTCTTTTAGGAAATCGATCATAAGAGGATTTTTGGTATGGACTAGGCTTTCGCTTTCTAGAGCACACAACTTAAACCTCAAATACACTAGGTCGGTTTGATGATTCTTCTTCAACAGAAGAGATCTCATTTCGAGCATTATCTTACAAAGGGGAAAAATAAATTCATCTATGCACTATTATGTTTCACTTTTGAGAAGCAAGAAGATTATATTTTTGTGGCTAAATACCTGTATAGCTGCATTAGGGGAAAGTTGCTTTTATTTCCCCTTATTTAGGTATGACTTAATAAAATTTTCTCATTATGTTTCTCTTCAACATTCTTCTCATCCTCTAATTTTCTCAAGAATTGCATTTATCTTTGCTCTTTCTTTGGCTTTCTCGATTAGTTCATCAAATTTAAAATTTTCATGGCTCGATTTGTTATACTTTTGTTGCTTTCGAGAAGGAGAAGTAATTTAAACAGGAGTGCCATTGTTCTCCTTTTGTTGCTCTAATCGCTTTTGGACAAAGTTTGCTTTAATTGCTTCCATTACTTGTTGGATTTACTACATTAAGTCACCCACTTAATGCTTAAACCATCAACCTTCAATGTCATACTGTCAATATCTTTTTGGACAAGTGATAATTCTTTTTAAAGTTGACAATTATGCACGCAATCTTCATTCTTCTGACTCCTCCCATCAAATGTTTCTCAAGCCATGTTTTTTTTAGGATGGATTTCTCATACAATAACCTGACAAATACCACACATTACAAATACATCATTTCAATAAGAGATGTTAATATTTATTTTTAAAAAAGGTAGATGTCATACCTTTAAGCTCACATAACCACTGTTTTTCTTAAAAAAACTCAAGAAGTTAGTTACATCTCAATTGGTCCATGTTATTATTGGATTCAAAGATTTTTCAATAGATTTTTGAGCAGTTGTTATAATATGCATGAAAAAAAGCTATGATATAATTGACAAAATGATCAAGACAAAGGAAAATAGTAACTATTGATTTTTTTAAATCAATCATGCAATTTATTTTATCAACCAAAGTCATACCTTGTTGATTGATGTAGAAATGAATTTTCACGAATCTACGAGAATAATCCTTCCAATCTCCAAGAATGGATTGTCAGGCATTTTCAAAAACAATTTGTAACGAGCTTATATTATTGATGGTCGGAGGACAATCACAGAGATCCCCTCAATTCACGAAGCAAAAACCCACTTTCTTGTCTTGTTTTTCCTGTTCTCCCTCATTCTTCTTACGATATTACTCTGATTCTTATTATAAGTCTTTGCACCCACCTGTGTAGTGCTTATATAGTACAAAGTGTAGTTTAATTTAAATGAACTTTTTAGAGCTATTTGAATAAGCTACACCTTATGTCATCAAGATCCAAATAAAACTCTAAGTTTATCTTATAAGAATCCCAAATAAGTTATATAATGTTAAACTTATCTCTCACGTTGGATAAAGTCAACCTATTATGGGCACCTAAATTTAACATCTTCAGCTTGCACATTATGGGATGACCAAGCAACTAGAGCAACAAGAGTAAGATATTTGGCCACAAAGCCGCTACAACAGTATCATATGGGTAAATGCAACGTGTGACCCATGAACAACATAACTTGGACCTTGCAAAGCTAAAAATCTCAATTGCACTATTTGCAAGAGATTCAAATAACTTGTTTATGTTGTAACCTATATTTCATTATCCATTACATCAGTACAAACATATTTAATCCCTCAATCAAAATTCTGTGTGACACTGTGCACTTTATTTATTCGCAATTATATTCATCCTTCAGTGAATTATACAATTGGTTGACTGATGAATGCATAAGTCAAATGTAAAAAGAAAAAATCTTCCTATTCTACTTATATCTTTTAATTCTAGCCTAACTACTTTGTTAGACATGTTTTATAGACCGCATAACCTTATAATCATAGAAAAATATGCTAAAGTAGCTAACATCAATCGTTCCCTTCAAAATATAGTCAATGGTGACTAAGGATAATTGTCGAAATCTTTCTTACACCTCAAATAAACTTAAACAATTAGGGAATATGGATTCATTCACTCATTTTCCTTTTGGTCACAAAAGCACGCATGGCGTGAATCACATGTTACATTGAATTCCCCTTAAACAAGAGCACATGTAAATTTCTTCCTCCAGTTCTCCATTGAGAAATGTTGTTTTAACATCCATTCGATGTAATTCAAGGTCCATATTTACAATGATGGCTAGAATTAATTTACAAAGGCAAACCTTACTACTAGAAAAAAGATTTCCTCAGAGTCTATACTTTCTTGTTGGATATATTATTTTGCCACCAAGCATACCTTGTATCTTTCAATTGTGTTGTCTGCCTTTCTGTTAAAACGTAAAACCCATTTATTTCTAATGACCTTATAATTGGGCGGTAGATTAACTAAATATCAGACATAATTCGATCTCATAAACTCTATTTCTTCATCCATTGATTTAATCTATAATTCGTTTGCTGATGATGTGATAACCTCACTATAAGTTCTTGGCTCATCACCATCATGTGAAGTAATTATAAATGCTTCCCCTTAATCTCAACAACGATGTGGGATGGGTGTATGATTACTTCTACGAATTAAGTTATCATGTGGAGCAAGCCCATCTTGTGGTTGACTCCCACTAAGATTAGAATCTCAAATATATCTAGGTTTCTCTCAATTTATAAATTAAAAGTGTCATTAACCCTTAGATCATCCAATTCATATAGATGAATGTCTTTCTTGACTTCAGAAATGCTAAGGCATTCATTTTCCAAGAATGTGACATCTCATAGCTCTATCTTAGTTACAGTTTCATCTTCATGTTCACTTATCAACACATACTCTTTGGAGTGTTTATGATATCTTATAAAGATACATTTCTTTCCTCTTGAACCCAATTTCCCATGTTTATGAGATGGGTTGTGAATATATACTGCAGACCCCCAAAGACACAAATGAGCAAGGTCATGTTTTTTATCAATTCATATCTCATATAGAGTGGAACTTATTGAATTACTTGGAACTCGATTAAATATATAAGTGGCAGCCAACAATATATCTCCCTAGTAAGAAATTGAAAGATCTGTTTGTTCTATTGTACACCTAACCATCTTGAGTAAAGTTCTATTCCTCTTTCCATAACACCATTTTGCTATGAGGTCTTAAGAATAGTTAGTTGTGTCTTAATACCACTAGTAGAAATGCTGTCATTTGCGACCAATCTTTTTGCGACCACATGATTTTTGCCACTAAATCTTATTTTCAACGACCATACCGATCAATGGTCGTGGATTATAAAGGATGGGTAAACTCAAATGTGTAAAGTTTTTTGCGACAATTATTTCATCTATTGCGACCATGTCTTGGCCACAGATAATATTATCTGAGACAAATATTAATTGGTCACAGAATGTCGTATATTTGCGACAACACAATAATTTGGCCGTAGTAACTACACTTTCTACTATAAGATTTTGTGGCCAATATATTTGGTCGAGAAAAGTGATAAATTTGCGACAAATATTTGTCTAGTCGCAAAAAGGATTATAGCCGAAGAGATTGTTTTTGTGGCCAGATCAATTTCGTCTCAGAAAGTTCATATTTTGCAACGAATTCTATTTTTGCAGTGGAGTTTCATTTGATCGGAAAGCAATAATTCTACTGGCATAGAAAACAAGCATATGATAAATAATGTTGAAGTCAACATTTAGGATAAGTTGGTGATTCCGCTGTAGAATATTCAAATATTATTTGTATTTATAAGAATAAATAATTCATCATTGTTTTATAGAACAAAAGACTTCTTTATATTCTTTTAAACACAAACTCTATGTTTTTTTTTTATTACTGTGCTTGCTCATGATATACATGGACACACACCCCCAGGTGCTTTTGCTTTATGCACATGCATGGTTAGCAACCTTGTTGACTTTGAATCTGCGGGTTGGTTGTGTTTAATTATAAATTTCTTATACTAAACAATATATCTCAATTATTCCAAAATAGTTAATTTAATGGTCCACAAATACTATTGTAATTTGCATAGAATAAATGGTCATATATATGTTATCTTACATGAAATAAATTTTTTTTGAGAGAATATTATAATCAATTTTCATATTAAAACATTATCATATAAAGTTATATTAATTTAAAATTATGATTTTTTCCTAATTTTTTTAAATCTAACGAAAAAATTAGTTTAATTATCAACATGAAAATTTAAAATCAATATTGACCATTCATTAAACTAAGAGTGATTAGGAAAAAAAATAATTAAGAAGGATCTTTGTCCTATTATTTTGTAAGAAATCCTAATTAACAGTAAGCAAGCAAAATAAGTTTTTTTTAATAAATAAAATTAGTAAATATTTAATTGGCGGGAGAATCAGTGTAATACTCGCCATATATTTTTACCCTATTTCACAATCAATTGTGGACATTTGGTGCCGCCACTTTTAGTCTCAGAAATAGAAAATTTAATATTATTATTTATAAAAAGATATGTTACAGAACAAAACTTAAGTACAAGAGCAACAACTTTGCCTTCCTCTTAATATTATTATTTTATAAAAAGATATGTTAAAGGACAAAACTCAAGTACAAAAGTCACAGCTTCATCTTCCTCTTCTAATCCCCTGAAAATACTTTCCCTCACTTGTTTGTCTCGCTCAACTAAAAAGTCAATTTTTTGCTTTTTGTTGCACATTCGGAACCAAAATCTCTAACAATGTAACTCCAAACCTTTTAAATTAGCTTGTAACTACACATTATTGAAGATAATTTTGCTGCAATTATTGAAATAGGAGGGGACAAAGCTTCAAATTTCTGCAGACCAAACAAAGGACGCCTAAGGTTTTATTTTGCATGAAGTTTTATTTTATTTTTTGGTTGAAATTGGTAGGCTTAGATTGTTGGGTTATTTTGTTCCTTTAGTAATTTTTATGGCTGTATAATATGAAATGATTATTATTTTTATTATTATTATTTGTATTGTTTGTAGATAAACTTTGGGTCTTGGTCTGTTATCATAAGAGTAAAATTTCACATGGAATAGTTGTTTCTTCGCTGCCAAAAATTAAAGTCCTTTGCTCAGTCAGGTAATATGACGATACTTTAAAAAATTCTGTCTTTATTTTTTTTTATAAGACTTTGAAAAATTGTGTCCTTATTATTTTTTTTATAGGCTTCTTTATTATTTTGTCTTTATAATTAATTCTTTATGAAATAATTAAATAAAAATATATCTATCAATTCACGGTTGTTTAATCTAAGTAATGTATCATCGTTGCATGTTTCTTGAAACTAAATATTTCCTTTAACTAAAATAATATTAACAGAACACACAGATGGATAAAAGTTGGATGCGAATTTCAAATCGTTTGTGTAAGGAATATGTGGATAGTGTCAAGGCTTTTGTGAATTTGGCTGAGAATCATTTAAATGAAGAAGGGAAAACTAGATGTCCATGTAGAAATTGTCAGAATATGGAGTTGAAATCATTGGATGATGTCGAAAGACATTTGTATAGACATGGTATGTCATTTAGTTACCAAAGATGGGTATTTCACGGTGAAGAAATTGATTTATCAAGTTATATTCAAACTCCAAGTTCAATTAATGATACTTCTCATATTGAAGAGGTAGAAGATGATGAGATGTTAGAGATGTTGAATGAAATGGGGGGGCCAATGCAAATGGATTGTGGTTTAGATGAGTCAAATAATAGTAATGCATCTGGTGTTCATATAAATGCTGACAAATTTGGTGAGTTGTTTGATGAGGCTCAAAAGGAACTTTACCCTGGTTGCAAGACATTTTCAGCCTTAACTTTCCTAGTGAGGTTGATGCACATTAAGGTATTGAATAGATGGAGTAATAAATCTTTTGACATGTTGTTGCAAATATTAGAAAAGGCTTTTCCAGCATATGCCAACATTCCAGCATCTCATTATGATGCTAAAAAAATGTTACGAGATTTGGGGTTAGGATATGAAACAATTCATGTGTGTAAGTATGATTGTGCTCTATTTTGGAAAGAACATGAAGGTAGAGATCACTGTCCAGAATGTGGTGAGTCAAGATATAAAAATAATGATGGGAACGGTAAAAAGGTTCTGCAAAAGGTGTTACGTTATTTCCCATTGAAACCAAGGTTAAAGAGGTTGTTTATGTCAAAGCACACAGCTGTTGATATGTAATCATGCTTATAGGTTTGCTAATGAGATTGGTGTTGCTGTGAGACTGTTTTCTCCAATACAATATGAGAGTTGGGGTGCGATTCCTGATGAAGAAAAAAGGTTGTGTTTGAGCGATTGTTGGTAAGTGAATTTGACTTTGAAAGATTTTATTTAATATATATAACTATTAAACTTATAAGCAAATAGCTTTTATCTAAGGATTAAATAATTGAATATTCTAATAGCTGAGAGACTTGTTTTATTGTCCTTTTTAGACAAAATTTGAATTTGACATGTCAATGCCACACATACTCAACTATGTGAATAGTTCTATGGCTGAGCGATATTCAGATCATAGATATAATTGTCACAAACACTTCAAAAATTATGCAACACCATCTGAAGCACGTCGACATGCATATAGAAAGATCTCTCAACAAGATTGGGCTTGGTTATGTAATCACTTTGAGAGTGACGAGTTCAAGGTAACTTATCTTTTGTTATTAATTTTAATTTTGTAGAAGTTATGAATGATTTGCTTTTAAAACAAAAATCTTACATGAAGGAAAGAGCAAGAAAAAATGTTGGTAATCGCAAAAAACTCAAGTACAATCACCGAGGTGGATCATTGTCATTTCTTGCCCATTGTGAAAAAAAAGTAAGTTAAAGATTGTATTTACACTCTAATTTGGATGGTCTTACACTTTCTAGTTTCTGATTTATGTTACTATACTATTAGGCAATTGTTATGGAATTCTAGAATGATTTATGTATGTGTTAATGCTTGAGAGTAGTTGATAAATCTTTAGACAATTTTTTTTTTCTAGATGATATTGTTGATGATGGTCTATAATGGGCTGAAATTAACTTTTGAAATTATCAGCTGCAGATTAGTATTTGTGGTTTGATGTTGATTGTTACTTGAATAATGATTTGTGTTTCTATTCTACCTCTACTAAAGTGTAGATACTTGCCTTAATTTTTTTTTTAATTTTGTTGCATAATAAACTAGAGGAAAGCCACTGGAGAGCAACCTAATGAGATTGAACTCTTTTATATCACACATTTTAGCATCAAGAAAGGTTGGAGCAATGCAGAAGCACAACATGACTATGTAAGTATAATAAGCTATGATTATCTTTGCAATAAATATGTTGGAAACATTTTTCCTCTAAAATCAAAAGAAAGATAAAATGAAAATAACATTGTTCTAATAGGATATTTAATATATTTTAATTAGTTCTGAAATTTTAATGATAGGTTTATTATATAAAATAGAATACAAATTATAAACGAGTAAGGAATGTTGAATTAGAATAAAAGCTTCAAAGACTTTTATTGGCAAAATTTTATCTTTATTTAATAAGTTGTAATGTTGTTCAATTGTTTTACATTAGTTTTTATTTATTTTTTTCATTTTGGCTATAAATGTTAAAAGAAGCCTAAGAAATCTGTACTACACATTTATTTTCTTTTACTATATGGTTGACTGATTTCATTTGTAAGAAAAGATGAAAGAAATGGAACAAGAACCTGTTGCTGAAGATGGTACACCTTTGTCACCTAAAGAAATTGTTGAACTTGTTGTTGGCAAGAACTTTAAAGGCTTTGGATTTAGGCCTACACTACCTACTTCTGGATCTAGAACATCATCACAAGTAGAAAATGAAATGCGAGGGATCATTGATAGTCAAGCAAAAGAGTTAGAGAGCACGCGTAATGAATTAGAAAGTACTCGCACTGAGTTGGGTAAGACATGTGATGAGTTGAAAAAATGCCAAACTGAATTAACCGATACATGTGCAATAGTTGATAAGCAGCAGGAGCACATGAATAAGCAACAAGAGCGTTTGGATCGTATTGAGAAATTCTTGTTCACTGCCTCTTAATTGATTACCTAACTTGCATGTTTTTGATCCATGACTTTCAGTTTAGTTACTTGGTATCTCTTTTTTGTGTTCTGAAGTGGAAGTGACTTGTCAGTGATCATTGGCTTTTGGTTTTGGTCATATGTTGTCAAACTACTCTTCTTTTGTATGTCATTTGACAAGAGAACGTGATCCAACATTATATATGTAATTATTATTCCAGTTATTCAATTAGTCAAACTTTTTTTCATAATTTCATTAATGTTTTAAATTTGATTATGTAAGATTTAACATATTTGATTACATTTATTCTTTTCAATATGTTGCTTCGTTTTGCAAAAAATAAAAATAAAAAATAAAATTAATTTGACAAAATTTTATATTCTGCGACCACTATAGGTGGTCTCAAAAGAAATTAAACAAACATTTAAAGATTTAGCCACAAAGTCAATGGCCACGGAAAATATTTTAAAGTGAATGAATTACCTTACCTTGAAAATAATTAATATACGACCAAAAATTGTTCATCGTAGAAAACATGATTTTGCGACAGCTAAATTTTGTCTCAGAAACATGAAAACCGCGACCAATAGTTATTGGTCGTAGAAAACTTATCAGCGACCAATTAAGTAGCCGCAAAATATAACAATCGACAAAAGATGAATTAATCTGTGACGATGTATTTTGGTCGCAGAAAATCATTATCAGTGACGAATTTAACGATTGGTTGCGGAAAAGATTCCTCGACAGACATAATGTGGCGAGTTTGCGACAACCATTTTTTGGTCGTAGATAAGTTTTAGCGACCAAAATTGTATATTCTGCGACCAGTATTTTGGTCGCAAATGACGGCATTTCTACTAGTGTACCTTTATCATTTCATAGTTTCTTAAACTATTCTAAAACGTATTCACGTCCATGGTCTATTCTTACGACTTTGATCTTTTTGTCTAATTAATTCTCTACCAAATTTAAGTATGATCTAAAGCAATCTAATGCTTTAAACTTATGAGAAACCAGATAAACATGACCAAAATGTGAGTAGTCATCAATGAATGTGATAAAATACATGGCTTCATATTTAGTCCCCATACTCATTGGTCTATAGATGTTAGAATGAATTATTTGCAATAAATTTTCAACTCTAGTAGATTTATCAAATGGTTTTCTAATTGCTTTTCTAGCTAGACAACTTTCAAAAATAGACAAATCAATGTTAGCAAGTGAGCCCAATAAGCCTTCTCTAGCTAATCTATTCATTTTTCTTGTCTTATATGTCCTAGTATAGTATGCCAAGTATTAACATCCACATTGGAAGGTGCATTTATAGAAAAAAAACTATTATTTAAATCATAATAATTAGTATACAAAACCAAAAATCCATCTAATAAATAACCAATAGCTACTAGAGTTGAATTAAGAATATTTTTTAATAACGCTATAAAATTGTAATTGATATCTCATCCTAAGAAAAACAATAATAGAGACTAAGTTTCATTGGATTTCTAGAGCATAAAGAACGTCGTGAAGATAAAGTATTCGACCACCATGCAACTCTAACTTGCAAGTACCAATTCCTTTAGCTTCAACCCTAAAGTTGTTTAAAACGTATATGCATTTAGTTCCTTGACTAATTCGACAATACTTCACAAATGCCTCATGATCTTTGGTTATATGGTCTGTTGCTCCTACGTTTTCAGACGGTTTGACGTGCTCTCACGATGCGTGTTGTGCACACTCCATCTTCTGGCCACTTCTGTCCTCGCGAAACTGTTTTTCTGACCGAAGTCGACTTTTTGAACTCAACCGTTGATTTAGATTTTTGTTTTGACAAACGAGTGAAGCACATCGCCATCTAGAGAGTGAGATTTCATATAGAACACTTTTCATTTTCTCCAGATCCAATAATTTTTTTAGATTGTGAACTAGAATTTCAAATGCCTCGTTCTCTCAATTTACAAGTCTAAATCAAGCATATGATATACCATCTAAAGCTAATTAAAAGAGCTTTGTTATGATAACATATTTGTAGAGAACGAGTTAGTATAGAAAAAATTAAGAGCAAAATAGGCATTTGGGTTCATAATTGAGGGTTCCAATTATCTCATTATACAAGAGCATATTAGATCATATAAAATCTTAGATATACTCCATTATGTGTTCATATGCTTATAACCCGAATTTCTTGCTTCAACAGTGAGTGATTCATTACATGCCATTAATGTATGTTCTCAGAGCAAGAAATCAATTTTCATTGAAGAATATGGCATATTAGCATATATTATACACTTGTTTTTCCCTTTCTCTTTCACTTTTCTTATGATGTTACTCTGATTCTTATTATACGTCTTTGCACCCACCTATATAGTGCTTATATAGTACAATTAGTGTAGTTTAATTCAAATAAAATTCCTATGAGTTATTTGAATAAGCCACACCTTATGTCATCATAATCCAAAACTCTAAGTTTATTTATGAGAATCCCAGATAAGTTATACAATGTTAAACTTATCTCTCACGTTGGATAAAGTCAGCCCGTTATGAGTGCCTAAATCTAACAATATCCATATAAAAAGGCTATAATATAATTAACAAAATGATCAAAACAAAGGAAAAGAGAAATATTTTTTTTAAATGATCAGGAAAAAAGAAATCGTTTTAAAAAAATGATTACCTCAAAAAATAGTGCATGGCCATTAACAACTTTTTGTTGTCCTACCTTAAACTTTTTTATGTCCTCAACGAGCTCTTTAAAAGCCCACATTGCCCAATTTTTTATTTATAATATTGGTTTCCTTTAAAAAAAAATCAAGTAATAAGGGGCTATATTCAACCCCAATCAAGAAAAAATAATTGTAACTACAACAAACAAAACAAAGCTTCTTTTAAACTCATCATCTGCCTCCTTTTGATTAATCATTTTTTCTTTAAAGTTTTCAACTTAACGCATCCATTATCACCAAAATATTTATCCTTTAGCATATCTATATCATCAATATCAAGATCCATAACAATGTTTACTCCACCGTCTTTTATTCCCATAACATACTAAAAATCTTGAGGTGAAAGACTGATACTCCTCCCATGCAAATAAATACATGATGTAAAGGGATCAAACTTTTGAACCAACCATGCACATAAATCTCATTTAGGTCGATGACATTTTATGTGCAGAAGACTTTTAAATTCCAACTCCACAATAGCTTTCTTTTGATTCTCTGCCAAATTTGCTACCAGAAAAATAGAGCGCATCCAGTTTCAATGACTTTCTTAGTGTCCTTTAAAAGTTATTATTCTTTGTCAATATCCTGTGCTGTATTACACATTTTTAAATATGTCATTAATTTAATTGTATCTTGAAAAGAATTAAAAAATAATAATGATAAGTTATTGCTTGAAACATGTCCCTAATGTGATCCTTAGAAAAACAATTAAAAAATATCACAATAAGCTATTCCTTGAAATATATGCCTAATTTAGGGGAAATTAATGGATATTGTAACTGTACTTACCACTTTTCTTTCCTTGTTCTTGTAATATTTTTGCTTCTTGCTCGCTACAATCAATTAAATATTTTGAAATCAAAATCAATGCCCTATTACATTATTATGCTTGACTTTATTTAACATTCATAAATGTAGCAACAATCAAACATATAAATATTTAATGTAAGAAGACTTACAGATACTCAATGAAAGGATGATTTTTTTTTTCTTAAAAGAAGATTTTTCTCATTCACATTATCATTCTCCTTGAAATCATCCTCATTATCCTCATCTACATTTTTAGCCATTTTCAAGTTTAACACAAGAACATGTACATGAAGATATAAGACACAACAAGGAAAATAAAGGTTTACATGAAACTACCATCGTCAACTTTATTCAAAAAATTTATGCCATTTTCAAGTTTCAACAAACAAGCATCTACAATCATTTTACAAAACTAATTTTCATCGCTAAAAGTACACATTCAGCAACAAAATTTAAAGGTCTTAAATTTTGACGGAAAATCATCCGCCAAATTTTTTTTTAAATTTTCATAATTTTTAGCAGTGAATAAATTTCGTTGCTAAAACTATTTTTAGCAACAAAATTTTTTTGCTCGTTAAAACATGATCATTTGATATATTAAAGAGTTTTAGCGACGAACATAATTCGTTGCTAAAACTATTTTTTGCGATGAAATATATTTTCGTCACTAAAACATAGTCTCTTAGCATATCATAGAGTTTTAGAAATGAAACTTATTCATCGCGAAAGATATTTTAGCGATGAAGTATATTTTTGCCGCCAAAACATGCTTTTTTGGCATATTAAAGAGTTTTAGCAATAAAATTTAATTTTCATCGCTAAAACTACACATTCAGCGACGAAATTCAATTTTATCGTTAAAAGTATTAAATTTTGACAGAAAATCATCCACCAATTTTTTTTTTAAATTTTCCCAATTTTCAGCGACAAAATTTTTTTCCTACTAAAACATGGCCATTTGACATATTAAAGAGTTTTAGTGGCAAATCGATTTCATCGCTAAAACTATTTTCAGCAAAGAAATTTATTTTCGTTCCCGAAACATGCTTTTTTGGCATATCAAAGAGTTCCGGCGATGAATATATTTCGTTTCTAAAATAATTTTTAGCAACGATATTTATTTTCGTCGCTAAAACATACTCTTTTGGCATATAAAAGAGTGTTAGTGATGAAATAGATTTTGTTAAATTTTGGTCGCTAAAGAATTGGGCGCCAACTTTTTTTTTTTGCCACTTAATTGTTTGGCGACAAACCGAATTTTCAGTCACAATATGTCACTCTTTAGCGACGAATCTTTCGTCACTAAAAGTGATATTTAAATATTATATTTTCTACTACGACTTTAGCGACAAAAATGTTTTTCATCGGTAAAGACCAATATTCTTGTAGTGAATATTCACAATAATTAATAATAGTAATAATAATTTTTGAATAATAACAATCACAATAATTAAAATAAAAAATAATTATTATTACAATACTTAATTAAGAACTTTTAGTAATTTATCATAATCTAACTAATTTTGATTCTGATTCCAAAATAAAATAAACACATCAATGGGAATGGAGTCTATTTCGATTTTGATTTCTATAGCTCAAATAAATTATTGTGACTCCGATTTCTTATTGTGATTTTTAACCCATTCTGATTCAAACCCATTCCAATTCTAATTTAATAAATGTACCAAAAGTTTATTACCCGTTACTATTCTATAATGGAGCTTGATTATTAATGCATTTTCGCTTGGCAATCAGCTTCTCTTCAAATCTTGCAAAAATTGAAATATTTTGACTTAAAAGCAACCTTAAGTCAAACGCATTGACACGGTTTCTACCTACAATTTTACTTTGTAGAGGTTATTTAACTAAAGGGGAGGGGTTATTTTAACTTAAATTTGTGGTTTGGAATTTTAAGACAAATCTCCATTCATTTATTTTAAGAATAATGATACAGCCACAAACTCTTGTACAAACTGACGTGGCATGATATCATTGGTTGAATGAAAATATAAATTAATAAAAACAAATCATGTGGGCCAAGTGATATTTAATTCAACCAATCTTATCATGCCACATCAGTTTGTACAAAATAAGTTTGTACAAGAGTTTGTGGCTGTATCATTACTCTTATTTTAAATAATCCAATGATAAATATTTAAAGTCAAAGTAGGCATTTAGTGGTGATTGATCATCTACCATTGGATTGCTTGAAATTAATAACATAAAATGTGTGTAAAAAAATTAATTTAAAATTTAAATTAAAAGTACCTTAAGCCTTACTGTATACTTATCCCATAATTAATATTAAATAAATAGGTAAGCAAATATGTATCGTTCACATTCTAAATAGGTTGACATCGAGCTACCAGATGATTTACCACTAAAAGAAGCCCTCGCCATGGAGAAGACCTTGCAATACAAGATTGAGAAATTCCCAGAATTTGAAAGTGCATTTGCTCATATTGACTTTGAATGTGATCACAAACCGGAACACATGATTCCCAACAAGCCATGATTTGTGATGACTTATGACAATGCTTGTAACTTGCACCACTTATTGGTCATGAAACTGTTGAAGCTATTATTTTACTAATTAAAAAATTAAATATTTGGGTTAATCTTTAGTGTCCAGCATTTCTTTCAACTTAAAATACTGAAAACTAGGCCTTCGCCTCTATCTCATTCCACCATTTACAACCATTTCTTCTCAATTCATCTTTATGATGTTTGTTTCTCAAAAAAAAAAAAAAAATTAAAAAATTGAAAAACCAAATTTATCATTTTTTATGATTAGCTTATTGATCACCACAATTTGATCCATGTTTCACTCCTCATTATGTGCCAAAGATTGTTCTTCATGTAATTTCAGTTTCAATCACCACCTATTCTGTCTGATAATAAATATCTGAGTGCAACTTCCTTTAGTCAGTGATGCTACAAAAATCAATGTGTCAAAATCAATTATATTCAATTAAAATACAAGCTGATCTTTAATACTGAATCCAAGAAATTAATTAATTAATTAATAAGTCCATTTTTACTTTTTTTTTCAAAATGTATCATTGAAGGTGGTCAGCACTTTTTGTGGTAACCGTGAAACATATTGGCGCCTAAGACAGCTAAGAAAGTAACAGATTTGCTAGGACTCTAGCATCGGCAAATTAGCGACACAATTTTTTTTTGCCTTCATTATTATGCCTATGACTGGGCCAAAAACCCACAACCCATAAGACCACAACCCCAACCCAAACTAAAATTAAATAGTTTAAATAAATTTAGATAAATTGAAAATTTAAGAATAAGCCTTTTTACACTTCTCAAAATTCCTTATAAAATCTCTTTTTCATTGAAATTATTTAAATAACTGAAGATAAATGAGGTCATTTGTTATTTTGAATGGAATTTAATTAAACAATTAAGTAAATTATTGTTTAGACCCACCCTATTTCATAATTTATATTTAACTAAAAAATTTTAAAAAAAATTATAAGAATTTAGATTTATGAAGATAAAGATTATGTAATAGAAAGAAAATAATTGAAGATTTTATGATTTATATGTATTTTATAACTAAAAAATTAAAAGAAATACTTTTTTTAAAGGTAAATTTTTATGGGGAGATGGTTAAATGCTCAGAACACATAAATTAAAGTCTTAGCAATCACGTTACAGAAAATTGTTTACATAAATTTCCAATTTTTATTTGTTTATTTTTTTTTAAATTTAAAGACCTGCATAATATATTGGCGAGCACAAGTGACGGTGATGGTGAAGCTTTGCCCTGAGCTCCATTTTCCCAACACATTCTGCATATTAAAAAAAAAAAATCATGTTATTCGATTGTGTAAAGTTTATGCTTAATTTTGTTTCAATTAGTTGGTAGGCTTTACTTGAGCCGTTTTCAGCCAAAAACCCAAAAAAAAAAAAATTAGGGGCTATTATCAGTACAAGCACTGTAATTAAGATCTCCAGCTTCCTCACATGCCCATTTACCAAATCAAATTGTGAGAAAATATTAAACACATTTTCGATTGTACTCATGTTTTAAAAGGTAAAATATTGTTGTGAGAGATAAAATTAATTTTGTAAGAGTTAAATCTCTTCAAAATGATTTAAAAAGTATTCAAATTAATGGCTTGTGAAGGAAAAAGTGGAGGTAGAAGTGACAATTTAATTAAAAAGTAAGGAGCGGTCTTTTTAGGATTCAAGTATTGGCATCCATCCTTTCTATATATAAGTAAGAAGTTAATGCAACATTTTATTTTCAACAAAATTACTCCCCTAGCCAACATTCATTGAAAAAATAAAGTTTATGTAATGGAATTTGAAAATAGGAATATTTTTTTCCCCTAATTAATCAGTATGTATTGTTGTACCCATATCATTTTGATTGATGGAATAATTTCTATATTGACCTACAGAATCTGCTGAATGCACAAATCCAACTTCTAAGAATGGATATTTTATGCTATTTATTTCAGTCCCATTTGGATTGGATTCGGATTGAGTTTGAAATCTATTTGAATTGGATTCGAACCAGATCTAATTGATTTTGAACAACAATTGTACATTAAAAAAAAATAATAAATATTGAAAACAAAAAAAAAATTCCATTTAAAAAAAAAAGCAAAAAGACAAAGTTATCTTATGTCCTAAGTAACCAAAACTAAGATGCCCTAATTGACCTATTCCAAGATCTTAAAATTAGGAAAAAGCAGCAGCAGTCGCGCGATTTCATGTTATAAATTTCATGAGCACATATCTAAATTTCATAAACAATGTTATTGTAACACACAAAACGACAATACTATTTATGCTACAGTACTGTCATTTCTTTCATGGTGGTGTTTTGTTGATTGTCAAATATCATAATTCATATTTCGTTATTTCATTGTTGGGGGCACCGATGGGCATCTAATGTCACAGTTTGTAGAAATGCTCAGTCTCAGTTGAGTGCAGCAGCAGCAGATGCTGTGAAGCAACTGATTCCAGAATCAGTAGATGATGACTTGCTTCCATCTCAACGCTGTGGATTATCAAAGCGTGCCTCAAGTTCTTCCCCACAGACAGAGTAACAGTTGCACCACCAAACACTTGTACTTCGGCCTGTATCTGCATGCAAATTCCCAGAGGTCATGGTCATGAGTTTAAGGGTGAAATACAAAAGGGACTGTAATTTACAAGGCAAGCCCCATTAATGTGGTTAAAGCAAAAGCGATGGCCATTGCTGCGTTGTTTCTTCTTATTTGTGCCAATTTGAAGTCTAGCTGAGAGTGAACAGACACAAATTTGCCTAAGCCATACTTAGAGCTCCAGCAATTAAGCTGGCAACACCCGCAACAAGCATTGCTTTGGACTCCTCCTGCTTGATAGTGCCGACTCCTATTACTTGGTGAAGATGTTAACATAATGCCATCGCTGGCTTCTAAGATTGCTGCTCTAATCAACTGAGAGCGTTTTGAATAGTCCCCGCTGTTGGCTGTTTCTACTGTTGACTTATTGCTGGTGTTCGTAGATGGTTGGCAGAAAACTCAAAAGAGGAGAGAACACAGAAGCGGATTGTGTCCTTTAAGTCGCATGTTGCTTTCTACCACATCCTTTTAAACGAAATTTTACCATAACATATCTCTAGTTTGGAATTGGTATGTAATTATTTCTAGTATGGAATCATGAATAGTCATTGCTTCGGTCGATACACAACCTTTTTTTCTTGTATTTGAAGGAAATATTTAGATCATTAGTCTTTAATCTAGAATATTGAAATGACAGAACAAATGAAGGAAATATTTCTGTATCTATTAGAATAGACTGAACAAATTTTGTTAGAAGTAATTAAGTATATTAATAATAGATATGAACAGGTTAGGGAAATATATATCTGTTGAGAGAAGATTTTTGTTCTTGTAAGACAAAAATTCTAGCCTCTATGATTGCAGCTGCAGGGAAACTCTGTTTCAGAGGTTTGCTTAGGAGGGTTAGATTTATTACCAGGGCCAATTGGGCACATGATGAGGTGCAAATTTAGGAATATTTTTGTCTCATATAAGATTAAAATATATGCACGTAGCCGTTTACAAAGTGATCAATTCGTCACACGCGAAACAAATAAATGATCTGCAAGTCATCATAATTCGTTTCAATTTTCTAGCTGCGAGCTCACAACATTAAAATACTTTACAAAGTCTACAAAGTTAATAAATAAATATACATGACAGACTTATTCTCAGACCATTTCAATATTGGCAAATAATAAGTCTCTAATTTTTATGAGTCTGCTTATAATTTCTTTTGTGTTGAGCCTATTCTCAGGTGATTCGCTTGTACACTCCATTGCTAAACTCAAAACAGATGATAAACATGACTGCTTTGCAGCATTAGCGTGTTCTTCATCTTTGCTCAGTAGATTTGTATCCATGATATTCATCACCGCAGGTAACGAGTCGTTAACCCAACGCTTTAAGCTCATTTCTCCAGTAAAAAATTCGTTTGTGGGTTTCATTCCTGTAAATACTTCCATCAACATAATCCCATAACTGTACACGTCACCTTTTATTGATACTTGTCCTTCTCTTCCATACTCTATATAGATTGCATAAATTAAAACATTAGCATTCAATAATATTCTACCCAAAAGATAATGAAAAACCAATCCTAATATAGTTTAAAATTAACAAATATGAAGCTTAGAACAAACCTGGTGCCATGTAACCTATCGTGGCGAGTGTTTGTGTTTGTTTCATAGAGTCTTCTTCACTTAAGAGCTTTGCAATCCCAAAATCACTCAAATGTGCAACCATACTGTCGTCCAACAATACGTTGCTAGGCTTTATGTCGCAATGGACAATAGGATTGGAATGACCAAAATGGAGATATTCTAAAGCTGATGCAACATCTATCATTATGCCCAATCTCTGAAAAATATCCAAATTAAAATTGCTAGCGTATAAACAATCCTCCAGACTCCCATTCGGCATGTACTCTAGTACCAATGCTTTGAAATTATGATTTGTACAACTACTGATAGTTTTGACCAAGTTTCTATGGCGAATAGTTTTTAATATTTCACATTCCGCATCGAAACTATTTAATGCTCCTTCACGTCGTAGGTGAAATACCTTTATTGCAACCTCAATCCCATCTGGAAACCTGCCTTTATAAACCGAGCCATAACTTCCAATCCCAATGAGGTTTTCTTCACTAAATTGATCCGTTGCTTGCAAAAGCTCATCATGTGAGTATCTTCTCCACATCCCTTGTGGTGACATATCAGCTTTAGTGTGTGAAACCTCTGTGCTTCTTCTTTTACGACATCTGGTGATCAATCCAAATGTAAGAGCCAGTATGACTGTAACAATGAACACAGTGCTCAAAGGCAAAACAACTCCTAAGAGAATAACTTTTTTCCTTGATTTTTTCTGAGGGCTACTTTTGCAAAGTGGGACTTGCAGATGGGGTGAACCACACAACAAATCATTTCCTATAAATGATTCAGCTGAGAAGTTTGCAAAAGCTCCTCCGCTGGGAATCTCTCCTACTAGTTTATTGAAAGAGAGATTCAGAATTTTGAGGTACAAGAGTTTCTCCAAAGATGTAGGAATAACACCGGAAAGATTATTATTAGATAGATCCAAGAATTCCAAGCTTATCAACTCACCAAAAGATTCCGGAATAGGACCTTGTAATCTGTTGTGTTTCAAGGAAAGACTTTGCAAATTTTTTAGGCCTACAATTGTGGTTGGGATATTCCCCGATAAATGATTCCTTGACAAATTTATGTTTACCACAGCTTTCAGATTTCCAATCTCCAATGGAAGAGACCCATTTAAAGAATTTGATGAAAAGTCGAAGCTCAGTATATCTTCAAGGTTCCAAAAAGTTGAAGGTATGACAGAAGTTAACTCATTTGAACTCAGAGAGAGTATCCTTAGAGAATTCAGATCACCTAAGCATGAAGGGATTGATCCTGAAAGCTTGTTGCCGTCCATGTAAACCGCATAGAGTCTAGAGAAATGGCAAAACTCTCGTGGGATTGGTCCTTCAAATTTATTATTACAAAGATCAAAACCTTGGAGTTTCTTTAGTCTACCAAGCGTTATTGGAAGCGATCCACTCAGATTATTGTATCCTAAACTCAGCTTTGTCAAGTTGATCAAGTTGCCAATCTCTTTAGGAATCCTGCCGTGAATGTTACATTTGTACATGTAGATTTCTTCCACAGAAACTGAAAGATTACCTATGGAACTTGGAAGGACACCATCCACAGGATTTTCCGCTAAAACAATCACTTTTAAACTCTTGCAGTTTACCAAAGCAGAAAATAAGCTCATCAATTCGGAGGTTGAAGATGTCAAGTAGTTGCGTTGTAACCCAAGCCTCTCCAGGTTTCTTAATTGGCCCAATGCCTTAGGAATAAGTCCTGAGAAGGAGTTATATGCCAGCTCTAGGTAATAGAGCTTGGAAGCATTGAAAAGGAAACTTGGAATACTGCCACTAAAATTGTTAAGCCCCAAGATCAATCCCTCGAGATTTGGAAGTCCAATTAAGTTCTTGCTAGATGGAAGATTTCCTGAGAGGGTATTGTTCAAGAGGCTTAGTGTTTTCAATGTTGACATGTTGAAGATTGTATCTGGGATAAAACCGACTAGGTTGTTTTGATCAATCCTCAAAATCTCTAGATTACGTAGACTGCCGATTTCTTGTGGAATCTCACCTGCAAACATGTACATAATTACATATTGTTATGCTAAATTTTGAACATTTCTAAGGATTTGTAATGATTAATTTCTTCCACATATGTGTACTTTAGAAAAAACTATGTGTTATAGATAATAGATGGTAAATAGCCGGGGTACGTACCGATCAAGTTGTTAAAGCTAAGATAGAGTAATTTGAGCTTGGTCGAGTTCCCAAGATCTCTTGGTATACGGCCTGTGAATTGATTAAATGACAATGAAACTCTACTAAGCTCTTTACAGTGCCACAAATTGTTTGGAATTGGCCCTTTGAATTGATTGTAAGACACGTACAATCCTTTAAGACGTGGAAGGCCTTCACACATGTCATCAGGAAAGCTACCGGTTAGGCTATTATTTGAAAAATCCAAACCAGTTGATATGGAAGAAAGATTGAAGATTGAAGCAGGAATGGTTCCTGTTAACAAGTTATTATTTAGCACTAACACTTCCAATTCTGCAAGATTGCCCAACTCCTCAGGAATTTCTCCTGCAAATTAAATAAAGCAACATGTGTTAACAATATATTTACCATTCAACTTAATCAGAATATAACAGCTATAGAGTGAAACATGTTATCTAGGCACATAAATTTAACACAAACTAATGCGGCATTATATCATGTGGCCTATGTAGTGTTTTCATTCAACCAATCATGTTATGTCAAATTAATTTGTACAAAAATAATTTGTTAAAGAATTTATAGATGTATCATTACTCATTTACATAACACTAGTAATGGAACTAGTATTTTAATTTTGACAAGAGCTGTAAACTATTTACTTAAAGTGAATGTAATATAGATTAAGTGGGCTGATAGTCATGACCATAATAGAGAAATTATAAAACTATATGGGTTGTAACAAAATTAAATTAAATTAATGGGGCCAAAACATAAATAAATATATAGTTTGGTAAATTTTCAAGCAGCCCTTGTTTTCCTGAATATCTTTCCAGCATAGGCCCCAAGCCTAGACACATAGCTCCGCCCCTTACACTAACACTCGTGTATAATTGAATAAGCCATAACAGTAATATCTATAAAATCTATGAACAAAAGTATGCATAGAAATTGATACAATTTTCATTTCAACCCCTAATTTGCCTGAAATCTTTTCCAATCTGACCTCAAGGCCCTACACATAATTTTGCCCCTACATATTACTCTATGCGTATGTATCAATTAATTCAATTAGTAAAATCTATGGGCTGGATTGCTGGAACATATTATCTGGCAACGTAAGTTAAAAAGAAAATAAAAAATAAAACAAATTAACACTTTGTGATTTTTATTTATACCTTGGAGTTTGTTATAGCGAAGACGTAAATCTTTAAGCTTGGTCAAATTGCCGATTTCTTTTGGTATGGTACCCGAAAACCAATTATGACTGAGAACGAGTGTTTGCAGCGAAGAAAGGTTTCCAAGATAAGAAGGGATGGTGCCTGTAAGGCCAAGATCAGGAATGGTCAAGGATGTGACTCTATTGCCATAGACATCACAAGTGATGCCCATCCAGCTACAAACGGAAGTATTTGAGGTCCAATTTTGAGCCAAAATATTGTTGGGATTATCATTGATTATATGAGCTTTTACGGAAAGAAGAGCATGTTGGTCTCTGGATATGTTTGCTGCAGCTGCCACGATAGCTGAGAAAAGAATCAAATAAGGTACAAAGAGATATGGATCGTTTCTCCCCATGTTGATTTTCCAAAGAACGTGCAAATGCTAATTAAGTATAAATAATGATACCCAATAATTTATAACGAGCAGCCAAGTTGGAATGCATCTTTTTTAATTTACAATACCAGAGACCAAGTACCCAGTTTTAATAAATGATCATCTTGTTTGGTTTATTCCATCTCCGCTAGTTGTCTATCAAATGATAATTAGGGCGCGTTTGGGATTGAGGTTGGTCAGCTGTAGCTTCCAAATTACAGCACTAAAGTGTTTGGTAAACACTAACTGCTGTACCTTAAAAGCTATGTTAATGTAATTTTTTACTTGTATCATAGAAAATCTTTTATATCTTTAATAATTTTGTTAAAATTATTATTTAAATTTTATATTTATTATATATTACTAACTTTTGTTTCATAATTATAGCTTTTTTTCCACAGCAGCTGCAGCTTAAAAGTTATAACACCTCAATCTCAAACGCACCCTTAATCTATGATGTGCCAATCACACTATTATTTTTATTAAACACAAATTGTTATCTTACAATTGAGTAGTGGTTAAGTAATTTTATTTACTATGAGATACATCATTCAATAAATGAGTGACACATAATATTAAAATTCAAGTTGAGACTCAATCAGTGAGATATTTAACATTATTGTTTTATTTTATTATTATTTTTTTTTGTTAATGTATCATAATCTCACTCAGTTAGAAGGCCCATGTTTTCCTATTTATAAAATTCATACCTTGTAACCTTTAAATCTCAAGAATTCAAATCTGACAGACAGCTCAGCATTGAGATACTGCAAAAGATACGACCAATTCATATATCCTAGTCTTGTGTTTTTCTTTAATATTGCATGACAAATCTAGTTACTTGTACTTTCAACATTACATGATGAATCGAGCTACTTGTATTTACAAATTAAAGATCAATTAAAATCTCCTAAATTAATTCTTTAATTTTGCAAATTTAGATATCAATGGACTCAATTTCAACTCTCTTTTCATATGTATGAATAAGAAAATAGTTCACTATTTGAACGTCATATATGATTCCTGATTTAAAATTTATATCCTTTTAAATATGATATTGATTACTAATGACCGTATGTGAGGTTGTCGTTATTGTGCGTGTGTATGTACATATATTATTTTTTTTCTAATAAAGACATCCGCACTTTCTTAAAGTGAGAGTGCACATTAAAAATATAAAAAAATATTGATTTCAATATATTAGAGATTGTGTTTTTTTTTATTAGTATATTGAAATATGTATTTTTTTTTTATCTAGTAGTATCTTCACTTAAAGTGAGAATGTCCTCGCCGAAGAATTATTTTATATATATTCTAAATTTATTAAAGTTCCAAAAATTATTAAGCCATAAACTATTAAAATATATAATTTAATAATTTTCTCAAATTGTAATAAATTCTAATATCATAAATCATATCAGTACTCTCTCTTTCATACATAAATGATACTCAAATTTTATTAAAGAAATAAAAGAGAGAGAATTACAAGATGAATTACAATATATGGGTGGACCGTGGACCTAGACTTCCTCAAGAATATTCTTTTTTAATTAAAACGAAAGGATCATTCCCACCCATCAAAATCATTGGGTACATGACCAAATTAATAAAACTACGAGCAACGGAGTAAAATTACCCTCGCGATGGATGTACCACCATTCTGCACGTCATTACCACGGAGGCTTCAAACTGGAACTCACATGCTAAAAGCCAAGTTGAGGTGGTTGTTGTTGAACTTGTCTTGTCTTTTTTATGATAATATATAATTAAGCAGTACCTATCACTGCCACGTCAGTCGTAAAGGCGAATTAGGACACACAAAGAAAATATGGGTCCGGCTACAGTACATGCAGGTATGTGATACAGGCAAGCAATTAAAAAAAAAAAAAACTGAGCAATGGTTTGGCTGCCAAGTACGAAAAAAAAAAAGTAGGAGCAACCGGTTGCCCCTTAAATTAATTAAATAATAAATAATATAATAATATTTAATTATAATAAAAAATATTAATAAAATAATCATTATTTTAATATTAAAGAACAAATAACAATAAAAAATTATTTTTATAAAAATAAAAAAAGATTTCAAGTTTATTGTTATAGATATCAAGTTAATGGTCTTGATTTTATGTTTATTGGTCTATTAATTTTTTTATTTTCATGGTTGCAAGTTAATGATCTCCAGTTTCATGTTCATTATCCTAAGTTTCAAGTTTAGGGGTTTCAAGTTTAATAGTTTAAGAATCAAGTTAATGATCATAGTTTCATGTTTATTGGTCCATTAATTAAATGATTTTCATGGTTGCAAGTTAATGATATGATAATTCATGTTTATTGCCCTAAGTTTCAAGTTCATTAATTAAATGATTTTCATGGTTGCACGTTAATGATCTCATTTTTCATGTTTATAGGCCTAAGTTTCAAGTTCACTGGTTTCAAGTTTAATGGTTTAGATATCAAGTTAATGGCCATGGTTTCATGTTTATTGGTCCATTAATTAAATGATTTTCATTGTTGCAAGTTAATGATCTCATGTTTCAAGTTTATTGGCCTAAGTTTCATGTTTACTGTTTTCAAGTTTAATGGTTTAGATATCAAGTTAATGGTCATGGTTTCGGTTTCATGTTTATTGGTCCATTAATTAAATAATTTTCAAGGTTGCAAGTTAATGATATCATGTTTCATGTTTATTGCCCTAAGTTTCAAGTTGATTAATTAAATATTTTTAATGGTTGCAAGTTTATGATCTCATGTTTCATGTTTATTGCCCTATGTTTCAAGTTCACTGGTTTCACGTTTAACGGTTTCGATATCAAGTTAATGGTCATGGTTTCATGTTTATTGGTCCATTAATTAAATGATTTTCATGGTTGCAAGTTAATGATATCATGTTTCAAGTTTATTGGCCTAAGTTTCAAGTTCATTAATTAAAAATTTTTAATGGTTGCAAGTTAATGATCTCATGTTTCAGGTTTGTTGGCCTAAGTTTCAAGTTTACTGGTTTCAAGTTTAATGGTTTATATATCAAGTTAATGGTCATGGTTTCATGTTTATTGTTTCATTAATTAAATGATTTTCAAGGTTGCAAGTTAATGATATCCTACTTCATATTTATTGTCCTAAATTTCAAGTTCATTAATTAAATATTTTTAATGGTTGCAAGTTAATGATCTCATGTTTCAAGTTTATTGGCCTAAATTTCAATTTTATTGGTTTCAAGTTTAACGGCTTATATATCAAGTTAATGGTCATGGTTTTATGTTTATTGGTCCATTAATTAAATGATTTTCAAGGTTGCAAGTTAATGATATTATATTTCATGTTTATTGACCTAAGTTTCAAGTTCATTAATTAAATGATTTTCATGGTTGCAAGTTAATGATATCATATTTCATGTTTATTGTCCTAAGTTTCAAGTTCATTAATTAAATATTTTTAATGGTTGCAAGTTAATGATATCATGTTTCAGGTTTATTGGCCTATGTTTCAAGTTCACTGGTTTCACGTTTAATGGTTTCGATATCAAGTTAATGGTGATTGTTTCATGTTTATTGATTCATTAAATATATGATTTTCAAGGTTGCAAGTTAATGATATCATATTTTATGTTTATTGCCCTAAATTTCAAGTTTATTAATTAAATATTTTTAATGGTTGCAAGTTAATGATCTCCTGTTTCAAGTTTATTGGTCTAAGTTTCAAGTTTACTGGTTTCAAGTTTAATAGTTTATATATCAAGTTAATGGTTATGGTTTCATATTTATTGGTCCATTAATTAAATGATTTTCAAGGTTCCAAGTTAATGATATCATATTTCATGTTTATTTCCCTAAGTTTCAAGTTCATTAATTAAATACTTTTAATGGTTGCAAGTTAATGATCTCATGCTTCATGTTTATTGGCCTATGTTTCAAATTCACTGGTTTCACGTTTAATGGTTACGATATCAAGTTAATGGTGATGGTTTCATGTTTATTGATCCATTAAATATATTATTTTCAAGATTGCACGTTAATGATATCCTACTTCATATTTATTGCCATAAGTTTCAAGTTCATTAATTAAATATTTTTAATGGTTGTAAGTTAATGATCTCATGTTTCAGGTTTATTGGCCTAAGTTTCAAGTTTACTGATTTCAAGTTTAATGGTTTATATATCAAGTTAATGGTCATGGTTTCATGTTTATTGGATCATTAATTAAATGATTTTCAAGGTTGCAAGTTAATGATCTCAAGTTTCATGTTCATTGCCCTAAGTTTCAGGTTCCTTCTGTTTCAAGTTTAATGGTCCCAGTATCAAGTTAATGGTCCTGATTTCATGTTTATTGGTCCAATAACTGAATGATTTTCATAGTGCAAGTTAATGATCGCATGTTTGAAGTTAATGATTTAATATTCCTTTAGTTTCCTTTGCTTCCACTGAATAACAAATATTGTGTTTTAGGTCAAGATGAACCGATTAAATAGCATGTAAAATGGTTTGAAATCAATGTGTGTGAGTAATTTCAGCAAAAAGAAGTGAATGAGGAGTTGGCATAAGCAGCCAGAAGTTGCAGCTACTAATGGCCCTGCTGCTAATGCTTATTTTAGGGATTTCAGTTGCTGTTGTTGTTGGCATAAGCAACAGCAGCAACAACAACACCAGCAGCATCATCTGCTGCTGCTGCTAGCTGCCAGCAGCTGCAGAACCAGCAATAGTAGTAGCTAGCAGCTGCTGCTTTTGCAGGCACCAGCTGCTACTGGAATGCCAGCAGCTGCAACAACAACAACAACAACACCAGCAGTCACCAGATGTTGCTTTTGCAACCACTAGTTGCTGGCATTCCAGCAGCAGTTGCAGCAGCAACAACACCAGCATTGATTCTTGCTACTGCTGTTAGCTGCCAGCAGCTGCAGAACCAGCAACAGCAACAGCGAGCAGCTGCTGTTGGAATGCCAACAACTGTAGCAACAACAACACCAGTAGCTACCAGCTGCTGGCATTCCAGTGAGACTTGATCATACGAGGACAACTGGTACCGCCTCGGCTTTCGATTTTTGTATGGCCGAGGAGGGCCTAAAGGCAGCGGATTAAAATCTTGCGGCTGTTGACATTTCTTCTCTTGTTGCACGGAAGACTACATATTTCTTCAAGATAAAGAAAAGAAGAAAGATTAAACTAAATCATATATAGTTTAGACAAAAGTTAACAAATTATTACTCTATGTATACCTCATCTTCAAGTTCCGGCACCAATTTAGGCTTTATCGAGTCTTGCAATACTTCTGCCAACTTTTCTTTTAGGACAACCTCTTCATCAGTGGATGTGTTGAGGTACACAGTTTTTCGTTCTTTAACTTCGATGGGCGTATGCTTTTCCCATACTAAATCTAAAAGCGTGACAACTGCAGGGATAAGCGGGTGCATATCCATATTCAGAGAGGAAAAGATTGGACCATCAGTTACCTCGGCACCAGTATATGTAGGAGGTGATTGACTATCATCAGCGACATTCGCTCCTTCTTGATGAAAATATACTCATTCCACCTTTTCAACTTTTTTAGTAAGAGAATCCATTTTCGAGCCCATTTTTTGTAGTAAATCATTATTTCTTTTCATATGTTCCTCCATTCTATCTATTACTGCTAATATAGCATGAAATGGATGCTACCTTGCGGCGTCACCATCGTCAATTTGTCCTTCACTTTGAGCAGCTGATGTGCCGCAGCTGATTTCTCGCATCGGAACCTGCATTAACTACAAATATCCATAAATAATCTATTCAATTTAATAACATAACTACAAAACACTATACAATTATGGAAGGGAACAAACTGCATTGCTCTCAAAGTCACCATACTTTTGTCGCCACTTGAGGAATCTTTTTATTTCACTATCAATCCATGCACTAAGAGGACATCCATTCTCGGCAACAGAAGAAAGCTGAAACTTAGTTGATTACATGTAGAACAGCTGCAAACAACAACAAATTGGTTAATATGGAAATAATGATCGATAATACCATAATCGCTTAACTAACGAGAATACAAATTACTAAATAAATCATACCATTAAAAATATAACGCATCCGTTCATCAAGGAAATTTTATTTTCATTGAACTTTGAAACTTCTTCCCATAAAAAATTGAAAGACCAGTTGGCCCAATTTTTACCGCGAATATTACTTACGTCTTTTAAAGCATAAAAGTATGATGGGTTGATGTATGTAGTTGTAGTTGGACACAAAATAGTTCCAATCACAAATAGACTAAATAGAATACAGAAATCTTCATTTGCACAACTATTTGTCTTTAATTTGTCATCTAAACTACCTATTGGGATGCCTTTCTTTCCTGAGCAATACTTGGCTCGTAAGTCAGTAATTTCACTATCTTCACCACCAAGCACAATCGATGTTCCTCCGTCATCAACACCCATCACGCTTGTAAAAGTTTCCGGAGTAAGCTTGTATTCCATTCCATGGACTGTTATTGACCGCTTATCTACGTTACATTGCGTAACTAACAATCTACATAAATCTTGCCTAAGTCGCTCACATTTTAAACCTAACAAGCTTCCAAAACCAATTTCTCTCACAACATCTTGCTGTTCAATAGATAACGAAGAAACAATGTTGGAGAACCGCAAAACACTACATCGAGATAGGTGATTACCCTTATCAGAATTGTTCTCCACTGTTGGAATCGATTCACTTAACAATCCACTGGCCAATCTCGAGTTCATTTCAGCTTTTTCATTGTAACTGTTGATGAATTCGGCTTTATTTTTCGCACTGAGTTTCAACCATTTGTCACGTATATACCCCTTAACCTACATTAAAAAAAAAAATTCATTGGCCAATTATCAACGAAACTATTAGTTAGTAGGCTGCAACATAGAAAAGTTATCTACAAACCGTTTCATCCAGCTTCACATCTTCCTCCTTTAACTTTTGGAATTCTATCTTGCTGTAAATAGAAAAATAATATCAAATATCAGTTCCTTATATGTCAATTAAAATTATTGCACTGTTAAACTGAAATGACTGCAGAATGTCAAGAATAAAATTCAACAATGAATTAGTTTCTTACAAGTAGTATATGTACGAATGCTTGCCCGGCCTCAGAGAATCCAGCTTCTCAGACTGAATATTAATGTCATCTGCGACATTGGCCTTACGCTTAACCATTATACTGTGTACACTAAAAATTATGTCCCCTGTCAATACACACTGATAATGTCATCAAACTCTCTCCACAAATTGTAAATCCATGTAAATTATTACATAACCCAACAATACGCACTAATAAACTTACATGGTAAAAGTTGTAATTTTTAAATATGAGAGGCGAATGATTCTTTTTACCACATCAAATAAAACACTCAATCAACAAATATAATGATATCAAACAAAACCCATGATACCCATGTCTCATTACCGTAGGTGGACTGTAGAGATGGCCTGACAACAATTCAGAATGGGCTGACAGGAACTGAGTGGGTTGTGAATCTGTAGCTGTAGATCCTTGCTGCCAATGGAGATCAACCTCCGCGTGTCGTCGCCGGATAGCGCCGTCGTTGGTGGCCTTGATGAGGCGTCTCGTGAGGGATTGGAGGCGAGAGAGTGAATGATGAGGGAGAGGGAGAGGGATCCGTGAGGGTGAGTGAAGAGGAAGAGGGAGAGGGAGAGGGAGAGGGAGCCGTGAGCGGTGAGCCGTGAGTGAGGAGGGAGGGAAGAAGAAATTGATTTCCCGCCTGAGGTGAGAGCCTTTTGTTTTTTTTGTTTTTCCCAACAAATATATATGCCTGGGTTTAATGTGTATTGAGGGGGTTTGGTGTGTGTTGAGACCGATTCTGTAGGTTTCAAGTTTTTTATATTTTTTTTAATTATTTATTGTTTAAATTCATTTATGGCCGTTGGATTCAATACAATGAATCCAACGGCCATAAACCCTGCATGTATTGATACGTGCAGGTATTGTAGCATCAGCCATAAAATATATCTTCTTTTTTTAATTTTCTAAACCAATTACCGACAGTACTTTTTCGGACCAAGTAGCATTCTGACCGACCCGTAATCCAAACCAAAATCTTGACCATGGGTTTCGTTATCCAAAACCAAAGAAACACAAATAGACTGACAATTTGAACCGCCAAACTCTTCGACTCTGGTCTAAATCTCCATGCAAATACACACGCACACACAGGTACTCTCATCTCTGTCTAACTATTATCTTTACTCTCTTGTTGCCGCATGAGTCTCCATGAGAATTGAAAAATCCAAAAACCATTGACAATGGCATTAATTTCATCAACAGACTTTGTTCCTCGTAACCTCGTCATATTTACTAGTCAGCATCAGCAACTGAAGCCCACTACTTCACATTCAGTTCAAAGTACGGTAGTAAGTTGCATAAACCCTAAGTCTAACGAAAGGGTCAGGGTTTCATCGTCAGCTGAAACAAGGCCCAACACCCATTTGTTATCTTTTGATGTCAAAGAGACCCAGTTCATGAAACTTATTAAAAAGTCATTCAGGGCAGGGAAGTTTGATGAGTCACTTTATTTTATTGAGTCTATGGTCGCCAATGGCTGCAAGCCTGATGTTGTTATGTGTACAAAGCTCATTAAGAAGTTCTTTCAAGAAAGAAAGAGTAATAAAGCCGTGAGGGTCATGGAAATTTTGGAGAAATATGGGGAGCCTGACGTGTTTGCTTATAATGCTTTGATTAGTGGGTTTTGTAAGGCTAATCAGATTGAACTTGCTAATAAAGTGCTTGATAGGTTGAGAAGTAGAGGCTTTTCACCAGATGTTGTTACATATAATATTATGATTGGAAGTCTTTGCAGTAGGGGAATGATTGAGTCGGCTTTCAAGGTTTTTGATCAATTACTGAGAGATAATTGCAAGCCAACTGTGATTACCTACACGATCTTGATACAAGCTACCATGCTTGAAGGTCAGACTGATAAAGCTATGAAGCTCTTGGATGAGATGTTAGCGAGAGGGCTTATACCAGACATGTTTACTAACAATGCCATTATTAGGGGAATGTGCAAGAAGGGAATGGTGGGTCAAGCTTTTCAGTTTGTTAGAAGCCTAGAATCTAGAGGTTGTCAGCCAGATGTGATATCTTATAATATGTTGTTACGAACACTTTTGAATATGGGGAAATGGGAGGAAGGAGAAAAGCTAATGACTGAGATGATTTCTCGAGGTCTTGAGCCTAATGTTGTTACTTATAGCATTTTGATTAGTTCACTCTGCCGTGATGGCAAAACTGAGGATGCTGTGGATGTACTTAGGGCTGCAAAGGAAAAGGGATTAACACCGGATGCTTATAGTTATGATCCATTAATTTCAGCATATTGCAAAGATGGGAGATTGGATTTGGCAATTGAATTCTTGGATTATATGATCTCTGATGGTTGCTTGCCAGATATAGTAAACTACAACACAATTCTGGCCGCTTTCTGTAAAAATGGAAATGCTGATCAGGCCTTAGAAATATTTGAGAAGTTGAGTGATGTGGGTTGTCCTCCCAATGTGAGTTCTTACAACACAATGTTCAGTGCACTATGGAGTTCTGGGGATAAGATTAGGGCTTTGGGCATGATATCAGAGATGTTAAGCAAAGGGATCGAACCTGATGAGATTACATACAATTCACTAATATCGTGTTTATGCAGAGATGGAATGGTAGATGAAGCTGTTGGGTTGTTGGTAGACATGGAAAGCACTAGGTTCCGGCCGACAGTTGTAAGTTACAATATAATTATTCTAGGATTTTGCAAAACACGGAGAATCAATGAAGCCATTGAAGTATTAGCAGCAATGTTTGAGAAAGGATGCAAGCCAAATGAAACGACCTATGTATTGTTAATTGAAGGGATTGGTTATGGAGGATGGCGAGCTGAAGCCATGGAGTTGGCTAATGCCCTTGTTAGTATGCATGCTATATCTAGAGATACTTTTAAACGGTTGAACAGGACCTTTCCTTTACTTGATGTATACAAGGAAATCTCTCATTTGGCTACCAAGGACTAACTTCTTTTGATCTATCTTCTGCTGGAATTGGTTGCTCTTGACTGTTTTGTGTTCAAGTTTCTACACTCCGTGCTTGAAATTCAAGCCAAAAAATGTATTGATGAGGAAGAAAGAAAGAAGGGAATGAAAGTTTTATCGATCAATATAGGATCTTAGTCTGTCTTTAGTCCACAACAATGCAGTCCAAGTTTATTTTGTAGTATTACACGAAGGCTGAATGATGAGTTTCAGTTAAATTACAATGAACTGTAAGCGACTTAATGAAAGCATATAATGGCTCAGAGAGTTGGAAATAGGAAATAACACGTGTGCCGGAAGAGGCTGATCTTATTTATAATTTATCCATTGGCAGATAACATCGATTTCTGACAACATTGAGAGCCGAAGATCATTTGCTTTGCAGAACTTTACATCACAAGAGCAATATTTTATGTTTTAGTTTGTTTGGCTGAAACAATGTATGTATCGGGCTTCTATATTTGCTTTGAATGAAATTTGTTCTGGAGTGATACTACAAAGCATGCAAAAACTGAGAAATTGAAAATCTCGGTAAAAGCTGGAAGAGTTTATGATTCTTGCCTCTGTTTTAACTTCATTTTTTGGCACTTAACCATTTCATGAATTCAATTGTTCAAAAATGATTTATTGAGAACCTTTCTTCCAGTAAAATTTTTCAAACAGGATTGAAGTACATACAAAAAAGGCTTGTATTTAGTAAAACATGTGTCAATATAGCTGTCTATATATACATAATTCTCCTTTACTGCATAGTTTGATTCTGGACAGTGCATTTCGTGCTCTATCAAAATTTTGATTTTCTCTTCATTCTAAATAGTAGTATAAGAATTTTCGGATAATTTTCTGTAAAGAGGCTACATACACAGAAAAGATAACCCATAAACTAACTGGGAAAAGATTTATGTTCGGGGTTTACACAGACTCATAATTGCTGTGGCAGGTTTGCAACCTGATATCAAGATAGGATAAAAGAACCAATTACGAACAAGCTGTAACAGCATGACTTTGAACCACGGGATAGAAATTATCACCCTTCTGACAATAGACGGACGACGAAATTGCAAATGAAAAACATGGTTCAGCCTATAAAAGAAAGAACATAATCTACAACACATAAAAATTTGAGATCTGCAAAAACAAACAGCGACAAGTTGACAGTGCACAACGGCAAGACTGCAAAACTCTATTATGCTACCCTTGTGGCTTCCAAGCAATAATGTGTCAATATATCCCAAGAAATTTCCCTGGCATAAGACAACATATTCAGAAAGACGAGGCAAATGCTTACTGTCTACTGGAATGCGATGCTTTGCATTGCTTGTGGGTAAAACCAGCTAACATGGTATTACAGATTATAAAAATGATAAGCTGGTAGGAATTATGGGATTATCTAAATTTGGTGATAGAACAACTGTGAATACAAATAGAAGAACAGAAAGGTCAGGAGAAAAGACCTTACAGAAATGTATTTTCTGCACGTCTTTCAGCTAAAACTTAGTCTAACTCCAAAAAGGCAGTGAATAAGGTCAAGTCTGCATAAACACCATTTCAAGCCAACAAGGTTGTCCCTTTTTCAAAAACTTTCCATTCTATCAACTTTTGCCACAGCTTGTAAGCTTCTTCTGTCATTCCATCATCAGCTACCCTTTTCACTATAGTGGAAAACACAGTGTCATCTGGCTTGTATCGGCTTGAAATCATCAATTCTAGAACTTGTATTGCCATATCCACCTTCTTACTTTTACACAGTCCATGAATGACCAATCTATAAGCACTATTTCTCATTTTGTTTCCTCTTTTACCAATTTCCTTCAATAAATCCACTGCTTCCTCAACTTGATCTGCCCGGCAAAATCCCCAAATCAAAGTGCGATGAGTAATATCATCAGGAGAAATCCCATTTTCCATCATTTGACCATACAATACCATAGCTTTCTCCATACAACCCTTTTTGGCCAACCCATCTATCAAAGTATTATAAGTGATCAAACAAGGGGAACAACTACTTCCGTTCAATAAGTGAAGTAATTGAAGCGCCTCATCCAACATTCCCTCTTTACAGAGAGCACCTAATACAGTATTATAAGTTACAATGTCAGGCTGACAATTTTTCGAAACCATTTGATTAAAAGAGTTGATGGCACGATCCACAAGTCCATATTTACACAGACCATTGATCAATATATTATAGGTAAACACTGTTGGGGTATGAGAAGTTTCATTCATGATATCAAGGATCTTATCTACTGCATCCCAACATCCACGGCTACCGAGAGAATGGAGAAGTGTGTTGTAAGTTATGGAATTTGGCTCCATTCCACAAGATAATAAATTATTTATGACCAAAACTGCATCATCATATTTCCCTTGCTTACAACTAAAATTAACCAGCGAATTGTAGGTAACAATATCAGGACTACAACCCTCAATTGCCATATCATCTAGTACTTCAATAGCACGGGCAATACCACATTGCTTGCAGACTTGCTCGATAAGAATAGTGTAGGTAATCAGATAAGGTGGGCAACCCTTTCTCAATTGGTCCTTCCAAAATCCAATAGCCTGCTCAAATTTGCCATATTCAAATATGGTTCGGAGAATTGTGTTATACGTAATTACATCAGGTTCACAACCACTGACGCTCATTTCATCCAAAAGAGCAATGGCCGATCTAATCTGTCCTCTCTTGCAGAGACCACCAACCATCATGTTGTAAGTAATTGTATCTGGAACCCCACCGGACATGACCATGATTTGAAGGACTTTGGAAGCTTTCTCTATCCTATCTATTCTGATAAGGCCTCGGATTAAGTTTATGCAAAAATGGAAGTCAGGAATTTGATTACGACGAGCCATTATATCAATCAACTTTGATGCATCAGTTAACTTCCCCCTGGAGCAGAAATTTTGGAGGATTTTATTGTTAGTCTTCTCATCGTTTTCAACAAAGGGTCCATCTGAAGATGGAAGTGAAGGATCATGAGATTTTTTGGTAATTGTCAGCCCTCTCATTTTTTTATTAACAGCCAATACATGACTTTCTGAGCTCCATTCATCTTGGTCAACTTCATCGACTCTGTCAATGCAAACATTTCCAGGCAACCCTCTGCACTTTAAGGACACATTTCTTCCTGCACCAAGATCTCTCAGTTGGGAATAAAATTGAGTTCTGTGATTATTCACAACTCCATGTTGCAGGCTGACTTGTCTTGAACACCACTGCAGATTAGGCAAACAATGAAGTTCAATTATAGAATTCGGCGGAACAACTGTGTAGCCCATCTCCGGACTTGCCTTTCAATCTGATCCACAATCACAGCTATAATTTTCCTTGGAAATAAACAGGACTAGTGTTTATGTTTTCATTTCCTTGTAACACCCAAAATATTATGCAATAGCTCTTCAGCTTTCTCTACTTTTTTGATTAACAACAAGCGGTACACCTGCGAAAATTCAAACAGCCAAAATCAAACCCTGGATATTTCAGTAATAGGTCGTAATGAATCAACATCATGATACACAGCTACAAGAACCAGGATGATCAAAATACCTATGAAAGAAAACAAATTGCAGTCAATTATTAAAGGAAAAATCATATATGAACAAGTAAAATCACTCAGATAAATTATAATGATCAATTTGTAACATATTCAAACTACATATCCACTCCCAAAATGCAACAAATTTAAATTCCCCTCAAGAAAATAAAAAACACAACCTTATCCAATTCATATTTAACCTGAATGAATTAACATAATTTGTCACCAAAACATCAAAATTCAAGAACCCCATTTTGAATAACCATAGGAATTCAAAGGCTATCGATTCTGCATGCATAAACATTTCTGCCAGAACTTAAAATGACTGAATGAAAATAGAAAAATAAAATGCAACCCCCAATGAATTATCAAATAATGAAAATAAAGCACTAACGGTAAATAAGATTACCGAACCATAAAGCACAGCTAGTTGGGTTAGCATTAAATTTGTTGCATCACTCAAAAGCAGTTTATTTTTTCTTGTTCAACTGCTGGGTTTATATGTGACGTCAAAACCTAGGGTTAACGGGAGTCGGCATTCATAAAATTACAATTGATCCCTTATTAAAATATAATTTACATTCTAACCAATTGGTTTTGTTATCCACGCATTTAAGTCCTTTCTTTTTAAGAACTACAAAACGACATCACTAAAACCTTCGTCTCCTTCACTACTATCAACAACCTCGTTTCTCTATTTAATCACACCAGGTACTTTCTGCTTTCTGCGATTTGTTCCCTTGATGAAATCTAATCAAATGGCACAATCGTAATTTATTTCTTATTAATTTTAACTTAATTTAATAACTGCTTCAACAATAACACACCATTTCTTAATTTCTTAAGTCATTTTTTCATCTCTGGCTACGTAGAATCAACTGACTGAAAGTAATGATAAAGATGCAAGAATATTCAAACGGAGGAGGAGGAGATGGTGGTGGTGGTGGTGGCGGCGGCGGGCCCGCCGACTTGGCCAAGCTTCAGTCTATTATGCACTCCATCGAGATCGCTTGCTCTTCTATTCAAGTAATTTTTTTAACTTTTTATTTTATTTTCTTTTCTCTGTTTGGTTCTGAGAAAGTACAAGAAAATTTCAAATCGCTCGTTCTGTGTTTCCTAGGAAATGAAAGAGAAAACTATTGTCTACCGTGACTAATTTCTTTTCTCTTTACTATTTAAGCTGATTACTTGATCAATGGTAAATTCAAAGTATTAGGTTATGTTCAGTTGCTTGGAAGATAGAGAAAATGTAAGTGAAGGGGAAAAAAAAAAGGTTAACTTTGAATGAAGTTTTGTCCCTATTATTGTTATTTAGTTTAAAGCCTATGACTTGTAGTGGTTTTAAAATTGATTTTTGTATTTGATTAAATATCTAAATGAACTAATTCTATTGCATTTTGGTACTGCAAAAATAAGGAAAATCGAATTGACTATGGATGAATTTTATTGCATTTTTCCTTTGTATGAGTTTGTTGTAATATTAGGTTTCTAATGCATATGTTCATGTTTACATATTTATGGAGGTTTGTGTTTTTTGACACGAATGAAACTTTCCATATGTAAGTATGCTCTTGTGGACACTAGGCAGGCATTTTTACTGGTGGTGGTTTTCATTATGGCAGATGCATGTTAATCCAGCGGCAGCGGAGGCAACTATTTTGGGGCTATGTCAGTCCCCTCAGCCGTACAAGGCATGCCAGTTTATCCTTGGTAAGTAAATCAGGTGTTAAAAATTTCAACATAAACTTAACGGATGGAAGAGCAGTTATGACCAACTTTTAAGACTGAGTAAATATTAGAATGCATTGGTAAGGCTTTTGGACAGAAAGGAGGAATCTTTTACTAATATTATGAATTTATATTGCCTTTCCTGTTTCCCATAGAAGAAAATTTTCAAGTTATTTTGTGCTCTGGACCTTTGATTTCTATAATGCTCTTGGCTTACAGATGTCTGAATAGTACTTTTATTAATAGTTTTGGTGTGATGCACATGCCCTTGAAGATGAATGATCCTGCCTTTCTCAATTTAATACATTTGTTTATTTATTTTATTTATTTTTTCCCTGCTTCAGAGAATTCACAGGTAGCAAATGCAAGGTTTCAGGCTGCTGCAGCAATTCGAGATGCAGCTATGCGAGAGTGGTCTTTCCTGACAGCTGACGAAAAGAAAAGCTTGATTGGGTAAGTTTTTACCTTGGATATTGTATGCAGCTATAAGAATACAACTGTCATACATTGATCTTTCTTCTTTGAGCCTTCTATTCCTGTTATCTTTTGTCTTACATGAAACTGTGAAAGTCTCTTCCTTATTAATTTAATTACAGTATCATCCACTCTTTGGTTTTATTTGATGATTCTGTGACTAAACATATCTTTTTTGCAGTTTTTGTCTGTGCTTTGTTATGCAACATGCTAGTTCACCTGAAGGCTATGTCCAAGCCAAGATATCTTCCGTGGCAGCGCAGTTGATGAAAAGGGGATGGTAAGTTGCATTTAACTTTATTGTGGTAATGATGGTAATAATATGCCACGTTATGTTATTAATTATCCAGAAAAAGTGAAAGAAGTTATTGCTATGTTATGTTACTTGGACAGAGATCATATCTATCATGGAATCTAAAATTAATTTGGCATGAAAAGAATTATATTTATAGAAAAGAACGAGATTGGAACTTTTTGCATAATGGAGCAGTATAAAAACTTTGAATTGGTCTAAAACTTGAGTATGGACCTAGTTTCATCATCTTCTTTGTTCTGTTAACAGACCCAGGTAGATTGGGACATGATTGGTGTTGATGAAGAAATTAAACAAAGTAAGAAACTCATGTTTTTGATAAATAGAGGATTAGGATTGCTGTCCTCCCACTCAAACGCCATGACCTGCCTCAAAGGATTCACATTGCAGATGTGTAATCTGCATGAGCCAATGAGTTCCTTACCCCTGTGAACTGCATATATTCAGCTGTGTTTGGAATGTAAATAATTCTTAGCATACATCGTATAAAATTACAGTTACCTCCAGTCCTAGGGCATGTAGAGATACCTGTTCTCATCATCATCCTAAATGAATGTCCGCATGCTTACCCTGTTATGGATGGGCCCAAGCAGCCCCCCAGCTGTAGCTCGAGAAGTTTTTTTCTTTTCTTTTCTTTTTTTCATATTGAAAATCTTGCTGCAGTGGAATGAAAACTTTCATGAAGAAATTATTAACTCAAGTATCTGTTGTGGAGAATGCATAAAAGTGGATGCGAAGTAGATCCTAAATAACTGTAGAGCTTTATGTCCATTCCTCTCCTTGACTAATTAGCATAGTCTTGTGCCATTATGGTTTTATTTTTTGTGTGTGAATCATAAGCAATTCTATGAGACATCTTCTATTCTTGAATTCCCATGATAGCTATACGTAGTGCGATGTTATGCCTTAAATAACATATGTGACAATATATTTATCAATCCATAATGTCAAATTGCATTACATTAAGATTTCGCTAGTAGTTATTGATAATTTCTAGTGTTCTAAGTTACCTCATGAAAGAAATTGAAACTTTATGGTAACTTCAGCAAGTTTTTTCATTTGTAGGCTTGATTTTACTTCATCTGATAAGGAAGCATTCTTCAGTCAGGTACTGCAATTACTTTCACTGTTGTCCTCACTAACTTGGAACCATTTATCACTGTGTGATATTTTTCCCTAATAAATATTTTTTTTTGGTTTTGTGTTAGCAATTTTTTCTAGTCCATATACTAGATTTTTTGTGGCTGTAATTATGCTGGCTTTTTTACCTTCGGTTGTCATTGTGGCAGTAACTTCACATCTATAGATTCATGAATTAATACAATACCTGTGATCACTTAATCCATTATGTAAACTATGATCCATCTTACTTGTTAGGCTGCCAATTTCTGCCTGCATTGTATAAGACTGCAATAAGTTGTGCTTTATAATTTAACAAGCTAAGGAAGATTAATCATAAAGGGAAGCTTGACTAGTAAGATGTTTATGCTGGGAAATCTTTTATGGCCAGGGAAACTAAGTAAAGTAGTATTCTCGTAACTGTTTCCATTGATATTTATACAATTGTATTGCTACTTTTTTAAGCTTAAATGACTTGTTGTAAATCTGGATTTTATTAACTAGGTATTATTGGATTAGTAAACATCTGGTTCAGATGTGCACTAACAATTGTGCATAAGAAGCACCTGTGTAATTCTTCCCCAACAAAAGTGCACCCTGACTTTCATATGCTTGTATTATAACTGTCTTTGACTCTCATTCTTGAAATCACTTCGTGAGGGTGGGATTCTGGTGCTTTCCTGATCCTTTCATCTTGCATAAGTTTCTTACCATGCTGCCTTTTAAACTTTATTTACACTCATTGGGCGCCATTTACTGCACCAAATGTCTTTCTCAATAATAGTCTTGGTAAAGTCTTTCATGTTAAAGTTTCTTTGTTTCCTATCAAAATAAATAAATAATTATCTACCTCCACATTATTGGAGGCTCACTATTTATGTGATTTCTTTCCCTTATTTACCTTAGAGAAGTGCCGCTATAGCTTTTCTAAACCATGGCAAACAAATAGGAAGTCAGAAGAGGGACTGAGAATGAGTGAAAGTGATGTAGGACATTTTAGGAGATTTTATACTTTTATTATTTTTTGTTTTAATTAGTTCTATTTAGGTATGAGTATAGGTTTTTCTATTTCAAGTTTAATTGTGATTTAGTTTCCTGATTTGAGCTAACTTGGGGAAGTAGGTTTGTCCTATTATAAATAGAGAAGTCTTATTATTGTTTTAGTCGAAGCTTTTGATTAATAAAAACCCCATTTTTTTTTTTAATTCCTTTTGGGATTATCTATCAAAATCTCTCTTATAAAGTCATTTGGATTATAGTGTCATCTAATCTAGCTATTAAGTGTTCGTATCAAAATCTTCTTCACAATGTTGAATCGTTTACATTGGAGACTCGCTTCAATTAGAGTGTAATCCAATCGGGTCATTTACCCTATCAATTTGCTTTCGCTACCCCGTTGCATCAGAAAGCTAGATAATGCATGCTAACCAAGATCAGTAGCACCTATAGAACTCCCTTTTCAGGGAATCTCCTTCCCTCTACCAAATACATTGGTAGTGAAGGGCTAGCAATGGATCTGAACCACATCTTCTCCAGGAGAAATATTCATTCATGTGAATGATGAACTCTTGGTTGCTATCTTTTCAATTTTCAAACCATAACATAATTTTCTTGTTATGGTTTCTTAATGTGGCTATCCCATAAGGTAGCAGAGCTGCTGTCGTCAAAACAAAAAGGAGGATGCCAGATTTCTTGCCTCTGAATTTTTAGAGCTTCTAAAGAAACCTTAGAGTGAACTGCTGAACAAAATTGAGAAACGATTAACGAACTACTTTGAAAATTCATTGCCAGCTATGTGAAAATCCCACCAGTCCAATGTAAGATGTTATACATCTCCATTTTAGGTAGTATCATTTTAGGCTCAAAAACACTTCAGCCTTGATGCCAGTTAAGGGGAAGCTTTTCTTTTCTATCTTTGGTAAATTAAAGTGTGTTGGAAATTTATATGTTTTCATCATTGTCACTTTCTTGGTACCTAAGCTGTTGTATCATGTGTGAAGATGTTTAGAGTTGTTCTGGTGTTGAAATCGTGTTCTAGTCTAGCCCACTTTTTATTCTCTCACAAAAGGAAATCCTATTGCTACAGGTACACCAGGCTGTCCTTGGGATTCATGGAGTAGACACGCAGTTCATTGGAATCAATTTCCTTGAGTCATTGGTATATGTTGCTTCAATTCTTGTTCTTAACTGTTCATCGCTTGGTCTTTTTATTTGCCTCCTGATTTAGAGCGTTGATTCGTCTTTGCAGGTATCTGAATTTTCTCCTTCTACTTCAAGTGCAATGGGCCTTCCTAGGGAGTTCCATGAACAGTGCCGTATATCTTTAGAGCTAGATTATCTGAAGGTTTTCCCCAGGCTCTTGGCGTTGTACTAGTTATATAGTTATATGAAGAGCTATACCTTGAGGATAAGGGAATATTTTTAATGGGCTTCCTCTAGCCATAATGTTTAATATACTGACCTTTGTCCTTTTTTTCCTTTATTTTAATATTTTGAATTATAGACATTTTATTGTTGGGCAAGAGATGCTGCTTTAAGTGTTACAAAACAAATAATTGAATCTGATGCCGCTGCATCTGAGGTTAAAGCTTGTACTGCTGCCCTGCGTCTGTTGCATCAAATCCTGAACTGGGATTTTCAGTTTGACACCAGTGGCAGAAAAATTAGTATAAATGTTTTTTCAGCTGGGGTTAGAACTGAGAGTTCTTCATCTAAGAGGTCTGAGTGTATCATAGTTCAGGTAAAGAACTTTCTCCAATAAAATATCTGATTAGTGCTGTGATTATGTTTACTGGTTGTATATGACAGTTAAAATAATCTGTTCATGCTTGCAACTTTCTCTGCAATTTTTTTTAAGGGAAGAAACTTGAACTGATGATTTAGAGTCTTTTCTTGTGTTGCAAGTAACCCTAGGATATGGAATAGTTAGAATGTTGGCATTTTCATATTCTGATTTATATTCATGTTGTTTGTAGCCTGGTCCTGCATGGTGCGATGCTTTAATTTCAAGTGGTCATATTGTTTGGCTCTTGAACTTATATTCGGCCCTGAGACAGAAGTTTTCAAGTGAAGGGTACTGGCTTGATTGCCCTATTGCAGTCTCTGCTAGAAAGCTTATTGTGCAACTCTGCTCCTTGACGGGAACTGTATTTCCTTCTGGTATGTCTTTATCTAATTATAACTACTTGATCACAAAATGGTTTTATCTGGTCCATGTTTCGGTTTGCTGTTGCAATTCTTTGCAAGCTTTACTGCAACACAAGAAAAGACTGTCTGTCTCACAGTCCTATTGGTACTTTCTTTGCAAGCTTTAATGTTGTCTATGTGATAAACTTTGGAGAATCGTGAATACTTGGTAATATCGGCATCCGTGTCTCGGTTACTGTTCATGACAAAGACTTACCGTTTAAGTACACTTGACTGTATGGAAATATTACAAGAATGTCTTTTATTTGCAATATATCTGTTGCCTTTTGCTGCAATGTGAATGGCTTGATTTTAGTTCCAAATCTAACAGTTGGACTTAAATGAAACCAAGAAACCGATTGTCTTCAGTTAGTAACACATTATATGGTAAATACACGAATTATGAGATAAACAATCTTCGCTCTTTTGACTCATAAATTTTCCCTTTAGAAATTTTAATCCCAAGGTTTTAGCTTTGATTAGTTTGTTTGAATGATCACTACTGATATTCAATATTTAATATAGTTTCAATTGGATACTGCTACAAATTTAAGGTTAATTTGACTTGGTGAAGAGCTAAATCCTAATGGTTCTTTCATCTTGATGATTTCTGAAAAATTAAGAGAGGGTTTTTGGAAAGATTGAGTCGGGGAGATTCTAACCTGGGACTTTGAGAGATTTTTAAATGATGTACCACTGTCAAGTTTTATGGATGTAATAAGACAAAAGGAGTAGAGAAGTCGAATAAGCTGTGCGCCCAACCCCCCCCGCGGGGCCCTGAAAAAAAAAAGAAAAGCTTATTTGGCATACAATTTATGGTTGTTTTAATAAGCGTACAAGCTCTCTTTCAGATTAGTTTTTACAGTATCTGATATTTTTAGCACTAATATGAAGGGCTGAGATGACGCCAGTGAATGTAGTTTCATTTCACTGTTTGAAATGTTTATTTAAATTTTTTATTTTTGCGGGGTCTCTGATTATGAAAGTTATCTATTTTTGCAATTTACTTTTTCAATTATCTAGATAATGGGAAAATGCAAGAGCATCATTTGCTACAGCTCCTGTCTGGGATATTAGAATGGGTTGATCCTCCTGATGTTGTGGCACAAGCAATTGAATCAGGAAAAAGTGAAAGGTCAATTCTAGTTTACTTTGTTTTCTATTTCTTCATTGTTCCTTCCTCTTTTTAATTTCTTTCGAAATGGAGTCTCACAGCTATTCTGATTTTTCCAATTTCAACAGTGAGATGCTAGATGGTTGCCGTGCACTATTATCCATTGCAACTGTGACAACTCCCTTTTTGTTTGACCGACTCTTAAAATCCATAAGGTCAATAGTAGAGCATTACGACATTGCAGATATTCCTCTTTCTTCATCAGTTATTAGACTTTATAGTTTCTTATAAAATAAAACATAACAGAGCATTTATTTTAGGTCTTGTTATTTATTATACAAGGTCTGTTGCTATATTATGTAACAATAAGAATATAAACTCTACCTATACAAACTTATATGGTACTGTTATATCATTACCACATGTTTCATATTAATTAGCTCTTTTATTCTTTTGAAAATATGGGAGTGGGTCATGTGAAATGTATAATGCAACATCAGTTTGAATTTATAGAGTTTGTATCTCTAGTACAACTCCTGTAATTTAATAATTAGTCTAGCTTTTGTTGTAATGTTCAGGCCCTTTGGCACTCTTACCCTGTTATCCAACTTGATGTGTGAAGTTGTTAAAGTCCTTATGATGAATAACACTGAAGAGGGGACATGGAGCTGGGAGGCTCGAGATATCTTACTAGATACTTGGACCACCCTACTGGTTGTATGTAATTTTATTCCCCTTGAATATTTGTTTATTATTTTATCTTTTTACCTTATGCATGCAACAAAACAATTTTTTTTTTTTTCTAATCCTCTTTAAATTTATTTGTCAATACCCTTTTCAAAGATTATTGCTGCTGTGATTCAGCTTAAATCTAGGAAATTATGGTGGCATTTGATTCACAAAAAGTAGTCATTGCCTTTTTTGAAATTTGAAGAAAAAGAATTGTTCATTTAATTTAGTAGTCATTGCCTTTTATGAAATTTGAAGAAAAAGAATTGTTCCTTAAATTAAATTAAATGCATCAGAGAATGTTGATCATTTGTTTCTACACTGCACTGCTGCTTACTTTTTTGTGGTCTAAGCTGTTTAAGACCTTTAATTTGAGCTGGTCAGCTCCTGCCTCATGTTACTCCATCCTATTGGAAAGATTTTCTTGCTTAAAAGGGAGAGGAAAAACAAAGGTTCTATGGTACTGTGCAGTCTAGGCTATTTTTTGGGTCGTGTGGAATGAAAGAAACCAAGGATCTAAAGATTTTCTTGCTTAAAAGGGAGAGGAAAAACAAAGGTTCTATGGTACTGTGCAATCTAGGCTATTTTTTGGGTCATGTGGAATGAAAGAAACCATAGGATCTAAAGATTTTCTTGCTTAAAAGGGAGGGGAAAAGCAAGGGTTCTATGGTACTGTGCAGTCTAGGCTATTTTTTGGGTCGTGTGGAATAAAAGAAACCAAAGAATCTTTGATAACAAAGCTGGGAAAGATTCTTCACACCTATGGGATGAAGTGAGTTCTGGGCTTCCCTCTGGTCATTTATTACTACTGAATTCAAAGATATCTCTTTCTTTTTTATTTTGCTTAACTGGGAAGCCTCTGTATCGTGAGAGGCGAGGTATTCTTAGTGAGCTGTGTTGTTTTTGGATTTTGGGCTATTTTTAGTCTCTGTAGTTTTCTGAGTGTTTTGGTTAGAATGTGACTTCACATCCTTATTTTTGTGGATTTTTAGTCCCAGCAGTCCTTGGCAGAAAAGTCTTTCATCGTAGAACAAGGCTATGTGTCGCTTCTTCCTTACTTTATCAAGAAAGTCTTGACATCACTCGTCTTTTGTGCTTGCACCTTCCTAGGCTAGCCTTAAGATCTTCAAAATTTGAATATATCATATCATGTTTCTTGTTTTCAGTTTTCAAATTCATTAAAATGTTATTGTGAATATAAGGGGCTTATCATTCCCGTGATGTTCAAATTTCAGTTTACATCTTGTTGTGTTATATTTTGATCAAAATGTGATTCTTGTTCTCAAAATGTGAATTGTCCTTTCTTCTTGAGCTTGTTTAGTAACAGCCAACAATTATTGTTGCAAATCTTCAGTCATTAGATAGTACGGGAAGGAACGTAGTGCTTCCACTGGAAGTACGAAATGCTGCAGCCAGTCTTTTTGCCTTAATTGTGGAGTCTGAGCTAAAGGGTAATATAATGGTTGACAAACTAAGTTGTTTTTAATTTGCTTTTTCTGTGAAATGTTCTTTCTGTTTTCAATATTTACAATAATCAATATTTTCTGATGTAGTGGCCTCTGCATCAGCAATGGATGATAACGGTGAATTCAACTATCTTCAAGCTTCCATCTCTGGTAAACAAAAACTCAACAAGAAGTTGTATTCTGAAGATTGTTTTCCCTTTTTTTAGTTTCACGTTGATCATTGTTATTCCATATCTTTTTGTGTTCTTGCAGCAATGGATGAAAGACTAAGCTCTTATGCTCTCATTGCAAGAGCAGCAATTGATGCCACAGTTCCTCTGCTCACCAGACTATTTTCAGAACGCTTTGCACGGCTTCATCAGGTGCTTCTAGTCTTTACATATTAAAGGATATATTCGCTTAGCACTAATTATTTGGCTGATTGGCTACTTGATATAGTGAGTTTAACTACTGTGGTCCTAATTATTATTTATTTACCAATGTGCTGGATTATTGCAAGAGATCGTATTTGACTTTATATTGTTGGGCGTGAACATTAATTTATTAGATAAGATGCAAAACAAGATTTATTCCCCAGTAAACATTTGACTTTTGTACTTTCCAAATTCAAAGGTCAAAAAACATTGTGCAAACCGAAGCAGCCACTACCAATCTTTGGTTGTTATCTCCAATTTAGCTTGTTTACTATTAAAGAAGAGTGTAAACTCATCCTTTGTGGACGGATTTTTTGATAAAGGCACTTATTTTGGAGAATCTTTTGTATTACTGGAGGTTTACACTAGAGAGGTTAGTTGAAATGATAAATAAATACATTAAGTGTTTTGTTTGTGTTGTGGAGGGGGTTGGAATTGCTAGAGTTTATTGACTGTGAGTTCCATTTAGAGTTGGTGTTCTTGGGTAGATTTTGTTGCAATTTTCCAATTATTAACAATACATTGTAGAGTTTATTAATGCCTACAAATTCTAATATCTTTTAGGAGAAAAAAGTGGATTGTATTGAAGTGGGATAAAGTTTGTGCTTTTTAGCTTCACTCTGAACTTCATTTCTAAGGAGTTCCAAGATTCACCTTTTTTCTTCATTTATCTTAACTGGGAGGGGGTTCTAAGATAGGTTTGTAAAGGATGGTCTAGCTTTGTAGAGTGGTGAATGGGTATACTTTTGTATAGTACAGAAAAGTTTTAGTATTCCCTCTTCTGATTTTTTCTTTTTTGGTGGACAGCAGGTCCACTTCAGTGTACTGATTCTTCATCATTAATAAGAAATTCAGTTTCCTATGAAAAATGGGGCAAAAAAGAAAAGAAAAATCATTCATGTAATCATATTAATATCAAACGACATTCCAGATTTAATCTAGCTACCACCTTTAATGTTGAGAAATAAAGAATTATGCTATGAAGACAAGGCAACTTAACAGAATTTTCTTCACAATTTGCTGAAGATGTTTTTTTTTTCTATTTCACTTGCTCATTTCTATAGTTATAAAATTTGTTTCTAGGGCAGGGGCATGATTGATCCGACAGAGACTTTGGAGGAACTTTACTCATTGTTACTGATCACTGGACACGTACTTGCTGATGAAGGGGAGGGAGAGATCCCCGTGGTAATTAGTTACTTTTTTCTGCTTATTATTAAGATTCACTTTATCATATGTACTCTTTGTTCATGTTTTTCATTATAGATGTGAAATGCTCCGTCTTTCCTATTTTGGTTGTTCTCTTTGAATAGTTATGTTACATGGGTGGAATAGTTCTTCATTGGAGTTAACTTTTAAAAAAAAAAATTATTAATTAAACACACATGCACAGTACATGAGACTCGAACACAAGATCTAAGTCTTGGTAAGCCTGCCCACTAACCAGTGGAGCTAGGTCTTGGTCTCAATTTATTAACTTATTAACTTTGGATGTGAAATAAAGTAAGAGCTGCCTTGTCAAAGTTAGTGATGACCATGAATTCAATGGTCGAGCTAATTACACTTACCATGAGACACCGATATATAAATGTTGACTGATGAAAGGGGATTCTTCATACTTGATGACATCTGGCTTTAAATAATAATCCTGCTTGTTCACTGGCATATGTTTTGTGGTGCAGTGTCATGAAGTGTCCAGGCTACATTATGCAGGGATTGCTATGTTTCAGAGAAAGTTAAATAATCAGTAAATAATAAACCTGCTTGTTCACTGGCATATGTTTTGTGGTGCAGTGTCATGAAGTGTCCATTCTACATTATGCAGGGATGGCTTTAAATAATAAACCTGCTTGTTCACTGGCATATGTTTTGTGGTGCAGTGTCATGAAGTGTCCAGGCTACATTATGCAGGGATTGCTATGTTTCAGAGAAAGTTAAATAATCAGTGAATTCAAATTATTTGCTACCACCATGATTATCATAAAAGGGCTTGCAATTTCTTTTTCATATTTGCATATTTTAGTTGATTGTTGGAACTTCACTAGTTGAATGCACTTTTTAATTTGATGCGATTGACTGTTAATAGCTGTTAGATTCTTGCACCACCTTCAGTTCTTCTTTTTCTCTTTCTATTTTCCAAGCATGTTAGGGATCATTGGCAATGATGTCTCGAGTTAGATAGGTATTTAGTCAGTTTCTGTGGATGGCATATATTTGATGATGTTAGGAACACTGGACTACCTAACATCCTCTAGAACTCTACTAATGATTTACACCTTGTGATAAATAGGTTCCAAATGCTATACAAACTCATTTTGTGGACACCATAGAAGCTGCTAAGCATCCGGTTGTCCTTCTCTGTGGGTAAGCTTCTTTCTTTCCCATTTTCACTAAATTATGGCACTGTCAAACAAGACTGGTTATCAAGTTTGTTGGTTTCTTTTGTTCTAAGGTTGAAAGGTGTGACAATTGACAATTAGGTGTTGATCATTTTATTTGATGCAGCTCAATTATAAAATTTGCTGAATGGAGTTTAGATCCAGAAGCTAGAGTGTCAGTTTTCAGTCCTCGACTCATGGAGGTGCCCCATTGTTTCTTATTGTGAATTTATTAAAAAAAAAAAAACTTAATCACTATGGGCGAATTTTTACTTGTTTACCATTCATATTGCTTTTATGGGAATGGTTAAAAGGTGATACCTCGGTCACATTACAAGCATTATTATCCTACTTTCAATCAAACTATGCAGAAGTTTCGCCATATTTATTTTCATTATTGGAATATAACGTGGAATGATTAAATCTTGGTCACATTGCAAGCATCAATTATCCTACTTTCAATCAAACTATGCAGAAGTTTCGCCATTTTTATTTTCATTATTGGAATATTTGAAAACGTGGAATGATTTCCTATCTTATAGAATCACTAATCATGGTTTTTATTTCGGATCAATTTTGTTTGTAGAATCACTCATGATGGTGTTTACTTTGGATCAATTTTGTTCAAGTCCAGTTGCCAAAGCTGGCATTTTTGAAGTGGCTGGTTTCATTTTGTGCATTGATTGGCTACAGTAGATCATATGTGTCATTGTAACTATAGAAAGGAGAATATTCTATTGGGGTGGGTTGCGGTGTCTATTTTTTTGGTTTCTCCTGATTTAGTAGATTTTTTCTTACTCTTCTGCTCAACAACCAGCCATGTTTTTATGGCTTTTAGAGGATGATATGATGGGGTACTGCTTTCTAATTTTTCTGTTAAAACAATATACAGTCATGCTATATTGGCTTACTTAATTGGAACTGATGCTGGTTGCAGGCTATTGTATGGTTCCTTGCAAGATGGTCCCAGACATATCTAATGCCTCTCGAAGAGTTTAGAGACAGTTCCACCAATTTATGCCATGATACTGGGCATCAGCATCAGTCATCCACCTCCAGAAAAGCTTTGCTCAGTTTTTTTGGGGAACATAACCAGGGAAAACCCGTGCTTGACATTATTGTTCGCATTTCTATGACAACACTTGTTTCGTATCCTGGGGAGAAAGATTTGCAGGTTAGAGCATAGAAACCTTGTTTTTTTCCTCCCCTGTAAGTTTGACGTTTATCAGACATAGTATTCATGTTTATCTATTCATCATTCTGTCCGAATTTTAAAGTTCACCATGTTGAAGCAATCCTTTTGGTCAGTCATAACTTAGTTAAATTTCACTGGTTATGCAGCTGTTTACTACCATGTTTAAGGCGAGGTAGAAAATTGCATTAAAGAATTAAACCGTGACATCATTTTAGTACTTGGAATTTTTTTTTTTTTTAGATTCTGTGTTTATTCCTCCTCTTTTTTCCCCCGTTGGCAGGAGCTCACTTGTAACCAGCTACTACATGCACTGGTTCGACGAAAAAATGTTTGTGTACACCTTGTTGCATTGGTGAGTTCTATACTGCAATGCACCACACTTTAGTTTGTCAACCTTCGTGTCTTTGTTCCCTGGGGGTTCTCTTTGTTATTAAACCATCACAGAACTACTTTTAAGCTGACAATGAGGAATGCTCTGTAAACTGCGTCAGATTAACAACCATTTTGCAAGGGTTTCTTGAATTCATGCCTGAAATAGTGCAATAGAATTTTATGTAGCCAATCCAAAATATTCTTAATCAGAGATTTCTGAGTATTTTACTAATACGGTGGTGTTGAGCATGTGAAAGGAACTTTCTGTTGATTGTTGTAATGTATGTTAAGTAACAAGGATCCTGATAGCCATCATCATGAATTGAGCTTACTTTCTTTTCAAAGGTTTGAATGGGGATGAGAAACCTCACCCACTAAACGCCAACCCTTGCATCTGTTATTCCTTGAACTCTAGTGGCTGCAGGCGCAAAGTGCATTCACGGCCAATCAGGCTACATCCCAGGGGCAAATCCCGGTTAATATTTGCATCTGAAAGTGATTTTTTATTATTCAAGTAGAAAAGGGATACTTTCTTTGTTTTAGTAGCTTGTACATCATAGTAATTTTCTAAGTACAGTATGATAGCAAGGCTGTGATGGCCTAGACTACTAGGTCATCATTCCAAGAAGGTAATAAATGGTCTCTTTTTTCTTAAAGGATGGTGGCGAAGGGATGTTATGTGGGCTAAGTTGTGAGCTCTCATATATATTCTTTTTCCCCCACCCAATTGTGAAGGTGGTAGTATGTATTTGGCTGTAACATTGCACATGTATGATACCATCTTTTAAAAAGATGGGTGCTGACATGTTGCTTCCGTTAGGCTCTCTTTATATAACGAGATGGTGGAAATTATAATTTCCTTTGTTGGAGAAATTTGTTCTTGCAAGGACCTTAACATTACAGACCCTGAGATTTTAAACTCTTTGGCTACTGTCTCATTACTTTGCAAAACCTTAGATATAGGCTTATGTTTTAGATCTTTTCATAAAAGAAGCCATGACTGGTGGTCAATCTGACTTTTAGGGCCAGTTAGTGACTTATTTAGCCGACCATCAGGCTAACTGTTGGGTCAGTGCAGTTTTACTTTCAAATGGTGCATAATGACCTAGGCTATCTTGGTAAATAAAGGTTGAAGTAGGCCACTTGGCTTCAGAAGTCAAAATTTGCAGCATTTCATTTCTCTTAAGACGACATACTCAAATCAAGTAATTTTTATTCCAACTAAAGAGCGTTCTTACATGAATCCTTTTGTGCATTTGTACTTTCAAATGGTGCAGAATGATTAGAAAAATAGTCTTCTGTTCATCTATTTGTAGCTGTATACCTCACCTAGTTAGTCTGGAATATTTTCAGGGCTCATGGCGTGAACTAGCAAGTGCTTTTGCTAATGATAAAACTTTGATTTTGTTGAATTCCACCAATCAGGTGAGAACACAAGCTGTGCATTCATTTGTGATATATCTATACATAGCTTCCATGTTTACCATTTGTAACTATAATGCTTTGATTCTTCTTCAGCGTTCGCTGGCTCAAACGCTTGTTCTCTCAGCTTATGGAATGAGAAATTCAGAATCTTCCAATCAGTAAGTCTTCCATCTAGGATTTTCTCAGTGCATCTATTCTCTGCTTGTGAATTTTAATGCTGCTAATTGGTCTGGTATCAATTTCATAGATACGTACGGGATCTTACACGCCATGCTACTGCATATCTAGTGGAACTGTCTGGCAAGAATGACCTCAAAAATGTTGCTCAACAACCAGATATCATCCTGTTGGTTAGTGCATACAATTTTTATGGGGCAAAATAATCCCGAATCCATGAATATATAGAGGAATGATATATCTAGAGGAACGATTATTTTTCAATGCCATCCTGTAGGTCAGCTGCTTGTTGGAGCGGCTCCGTGGAGCTGCCAATGCGACAGAACCTCGAACTCAGAAGGCAATTTATGAGATGGGTTTCTCTGTAATGAACCCTGTTCTGCTGCTTCTTGAAGTTTATAAACATGAGGTACCACATGTATATCTCTATGTCAACTGTACTTCCTTTCAATACATAAGTTTAGAAAGTACAGTTTCCATCATCATCAAAACTTCTCTCTTTCACCTCAGAATTTATTTGTCTCAGCACAAAAATCTGCATAGATACCTTTTATGACTGCTGATATGTCTCAATCAATTTCTCTTTTTCCCTTTTCTTCTTGTTGAAGCCATTTGAGTTGAGCATGGTACTGCCAGTTTCCTTCTCATTTACTTCCACAAATGCATTTAACAATTAGTAAAAACTATCTCCAACTATTTCAATGCATATCATTAGTTAACATTAACTGTGCTTCTGGTGCTAAAACTTTAATCCTTTGTCAACTTACATACTGTTAAGACTGTTCATTTACTCTATGCTAATCTCTGATTTTTGCTTAGTCTGCAGTTGTTTATGTGCTACTTAAATTTGTTGTTGACTGGGTGGATGGACAAATTTCCTACCTAGAGGCTCAAGAGACTAATATCGTTATTGATTTCTGCACGCGTTTACTTCAGCTTTACTCATCTCACAATATCGGCAAGGTACAGTTTTGGTACATTGTTGTCTACTAAATCAATGCTAGTCTTGAAAACTTTTGTGATGCATTCTAATCTCCTTTTTATCAGCACAAATTTCTGTTATTAATATTTTTATTTATGGTCATATGTCTCTATTGTTGTTTCTTCTACATTCCATTGACTGCGGTGAAGTTTACAAAGCATTTAGAAGTATTCAGGTGGTATCATAATACTGTTGCTTTCTTCTTCCAGTCCATACAATAAATTATTATTTGCTATGATTTTGTATTTTCTATATCAGCTTTGCCACTTCGATGCCAAACTGTTTCATTTTGATGCAGGGGGTTTAATCCAAATTTTGTTGTTTGTAAGGTTTCTGATCTGTTTTCACATGGAAAGGTTCTTTTTATGCGGCAGAGTACAGAATTTTTCAATAAAATAGGAGCTAAATCTTCCAAGCTATTTTTTGGAAAAGTGATAGTTCTCATGCTTGTAGCCTTTTTTCTGCATTGCCAGTGTTTAGCTTTTATCCAATCCAAATATATTGTAGAATATCTGACTATTTGTCCTCCTTTAAGTGTAAAGTTGATGATTTTTTTATGCCTTCTTTCCTGTTTTATTTTCTTCTATCGTGTGTAGCCTCAGAACCTGATATTATGTGTATCATTTTTTAACTTTTTTTTTTAATCGTCAAATAAAATGGGAATGAAGGAATTTTGTTTTAATGATGCACCAGATTTTATATCATTGCTTTACCAATATTAATGTTTTAGTTGGTTTTAACTTATGAAATCTGTAATACCTCAATTGTGTTGTTTCCCTATCCACCGACACTTTTTCTTTCTTCAAATTCTCTTTCATTCACTATTTTTCCAGATGTTGATGACTCAATCAAGCAGCTTACTTGGTGAAGCCAAGACGGAAAAGTACAAAGATTTGCGTGCTCTTTTTCAACTTCTTTCAAATCTCTGTTCAAAGGATCTAGTAGGTCTTTCTAGTACATGTATTCACACCATTGAGAGAAAAATTTTGCTATCCGTATGTTGAGCATTTGGTGAACCTTGTTAAGAGACTACATAAATTGCAGGTTGACTTCTCATCAGATTCCATCGAAGCACAAGGAATCAATATATCTCAGGTAAAGTCTTACTGTTTGCTCGACAGAATCTCGTAAACCAGTGAATGGTGTCTTACACTTTCTTTTGCAGGTTGTTTTCTTTGGTCTTCACATTGTTACCCCTCTGATGTCTGGGGACCTGTTGAAATACCCCAAGCTTTGTCATGATGTAATAATTCTGTCCATTTTTAAATGGATGCCCTTTTTTAACCTTAAGATGTTGATATACAGTGTTTGTTCTGCAGTACTTCTCCCTGCTATCTCATTTACTGGAAGTTTATCCTGAAACTGTTGCCCAACTAAGTACTGAAGCCTTTGCTCATGTTCTTGGAACCCTTGACTTTGGTCTTCATCACCAGGTAAAATGTCTGTCCATTCTTCAGCTGTCCACCCCTGTAATGAATATATGTTTCCTATGTTTTAATATTCTGCTTTAAGATTGATTTACTGAGGAATTCTGCATGTTCATACTATATGGGATTAAGTGGAGAAAAGAAAATAAGTTCAGCCATTTTTAACTAGTATGTTTCCTTGGTATACACTGTCCTGATTGCATTCTATACCATATTTGTATGCTTGGAATATTTTGCAAGTTTTTCACTTTTCATTTCAATGCTACAGGACTCGGAGATAGTTGACATGTGCCTAAGAGCTCTAAGAGCTCTGGCTTCCTATCACTACAAGGAGACAGGTGCTGGTAAAGTTGGCTTGGCTGCTCAAGCTGCAGGTATCAATAATTCAAATGGAAATCCAGAGGAAGGAGTTTTGAGTAGGTTTCTTCGTTCATTACTGCAGCTGCTTCTTTTTGAAGATTACAGGTAATTGTCACTCATTCTCTGCACACTTTCTTCTAAGAAAGCTTATCATCTGCACCCTTGGAATGATAGTTCATGCGAGGTGTGCGTGATATTCTCCCCTTTGCCTTACTCATTTGCTTATGATTGCAGTCCTGATATGGTTGGTACTGCAGCTGATGCTCTCTTTCCTCTGATCCTTTGTGAACCACGTTTATATCAGGTATTACTCAAGTTATTTGTATGGTCAGACATTTGAAAATAATTTAAAGTTCCATTTGATTGGATTGTTCACATTGGTTTTCAAGTGCTCTTGATCCAAAGATGAAATTATTTTAGTTTTCAAGTACTCAGTAACATTGTACATTTTCTTAATACTTTGATGAGAGTGCACTAACTAGAGAAGAGATAAAGTTGTATTGCTACACCCCTGTTGGACTAGGTATTAACAGAACCCCTCTTCCTTCTTCACCACAAGCTAAGAGAAAATTCAATGAAATTTTGCTATATTTCTCTTCCTATCTGTTGTTATATGAACATCTTATTAAGACATGGGGTGGGGAAATACTTTTTGCTGCAGAGATTGGGCAGTGAGTTGATTGAAAGGCAAGCAAATCCACCATTCAAATCAAGGCTGGCAAATGCATTGCAGTCCCTCACAAGCTCGAATCAGCTTTCTTCTACCCTTGATCGTGTGAATTACCAGAGATTCAGGAAGAACCTAACCAACTTCCTGATTGAAGTTCGTGGGTTTTTACGAACAATGTGATGTGTGCAATCCACTGTATATATGTTGAAGGTAACCCATTTGTTCTCTCATTCTTCAGCATTTGCAAGAAGCAGAAATCTGAGCATTGCATCTTCTGCACTGCCACGATTATCAGGCGATTGGATATACTACGGAAACAGGAGTTGCAATTCAGTAAGTAGAACTCAAAGAGTTTCCTAGTTTTAGATGTTTCTCATGATGAAACAGCAATTGTACAAGTTCAATGCCAGAGCTCGATGGATCATTCCATGGAAGCAATTTGTAACTACAGATGACAATTGGTTGACTGCTTGTTCTTTTTTTACAGCTTCTGGCGTCAGTTTTCACATCCATCACCGAATTTTTGGTTTGAATTATGGGCTTTACTTGAATGCAAAAGATGCTTTGGATTACCAGAATATTTTATCTGTTGCATTCTCTAATATCTAGTAATTGTAACTTGGTGCATTGCTTCAAGCTTTCAGCTCTTGCTCAATAGTTTACCTTGGGAACAAGCTGCTTATTACTTGGAGGTTTAGAATTTGAGTCGGCGTATCTCATTTAATATCGTACTATTTCTATAGTAGAGCTTTTGTTCCCATATCATCTATCATTGTGGGTGGTGGATATTGGATTGCTTGTTAAATATGGAGGTTGATGGTAGGAGTTTATGGTCAAAATGGAACAGCTGTGTATATATGATCATGAAAATGGATGATAATAGCAAAATTTGGAGAGAGACCATTTGACGAGAAATTATAAGTTCCACATGTAACAAATATGAGTTATTATCAAATAAATCGAGAACGTAAAGAAGCAATGTATGAATTACAACATGGCTCAACTCGGGTCATTATCTTGACAAAAGTAGAAGTTCTAAAGGATTCCAATAATCATTTGTGCAAGACACTCTTCTTAGAAAGCTTTGGTTTCTTTTGATTATGATTCTGCAAAAATCATAAAACAGATGACACATTAGCAGATACCCAAGCAGACTACAGATAAATAAAAATGCACAAAAGTACTCACCTTTGATCTCTCAAGAGCCTCAAAATCTGTCCTCTCTTGCCACTTGCTCTTCCGCAGTTTTATAGGTCGATTTCCAACATATTTACCTGCACAAGGGTACAAATAACATTAGTATGTTACGAGATTAAAAGTCGACCAACATTAAACATTACGAAACATTCTAATGGCTTCTATGATCCATGCAACAAATAAACAGCACTGGAGACATTATACAGTGATAAAAAGTTTGTTACCATTCATTTCTTTAAGTGCTGCTGCGATATCACAAGGGTTGGCAAAGCTAATAAACCCATATCCCTTTGTTTTGCCGGTCCGCTTATCTCTCACAACCTAATTTGCATAGTAAATAGTGAAGATAAATTTTCTTAGTTTCCAATAATAAGCTAATAAATCACAAATCCTCATCAAATTATTCATCAAGGAGAAAAATAACAAATGCCACAAACCAAACAACAAAATAACAGAAATTGGGGAACACATACACATAACAAATAACATTGATAAAGCATAAAGCAATGGCAGTTTAAGAGTAACTCCCAAGTTAATGGACATGTAATAGGAACTGTCAAAGAAAAGGCGTACGGCTTGCCTAGGTGATAAAGATCTAAAAAGTTCCCTCCAATTCATGCACAGTCAATGACTCCTCTAAGGCTGTTTAAAACTGATGAGAGATGCAATACTCCTAATAAAGCTAGTGACTCTTCTAGCTTTCAAGCAAATTCAAACATAGAACAGCATGAACTCCCAATCCCAAAATGGATGGTGGCTTTCTTGAGGGCTATAGTCAAATACTTTAGATTGTAATTAAATGATTTCAGCTTAAATATATTGATTAAGCTCTGCCCCCAGGGGCTTGACTAAGTGGTTTTCAAGCAACTTTTTTTTGCTGGCCATCAGGGTTCAAATCCTGGTGGAGGTACGGGCTAAATAATCCAGAACTTGAGGCAAATCAGCATTGAAGAAGAAACAAGTTAGAGCAATAACGTAGTATTACTCACAATAACCCATCTAGAGTTCTCCCATTACCCACTTATAAAGGTAGCTGAACTCCAACTATTAACCCAAAGTTTTCACAAAAACAGAGAATCTCATATACAGTTGTTAAATTGAAGAAGAACTGAGAGTTATCCAAGCACCAAACAGGCATTGTTAAAATATCTTAGAACCCACTCCTTTAACACACACAACACACATATTGGTTAAGCTCTCTAAGACCTATGTATATTTTTTATTTAGGCTAAATAATCCAGAACTTAAGGCAAATCAGCATTGGAAGAGAAACAAGTTAGAGCAATAGCGTAGTATTACTCACAGTAGTATTAATCACAGTAATACATTTAGAGTTCTCCCATTACCTCACTTATATAGGCAGCTGAACTCCAACTATTAACCCAAAATTTTCACAAAAACAGAGAATCTCATATACAGTTGTTAAAATGAAAACAACTGAGAGTTATCCTAGCACCAAACAGGCAAGGTTTCTTAAAATGTCTTAGAACCTCACTTATATAGGCAGCTGAACTCCAACTATTAACCCAAAATTTTCACAAAAACAGAGAATCTCATATACAGTTGTTAAAATGAAAACAACTGAGAGTTATCCTAGCACCAAACAGGCAAGGCTTCTTAAAATGTCTTAGAACCCACTTCAGAAGTTCAATGAACTGACCTGACTCCAACTTGATCAAATCAACTCATCCTTGCTATAATTCATCAGGTAAAAATTTAACCAATTCATGCTTCAGATGTCGATTCCAACTGTTCATATCCAATATTAAATGATCAAACCTGACTTCAAGCTAACTTTCAGTTTTGTAAATTAAAATAATAAAGATAACCAAAAGCTTTGAAATCCTAATACATAAGTCACATCTTTTGTCAAATAAATAACATCTTCACTGATGTCATAAGTAGACAAATATGAATATCGTTAAACTAAGTAAATTACAAATTCAGAAGATATACTAACATGTAAATTGTAGACAAAACCTACCTTAAAGTACACAAACATAATATAACTTCTCTGTGCGCTTCAAACAAAAATCTGAAGAGGAAATAAAAAACTTCACAGCAAGTGCACAATGCTTATAATACAAGTACAGAAGTAATCAAGTGAAACAGAAACTTACTTTGGCCATATTAAAGGAAGGAAATCGTGAAAATGCTTTAGAAAGAACATCATCATTCACCTCATTACCAAGATCACCGCAGAATAGGCGATAGTCATCTGCAAGAAGTTAACAGCATTAAAACACGTAAGAGTTGCCCCTGGAAAAAGAGGAAGGACATAATCACCCACCCAAAAAAAAAAAAAAAGGAAAAACACACACATTGATGCAAGAATGATCCCTCTGGAAAATTTAAGTGCAAAATGCTCAGAAAGAAAAGGTATGAGACTCATCAAAACCCATAATTTCACTCACACAAGTTGTTGGGGGCCAATTTAAAATAACAATCATACAACTATAAACGAAGCATGAGTGCTTAATCAAGGTCAAAAGCCATCTAACAGCTTAACCAAGTAAATATTTGAGATCTTCTCAGGAGGGAATCTCCACCCAGACAAAGACTTACTTGAACCTTGGACTCCAAAATATTTTATCAAGTCGTTATACAGAAACATAAGAGCAATGAATTCTGCACTTATTATCTAATGTATGGATAAAAACTTGCAATATCTGGGTCCAATCCAGCAAAGCAAATCAAGCCTCTAAATCTAATTCCATAACAGAAAAGAATCTTGCATGAGAGTGTCACAAGACCAAGAAAAAAACAAGGATGACATCAGTTCACACAAATAGAGAAACTTCAGACAGTTGTCATGCTCATTGATCATGTAAGAAAAAAGAATTAAACAGAAAAATGGAAAAGATAGGTGAACATATTCTTACTTTCTGGCCACTCTGCAAGCGTTGGATCCTCCCAAGTCTGCCCAGCTGCTTTACGAGGTATTGATTTCTTTTTAGTTTCTGCTTTGTGCTCAATATCACTGCTTGCAAGTGCAGCTTTCACACTCTCAAGTGCTTCAGGCGTAATCGTCTGTGCATCCCTTTGAAATAACTGTTGAGCCTGTTCAAATAAAAACCAATCAGAAACAAAAACCAAAACACACACCAATAATCTGCTACAAAGAAATATCTTCAAACTTCTTCAAAAATTAGCTACACCAACTAAGATCGTCATTAAGAGATTTTAACAATTGAATGACACCCTGATAAATATTCACACTCCTGTACAATTGATATATTAATCACATTGCCTATCCTTTCAGTAATTAATATCCCTACATAATCATAAATCCAAACAATGACTCCTTCAACCTTTAATAATAAATCTAAACAATTGACTCATCAAATCTTTCAAAACTTTCTCAATTTACATCATTCAGAAACCTACAATAGCTTTAAATTCCACTAAATCTAAAATTCTCAGTCACAGAAATTCAAAAAAATAATTTTTATTCGAAAAAATAAATGTACTAAAAAAAAGGACAATTGCCCGGACCTGGTGGTATTGGGGGAGAGAGTAAACGGGGGCGACGGGGGCGGCATAAACAGAGGGGACAACGGGGGCGGGATAGGCAGCGGGCGGTGGGTACTGAGAAACGGCCGTCGGGTCGGTTTGCTGGAGGTGGAACGGTAAGGGAAAGTATGAACTATTCGCTGTTGTTGGTGCCGCCGGCGCCGCAGCGTATGTGAATTGACCGGAGGAAGAAGACGATTGCGGCATCGACATGGGAGAAACGAAACGCCGTCGGATTTGATAGATTTGGGAATTGGGGTTTGCTGATAGAAAGCTCTAGAGTTCTGTCGTTAAGAGGGGACTATTTTGCATCAAAGAGGGAATATTTACCTGCGAGTGGGCGGACTTGGTTTAGAATTACGAGAATATGTCAAGTGAGATTCGAAATTACTAAAAAAACCCTAGAAGAGTGCGATTCATTCTTGAATGGTTTGTTAGTAAGGACACTAGTGGGTTTTCGAGCATAAACCGAGTTGAGGAAAAATAATTAAACTCAAAAAATCTTGACATAGAAGGGATTTCCAGATCAAACAAGAATTTTAAAGTAGCATGTAATTTTAAAATGTTAAATCGCTCGATAAATCTTTACAAATTTAGAATTTTTGCATGATTGGCCATAGGCTTAGTACTGACTCACATAGGCTCTCAGGTACTGTGTTAGATTGAGGTATAAACACTAAAAATAATTATTTTATAATTTTTGACAAAAAAAAAGTTTTTTGATAATTTTTTAAAATTGATTTAGGTGGCATTTATTTTTTGTTTGAAATTTTGAATAAGTCTAAATTTGACTGAAATATGAATTTATCTGAATACAAATGTCTAAATAATTTTTTTTTAATATCAAAATACAAGTAGCATCTTATTTATTTTAATAAAATCAAAAACATCCAAAATATGATTATTTGATATTTATATCCATGTAAATCAAAATAAGAAAAATAAGATTAGGTTTTATAGTATAGAAAACTAAGTATGGAAGAGTCATCTAGTACTCACAGTTGTACGTCTTACAGTGTGTGACTGAGCACATTATTATATATATATAACAATCAAAATTCTATTGATATATATATTATCTGAGATTTATTAATACAAGTATCTAGTATGACCAATTTAGATCAATTCTATTAAAACGAAACTGAAATTTCTACCTAACAAATTAGAAAAATAAATAGCTATTTCATCCACAAACCACAAATTTGTTAAAGAAACAACTACTTCTATCCAATTATACAATAATAATTGGGAGAGAAAGAATCTAGTACAAGGTGGAGACTCAAGCCCACGCACCCCAAAGACTATGAGGCATATTCAATTATGATCATTGATAAATGTTGGGCTTGCGGTTCTTTGAAACCGACTATTATAGTTAGCTAGCAACCGTACTTAAATACCCGTACTCGACCTTGCTATGTTTAACCATGCAAAGCCCCATCGTAGTAAGTAGTTGCCTAAAAATTGTTGGATCGATATGCTTGTTGCAACTACTCAATAAGTCACCAATCATTAAAATTGTTCCAATTTGCATGCTTTTATTATGGAGATGCTCTTATTTTAACACACTTAACTATGGACTTTCAAAATAAAGGTTACTATATTCCTTTAAAAATCAATTTCTGCTCAAAGAATAGACATTAAATCATTTAATATCATTACTTCATAGTCTTAAGGGTAGTTGTTGGCCTCCTATAGGGCCAACAATTTTCAAATCAATAATATTGTTACATTATACAGTTAATTTAGTATTGTTGATCACTTTTGGAAGCCAATACAGTGGTGCCGCATGATTAGAAAATAGAGATTGAGACTTGGGGACCTCTTTAAATATACAATGTTTTGAGATTAATGATGAAAATGAGGACCACAAAAATGACCTAGGACATATTATGTTTTGAAGTTTTTTTTCTTTTTTCTTTTTTTTTTAATTCCAAACTCAGTTGAAGTTGTCTCCGATGTGATAGGGACTCCAACATTTTTTTGACCAATTTATCTTATGGGCCAATAGGTTTTCTCCAACAAAGCCCAAACGTCTCACACTGATAAAAGCGACATCAAGTTGAATGGTAGTCCAAAAGAGACCATTGGGTGCGAATAGTTTAAAAAATGTAGGAGGCACTTGACTTCTCTAAACCCCTAGGCATTCAGTGAAGAAGTTTCACCTATGAAGTGATTGTAGCGTCCACTGGACCACAAAATTAAAGACACTAATCAGCAAGCCATAGATGAACAATTAAGGAAAATACCTCAATAGCTTTATATTTAAATATGAGACTCAAGTACCATAATACCCTTACCTAAGGAGGAGTTGAGATACTAGATCTCTTCCACGTGTCCACATGGACCACAAATACCATTAGGAGCTCTCTATATAAAAGATCAAGTTACACGAGTAAGGGAGGTATCATTCATCTTCTCTATATTTTGGTTCTCTCCAGCTGATCATCATCTTTTGCACCTGTTGTCGGCTACCATTGGCAGTGCCTTCCCTATCACATTCCCTGATTTAAGAATGCCCTGAAGTTCAATTTCACATGCCTTCCCAACCATTTCAAAGACAATCCTTTTTCTAATATTTTAGCTTACTGATTAGTGTTAAAAATTATATGTTTATTAAGGAGTAAAAATGTTATTTTGTGCTTATAACATAATTTATATTTGTAATTATGTAACATATTAGGAATTTCTAATTATTTTTTTAAATATTTGATTTTATATATTTTTGTGTGTTTATTAGGTAAAAAGAATAATTTCACGAAATTTGAAGTTCCAAATAAATGTACGGATATCGAATTTAGATTCCGAAACTTCGAGAAATTAGGTTATAACCGAGGAGGATTCGCCACTTTTGTTGTAAATTTATAAAAAAATTTCCGCAGTAAATGTGGTAATTGTGAAATTAGAAGTTTTTACTATGTTAGGTGTAATTATTAGTGGAATGTGTTGGATGTGCTTGAGTGGATTAAGTTAGGTTTATATTTTGTTAGTAGGACAAATGTATGGCTAAGATGTAATTAGCTTTATTTATTTGTGTGGTGTTGATTAATTATATGTTAATATAAACAGAGAGAGAGGAACACACCTCTCCACACATTTTCTTCTCTTCTTTCCCCTCAAATTATTCTTCTCATCTCTCTTTGTGATATATTTTCAATAAATAAAATTAATTTTATTTTCAATTTTCAAATACTTTTTTTAATTATTTTTATTTTAATAATTTCCTTTATTTCAATTATATTTAGCTAAATACTAATAGTTAGGGAAATGCGAAACTTTTAATAAAAATGATTTAATCAAATTCTATTTTTAATTATATTAATTAAATTATTTTCTATTTAATTTTAACCATATTTTATATTTTAAAATTTTGATTTATTGTAGACAAATATAGGAGTTTGACGCAATGAATTCTTAATATCTTAGTATGAAATATGGTAAAATTGTTCTTAATCTATAATAAACTTAATGGAAAAATAATTGAAATTTATAAAATTAATCTTTTGGGCAATAAAATAAAATAAAATTTTTTATTAAATTATATTTATTACTAAGAGTATATCAATAATCCTAACTAATTTAATTTTATAGTTTGTCTCAAATTAAATTGCATATATTTAAATTTTATTTTTATTTTTTAGATAAATTTAAATAAATAAATTAAATATTTTCTCTGTGGATTGATCTCGGACTCACCGAGTTATAGTATAACTAGACACTCTTATACTTGAAAGTAAATTAAATACTTTTAAATTGTGTCACCTACAAAAAATGGACTAAAACATTTAGTATTAAAATTAAATTAGAAACCGAAAGAAGATCAAAATTAATGCAAATTCAATAATTAAAATACCTATCGGAATCAGGATAACTTTATAATTTTTCAATTTAATAAATTATTTTTAAAAATAAAATAAATTAGGTATAAATGACGTTGAAATTCACCATGTCGGAGCGAAACGGTAAGCTCAATAAAAAAAATCTAATCCTGCACAGTTGAGATGCAAGATCATATGGCCTTGATTTAAAGTATGCTATAATTGTTGTATAAATATAGGACGCTTTCAAAGTAGTAAAATCTATATATATATAAAAGATCCAATTTGATTTAAAGGACAAGGAGGTGTCCAAAAAATCGCTAAATTTGTCTTTAAACCAGACCAAAGTTTTATCTATTAATGAAAAAAATCTTAATATGTCCATGCTAAAAATAAAAAAGTGCCCACCACTTTTTGTCTGGTTAATAAATATCCTAGTATATTTTATCTTTATGTTATTAAATGTGGAATAATTACATTAATGGTGTCTAAAATATTTTATGATGTCTGTAATTTATATTAAAATTGAAGTACTTAATAAATGTGTTCTTTATTTTTTGTCTTAAATATTTTTAATAATTTACTTCAATAGATCAAATTTTTAACTACCCATTAATGAAAACAAATTTTTAAGCATTACAATGATGAATATTATTGATAAGGGTGAGGTTATTTGCACTCTAAAAATTACTTTAAAAACTCATATTTGTATGAAATTATGTATTACCAAAATAATAAAGAAGTAATTTACTATTAAGGGCAATATATTATGAACAAATACAATATTATTACTTTGGACACTCATTTAACACACCGTCCGAGAGCAACAAAGCTAGCACATATTTTTAGGGTGGGCTAAAATTTTTAATGGGATATTATTATTCATATACCCTAAAATATTCTATTATTAAAAATACTACAACACTTTGAGGGTATATCAATCGTCCACCCTAAATTTACAAAAGTTATCTGCCGACCACCAAACCATTAGCCTACATTTAAAAGTTAACGGAATTATAGCGAATTGAAAATTTTACCCTTAAAAAGTATCACTTGTATACCCTTAAATTATCACTTGTATCATATGAAAAGACTAAATTACCCCACTGGCATTATCCTATTTAAATGGCAAGTAACGATTTGATGGACGACATATACATTTTGTTAACTTAGGGTAGATGATTGATACACTATCAAAGTATTGTAATATTTTTTATAACAAACCATCTATAGGGTATATGAATGATAATTTTTCTTTTTTTTATTACCAGTCACGGTTAAAGCATAAGGAAATTTTTAACTTTACACCAGAACATTAAAATAAAAAACTTAAAAAACAACAAAAACCTATTCATTGTCGTCTCTATCTGTCTTCCCCTCCCCCTTATTTCTAAAAAGCCGAAATCAAATAATTTCTTGTTTACATCATCTCCCCAAAATTTACAAATCAAGCAGCCCTCTTCTTCTCTAAACATAGGAACCCCAAGTTGGTTTCACTCTCATGGCCTAAAAGTCAACCTTCACTTCATCTAACCATTATGGTCGTCCTTTGTCAGCGGATCCAATTCACGGAGCCATTAGCATAGCTAATTGCCAATGTCGAGCTACCGTCGATTTATAATTTGTTACGTTTTAAAGATTTTTAATATAGAGAAATTTATTTTATAATTTACTTTTTTTTTTGGGAAAATCTTGCCCACCCAATATTTAATTTTCCTACCATCAAACCCTAAAATATGTAGATAACCAAGTTTGCCATGTCATGCCTTACAAATTCATCATATTCCTCTTTCTTATAATTAGCTAGAGCTGGCAAAACGGGTTATTGTGTCGTATCAAATTTAAATTGACCCAAAAACGACTCATTTGATAATTGTGTCAAATATTGAGACTTTAACCCGACATGAAAAATAAACATGTTACCCAATAACTTATTTAATATCTATAGATTTAACAAAAATTTACATTAACCATATGCATATCTATCAAAATATTACACATTTAGACTATTGAAATTTTATCTCTATACATACATACATACATACATACATATATATATATATATACACAAATAATATTATAAAATGTACATGTTTACCAATATTTTTGACATTTATACTATTGAAGTTCTAAATCTAAATAAAATTTTATAAATGAAAGATTGTGTATATATTCATCCTTACAAAAATAAAAAATAAAAAGAGATAATCATGTCTAATATTTGAGCTGTGATGACAAGAACCTGAAATTAATTTAGAATAGAAAATATAATAATGTCATTGATTGGAAAAATTGGTCAAGAACTTTAATTGTAACTCGACACATAAAAAAATCATGCCGACTCAAACCCTACCTATTTAATAATCGTATAAAATTTAATGACTCATACCGATTTATTCAGATCGTAATCGTGTCAACTAATTAAATTGTGTCAAATTTTATGAACTCTGTAATCATCTAGCTGGTGCATTAGTCAATTATACTTTTGGTCCACGTGTTTGATTTTCTAGCTTGGGTGAGAAAAACTTCATGCCATATATTTGACTTTTTTCCTTTTCGTTATAAGGGTTCTAATGCAGATCAATTTCTATCCCAAAAAATAGTTGAAAATTGAAATGCGTATCCAGGGAAAGAAATAAAATAAAAAGTAACAAACCAAACTTTAACCAGTAATAAAATTTATTAAAAAAAATAATGAACATAGAAAATAAGATGATTCGTTTTCTTTTATAGTATTTCGATACTTGATTTTCTAAACAAATAAATTTTATACAAAAAAATAGTGTTCAAATTTATTTTTTGAGTGAGTTATAATTTTTATGTGTGTAAAGTAACTAAATATAATTAATTTAAAAGATTTAGTTGAGGATTTTTTTAGTGTTTTAAAAGTGTACAAAGTAATCTTAAATATTTTAAATTTAATAAAAAGAGATTCACAATAATAGGGTGTTTAAAATATTTTTCAGAATACAAATGCCTAAAGCAATGCATCACTCTACACACCTGCCACGTGTATGATAACGACTTTGTGACACGTGGCAAGTTGAAAAATGTCATTCACGCTTTTTCATCCGATAGAGTGAACCCACGAGCTGGCCTTTTTCCCTTCACAGCCTCGTTACAACAATTCATAACCATGGGGCCGCCCAACGAATTGCACTTTTTTTTTTTTAATTTTTTAATTTATTTTCATTTTACTTTATTATTATTATTTTATAGGTTTTGGCTTTAAAACTCAGCTCTTCTTAAACAAATCAAATCGCTCCACGCTTACGAAATTCGTCAAAATTTCTTCACGCAACGCAAGTAGTACAGCAAAAGCAAAATAAATTATCACCGAATCCGAAACTTCAGCTACCGCTCATAATGTTAGTATCCCCAATTTCTCCCCAATATCTCACGTTCCTTTCAATTCTCCCTACTAACAAAAATTAAATTATCGTCCTTTTTTTTAAATTTTAGATAACAAATTAATCAATTATTTTAAATCCCCAAACTACCCTTAAAATTGGTATATTTTTTTTTTTTGAGTAACACATTATTATTACATATGCTTTTACTGTTGCATAAAACAGATAACGGATGGCATAATTAAGGCAATAAGGCAGTAAAAGGCAGGCTCCTGCCTCCTTTATTAAGGTAACTTGATGACTTGATTTTTTTTTAAAAAAAATAAAGAATAAATAGAAGAAAAAAGAATAAAATTCACAAGGGAACAAAATTTCTTTTTTGTTTTAATTTTGTTTTGTTTAATTTTTTTTTTTCCTGTAATTGTAGGTGTTACAGTTTCCAGAACTTTTTGAGATTTTTAACAAATCTTGGGTGCTGCAGATTCTGTTATTGCATAGACCTAGTAAAATTTTGTTCCAGATTTGCCCTTGTCCGATTCTGTTGTGTAGTTGAATTTGGGATTTTCTGAATTCTAGATTATATACAACTAATTTTTTTTTCAGATGAAGAAATTCTAGGGTTTGTTCATTGATTTTTAATCTCATGATTTAGAGAAAAGTGTTTCTTGTTTATCATAAGTTGATTTGTGGGGTACCCTTTTGAATCCATTTTTTTTTTTGGGTAGAAAAGTAAACTTTTTTTTTTTCTCAAATTTCTCAACAGGGCATCTGGGTTTAGTGTTACGGTTAGGGTTAGATCTGATAATAATCAGATTCATTATTCTTCTTTTTTTGGATAATTTTTTTTCTTTCTATTATTGGGTTTTGGATTTGGATTTCATTTTTTCCTCAACTGTTGCTGAATTTGTTAATTTACACATAATCTGGGTGTTTATATATACACTGGATTTTCAGCTGCTTTCAGTAAACTGAAGTTACAGAGACTTGGATCAGGACCCCGTGAGCTCATAATTTCGATTTGTTGTTTATTTTACAATTTCTGAAAATTTTGCCTTGATTTGGAGTTGTTTTGCGGATGAATGTATATTGTGTGGATTTATTAGATTAAACATAATTGGATATTTGGCTATTCTTATTTCATGGGATTAATTATGATGTGTGCAGGATGCGTGATGAGTAATTTGATGCATGTCTTATGCGAATCTTAGTAATTTTGGGGAAAAATTGAGTGCGCTTGAGGTCTTTCTACCGGAAATTAATGGAAATTTTAAGATCATGAATATAATGTACATTGTCGATCTTGGAAGACGAACTAATCTGGTATCTTCACTTAATTTTTAATTTAACAATAAAAAGAAAATACTAATAGATATTCCTAGAAGAAAGGTGAAAGCTTGAACTTACCCATAAAAAATAAAAAAAGGAAAGTAGGAAAATTTTGTTGATTCAAATTTGTGAATTTTTATTGCTTAACCACATTGATATTACTTTTAAATAATTTTCATGTGATGACTATATAATAGTTTAGCTCAACTGAAAAATAGAATTACATGATAACTTGGGATTTGATGGTAGATGATGTACAATCTTTGCAAATACTACAGTAATTTAGACTGCATTTCTTTTGGTCTTCAGTACATCTTTAATCTAGACAATGCACTAGGAATAGCATTTTCACGTGAAGTTGTTCTGTTGCTACTTTGTTATATTGTCAAGCTTATTTTGTAATAGTGATGATTGTTGTAGTCTCTAGGCTAAATAGATGTTGGTTTGGGTAGATGATGGCTGAAGTTTTTTAATGTGTGTGTCATCGTTATCTTATTGCAAGCTTTTGTAGGCACTTTGTGAAGATACTGGATGTTGGATTAGCCACTTTTCGTAATTTTCATTGTAGCATGCAGGATTTCTAAGCGCTAAAGGCCATTTTTTCTGTGTTGTCAACTTAAATAGCTTGTTTCTTGCTACAGAAAAGAATTTGGATAACAATATAATCTGTTGTCTTTGTGTTGCAGTACTGATGGGTACGGAGCTCATGAGAGTTTGCATTAAAGAAGAGAATGACGAAGTTCCATCAGTTCCGCCAGGTTTTGAATCATTTGCATCTTTCACCTTAAAGCGAGTACAAGATACTGAGAAACATGACTGTGATATCACGAGTTGCTCAGCCTCTGCAAGTGCTTCCGAATCACTTTCAGTTCATATGGAAACTGAGGTTAAGGTTGCTGATGCGGCAAAGGCTGCAAGGCCCCTCCGGCGTAGACCAGGGATAAATTATGGACTACTTGACCACAGTTCAGAGGATGAGTCTGATTCTGGAAAGCTTGGTCAAGTCAGTGTCATTTAGACCCTCTTTCAAGTTATTGACTTCTGGAATTCAATAATATAATCTGTTAACTATTTTGTTGGAAGTGCTATGTGTTCTGATATTGTTAATTGCTGCCGGTTATTTCAGAATTTTACTGCAAGGCCTTGTCTCCCCAAGGGTGTTATCCGTGGATGTCCAACATGTAGTGATTGCCAAAAGGTTATTTCTTAAACCTTATTTGTAACTCTTACAAAAGATTCATGCATTCTGACTATATCAATAGGTTCCAGTAAGATATGTTATTCGTTTCCATCTTACTTTCATCAAAGTGATCAGCCTATTGAAGTTGCTTTTCAGTATGCAAATGAATGCAATGACTTTGAAAGTACTCTATTATAATTAGTGAGACATCATAGGAGGTGGCTTTAAGGCATTGCTGATTGACTGCTGACTGTGAGGTTACTAAAGATCTGGACCCTAGGCAATCTCAACTTGTACTTTGATGCCTAGTTCCTTTTCTTCGTCTTCCAGCAGTCTGTAATTGATATATAAATTTTTGGAGCAGGTCACAGCAAGATGGCGTCCAGAAGATTCCTGCAGGCCTGACCTTGAGGATGCTCCTGTGTTCTACCCTACTGAAGAGGTCTCTGTTGTTACTCTTACTGTCAAGTTGTTTCAATTAAAAGATCTAGCTGTTGTAAAACCTGGTGATATAAATCAAATTTTTTTCAATTTGTTTTGTTATTTTCCAGGAGTTTCAAGATACACTGAAATATATTGCTAGTATTCGGCTGAAAGCTGAACCATATGGAATCTGTCGGATTGTTCCTCCCTCTTCTTGGAAACCTCCTTGTCCTCTCAAAGAGAAACCTATATGGGACAGTTCTACATTTGTTACGCGTGTTCAAAGGGTTGACAAACTTCAGAATCGGAATTCAATGAGAAAGGTCTCAAGGATCCATAACCATTCAAGGAGGAAAAGGCGTAGAAGCACAAGAATGGCAGTAGACTGTGGAAGTGATAGTGGAAATGTCTCAGCTTCTGGTGATGTTGGATGCTACGAGGATGAGAGATTTGGCTTTGAGCCTGGTCCAGCGTTTACTCTGAATACATTTCAGAAATATGCAGACTTATTCAAGGCCCAATACTTCAGCAGGGATAAGAATGATGCTGAAGGCTTGGGTGCTAACACAGCTGTGCTTGAAGAGCACTGGGAGCCACTAGTGGAAAATATTGAGGGGGAGTATTGGCGAATAGTAGAGAAGGCAACTGAAGAAATAGAGGTATGATCTATGAGTTGATAAATTTCTCTGCTTTAAAATGTTGCAAAGACACCTGGTGCCTTTAACTGTCTTGTTGGCTCTCTGTTGTAGGTGCTCTATGGGGCTGACCTTGAAACTTGTGTATTTGGTAGTGGGTTTCCTAAAATGCTTAACCAGGTTGGCTCTGCTTCAGATGAGCGGTACATTAAATCAGGCTGGAACTTGAATAACTTTCCACGGCTTCCTGGATCTGTCCTCTCTTATGAAAGTGGTGATATATCTGGTGTTCTGGTGCCATGGCTGTATATAGGGATGTGCTTTTCCTCCTTTTGTTGGGTAAGGGTTAATTACTTCCGATGGTGTTCCCATCATTAGGGCACCATAAAAGGATTGAGAAACAAGCGTGGTTTTTGAAAGAGTTAAGAGAGAATAATGCGGGTTGTTGGAATTCTTTCTGGCTATATGATAGAATAAAACCCACCTGCTTGTCAACTTTCTGAATCAGTGCTCTAGGTCATTAGATTTAACTTCAAAAGATGCATTTGTTTAGAAATTATCAGTTAAACAATAAATAAAGTTTGGTTTTTTTTTTTTATTTAGAAAGAAAAAGAAAATGTATGTTATAGCATAAAACTTTCCAACTTTCTCACTTTAGATTAATGCATCCAAAAACCATATAATTGCATTAAAACTTAACTTATGTATCTTTTAGAATCAGTGATTCAAGGTTGCAGCTTGAAGCAATTTCTATTATCTTGTCATTGTTTTCTGACTTATTAGTTGTACCTCTTGTTTTACTTGTGGTATAACAGCATGTGGAAGATCATCACTTGTACTCACTCAACTACATGCACTGGGGCGCTCCAAAAATGTGGTATGGTGTCCCAGGGAAAGATGCTCTTAAATTGGAGGAGGCCATGAGAAAGCATTTGCACGACCTTTTTGAAGAACAACCCGATCTGCTTCATAAGCTGGTGAGTAAAACTTAACTCAGTATTCGGAATTCGTAAACTTGTGCCTTGTGGCTAACGTAATCAGCTGTTTGATATACCTCAGTTAATGCTATCAACTCTGGCAGTGATTTTTTTGGCTAGAAGCATGCACACAGTCAGTTGTTTATTTCAGTTCTTAGAGAGTACAAAGCCTAGTCCTACTGTTTTCAAATTCTTACTAGCAATTTTTTATGAAGTTTGTAAAGATCCATTAGGTTGAGGGCAAAGAAATCCAGGACAACCTGATCATGTAGCCGGGGGGCCAGGATAGTACATTTTAGATTATAGGCAGTATAGGAGATCATGGATAAGCATGATTATCAGGGAATTGCTTACTTTAATATATTCCCTTCGCATAACAATCGCAACCTGGACTTCTTGTTCTTTCATGTAGGTCACACAGCTGTCCCCCTCCATACTAAAATCTGAAGGACTACCTGTCTATCGGTGTGTTCAGAATGCTGGAGAATTTGTTCTGACCTTCCCTCGAGCATATCATTCAGGGTTCAACTGTGGCTTCAACTGTGCTGAGGCAGTTAATGTAGCTCCTGTTGACTGGTTGCCCCATGGACAGATTGCTATAGAGTTGTACCGTGAGCAGGGAAGGAAAACTTCCATTTCCCATGATAAACTGTTGCTTGGTGCAGCAAGGGAAGCTGTAAGAGCTCATTGGGAGCTTAATTTACTGAAGAAGAATACTTCAGATAACTTAAGGTGGAAAGATTTCTGTGGGAAGGATGGTATCTTGGCAAAAGCACTTAAGGTAAGCTTTGTCTCTCCTTTTCTTGATTTTTTCTTGGCTTTTGTCATGATTTTTTAAAAAAATGAACTTAATTTATATAGCATGGGAATTAGGTAAAATTCAGGATCTAGTCACAGTATGCCAATGCTAAAAATAGCATTGGGTTAGGTAACAAGCAGTATAAGCAAAAGTGAAGAGACCTGTGTTAAAATTTTGAAATCATGTATTATTATTCTCAATTTGGAATGGATTTGTTGACCCCCCGTATTAATACTCACTGCATAATCTGCTGCAAATGTTGCTCAAATTTAAAAATCTCTGATGACATTTGGATCGATACACTTTCAATGGTTGAGATTAAATCTGACAGGTGTAATTAGTGCAATGCAATTAATGCACACTTGAGATTTATTCTAAGCCATTATAAGTACATTAATCCAAGGTTCTAAAAACTCTTTAAGAACTTGTGTAAAAAAAGTGGTGCCATACAACCTGCCCCTTTATTGTTTCTATGTACAATAGTTCTCTCATCCGGTCTCCTGGATTTAAGTGAAAATGCAGACTATAAATGCTGATCATCAAATGAAGCAACTTTTAAGATTCATTACAAGATTATTATTAAAGTAATATATTTGTAAGCTAAAAGAAAGTGGGCAGCACATACCATCAGCTCAATTAAGGAAGGAGGATTAATTCTATCAACAAACATCTTAATCATCCATTATACACATGTTTCTTCCTCTCCCAAAAAAGTGGTGATCATAAAACCTGCTTCTTTATAAATGTACCCAATAGTTCTCTCGTCCAGTCTCTCGGATTTAAGTAAAAATGCAGCCCATCGTATGAAAGCAACAGTCGAGAATCATCACAAGTTTATTATTAAGTCAAATATTATAATGCTAAAAGAAAGAGGACAGCTCTTATTCTTAAAGGTGCCCATTTTAACTCAAGGTGCATGAATGCTCTCAGTCCTAAAACCATTTTCTTCCTGATTTCATCCTCTTATCTCTTCCTTTCTGAGAAGCTTTAAACCTTCAGTAAGTACTAGTTTCCTTCCATTTTAAGACCTCTTTTCACTTGGATACTACACAATGACAGCAAAAGGGGCCTTTTAAATAAACTGGCCTTCTCTTATTTTGTTCTGTTGTTTTCCTTTACCAGGAACTGGTAAACTCAAAAAATATTGCTCTAAAGGCTGCTGTTAGTTTTAGTTTACAATATTCAAGAATGTCTTCTCTTAGCTAGGGAACCTTCAAGAAGTTTAAGTTTGCACAAAACAAGGAGACATGAGATGGTAGCCACGAAAGTTTTAGAAAGATGTACTACTCTTTGGCACAAAAATGATTGATTGTTGATCTTAGTTGTAGCTACGCTTCTTGAGATTGTACATCTCATGTGGTTCATTCTGCCAATCTGATGCCTTTCAAAGTTGCTTCATCCCAATATCTAGTGACTAACCATAAAAAGCAAATGCAATAACATGTTATTGCTATTATTTTATTTCAGATCATTCTGCTCAAGATAATTTGGCAATTTATGATAAGAATTTATAAGAAATGTATATAAAACTAGTGTTTACCAGCCCCATTAATGATCTTTCCTTGATTGAGTGGATGTGCATCTTTGGACAAGGGCGCTGCCTGTCTTATTTTAGCTAATAAATATATTTTTAATAATTTCTGTTGGTTCTTGATTGATGCTTTCATCAATTTTCAGCATATTTAGTCCACAATTTCACTTAAATTCGGGAGACTGGATGAGAGAGCGTGTGTGTAGTAAGGATGGCATAGCGATAGCCATTGGGCTGACTCTTTGGCTTGCAATTCACTGCCTATTGTGTAATATAAAGAGACAAAGTTTCTCCACTACCAGCAAGCTCTATTACACGGAGGACAATGAATTGTATATGTATACTGCTGTAAATGTGCATGATTGTTTTGGCATTCTTACTTATCTTTTTAATTGCTTTATTTTTCATTTGATTTTCATATGAAAACCCCGGAATGTTATTTTTTATTTTCTATAGTACGTCCAGCCCAATACCTAATTGATTCGATCAATCCTAGGACAAATTAATAGGGAAAGAAGTAAAAAACTAACAATTACAACAACACAAACACAAAAGTTTACTCTAGACAGTTTAATTCTGCAAGTTCCATCATTATGTTGGCAATGAAGCATTCATTTGAATTACAAATGCTTTGATTATGTTTCCCTCCTAACTTTATTTATTTCTGTTACCTAGAAACGCGTTGACATGGAGCGTGCAAGAAGGGAATTTCTTTCCAGTTCCTCGCAAACAATGAAAATGGAGAGCAATTTTGATGCTACTAGCGAGAGGGAATGCAGTGTATGCCTTTTTGATTTGCACCTGTCTGCAGTGGGTTGTCATTGTTCCTCAGATAGATATGCATGTTTGATTCATGCAAAGCATTTCTGCTCATGTGCTTGGGGGTCCAAATTTTTCCTTTATCGCTATGACACCAGTGAACTGAACATCCTTGTTGAGGCATTGGAAGGAAAACTAAGTGCAGTGTACAGATGGGCAAGACTCGATCTTGGGTTGGCCTTGAGTTCTTTCAACTCCAGAGACAATATGGATTTTGATAAGCTACCTCATTCCATGGATGGTCCAGTACTTAAAAATGTGAAATCACAGCCCTTGGACATCCCTGTGAATTTGACAGGTATCTTTAGTGAAACCTCTTTCCAACAGAAAAGAAATCCAGCAGAAGCTTTTTTGCCTTTAAAAGACATGAAAGCATCATCTACATCTCATAGTTCTTCTCCGGAAAGTGAAATAAAAAATTATGATCTCAAGTTGAAGACAGAACAGCCTGCCCGTCTACCTTCCAATTTAAAATTCCCAGCTGGTCTGCTCTCTCAAAAAGACAGGTCATACAGCGTACGCCCAGCTGAGGAGAAATGCACACTCAAGAAGCCTTCAGTTTTGGCAAATGACAATGTCATACTTCTTAGCGATGATGAAGGTGATAAACCTGAAAAGCCTTTTTCAAAAAGAGCAACAGATGGTTCTGTAAAACATTCAGAACCTTCTGAGAGGGGTGCTCATTCTGGAGATAAAGCCAATGGTAAAGATCCAACTATGTTTACCCCTAAGATTGAAGCCGGAATGTTGAGTCATAAGGATTTGAGTTCTTCACCTGATTTACAGAGGAGTAATTGTCTATCCTATTCTATGCAATTAAAAGATACACGTCATCCAGATGGTGGGATAGTGTTAGGGTTACCAAACTTTACTCGCCATGTAGGTTCCACCAGCAAAAAATCTGGTGGAATTGTTTCAAATTCTTCGATTAGTAAAGAGCCCAGCAATCATAAAATGGCAAATGTTGAGACTAACCTTCAGCATCTGCCACCATGTGACACAGAAAAACCTAATAATGAGGTTAATCTTGAAAAAATGGGACCAGCTTCTACCTTAAGCTCGGATGGGAATGTGAGAGCTAATGCTGGAAATTCAACTTGCTCTCAAAATAATTTGGATAAATATTTCCGCCAGAAAGGTCCTCGCATTGCAAAGGTTGTACGGAGGATCAACTGCAGTGTTGAACCCCTTGAATATGGAGTTGTGCTTTCTGGAAAGTTATGGTGTAACAGCCGGTCAATTTTTCCCAAAGGTCTGTTCTATATGGAATTCGTAGAGATCATTAATCCTGATAAAAATATTTATGCAAAGAAAGCATGTTATATGTACTCATGCATACTTTATTTTACTACGCAGGATATAGGAGCCGTGTTAGGTACATAAGTGTTTTGGATCCAACAAGCATGTGTTATTATGTATCTGAAATTCTGGATGCAGGACTGGATGGGCCTCTTTTTATGGTAATTAGCTTTATCATTTTGTTCCTAAAACTGCTACTATAGTGTCGTACTATCAGCTTAACAAGACATTTTTGAGTTTACCACTTAAATGCTTCACTGAAAGAAATTTATTGAAAGAGGTCATTGTTATTTCTTACTTGTACAATAGGTCTTGAATAGTGATTATTTTTCAATTTTAACTTTTCCATCCTCCTTATATCCAGTAGCTGCTAAATTGTTTTGCACAGTTCATATACAAATAAATGCTGAGGAGACACTGCATAAATAATTTATAGCATATCTAACTGCTTAACAAATAATGGGCATGGTCAAAGTCTTACTTGCTGACACAGCTATCATGCAGGTTATGCTGCCTGTATTGTGTATGCAAGATAATTAATAGTCATAATTGGGAATTTTCAACTTCTGATGCAACTCTCCGGTCACAAATGATTCAGTGTTGTGCAAATTACATTATATCATCAAGTTGCCCTTTGGATTAATGTTGTGTTGAGAAATGTTCAGTCTAGGATAGTTTGAAGTTAAGGGAATAAATTTAACAGTGGGCTTTTTTCCTTTCTTTTGTCTTTGTTTGGTAGGCAGTTGATTTGAAAGGCTTGCGAAAAAAGGTTCAATAAACTATTGTGAACCATTGAATTGTTTTTTTGTTGAGATGGCATGACATACAGATTCATTTACTTTTCAGGTTTCATTGGAGCATTGTCCGAGTGAGGTATTTATTCATGTTTCAGCAGCAAAATGTTGGGAAATGGTGAGAGAGAGAGTGAATCAAGAGATAACGAAACAACATAAATTGGGAAGAATGAACCTTCCCCCTCTACAACCTCCTGGGAGTCTTGATGGCTTTGAGATGTTCGGGTTTTCTACTCCAGCAATTGTACAGGTAAATATGCTAGTGGAACTGACGGAGCATTCGCAATCCTACTACTAATTACTACTACTCTGTTTAACATTGTTTTAGCTTTTTCTTTCTTTCCTTCTGGGGCAATTGCTGTTAGCTTTACTGTTATAACTCATCTCCTTTTCCATCTTCCTTGTCTTTCACTCAAGCATTCTTCATGTTCTTTGATTTCATGGCTCATAATTTTTCTGAGTTTAGGACAAATGCATCATGTCAACTGTCAAATACAAAACAAAGTTCATTTTTCTTCTTTTCTTTTAATAGGCCATAGAGGCAATGGACAGAAATCGAGTTTGTACAGAGTATTGGGACTCCCGCCCCTACTCCCGCCCTCAGGTACAGATTCCACAACCCTCGCACTTTAAAGACAATGTGGCAAACTTGCATTGTTTATCTGGGGAACAACATAATCAGGAGCCCTATACGGGCAATCTCTTGCCTGGTGGAGTTGAATCAATACTTGAGGGCCTTTTTAAGAAGGCATCTCCAGCAGAATTACATGTATTGTATAGCATCATTAATAATGATAAGCCAGCAGCTGATCGAAGCCTACTGAGTCGACTACTTAATGAAGAGATCCACACTCATCCTAGATGATTCATTGTCGGCCTCACAAGGGTTTGAGTCCGAACTGCCATGGCAGGTTTGACTTCTGTAAATTCCTATGTTCTTGCTTGTCCTTGCAGAGGCACTTACGCATGTATTTTATTCAACCCATCATTTTTTCACATAGAGTAGTGATAAAATAGGACTTGTAGGTCGGAATTTTTTTTTTTTACCTTTCTTCGACTGGATATTCATCCGGTGGATACCCCCATTTTTGTGATACGGTGTCCATGGTTGGCCTATGAAGGGGGTATAAATACCAAGTCGACCAAATTTGTTTTGTTCTTTTTTAGGTCGTTAACACTGTATAAGCTAAGCTTCTAGTAAAAAATGAATTTGCTTACGGTTCTGTTGTTAAACCTGAGATTCCTTTGAAATTTCGTTGTTGATCTCTCAGCTCTCAATAATATAAATCGAAATTCATTTGAGACACCAAAGCTCGTTGTTTCGGAGATATCAGCATACTTGGCTGCCTTTGCAGGCCAGTTTTGAGTTTGATATGATATGTGGTTTTTCACTCTCCTGTTGCTGGGGGTAAAATTGTCAAATTCAAAAGTTTACTCAAAATGACTTGCATGCATACGTGATAAGAGTGCTTGAAGAAGGGAGCGTCCGGTGCGAGACGCAATATACCGCATGAAATAGAATGGACTAAAGATTTATAGCAATATATTGCTGCTACGTGTAATAAATAAAACAATAACAATTAATGAGAAAGTAAAGTTAAGAGAGAAAAATAATGAGTTTTAATTTTCTTTTGTGTGTTTGAATAAAGAGATTATAAGTATTAGATTATCTTTCAACCGTATACTTATTAAATTTAAGCAATAAATAAGCTGTGGTCGTAAATCCACTGTTACATAACAGCAGGGCATATTAAATTTAAGTTTTTAAATAGTTTATGCAAAGTATGAGATTAAAAAATTAATTTGAACTAATTAAAACTTGTAAGCAAAAAGTAAGTTGTCTCGAATTTTTTAGAAAAAAGTTTTAAATATTTGAATATATTGGGACCAACCTCCTCTGTTGGAAAAAAATTTGTTAGTAGACTATTGCGGCATATACCTCAGTATCGGTTCGGTTACTGACTGAATTATCTTTATTCTTTTTTTTTTCTTCAATTAATTTTCGATTGATTCATATTAAGGGGAAAAAAAAAGAAAAGTAAAATTGTGTTGTTCAATTAATTAAAAAAAATTAGGGTATTATTATTTTATTATCAAAGTTATTCTGACATATTATGTCAATACTACGGTTTGCCTAAAAAGTAAATTTTACTACAAAATATTTGCACCGTTATCAATTCATTAATATTTCGTTAAAAATGTTAAAATTTTGTTGATGTCATAAGGGCATCAAAGATATTTCTAGCCGTAAGAGTAAAATTGTCGGTTAATTTGATAGATAAATTATCATTTTACTACTAAATTTTTAGGGAAATTATTATTTTATTATCAAAGTTATTTTGACATATAATACTTAAATTACAAAGGGTAAAATTGTCTTTTAAACTCTTAAGGATAAAATCGATTTTAACTCAATTTTTATTAAATATTAACGTTTTCTTAACGGAATAGTAATGAATTGATAACGATATAAATATTTGGTAGTAAAATAAATTTTTAAGTAAATTATGATATTGATGTGATATATTAAAATAATTTTAGTAATAAAATAATAATTTTTCAAAAAATTAAATAAGAGGTAGAAAAAAATTAAAGTAAAATGTGGGGCCACCAAGTGTGCACCCCATGAATAAGCAGGACAAGCACGGCCAGTGAAGGAAATCAAATCCTACACGCAAATCCACAATACTCTAATTTAACATCTAGCCGTACGGACAAAATCACGTTCGGTCTAAAGCACATCAAGCGGTTCAGAAACCTCCACGTGTCAATAAAGAAGGGAGAACTTTCATCTCAGCACGATACTAGGCGGCCATTGGTCGTGTCATTTGCTGTTTCCGAATAATGGCAAGTGGGGATGGGAACTGTGTGCTCCGACATGTAGTACAAGAGTCCACGTGGGAGCACGCTGTATGTGGGGACCCCAAGAGAGGCGCACGTGTCAAGTGCTGCTTTAACCGCGGACTGCGGAATCTTTCTCTGTACGGAATGTGTAAATTGATTACTGTCAGCACACTGTACGTGTAACTCGTGACAAAATACAAATACTTTTTCACTTTTCAGGCTGTGGCCTCTTATTTTGTCTCCTTTTTCGTCTCTGTTATACTTTTGTTTTTACTTCAATTCTGTTTTGTGATTCGTTCGGATTGTTTTTTGAGCTCAAAAACAATTGGTTGATTGATGTTACGTGGATGAATCTCAATTGTACATTTACTTTTTCATTTTGGAATCGAAATCTGGGTATAATTGATTGTGTATACTTTTTAAAATAGAAATAGAAATGATAATATAATATAATATGTGAAATCTACATATTTTTAGAATTAGAGAAATCAAGTTCATTCCTAAATTTTCCATCTTACCTTCACCCAAATTCCATAATTTCACTTTTATTCTCAAATAAAATATTATTATGTTATTGTTTTGTTATTATTATTTTTATTTTTGTAATCGTTGTTGTTAATAATAATAATAATAATAATAATAATTGTTATTATTATTCTTATTTTTGTAATCATTGTTGTTAATAATAATAATTATTATTATTTTAACTAATAATAGTAGTATTAATTAACTAATAATAATAGTAATAATAATTTTAACAATTATAATAATCATTATTATTGTTATTGTTAAAATTATCATTATTATATTATTATTAACAAGGTTATTTAGAATAATAATAATAATCACATTATTATAATAAATAAAGAAAATAATCAAATAGGGTTATTTTAATAACTTGCAACAATTTATTCCGATTTCAAGACAAAGGAAGCACATCAATGAGAATATATCTCATTCCGATTCCTATTCATACAACCAAAGTAAATAATTTATTTTTATTCTCATTCTCCATTCCGATTATATTCCATTCCTATTACTGTTTAGTATACGCACTATTAATGGTACACAATACATTGCGACTGCTGGATATTTGATACAGTAATTTTAGAATCTTAGCAAACCTCGTATCATAAGAGAATCTTAATTTCTTAATTAAGCAATGGAAGCAAATTTGAGATTGTGATGAATGATGAAATAAATTGTTTTTATTGTTGAGGTGAAAAAAAATTGTTCGATGTTTAATAAATTATGTTATTGCGGTTGTTGTGAATTCGAAAAACAGAGTAGATATATTTATTAAATCTTATTATAAACGTGTTATTTTATTATATAATGACAAAAAATAGACATAAGTTTAAAATGGCTTTGATTTGTATATTAAGATTTATGGAAAAAAAGATATAATATAAAATATTAAAATTATAATAGGAATTTAAAAAATGTGTGATATCTTATTTAATAATCTACTTATAAAAAAATAACCCCTACCTACCTTTAAAAGTTACTGCTTTTAAAATTTACTAAATATTATTTTTGTCAAAACTTATGAAATAGCATTTCATAAGTATTCCCAAACGGGTTAAGTAGCTATTATTATATAGAACTTTAAACTTTGAGGGGGGAAACAATAAACTTTCCATTATTAAAGCCCTATAACTTATTGAACCAAAATCTTTGTGTTGCCAGCATTCGTAACGTGTTTCTAAAAATGCTTAAGTGTGCCTTGAATATGATTCCGTTTTAGTCATTTATACTATATATATTTTTTTCCACATACACGTTCGGTTTTCAAACTTGACACAACTTGATAATTACGTAATAAAATTAAGTTAAAGAAAATCATAGAATCCATTCATAAGGAGACTTTATTAAGAAATATCTATCTTTACAGTGCCAATATAATTAATAACTTTGAAATTTTTTATTCGAATGTATTAGATTGATAGAAGAGGTCTATGGTCCGAACTTATACATGTAGAGAAGATTTAGACATTTTAGTACTTTAAAAGAAAATAATAATAATAAAAAAATAAATTTAACCTTGGTCACAAAAAGTTACTTTCAACAAAGATGATCAACAATACAACAAAAGTTAGGTGTGACATTGTCTAAAGGTGGGAAAATCTCATGTTACAACATCACTTTATTGGATTTGAGTAAATGACAACTCTCATATATATTGATCTTTAAATGATGGAGGAAAAGTTCTCACTTTTCCCTGTTCTTGTCTTGAAATGCATGAAGGAAACAAGATGTGCCATGCCCTGACTAGCATTAATTTTTAGATAATTTGGATAAACAATGTTGTAATTATTAGGAAACAATTCTAATTAAATTTTTTTTGTTAGTATAGATTTTCTTAATTAATAGAGTTTATACAAGTCTAGTTGACAACTCTTGGTTGTTTGGTTATTGATAGTAAAAGTGTTTTTTGAGTATTTTATCTTCAAATAAGCCATAAATGTGCTAATAAACCAGATTTTTTTTCTTTTTAAATGTCGCAAAGCAACTAAATAAAGAAAATTTTGACCCTGCAACCACCTCAAAGAAATCATTTAGTAAAACCTATTAGCATGAAACTAATTTATTAATAGGGGATTGCCACTTTTCCTCCTATAGTAATCAACATATACCATTTATCCCCTTATTGTTTTCATAATTGTCAAAAAATCCCCTGACAACATAAGTTTATAATATTACCTTTATTTTTAGCTACTTTTTTATTTACATTTATTATAAATTAACTAAATTACATAAATAGAAACTAAATAAAAAATTAAGTATTAAAAATAATAAACATATGTTTTGATATGAGCAAAAAAATTAATAATAAATTTTTTTCTTGTAATTATTTATTTTGAGAACATTTTCTTATAATAAACATTTTGTAATATTTTAAAATTAAATGTAAAAAGTATAGGCAAAATATTTTATTATTTATCTTATAATAAATTTTTATTTGTCATTCAAATTTTCTTATAATAATTTTTTTATCATTTTATAATAATTTTCTTATATATTTATTATAAGAAAATTTTCACAAAATAAATAAGTACAAGAAAAACAATTTATTATTAATTTTTTTGCTCATATCAAAACATATATTTCTTGTTTTTAATGTTTAATTTTTTATTTAATTTCTATTCATATGATTTATTTAATTTATAATAAATATAAATAAAAGAGTAGTTGAAAATAAGGGTAATATTGTAAACTTATGCAGTCATGAGAGTTTTTGTTTGTTATAAAAACAGTAAAGGGGAAAATGGTATATGTTGATTACTATAAGGGGGAAAGTGGCAATCTCCATTATTAATATGCAGAGGTTATAATTTAATAAAAGTGCAGTTACGAAATTTATTATTTTGACTTAATTTATTATCTTTAGTGCAAGAATATAGCGGTAAATTACACACTACATTAATAATTTAGTATTGGAGCAGGTCAAATCTAATATATCAAAAAGTTAAAACATGTGTCTATGTACTATTGTTAAGAACATGCAAAGTTATTCTCTTTAACAATTTTCTCTCATTGTTTAATCATACTATCTAGAGGCAAGTTCCATTAATCTAATATAACATATATTTTTACAATATATGAATAATTATTCCTATATAGAGGCAAATACCTTAAGATGAGATCTAAAAAAAATTACAATGTAAAGTTTATTTTCATTTATAACTGGCCCAAATTTATTTATTATGATTAAATAGAAATTATTCTTATATAAAGTGTCACTATAGAGAGATTTTATTGTGAGTGAATATCAATACAAAGATCAAATAATTAAGGGTATGACTATTTGAACTTACCAACGGCCTCTCTACACTCATTTGAGAGATAAATTTATTGTTAAAAATAAAAAATTTACTGATTTCAAAATTATCCTTCACTAATCTCTTTCTCTCTCTATCTTATAATTGCATATTCTCTTTTTACTCCCACATTATGCAAACTAAATACTCAATTTCACTTTTTTTTAAATTTTTTTGCCTTTCTTAGTAGATCATTATCGCTATATCATGCTTTTTCTATATAAGATTTTTTTTAGGGTCCAACTACGTTGCCTCTGGGGTTTGGTGCCCCATTTTTTGTCTCTTTAAAATTCACCGATTGGATACAACGCAAGACTTGCATAATGGCTTAGATGTGATTTTAGGCTATTAACATTAAAGGCCACTCTTGTTCATGCAAAATAGGAAAAATCAAAAGTTTTATAATTATGACATAAAAGTCCATATAATATATATATTACACTATTAAACTAGATTTCCAATTAAATGACTTATTCTTACATGTATTAACATATATTTAAATTAATAAATTTACTTATTAATTAACAAATTAACTAGTTTATTATATAGTTAAATTATGTATATTATTTACGAACCATAATTAATGATAAATATATATTTTTTAAAATTTAACATAACGGCAACCAGTTTCCTCTCACCCATGTGACCAAGGTTCAGACCCCATAATCTTTTTTATTCCAACACGAGATTTTACTATCTCAAGTAAATGTAATGTACAAAATATGAAAATAAATTTAATTTGATATTCTATATAGTTAATTTTTTTTGGAAACATAAGATTTATTTAACATATTATCAATTATTTAATTATGTAGTAAAAATATGTTAATTTACTAATAATAATAAAGTATTAGTTTATAAATTTGAAAAATAATTTTTGTTTGTTTGAACAATGAGTTTGTATTTTTGGTTGGGTTTTTGTTCTTAAATAAAAGAATAAATTTAATTACACACTTAAATAAATTAATATTTGTTACTCCACCCCAACAATTTATATAGTTATTAGCACACATCCATATGGTTTAGATCTTTCATTAACTTAACTAAGAGAAGGTAAAAAAATTCTAAACAATTACTCTAATTGAAAAAAAATGAAATATTTCCTTAGTTTTCTTTTATTTAAAATAATTTAAATAATTAAAAAAACTTTTCTTTTAATTTACTAGTGTTTGTATGTATAAAGAGAATAAGTGCTTGAATTCTAAACAAACCATGGCTTTTAGAAGCATTAATGCAATTAAAAATATTTAGGTGTAGGATTAATGTGTGCAAATTTAAAATTTTTTAATGTTTTTATTTTTATAACCAATAACAGGACTTCATTGTAATTAACCTTGAAAAAGACAAAAGAAAGGGGTATCAAACCCATGTTGCAACGTAGGTTTGCCCTTTTTTTTTTATGATATTCATTAACTTTTTTGTTTAATAAAAATTAATCTATTGATATTTAATTTTAATATAGGTTTTATTCTTCTTAGATTGTGATATCAATTATTTTCAGTTAAAAAATATATATTTAAATGAATTGATGAGAATTTATAAAATTGAGATGTGAAAGAGAAGAAAGGGTTAATTGTGTAATTTTTTTTAAATTATTAAATAATAAATTTTTTAATTAGAAAGATGGTGTAGAGATGAAATTGATGTGTTCAAATATTCCCACCCAATAATTAAATATTAATTGATAAAGTTGAATTGAACTCACTAGGTAATTAATAAACTTGAATTTTAGAATGAACTCATGATATATATGATCCTTTGGCATACTATATAAGCATTTATAAGATTTGTGGCGCATTAAAATTTCGCACAATAACTTGCTGGACGCTAATCAAATCTTTAAATTTCGATTTCTGGAACAATATCTTTTCATTATTGTTACAGATATAAATTCAAAATTTTTGTCAAATCACTTTATGCATTCAAAAGAATAACAATTAAGCTTATTATTGGGAATGCATACATATACATACATCCAGTTATTGATTTCACCGCTTAATATTTTTCACCAAAGTCATTATCTTCTAAATCTCATTATATCTTAATTTGGAGGTTGAAATATCACATCAATTTTCTCAACCACCAATCATATATATATTTGGTCTAATTATTCCACTACTCTCAGAAAGCTTGCCTCACTCAAATTAGTTTTTTGAGTAGATAACGAGATTTCCTCGAATCGTCAACTATTTTCTCTCAAGTCAAGTGACATGATGGTGGGAGTTACTGAGAGAAAAGTAAGCGTAATTTACTTTTTTTTATTATTGATATATTTGGATTTTTTTTAATTTAAAAATATAATTGGATGGTATAAGAAATTTTATTGCTAAACACCAAATCCTCAACCCTTATTATTTACTCAAACTTAGGTGATCATAGATGCAAAGCTCCTTCACAACTTCAGCGACCGCAAGTTGAAAGCACATTCACGACTAATTGAGCTGCACCTTAGAACATAAATGACTTGGATTCTTAATTTTCCTTCAACTAATAAGATCTATGACTTTTAATATCTGTAGTCAATTGATTAATACACAAGAGAATAAAGACTTAAGAAGCTTCTACCAGATAAAATCTGCAGATTAATTAGATTCCAATAAGTTTCACAGAAGATATTTAATAATGAAAATGTGCATTTTCAGAAGAATTTCATAACAAGGTTTTAAGAAGGCAATATTGAATCTTTCAATATCTCAACATAATATAATTCGTAATTATTGACATAATTATCAGATACATATCATTTATATCATGGCCTTTGCATCTATTTTAAGCTTCTCTTCAAGGACAAAAAGCCATTCTGCATTATCATATCAAAGCAAATTTGTTGGGCTAATAATCTATCAGATCTTTTCAAATCCATTCAAATATAAAATTCCTATAATGTCATGATATTCACCTTCAAAATCTAGAATGTGTGAGTAATTTGCATTTTAGTACATTTAATCTATTTGGATGCATGAAAAATACTAAAAAAAGAGTTTAAATGGAATGTGAATTTTTCTAATGCTCATATGTACTAAATTTTGAGAGAGTCTTGGGTGTTCCTAGAGTATTATTCTTTATCCATTTATTACTTCTCATGTATGAATTTGATTAGGATTGATTGAAACATATACTTGAGGTAATGAGTGAAAATAAAAAAGGAATAATATTACTGGTAAGGTCAACCCACAAACTAAGCAATCCCAAAGTGTACACCATATATACTAATGCTTTACTAAATTATTGCTTCAAAGATTTGGCAGCTGCCTATTTTATTAAAAGAAGAAGAAGAAGAAGAAACAAATAACCTTCTTGTCATAATTATCAAGCACTGAATCAGTTCAGCAACAATAAACAAGTCAAATAACTATAAAGTTTAACAAATATATCTGAAAGAAATACACTCACCTTATAAAAGCTCATTCAGCTTCAATCTAGTTGCATGAACTAACAGTTCTACTTCAAATCAATCCTTTGTCTCAAGTGCATCAGAATAACGATAAAGGCAAAACAAGCAATGCAGAGCATGCATTATTATACATATCAGCAGCTTCTACACCCCACACACACACATCACCGACTTTAGAGTTGTATAATTTCCCAAGTCTTCAATTCTCTCTGAAATCTTTTGAATATTATAATAATGAATCTTTCAAAGGTGACATTACATTATCAGATACACCTAAAAGGACAATAATCCAACTTCACGAACAAAAATTTAAAACTATTATCGATAATCATGTTATAAAGTTTGTCGCCCAAGTGGATTAGGAAATAGCCACTCAATCTCTCCCTCTCTCTCTATAATACTCCCATTAATCAATTTCTTAATTATTAATTACTATACAACATGTGTGTTATTTATAGCTGGCATCAATATTAAAAAAAAATGAATCTAGGCTTTGTCTTTTTGCCTAATAATAGATCTACTAAGATTATCTTTATTTGGTACCAAAACCGACTTCTTCTTTCTTAGGCTCGTGACATTGTCATTCATTATTAACAATTTTAATTTGACAAATTCTAAACAAATTAATGTTTAATCAAAAGGGTAATGCTCTTTCCAAGAGAGAGAGAAAGAAATAGTGGTAGCAGTGGAGGAGAAAGATGATAGTGTTGTAGGTTACATCTTCATCAAACATTCACTATGTCTGCTACTTAATAGCAATATATAATAACTTTGATTCAAATAAAAGTAGAATGTTTAATTATATATAAACAAACTTGTCCCAGTCATAATTGAGCCTTTAGGTCTGTGGTTTTGATAGTGGAAGACATATCTCCATGCATATCTTTCTTGTAAAGTTCTAATTATTATTATTCAATTTCTTTCTCTCCAAATTTAGTATATAGTAAAAAGAAAAAAAGGTAAATTACTTGCACATAATAGAAGGAGATCAAGAGACAGATTATATTTTTACAAAATACACCAAGTCCATAATATTAATCGATGATATGATCACAAGTATCACTTGCTTCTGCCACAAATCTACAACAATCACCCACTAAAATATTTGCCCTTTTATCCTTAAAAAAGGAGCCCATTTTAAGGTACCCAAATGCTCAAAACACGATAATACATACATACATACATACATACCAAATCAAAATTACATCACTTATTTATTATCAATTATTTATCATATTCTTAATTTTATTTTCACTCATTTGCAGCAGATTGATGATCAGATGGTGGTGGTGGTAGTGTAACATTATTATTATCATTAAGAGTTACCTTTTGCTGCTGCTGCTGCTTAGGCCTTTTCCTCTTCTTGTCGTAACTAACACCTCTTGCTTTGGCTTGAAAATCACGAACCTCCCTCAAGAAAATCCTCACAGCTCTTGCACCAAAAGGGTTTGCTTCGGGTCTGCCCCCGTGCTCCTCGTAGGCTGCCCGGAGTCTTCCAATGAGAGCATCGAGGCTTCCCCAGGCTTGCCGGAGCGGGCAGGGGCAGGGCGCCGGAGGATTAGGCAACCCAAAGAAAGGACAATTTTGGTTATGCACCTTGGTCTTGCCAAATTGGTCCAAGTACCGGAGGAATTCAAGAACGTGAGCTCCACTGCACATGGGGAGACTCAGCGGCGGCCTGTGGTTCCGAAGGTACTGGCAGAATGTGTTCCAGTCTCTCCTCTTCTGGCTCTCATACCGGCTCGGCGTCGTTGCGGAAGGAGATGATGAAGATGCTCTTGCTGTTGGGGTTGTGGGAACCGTAGGGCTTGATGATGGGAAGCCACTAGTATTTGGTGGTGGAGAGACTAAGTCCATCAAGATATTTTAGGGTTGCTTGCTCTGATAATATATATACTTGATCTTGATCTTGTTTTAGGGTTCAAGTGTGAGGAAACCCTAGAGAGAGTGAGAGTGAGGAGAAATTTTGAAGCTTATTACTTGATGAGATGAGGCTTCTGTTAATGTGTACTATTCAAGGAGAAAAATACCCAAAAGATGAGTGAAGGCCAAGCTAAGCTAGAGATTATGCATGAAGGGGAAGATCATGTAGTGAAATTTGAAAAAGATAGAAAGTGGTCCTTACATAGTTGAGAAGAGAGAGTGAAGATCAATCAGCAAAAGACTGCAGTTAAATTGAAGAGATCTACGAGATATTCAAGACTACCCTTTAAAGATTTTCTGTTTTTCTAAAGAAAAAGGGCAACCAATCCACTTACTCACTCAGGTAAAATTAAGGAGAGCTCGAGCAAGAGAAAGAGAAAGACAAAGAGGAACAAATATTAGTCCAATGGGTAAAGAGAGAGTTTTTCATTTTCAATTTGTCAGTCTGTGATGAAAGAAAGAAAAAGTAGGGTGCCCTCTCTCTCCCTCTCTCTTATCAGCTCACTCAGTCAGCAGTCAGAGGGTAATAAGTAAAGTTAATGACAGGAGACTGTTTGCTAAAAATGTATGTAAGGACAAGTCTAGCACTAGCAGTGACTGTGAATAAAGCAAAGTAAAAGTTGATTGATGCTGACTACCCCAACTGGCTGTACATAAATTTATATGCTGTGACACTTCTAGCTGCTACTCAATAATCGACATGTATGTATTTGTAAAATTATTAAAGCGCACGACTGTTTTGCTAAAAATTTTTAAGTATAGAGACTGATAGCTACCTTTTAGAAACTCTTCGTGTGAGGAACCTTCACAGCAGTTACCCATGCCCATCTCCTCTTTTCATCTCTTTCTATGTCGACGTTTTATCTTTTTTTTTTTTTTTATAGATAAATTATATTCATTATTAATTATAAAAAAAGTTATTTTTCTATTGGGAATTTTATATATTTACCATTAGGTTGTGACTATGGTAACTAAAAAATATTGTACTCCAAAACGATATGATGGTGTCTAGGCTATAAAGCAAAAGAATTAAAGATGACAATGGTACCCGTAAATTTTTAAACTCGCTAAACCTGTTTGTTGCGGATAATTTTATAGATTACAGGCGGATTTGATATCATCTAAATATCTAATGGTTACCCACATGCATATTTGCTAAATCCGTAATTTTTTTAAAAATATTTTTAATGTAATTTTAATTAAAAAATAATTAAATCTAAAAATATATAAATTAAATAAATGTAAATGGAATAATATTTCACCAAATATTTCACACTATTCTTTATATGACCTTAACTTATTTTGTCCAATTTTCTTGAATAAATTAATTGTAAGAGTTGTTGCCTTCTTGGAGCTATTGTATCCCAAATTAGTTGAAAATAATATATATATATATATATAAGGGGCTATATCGTGGAAGCATGTTCGTGGCACACATGTCTTGATGTTAACAATCAATTGTATCCGTTAGCCATTGGGATCATGGATTCAGAAAACAATGATGCTTGGGAATAGTTTATGATGAAGTTACACGGAGTGATTGATGATAGACCTGGGTTGGTAATTATCTCTAATCGATGCACTGACATAAGGAGAGCCGTTCTTAAAGTATTTCACAATGCAACTTATAGAGTTTATTTTTACCACGTCAAAGGTAACATTAAATCATAGTTTAGAAAGTCCAAAACTCTTTGGGATGAATTTGAGCATGCCTTTATTAATGCAGTAAAAGCATATGGCCACGAGAAATTTAAGAGACAACTTGAAGGGTTGTGGATGATCCACTCGAGTGCGACTAATTACCTAGAAAATAATGTCGGTACGTGTAATTGGGTAAGGTCTCAGTTTGAAAGTAGGAGGTACATCATACTTACCACGAACATCGTGGAGAATGTTAATTCTCTCATGAGGGAACCGCGAAAATTTCTTGTTACTCATCTTATTGATTACTTTAGGAAAACATTACAGCAATTGTTTTATGATAGAAAAATTGTGGCTGAATCAATGAGTACTCGGCTAACAACATGGGCGGATGAAATAGTCACTGAGAGGAGAACTATAGCTGAAAGAATGATAGTTCGGCCGGTATCTCCGCATCGATTTCAAGTTATAGGTGGTGGGCTTAAGGAAGGTTTGGTTGACTTGCAAAAGAAAACTTGCTCCTGCTGAGTGTTTCAGCTTGATCAGCTTGTATGTGCTCATGCAATTGCGGCGTGTCTAACTCACTGGGTGGATTTTATTAACCTTTGCTCGGACTTTTACACTACAGAATCGTTGGCGATGGCTTATGCACAACCAGTGGAGCCAATTGGTGATGTAGATGATTGGAAAGTTCCAGATGAAATTCAGAAGATGCAAGTATACCCACCAGTTGAGGCACCACCACCTGACCGTCGTAAAGAGCTAAGAATACCCTTGACTGGTGAGGAAGTTAACCAGCGGACTGTAAGATGCGGGCGGTGTCATGAACTGAGTCATAATCGTAAGCGATGTAAGAATTCCATTGTGTCGACTCGAAGTTAGTTGTATTGTTTCAATGATTCGTTGGTTAAAACTGTTACTATTTTTTGTGTATTGTACACTTATATGCCATGAAATTTTATTTTATTTTAAATATTAAAATGTGAGCATTAAAATTATATAAACTTAAGTGCGCAAATTAGAATAAAAATTCAAGTTTCAACATTCAAATTACTACAACAGTTTACAATACAATATCGTCATTAAATATGTCAACCACAATATTTTTTCTAAAGTACTCGACATGACTAACGTTAAACTCTACTCTAAGCCCAAACATTAAATACATCGTAACTATCAATACAAAACACCGCAATCGCCAGTTCCAGGTTCTTATTGTGGCGCGCTCTTAACTGCGATAACTTTCCAGGGGTCGGCACTCCGCAACTCAGGTCGGATGTTGTAGAAGCCAACATATTCCAACCATCGAGGGAAGGTAACCACAAGTGGCTTAAATTTCAACTTATACCTTTTGTCGTCGCGAAATATGAGTAATGAGTCATAAATCCAGACTTTGTTTTTCCAAAAGTCTACTCGTGCTAGTACCTAATGCGTGCCGTCCAAGTTAACATGGATGAGTAACTGTATATAAAAATTGAAAAACATATTCGTTATATATGAAATTGAAAAACAACCAAGAAAAAGCGACAATTTGTATATTTTCATTATGGAGTATGTGAAATGCAATAAAATACATACCATATCGACATCCGTCATTGATTTGGACATTGTGTGCTGTCGCCCACAAAGATAACAATTCAAGCGGTCGTCGAATACTAATGAATCGACCGCACAATCCCCGTTGTTCCATAACTGATTCAAGAACACCTAGTACATAGATAACCAAGAAATGCATAAATTAACAAAACTTAAAGGCGATAATTAAAAAAAAAACATAAATGTGTCAGTATGTGTGACACGTTGAACTAAGGCATTCGGATACTGCCGTTGTTTCTCGCTAATCAAGCGGAAATACTCGTGAATATGCTGTAGAGAAACATAAACATTACGATTTAAAAGAAAAAATTTATACACAAATCCACAACACTCAAAGGACTGCGAAAATATAATTACCTCATCGCCTATCCATCTCATCGAAGCTGTACCCAAAATTATTTGAAAGAATGACCGCGAGTGTTGGACTCTCCGATCCACTGTGATATCACCAGCGAACCATCAATCAAACTCAGCAAACAGACTAGAGTCCTCCAATCCTCGCAGTGGATTTATATCCACACTCATACTCATGTCAATCGCATGCTCCATGATTTGGGGTCAAGGTAAAGGCCGGACGTTCTTTCCTCACCTGACTGGAGGAATCATGTAAGGACTGTTATAAACATACGACAGTATGTACGCGCGGCTGAATTTACTAACGCCCGGAGGCACCTCAGTGAACACCTGCACGCTCTCCCCACTAACATCCCAGTAGAAACTATACAATGACGCGGGCGTAGAAAAATTTTAATTGCCCATGTCAGTATACACTCCATAGTCATCCGGGGCCTGTCCATTCGCCAAGATGAACATATTAAACAACTATCAAATTAAAAGTTAAACAAACAAAATTATTAAATTTAAATTCACTCACCGCATACGAGCGTGCAATGGGAGAATCCTTATTTGGACGTTTAGAAAATGTGTCGATAAAGCCAACCACCATTTCTTTAAAATCTTTTAATTCTGACTTCAGTTTATACACGTTACGATCAATCTTATCCAGCCGTCGTCGCATGTAATCATAAAACTGCTTTGTCCTCGACTATTACAAAAGAAAAAAAATCAAACTTTAGAATAATAGTAAAACAATAATGATTTATAATTGCAAAATATCGTATATTATTTATAACCTCAGAATCATGTGCGTCATCAGAGTTGCTGTTTGCTCCTAGTGGTCATCAACAGTCACCTCATCCTCAGAAGTGTCATGACGCTGCTCTGGTGTTGGGTTTGGTATGTCGTCATGCTCATCATGCTCTTCTGATTGCCTTGTAACCGACGACATCGCGTTGATTGAGGATTGGTGCTGTATAAAGTATCATTTAAAATTAGTAAATGAAAAGTTAAAAATTTCGATTGAAAAATTGATAGTACTTAGAGTATACTGACTTTATGAACCCAGTCTGAAATGCTTGGCATGTAATCCTTCATAGTGAGCCAATATTTTCTGCTACTCTCCTTTGCATTTGGTTCAAGGGTTTGTAAAACATCTCCCTACTATAAATTCAATTGAAAATTTTAAGTAAGTATACATAACTTAAATTTAGTAAAGTTAAAAAAATAACTAATACATATTACTTACAAGACGAGATTCGTCGTTGAAGAACGAATAAACCTTGGCAAAGTTGATTCTCGAAGACGCCATGGGCTTCCATTACACGATGAGGGGAATCTTCTTCTTCGTTTTCATGAATTGATGACAAACCTCCGATCGCTTCGTAAATCCAAGCCTACAACAACCAAAGTGAAAAACCTATTAAAACAACTATCAAATATTTAATACTATAAAACTTATTAATAAACAAAAAAAAACACCTGAACCCCGGACGTAAAGCCGTAAAGATTGTATTTTTCAATGTTATGATCTAGGTTTTTCAACCGAGTCATCTTAAATTTCTCGTCTTTCTCGAACAGTACATTGTCAAGACTCTCGTATATCATTTCCCACGACAAAAGACCCCATTGACACTTTCGGAAGTACTCTATATCATCAACTTCATCAAGCCAATCGAAATTGATTTGACAATGATTTTTTCTTACATTTAATACTCTGTCCGCAAAATAAAAGAGCGAAATTTTTAATGCGTCCATATCGTCCATTTCCTCTAATTTCAAATTCTTAAATAATGCATCGAATTCCTTAACATTGATCTTGTGATGCACACCACCAAAATACGCATTCCGTAGCCTATGCACCGTTTTGTTATTTTTTAGTTTGGTATCAAAACCATATGAAAGTCTAGTAACCAGACACTATTCTACAATTAACAAGCGAATCAAATACTCACCAATTTAAAACTATAACTGATCCTCACGACTATCTTCCTCATGGGCCACTTGACTCAGCAAAAGATTGTACAAAATTTACTTAAATAAAAACTTACTCAAAGATCTAAATAGAAAGTTGTGGTCTGATAAATGCAAGGTACTTGGCGTCACCAGGCTCTACTCATGGCGGTGACACAAGGTGGAAAAAAGGGGCCAATAAATAACAAGGGAGATGGCTAAGGTACAGACACTGTACCTAACGGCTGCACCTTAGCCACGTTCACAAAGGGTGCATTTGGTAAGCAATTTCTCTCTCCTGTGCATGTGTGTCTTTTCCACCATTGGGTGTGTACGTAACAGATAATGTATCCAATAACAAGACCTGAAAAATAACAGAATCTTTGCAGAATTGTATCAATGTAGCAAGCCTATCCCCCCCCCCCCCCTACCCCCCACCCCATAAAAAACATTGAACAAGATCTGCTAGCTGTTGTCGAGATTTTGATTGATTAATGGAACCACTAATTGAAACTACTCTTGCTGGAAGGGCATGTCTCCCTGACTAATATCCTATATGAACCATAGATTTGTAGTTGTATCATGTCTAAATCTAAATGGTGAAAGTTACGGTTTAAACTGAAATAACTCCGATTTTTATTCAAAATTTAAATTAAAATAACTCCGATCTTTATTTAAAATTAAAAATTAGAAGAAAAATCTCTCACAAACAATCCTAACAAAATAGGAACTAAACCCACCAAAAAAAAGTACAATGCCTAGAAATAACTCTAAAATTAAGAAAAAGTTTTTACTAAGAGAGAAATGAATAATAATCTTGTTATTAGCATAAAAATTAAATAATTGATGGTTTTTCTCGTCTTCCATAAAAAGGATAGGTGGAAGAAGAAAATTTATCAAGTGGGAGCGACGGGAGAAACAATATCGATTTATCCAATATGAGTGAGTATTTGTGACTCAAAACATTGTGAAGGATGCATAGCAAATTAGACAAAAAATAATAATTATTATTATTAACCTCATGAGTAAAGTTTGGACTTCACGCATTATACTACAAAGATTTTAATAATTGTACTAACTCTACCGACAATTAATTGTTTACTCCATACCTCCATTAACAATTTAACATACACTAGATTGAATATATGACTATACATTATAGGAAGGGTTAACAATTTATCATGTATGGTCATCGTGCGTCAAAAAACAATATTAATATTAGACAAAATAATACAATTAACAGAAAAAAAAGAAACCTTGTCAAACCGGAAATGCTTCTTTCAATGGAATTTTTTTTTTCTTTTAAGCCACTTAATTCCGTAGAAATATAAAGAATATTTTCTTCCATTACGTATTATTATTATACTACTCCAAGGAGTCTACAATGGCTTGGCTTCTAGTGATGCCTAATTCGAAGAAATGATTTGCTGAAATAATGAATGAGACCACTGACATTGACACATCGTAGAATGCTCAGTATGTGAGATTTTCTTTCTTTTTGCCTTTTTATATTAAAAATAAGATATTTTTATAGGTTGGTGTTAAGTTATGTTAATTTAGGACCTCCTACTTTTATATATTTTATCAAAATTTTATAAATTAATTTTTAATGAAAATGCACCAATTTATATAATAAAATAATAATAATAAAATCACAACTACTTTATAAAAACAGTTAATCTAAGAAAAAAAGAAGACTTATTTCTAGTTTTGGTTATAAAAAGAGAATATCTTGTTGGCCATTATTAATTGTCATAACATAATGATTGAAAAAGACAAATACATGCTTCCACTTAAATTAAAGCAAGCACCTTTCCTCCATTTGAAGTTTTGAACTCTCAAAGCTACAAATACCATACAATCAAATTCCTCCAACATATCTATTGGAACAAATAATAAAAATGGGAGTGGTACAAATCATGGTGTTATACATTCAGATTGAAAAGTTCTTTAATTAATTCCACTACCCCTAATTATAATCAGTTTTTTTTATTAATAAAAGTAAAATTTTAAATTCCTGAAATTGTCCATGTTCTCTGAAAATTTCAAGCAATTGATTGCATTTTGAAGCAAATTTCCCTATAATTTTCTTGAAATAAAGTTACAAAAGCATTGGTTCTTCTACACCCAAATTTTATTTTATCCTTAAAATAAATCAAATTTAGCCCCCCAATTTTGGAAAGTTTCTATAAATGGATGCAGGGCCGGCCTTGGGAAAACTGAAGCCTCAGGCTAAAAAATATAAATTATATTTTTTATAATTACAATTAAATGAAATATATACCTCCAAATAAACAAAATAAATTTGTGAAATTTTCAATTTATATTTAGTCCCCTCTCCTAATATTGTTATACAGTCTTATTACGTTAGTCTCCACACAAAAAATTTCTACGGGTGATATGCAATTAATATGGAAAAAAGATTTGGAGAATATAAAAAGAAGTTAATGTGAACAAAAATAAAATTAGTTAATCTGGAAAAAAAAATAACGACATTTTGCTAAATTTATTTGATGATGAATTAATATAAGAAGTCAATGGAACATGAGTACATGGAAGCTACCAAGCTGATGCTGAGTGACTTCAATATTGATATAAGGTGTTTTTTTTGGGGGGGGGGGGGGGCTAAAGTCTCTTCTGATATAGCAAAAAAAAAAAAAAAATTTGAGATAGTCCAAATTGTCCCATAATTTGCTTCACTGATTTTTGGTTATAAGCAATAGATAGTGTTAATCGGTGAAGAAGATAAAAATACAGGGAATTCAATAAAAAAATTGATCGGGCAGAGTTTTAATGAGAGAAAATAAAAGAGTTTGAAGAGAGATAAAATAGATGTGAGAGATATATATTAAATTGTATGTGTCCTTAATTATAAGAGAATTTTAAGAAGTGGCAATAGTCCTACTTAAACTTTAATTAGGAAAAAAAGATACTTACAACTTTAAGGTTTGAGAAAATAGTCATATAAATCTCTAAGTTTTCAATGAGGAGCATTTGATTTTTTTTTTACTATAATACTTTTTATAAATAGTAACTATACTATAATACTTTTTATAAATAGTAACTAAAAAAATTAACTGCAATTTTTTTAATAAATACAAATATAATTTAACTAATTTTATTTGTTTAGTAAACTAATAATATTAGAATTTTTTTACATATAAAATAATTTTTAAAATACAAATTATTAATTATATTTATAAAAGAATATATTTGTATTTGTTATAAAAATTCTGAATAAATCTTTTCTTAAATACATTTACAATTAATAAAATATATCTCATATATTAATAATATTAAAATTATTTTATATAATATTGAAAATAATTTAAATTTGTTATATATTTAGTTTAATATTAATTTTCTATTTATGATTAAACATAAGTCAATTTTTATGAGTTAATAGAGCTAAATGATTTTGTTGTCGAAAAGAGATCTTGGTATCTCTTATTGAAAATTTGAGAGTTTGCAGGGTATAAGCATTTTTTTCCCTTATAATTGTCTATAAAAATAAATAAAGTGCCTTATTAGTAAAGAGAGGGGCTTAATTTTTGGCCAAGCTGCTAGCTGGGCGCTTTGCTTGCCTATGGCTTGAGCGGGTTCTGAATGGATGCCATTTTCAATCACTTTTAGTAACTTATAAAGCTTAAAAGTTGTATGTAACTAATCTAAAGAAACAAAATTTGGGAACCTTCAAAGAAATTCCCTACAATGTTCCTTCTTTTCTACTGCAAATTCTTAATCAAACGAAAGTGTCTCTTAATTCTACTAAACAACAAAAATGTGTATCATCATTTGTAACTAGAATTTTTATGCTCAATTAAGTTTGACTTTTATAACAAGAACTTGCATGGTGGTTGTGTGATCACACTTAGCTTACCTAGAATGAGAAGGGGCAGGTAAAGGTGAATAGTGTTTAGTCATTTAAAGGATGATTACAAATATATTTCTAATGGTTAATTAAATCGTGGACCCAAAATTTCCATGATATTCCTCAGTGATTTAAATGGGGCTTTTTACAATTAATTAATTAAGAATTCTTAGATATACCAGTACTAGCAAGTACATTTTTGGTACGTAGACATCAATTCTCTCGGAAAAATCACAATTATCGCAAGTGATTAATGATAAATAAATAAAATTGTAAAAGTAATTATATTATCTTCAAAAGACACATGATATACAATATTTGAAAGATCAAAAGAACTCAAATTTAGAGAAAACCTTAATTCTTAAATTGTATAAGGTTATAAGAAAATAACAAACCAAAGAAATCAAGTCTAAGTATGGAGTCCAAATAATAATATTTCACCTTTGCTTTAAATTTTGGCCTATATCTGTACAATTTCACTAGATTATATGCATAAACAAACCCAAAACTTTGAAGAGTTTTGTTAATATATTTTCTCTATGTATGTGCTGTGCTGCGAGGAGATGGGATAGGAGTGTTTGGGAGTTGGGAATGTTTGTGAACCCTAACCCTAGTATTTTACTTCCATATAAAAATAGTCAACAATGAGAAATAAAATAATGATACCAAATATTACTCTCTTTTATCAACGGAGATGATTAATAATGCTAATAAAGGAAATATAAATCCTTCCACTTAAAGTAAGCAACACATTTCCTGCATTTGGAATCTCAAGCCTGCAAATAGGGTTACAGGAATCGCTGTTGTGGGGGTGGTCCTGATCAGTCTTTGTAGCTGTTGAAACCAAGAAAAATTTCTATTGATTGTCACTTCCAATTACAATAAATAGCATATATTAATAAATTTTCTGAGATGTGACATAAAATTGGAGAATTCAATCATCCTCTGCAAAATTATCTATTTCCTTCCCCCACCAGCCTCAGCTGTTTCATGTTCGGGGAACAAAAGACTCGGTTTTAATATTGGTAATTGGAATGAGGTTTTCAACTGAAGGCGAGAGAGAGTCTTTCTTTGATGTAAACACCAACACATCACCTGATGACGTGGTGATGTTCGACCAATTATTTTTGGACACATATTTATTTTAATAAAGTAAAAATATTATTAAAAAATATAAAAATTTCAATGTATGGTAAAGAGTAGATTTTGGATTTTGTTACCCTACGAGATGGGGGTAAAAAATTAAGAAATTCACAACCGTTAGACTTAATCCAACGGCTGAAAATGTAATAAACAGTAAAAGAGGAGTTGGAGGGGAACTGAGGAGAATGATTACTAATTCTTTAATATATGTTATCCCATCATCTAAGGTTATCCTATCATCTAAGACAACAAAGTATTTATCTTTCAGTGAATTGTAGATGATATTTATATTTTCTAATGACATGACAATCATATTTTAAGATCATAAAGAGTCCGAAGACAACTGCACCAGAAACTATCTTGTTATCTTAAAAGCTTAAATGAAGTTATGGGTCCGGCAACTTGTTCGGTCTTTATTAGAATCAAGGTCTCGTTCACTTTTGTTTACATCAAGCTGTTTTCTATCAATCTTTTGAATTTTATATAATTCCTTTATAATAGAGTTTTTTCGGTAAAAGTAAATAATCCTAGTACAAATGGAGCCCAATACCTAGCAACTTGCAAGATTGAAACTGTATGAAATGATATATTACTTTGGAACTTATATCAATCCTAAAGTTGTATTCAGAAATTTAAGTATGTTCTGATTGGTTCTACTTTTGTGTTACTGGTTATAAATTTAAGGTTAATGCACTTTACAGCATAATATATCTTAACACCACCCAATCGTAATGTAACTTCACAACACCCGACAGGGACCCGATGAAGAATCAGTGATAAATAATAATCTTGCAGATATACACCTTGCTACCAACCCAAACAAAATTTCATTTTAAGAAAGATTTTTTTGAATTCCCATTTTCAGAATGAAAGGGAAAGAAACATAACTTGTTGCAATCTTTTTCAATGGAACCACAAGCCTCTAGTTCTACTCTCCAGTTACATAAAGCTTTGATTATTTGCTCGCAAACCCAGAATAAATATTCTTTATTAGTCTCCTAACAATGTTTGTGCACTTAAATTGTATGGTTTCAAGGCTTTCAGCCCATGTGAACTCCAGTTTTCCCAAACACAATGCTCATTTGCTTTCACGGTTTGCATTACTGGTGAAAATTCACAACATATATAAAAGCTAGATGAACTGGTTAATTAAATCACTTAACTTGCAACTGACACTTGGATAAATTAAGAAAGTTAACTAAAGCACAACTAAAATTGATTTAAGTTTTTATACAGGAAGCAGTTACTGCCATTCTGCCAAGATGGTTCGTAACAATTCCCTGAAGCATATGCAAATGTTTTTCAAAGGAGTATAGGATGGCAATTTCTCCTCCTAGTTTCCATTTTCTTCACATACTCCAGCATAAATTCGCTGCAATTAATATGCAAGTGAACATAAATATTAAGAAAACAATTTTAAGCTTTTAGTTCAAGAACTTAGCCACAAGAGGTGGAAATCAATGTGGTATAAATCACCTGAAAGCATGACAAAGTGTAATGCACATCGCTTGCTGAAATTTGATGGTGGACCACAATTCTAACTCTGAAAGAACAAAAATATCTCTAAATTAGCATCCTAGCTATCTATACATCCTTGATTTTCCGAGTAATAAACACTAAAGGTAAATCCATAACTTCAAAGATTCATGGTTCTTTCAATCTTAGTTATAATTTGCTGGAGACTAAAAATACAAGTTGACCAAAGAGAAGGTTGGGAAACTAAAATAAATCAAGCAAAATTAAGAGGAAAAATGCAAAAATTAATGAGGCCTTGGTGCAATTTATTTTCTTGAAAAGAATTTTCAAAACTAGATGCATTCCAGTGAAAAACTGATTAAATTAGCAAAGATTGAGAACCAAATTATTATCCTCGAGGTAGAAATATATTAAATCCAGCAAGAATATATAAACCATTAACGTAATCAGATTCATTGTTCTGTATATTTTCAGAAAAATATAAATGATTTTGAACATGTTTACTTTTGATTTAAACATGGATATCTTCCATGACTGCCTAAACATCCAAACTGCAGAACGGAAAGGCTAATATAAAACAATCATCAAATATATTGTATTTTCAAATGATGTTCGAGAACTTAAGAGACACACCTTGTAGAGCTCTCTGGCATAACAAGTACACCATGCTCTTCCAATTTTTTGAGTAGGCATGCCGCGTCCAACTTCGAGTCCTTTGTAATTTCAAAATATACCTGACAATGCATATTTATGAATAAGCAAATTCAAAATATGGTGCTCATTAAAAGCCTCAGAATAAAGCTTATAATAACAGTACATAGAAATTGAGGTATTGAAATGATTTAGTAATTCTTTTGTTATTTCTGTCATTTAATGGAGAAATTTAAGACAACTACTCAGTAAAATGTGTTGATGTTTGTGGCTCTAATAAGTTATTAGATGTGAGTATCTTCATATATATTCTGAACTCAGGTTTAGGAAAGCATTAGTCAAGTGTCTACAAAAAAGTGTGTTCAGAAGTGTAGAGAGAAAAGAGAGCAACAAAGAGTGCAACTCTAAAACAATTGGGATTTTTGAGGTTGAGATATTACGGTCTAGTGGTGTGCAATAGCTAAAGATTAAGATGAGGTTTGTAACTTTAATATTCTTCGTGGGTGTTGTTTCCATGTGCATGGCAAATCCAGGAAAACAGCATTTGGAAGGCCATATAATGAGTTATGAGGTCATGAAGGGAGCGAATGAGCTGAGAATTATGTGTGAAACACAAACTGATGCAATAAATGTTGTTGGTTTTGTTGATTCAGATTATGTTAGTGACTTAGATAAGAAGAGATCTACAGTGGATTTTATTTTCACATGTGGTGATGGAACAATTAGTTAGAGACCTATGATTTAGCCTTCTGTTTTCTTGTTTACTACGGATGTGGAATACATAGCAATTACCAAAGCATCAAAGTCTATATAGTTGAGGGGTTTGGTGAATGGTGTGGGATTGAAGCAGGATGTAGTGTTGCTTACGTGTGATTGTGACAGTGCAACTGCTCTAACCTAGAACCAAGCACATTGTTGTCCAATATCATGGAGTCAGAGATAGGATGTTGCTTCTATGAAACCTATATTGAGAAAATTCACACACAAGAGTGCATCTGATGTGCTGACCAAACCGATACCCTAGGATATGTTTGCGTATTCCTTTAGCTTGTTAAATCTTTGCTCACGTTCAGTTATAGATGGATGTTAAATCTTTGCTCATGTTCAGTTATAGATGGATATCTCATCATTTGAAATACACAATAATATGGGAAAGTTCTCATCAAGGTAGCGGTGTTACCTCATCACTTGAAGGTTAAAATGAGGCTTGTAACTTGGCTGATCCTTTTACTAGTGAAATCTGCGACATCCGTGGACATAGGTAATTTGGTGAACCATGCAAACTGTTTGTGTTATGGTTTGGTTATTATTGTTGATGTTGATTTATCTTGCTTTTGCATATTACAGTTGTAGGTACTGTTTTGGGTCATTGCAACAAGGTCTTGGAAGGTGCTTGGGTGGATTTTATATGTGCCTATAAAGGCGTTCAATCAGAGTCCTAAGTGAATACAACAAGTTGTTTGCTTGCTCCAAGAAAGATAAGTCAAAACTGCCTTGACTACAGCAAAATTGAGTAGTAATTCTGTTTGTTTTTTTTGTTTTTTGTTTGTCCTGCTAGATTAGATAACAATTTCCATTGGGATTTTCCAATCATGAGTACACATCAAACTAGTATCATGTTATGATTATGAAAGCAGAATACTCACAATGTTGGTCTCCACTGCATCTACATCGACCCTTAATCCTTTTAGTTGATTCAATCCTTCTGCAAATCAAAAGTAACCAAAAATGATCAAACAATTTACAAAATATAAGACCATAAAGTAGCGTATGCTTCTCAATCCAAAAGATAGGCATATCGAATTAAATAAACAAGTGCATGCAAATTATTTACCTGCCAACAATTTTGCTTTCTTGTGGTCACCATCAAGCATTACAAGAACATTCTCTTGTAAAGCAACCAATGCGGCAGCACAAAGGACACCAACCTGTCTCATACCGCCACCTAAGGTTTTCCTAAGTCTTCGAGCCTATAGAGCAGGAAAGGAAAGAAAGTTAAGTTTGACTGGAAAGAAGATATAGCTGCCATTACTCCTGAATGCAAATTTGTCATCATTACCTTCTTTATAAATTCTTTGGAACCAACAATAACAGATCCAACAGGAGCACCAAGACCTTTTGACAGGCATACCTGGTTTGGAATAAAAAAACTCAGATGCATGAAGAAAGTACGGTTATTGCATTATTTGTCCAAGTTTGTCAACTGAAAATCATACCGAAGCTGAATCAGCCGCCTGTACTAGCCTGCGAACAGGAACACCAAGCGCCTGGAAGACCAATCTTTCACGGTCAGATGATTGCACATAAATGCTTTTGACATTAAAATGAAATAAAGCAAAAGAGAAGATTAGTATATGGGTGCAAAGAAAATACTCAAACGAGCTTGATATTTTCCCATCACCTCTTTTCATGAAAACAATTAAAACAAAGATATCCTGAGCAACTATTATAGGATATCCAGACAAATTGGTTCTGAAAGACTCAGATTTAAAATCACTTGAATAATAGTTAGTGTTTAGTTTGTGGGTGGTGTGGGGGGGGGGGGGGTGTTGAACTTCTGAGTGCAGAGCAGACTACCGAGAAAAGTTAAAATAAATAATCTTATCAAAGCTATTCTCAAATATAATGTTTTCACAGAAGATAAACGGAAAGGTTAGTTCATCTGTGAGCATTTCATGCAACTTTTATAAAGATAAACAAAATTCCATCTGTAACACTTTGCAGATAGTTCCTGTGAATGCCATGAGGCTATGTTGGTAATCTTAAAAAAGGCATTTAGAATAAGTCTATCAAAAATTCTTCTCAACATGCATTTCCCTTGGCTTATAACTTCCAAGCATTCGCATTCATTCTTCAGCAATATACGATTTCTGTCCACCTTTCATTCTGACATTTCCAGTGAAAGTCAATCTTGATGTCCAAACTGCTCTTATTTTACAGATTGCCCTTCCTGGTCTTCTTGAGGAAGAGCAACAAGTTGACCTCCTTAAGTTGGATTTGGACTAAATACAACCAAGCACCTTATATGCTGCCTAAAACTCTGCTCCTAAAATATAGCCATCTGCTATAAAAATTTTACTTGTGTATTTTTTCTTTTCTGGTTTTTAGATGTCAAAGGTGATGTTTTACATGAATCTTGAACTTTCCTAGAGTGAACTTCCATGCAGATGATAGAATTGAATGTCATTCAATTGTATCAAATGAATAGTTTGAATGTCATACAACTGTATCAAATGAATAGTTTTTAAAAATGAATTAACTCACAACTGCTGCATTGAAAATGCGAGCTCCATCAATGTGAAGCTTTAAACCATGCTTCTTGGCAATCTCTCCAACACTGTCCGTGTATTCTACAGAAAGGCATCTACCACCGCAGCTGCATTTGAATACCACTTACAAGAATTATTAACCACAAATGATAAACGAAGGAATAAATAACTTATAAAGAGCAAAGAATACTTTTTCAATCTGTGCACACATAGCGGGTATTTTAAAGACCTGATACGCTAGCTGCGTACATTGTACTTGTGTCAGAAGAATCAAGGAAAGGTAATGCCTTTTTGAAAGACCATATTGCTCCATTTCAAAGATGTGAATAACCAACCACCATAATATGACCGTGCAGCACATACTAATTCAATTTGATTTGGGACAAAAACAATACATACTTTGCATGCGTATTCTCCAAACAGATAAGTCGAGTTGTCGGGTACACAATCTCGCCTTTCGGATCTCTAATGGCTGCTTCAATTAAATCAATATCCATTGTTCCATCTTTGTTGTTCTTGACAGTCCTTGGATGCACCCCTCCAATTGTTGAAATGCCTCCATTCTCGTAAATATGAATATGAGAATTGTCTCCAAGAATGACTTCACTTCCCCTAATTTCACAATGAACAAGCACACTAATGAGGTTACCCATTGTGCCTGACGGCACAAACAGACCAGCTTCCTTGCCCATAACCTTCGCCATTTCTGTTTCTAAGCGGAATGCAGTCGGATCGTGCATTAATACATCATCATCAACCTCAGCACTTGCCATAGCAGCTCTCATTGCTTCAGTGGGTTTGGTGACGGTGTCCGACCGGAGATCCACAGTTCTAGTTACCATTTTCACTCACACTGACCCAAAAACAAAAAAATAAAGGGTAAATTGAAATCAATTGGTTTTCTATTTCCCATATACTAGAAAAGGAGTGAACAAAATCATGATTTCATATTTCTCTCTTCAAAGATATCAATGCTTAACAAGTTGGATAATATTAATGAAGGCAATTGACAGTCAGAGAAAAATTCAATCATAAGATTAAATTTGTAAAAAAAAAAAAAAGGCTACTGTGATATAAGCAAATAAAAATTAAGTATGGAATATATGACACAAGTACGAAAGTAGCATTGTTTTTTTTTTATATTTCCTAAGTACATAACATCCCCAAATTGAAGCAACAAATTCAGAAAACGGATTATTAGCCATAACTTGAGATCTTTTGAGACACTTGTCCGAAAGAGTCCTTTGAACTATTCTTAAGGAACTTTTAACAAACTTTAAACTTCAACCCCAACAAAGTGAGAGATAAAGAGAAGGTCAAACCTATTCCCAGATGAAAATACTTAAAAAAAAAATGAATAAATCTCTCTTTTTGCCACCCCGTTGCTTATATTCTGCAGAAATGCTAAAATAATCATTAGAATTCTACTCTTAACGTTCATAGAAAAAACAAGAATCAAGGAATTGAAATTATAACAGTACATGCAAAAGCAGAAGCACTTTACCACTGAAAGCAGCTGAAGAATCTTTGGACTATATAGCACTTATTAACAGCACCCCCTTCGAATAACAAAAGAAACCCAAGAATCTTTAAACACAACTCCAATATCAAAAGCTTGCAATAATCAAAACAAAAACTTTGATTTATAGGACAACAAAAATCCAAGAACTCAACTGAACCCACCATTAAAATATGAAACACGCACATGCATACGAAAGCATGCATATGGATGTAACTGTGGCTTTTTGGTTTCGTGACACAAAAATTAGCAGAGCATTTTCCAGTAGCTCCTTTTCCATTCAAGGGTTAAAAAATGGACAAAAAGTCAAAAGAGAATCACATGAGAGAGCGGAAACAACCAGAATATTAGTGACACTGGCTGTGTGGCTAACAATTTGACATCCAACAAAGATGATGATAACAAAATGACAAATGCCAACCAACTTCTTCTCATTTGTAATTTTCCTTTCTCGGCTCTTCCTCTTTTTTTTTTTTTTTTTTTGGTGTTTAAGTAAAGATTTGAATACATTATGTTATTTATTTTCATTAGTCTTTTCAAATAACACTTCTCCTTCGTATAGAAAGCAGAAACTAGAAAGCACCTTTTCTGGTTGGTGAAAAGATTAAATGTATTATGCTATTTAATGTTAATTAGTCAATTCAAATAACACTTTGGTGTCAAGACTTACATTTTACATTGCATTTAATAAAGACAATTTGGAAAACAAACAAAATTAGCAAATAATCATGAATGCAGGCAGCATTAACAAATAATCATGAATGCAGCCTAAACCAATGAAGTACTTACTAATTAGATACGCACATATGATAGTTGTTTTTTTTTGGATTTTTATTATTTATTTATAATAAAAAAAGAAGAAGAAAACAGTAACGAAGCATAAAAGTAAACTCTAGAATTTCCCAGATTGAGGTCGTGCTGACAGTGAAAGTACACAACAATCAATAATAACTTAACCACCACAACAAAGACAATTTTCTTTTTTCTCCTTTTCTCTCTTTTAATTTTATGCAAAAGTTGGGTGGAAAACAAAGTCCAAATTGATTTCTTTCTTTTTTAAGTGGGAGAGCAAAGTTTAAATTGATTTCTTAACCCTCTATTTTTTTTTCCTATCTTGAAAATTTAAATAATTATTTAAATAAAATTATTTAAAAAATACTCTCCTTTGGACCTAGAGTGCAGCTCTTTATGATGTTATCTGATTTAACACGACTTGTACAAGTACTTGGAACCGCACCTAAAACTAGAGAAAGAGGCCAAAACCAGAACCTCAACCCCACCAGCCACTACGACGGAATGAAGCCTTTCCATTTGGCAGTATAATATATGAGTCATGCACGAGCACATGCTAATAAATACATGACAAAATTAACAAACTTTGATTGTACTTATGATAAATATAAATGGCATCAATGTTAATATAATGAGCATGAGCATGAGCATGAGCATACCTGTGCTTGTCCAGAATGAAACTGATGCTTTGCTCTATAATTGGCACGAAGTTTAAAGTGGGTGGACTGGTACGCAATTCATTTATTTTTAAGAGAGGTCCTTGAAGGTTTTATCCAGTAAGAGGATGGGTTCATTTTGGCTTAGTGTGCTTTGTTGGAATGATAACATTGGCTTTTGTCTTTTTCAGCTCCTGCTTAGTTGGAATCACAATCCATTAGGGCTGCTGCTTAACATTTCAATTCTGATATGCAACCGCAGTCCGCCCGCCAGCCCAACTATTTTATTGGTGTGTTAAAGCAATTTTTACTTTTTATTTTATTTTCTGTGTTATTTGTACACTCTTTATTCACAATCACACAGTATGTGCTACGGGAACAAGAGCGTTGTCATCAAATAACAAAAAAATTTGTTACCAACAAACAGATACCGGCTACGTGATCCTTTTTTTCAACTTCAAAGATCTGCACTAAGAGGGGCCTAATTCTGCAGAAACTCTCATTTATAAAAAATTATAAAGATTTTAATAAACAATCCCTTGCCCCCTAAAGTTTGATCTTTTTGAAGAGAATGAGAAACTGAAGATACAGTGGCTTGTAACAAAATCACTAATACAGTTGATCCATTTAACAACAGCTGCACAGTACATAGGACCAGATAACGGGCCTCGCTATTGGCATTCTAACAGAGCATAAAACAGGAAACAAAGGTCATTTGTGTCCCAGTTATACTTAAAACACGAATGGAAGAATTAGGCACAAACATAACTCGACTCACCAGCATCCTCCATAATCACTTTGAAACGTTACACGAGTAACTTACGGAACCTCCTTAAAATTGTTCTTCCGACTCCCCATAGGTTACTGTATCATTCAGGGAGGTCTTCATTCCTCTTCGAGCAATTGATCATCACTCACTCTCTTTCCACATTTCATTAAACTAGCAATATCAGTATCATCCATGTATACAGCTTATTTGTCAGTGGAATCTCCGTTTAAGAGAGGCAGATTGTCCTCGGCTTCCAACTCTTTTGCGGCTAAATTTGCCTTGTCAAATTCAGCACCATGAACTTTGTTTGCACTCTCATCAGCAAAACCATCATCTTTTGCGGTTTCTTGAGCAATGCTTTCTTGTTTGGTTAAGGCATCATTTCGGTTACTCGCTTCCACCACATTCTGCTGATCAACAGCTGGATCCTCCTTGACAACCTCTGAACTGCCTGTGGTATCAACAGCCACCCCATGACTGGGTAACTTTCCCTCTTCAAAAGAAGGTACCGTGTCAGATAAGCATCCATCTGTGACAGCTGCTGTATGTTCTTTCCCTGAATCAATATCCATGTGGGCAGTATTTATTTGTTGGCCTGTAGTTTCATCACAAGGTGGATCCACTGCCATTGAACTCCCAAGTTCCTCTGAGGGTAAAGATTCGGAAGCTTCTGAAACTTGCTCAGCAGCTTGATTTGCTGTGGCTTGAGCCTCAGCCAATTCAAGAGCATGCTTTTCTTCGGCAGCTTTTTGTGCCTGTTCTCTTCTTTCAGCTATGAGACGGCTTATTCTTTCCAGCTCAGTGGAGAGATCTCCATAGCGCTGCTGTAATGTTCGCTCAAGCTCCTTTTGCTTCTGAACATCCTCCCACAGACCATTTATTCGGCTCGATGCTGCTAATTGTTCTTGCTTCTGCAAAGCCAGGAAGCACTCCAGCTCTGTTCCAGCTGTTTCCATCTGCTTGACAGTTGAGTGAATTTGAGCCCGCAGGTTTTCAGCTCGTTTCTGCACATTTAAACGAGAATCACTTAGCAATGTAAAACTCTGAATTTAAGCAATAGCAACAAACAAATCAGACAACCAATTATTGTATTAGTCCACATAATTCACTGACTCCACATAAGCTCAGTCCACTTCTTAGCACTGCAGCAGCAACTCATAATTCCTTGAACTGCCAGATATGATCCTATTGTTATACAAATCAAGTAATTTGGCTAGATTCTAAACCAAAGGTGCTATGAACTCCAATGGTTGGAATTGTAGATCTTATTTGTAAAATTCAGAATGTCAAACAGATAATGAATGATCTGATTTCATTAATAAAAATCGTTGTGGTTAGCATGAACATGCATGGCTTGTCAAAATCCAACAAACTTTATGATCCAATCCTACCACCTAATGCTAAAATTCCATCATTAAGAAATTCACATGATTTGTTAAATTTTCAAAGATAAATTTGCAAAGATAACGCATAGTATTAAACATCCATAAGCATAGGGAATTATCTATCTTTGAAAGGAAATAAGAGCATTAAATGGCTACAAGTCCTTTTTAACAACCATAATTCAATGCAAACATGCCCCCCCAAAAAAAAAAAATGAATCAGATACTGCTTCTAGTTTGCTTCTCAAACACAGTAAATTGTTAAAGAAAGTGTGTTGAGAAATCTAGTAGAATCAATCATGACCAAATTAGTAGAAGTAATAACACGGGGAAATAATCAGCAAGCATACCATAGCATACCTCATAACCTTGTGTGTAAACTTTGACCGTTTTCTCAAGTTGTAAAGCCTTCTCCTTATCATCATCCATTCTCTTTTTCACAATCTCAAATTCACCTTGCAAGGCTGCAAGTTTTTCCATGTTTCCAGCAACACTTGAAAGACCATAAGCATTACGGGTAGGGAAGTACATGAGATCATTCAGACAAGTATTGTGTGCTTCCACAAAATCTTCAAGGGATTCATTTTCGTGCCCCATTGCTACACGAAGATATTGAGCCTCTTCCTTTATCAAATTATTTGCCTGTAAACACCATATAAAACAAAGCCATATGCATTAGGGAACAAGATTAGTGGAGTATGGCGAAAGCAAACATAATCATAGCCTATCTTATGTGCTTTGCATTAGAGACTAATTGTTTTCGTAAAACCAGAATCATTTTATAATTAAACAATATAAAACCTTAACCACAGCAAATACTATAGTTATTTGGGATTTATAAAGCAATATAAAACCATGAGACAATTACCTTTCGATCATCCCATACACCCCCCTTTTCTAGTGTTCGAAGGATTTGCTCCTAGGTCCTATTATGCACTGGCAAGCACGTAGATTTAACAATTGAAGGGGAAAAAATGGAAATATACTACTTCAAAAATCAGAAAAAGCTTCAACAAGTTCTCTCCTAATTCAAGTTAGATAGGTCGTCTATACATGCACAGATTGGACAAAAAAGTTTCCATCCATCAATACTCAAATTCAAAAAATTCCCAATTAAAAAAATACACATGACATGATCAATAACTTTTTCAGATGTACATGAAAACCAGCAGGTACCAAATAAACTCATCACCAGAAGAGGAAAATAAAAAGTACTCTCAAATCCCTAAAATATATTTGCTTTCCCTTTTTCTAAGAACATGATTATCCTAGTTGTGTTTTATGGATATCCAAGAATATCAGACACATGCCAAATTCAAAAATACAGAACTTCGTATAAACAAATGAACTGATAAGGGAGAAAGCCGAAGAATAAGTTCAGTTCAGGAAATATGAAGCATCAAACTGCTGCTATGGAATATGTCACTTCAGATGGACATTCAATCAAAATAGAGTAAGAAAAAGAAAGAGAGAGAAGGACATTTTAAAGAGACAAGAGGTGAGAGCAACTGTACTTAACAAGTGTCTGTACTTTTACATGTACTCAGTCAGTTGCCAATCCTTTCATTTCATTCTTCCAGAAGTAATGCTTTTGTCTTAAGAACAGAAATAGTGAGGTTTGTCTCAGGTTTTACATTAATCAATCACTTTTCAGTAGAAAAAGGGGAAAAAAAAAGATAAAAGGAAAACAACAGTACAAAAAGACCATTAAAGAGGGGCCAGTGAGTTCCGAGTTTGACTGGGCAGTGGGTACCGTCTAAGCATCCCAGAACTTACATCTAAGTATCTAAGCAATTTCAGCAAATGGAAATCAGCAGAGATGGTTCCTTGTCAGATCATACAAGGCAAATTTTGAATTCTAAATTGACAAATAACTTTTAATATAGATCATAAAATTGAAAAAGAGGAAAATATTAGACACAAACCTCTTGCAGCTCATCTTCTTCAAAATCCTCAATTACAGGAATGGGAGCAGTGGGTCCATTAGCTGACCGCTTGTTTCCCTTCTTTTTCTTCGCAACTTTTTCATCAAGTGGGTATTTTGCATTATCATGTTCCAGCAATTTCAGCAGCTCCTTTCTTATAATTTCGTCAGCCTGCTCAATAGAAGTAGGAGGAACGAAGGAACTCTTGTCTCCATCAGCCCTCAGCAAAGAATTTCTAATTAGCTCCAATGAAGCAACAGGGGGTCTAGGAAGCCCCCTCTGCAGCACTTTTGATCTCTTCCTAAGCAATGCCTGCTGCCTAGCTTCTTCCTCGGCCTTTTCCCTGGCTAACCTATCAGACATGTCTTCTTCAATCTTCTCCTCTGGCTCTTCATCTTCTTCTGCGGGTGGTTGGACAACAATTTGGTATTCATTCGTGGGCTGCGGAAGACTAGTAAGACCAAAACGCAAGTTTCTTCTTAATTCAGCTTGTCTTTGTTGTTCAAGTTTGGCACTATCATGAATGTCCAAGTCTTCATTTATGTGGAGCTCATCCCTGATGGGTGTTCCTTTTGGGGTCACACCGAAAGAAGAGCCATCCCTTGATGGTGTCATCCCAATTCTTGGAGTACTTCCCATGCCACCAGGTGTTGCTGAGGGAGTCAGCATTGGATTTGGTGTTTGAATTTCCCTCTTTTTAGGAGTGACCCCTGAGAAATCTGAAGGGTGCAACTCTGGGTTCTCACCCCCCAACAAGGGTGTCTGAGACTCTCTCATCCGGGCCAGGTTTTCAGCTTCCATCATAACAGCATCGCCCTTACCAGCTGGGGTTCTCTGTGGAGTTCGTGATGGTGTCATTCCACGCTGTGGTGTCTGAGCATAATTTGCAAGAAGAGCACGAGTTGCACCACTTCCTTCTGTCAGTTCCTCATTCCCTGCAATAAGATCACTAGCATAACCCATTTTTGCAATTTCCTCCAACTCGTGGTCTGATATCTGAGGAGCAGGAAGCATGAGTTTTGACCTCTTCCTAACCGTTTCCGGATCATTCAGCTTGTTTGCCTGCAATATAGCCGACGGAGCATCCTGCCTCTGTGCAATTTTATTCTTTGCAATATCTTGTCTTCTTAGCTGAGCTTCCATATCAACTCTTCTCTTGCCTTCAAGCTCTTCAATGGTTGTTGGAAAGCTAACTAGTTCCACAGGCCTATCTTCATCAGTAACATCAAAAAAACCTGGAGGAGGTTTCTTCTCAAAGGGGATTTCTGCATTATAGTCGATACCCCTCCTTTTTCTCTTCCTTTGCCTAGTATCAATTCCAGCAGCTTTAAGTTCTCTCCTTTTCTGCAAAGAAGCAAGCCTCCTGGCTTCTTCAAGCTGTTTCTCCCTGGCCTTTCTTTTTGCCTTTTTGCCACGAGTGTTGGCTAAACGAGCTCGTGCTTCAGAAAGCATTTCCTTCTCATCTTCATCCATATCAACAGGATCTGGACGTGCAGGCTTTGATTCAGGGTTTGGATCAATCTCCCCAGGACGCAATTTTCGAGGATCATCACCTGGTTCATAGTTCTCATCCTTGGCACAGGCAGCATCAAGGAGTTTCTCATACCTCTCAAGGCACTGTGAGGGAGTACGGCCAACAATTGGAGCAATTGTTCTCCACTGGGTTGGCATAAGCTTGGCAAGATGAAGCAATTTCTCATCCTCCTCTCTCGTCCATTCGGTCTAGAAATATGAAAAAGGTCAATTATCAGTATCCACAAGAAAAAAAAGGTTAAAAAAAAAAAGTATAATAACAATGACATACACTGAACCAATAATGCAGACAATCACCTTTTCATTAGCAACAACATCATCTTAACAGTAATTTATCAAGATATTGTGTTCTTTTAAATACCTATCATAATTCTAAAAATGTCAGATGAAGTTTCATTAGAGAACTTTCCAAAATATCTTTGGCCCTAATTTCCTACTTCGATTAAACTTATCCGAGCAGAAACATTTAGTACCAACAAGGCCAAACTCCAATAAGAAAAAGCACAACTCCCACAATTACTTGGCAGCTAATAATTTATAACTACCCACCCAGTTAACAATGCTCAACAGCTAGTGACTTCATTCAAGATTAAAAAGTCACGCCACATCTCAATCTCAAACACAACCGATAAGCCATCCAATGTAATTAAATATAACAATTATAGACAGATAAACAAAAAGAGATTATTATTCCTATAATTAAATTAGAAGAAGAAGAAGAAGGTGGTTACTTTTTTGATGGAGGGATCGAGCCACTCGTACCAACGAGCTTTGCACTGCTTGGCGGATTTACGAACGAGGAGAGAGGAGATACGGGCCCACTGGTTCTTGCCGTATTTCATAACGGCGGCTTTGAGGATCTCATCTTCCGTGTTCTTCCACACGCCTCCTTTGATCATAATCCTCATCTTGCCCGCTTTTTTTTTTTTTTTTAAATTCAGCAACTACCAATTATTGTTGTTATTGATGCTGGAGTAAAAATGCTTGCTTCAAATGTATGAATGTATATGGATTATGGATTGAATCGATTAAAACCCTAGTTAGGTTTTCTTTCTCGCGCTCTCTCTAAATCTGGGGGAAGGTAAATGACGGTGGGGGCAAATTATTATTGTTGATAATAGATCCGGATACGTATTTGGTTTTTCCGGGTCGGGTTTGGATCTATCCAAAATTTTCAAATATTCTTATTAGGTTTTTTTTAAAATTTTCTATAATCATATTATAATTCATATTATATGAGCTGATATTTACAATTAAATTAGAATTTATATTTATATGAGATTATTATTAAGACTAGTATACATAATTTTTATAAAATACTACCTAAATTTTTACCCTCACTAATGTTTGAGAGACGTTTACTTTACTCATATTAGTAAGGAAGAAGACAGTATGCACTTAATTATATGTTACAATTGAAGAATAACTCAAAGCCCCCACAATGCTTTTGTGGGGCTTGAACTGCTGCCCTCACAAATATAAAGGCAGCAGCCCAATCACTCGGCTTGTGATCGAGTGGCCAATATTTTTATTAGCCATTCTCAGTTTCTCACAAATCAAATAGACAAATACCTATTTAAAAAGTAAAAATCTTGTAAATTTTTTACTCTTTATACATATGATTATTTTTAACTGCGAGTGCAGTTTTTTTTTTAGTACAAACAAGTTGTTAAGTAATGCGATTTAATAATATTAAAATTTGATTATATTATATCACATACTTAAAATATATTGCATGAAAAAAATAAAAATGCTAGCAATAGGGAAGAAGTATATATATATTACTCATAATCATAAATTTCTTTTTTATAAAATGGTAATTAAGAAACAAACTGTATCTTCCTAATCATAATAAATAATCATTAATTGGATATGGGTGATTTTGTTACCACAACAAAGCTAAGGGCGCAAGTTCAAGTCTCGCGTCAACTAAAAATATTTATTCTTTTGTAAATGTAAGTACGGGTACAACAACTAGAGCTTGACCTAGTGGATAGAGCTACTCCCTCACAAGTGTAAGTAAAATGGTTTGAACCCTATAAATGCATTGTGGAGGTTTAATTTAAATTTCATTTATCAAAACTTAAGTGAAAGCAGTTTTTTCCCAGAAGTGAAGTTGACATCTTTTGAATATTAGAAAATGGGTGGTGCTATATAAGATTTGATATAAATTGGTCTCAATATTTGTATTATTGTAAATATCATAAGCAATAGTCTCATAAAAAAAAATGTAAGTATGGTACATATCTTTTGAATTATTATTGGAGTATGGGTATATTTCCCAAAGTATTAGTGGGAGTAAATTTCCAATCCAATTTTTATTAATTGGCCCATTAGCTTGAGTTTATGAGTTTAAATCCTAATAAATTATGGGCATTTACAGCATTAAGAGTATTTTATTAAATTAATCATAATCTAATGTTTGGTGCTTGAAAACAAGTTTAGGATAAATTATAATGGACTACCATTTATTCCTAAATAGTCTATGAATCGTACTCTATTTAGACCCTTGTGATTGCTTTTCTGGAGATAAAATTGTTATCATAACTATGCATAAGATACTTTCGGGGGAAAAAAATCATGGGATAATGAATAATTAATTTGTCATTTCTTCAAAATATTTGCATGCTGTCTTCATTCACAAAACTCTCTTTCTCTGAAGGAGGGTCTAGAATGGAAGCTTAGGGGGTCTTTATGACTCAAGAAGTCACTCTAAGATTGAGTGCAGATTTTATATTTAGTTTATTTTCCTTTTCATTTCTTAAAGTCCGATAGCCACAACATTTTCTTCTAAGAGCATTGATAGGGAGAGCAGAGTTTGATAAGGGGTTTCAAACACAGGGATAAGAGAAGATATGTAAGCGCATTGGTTATTACAGATATTAAATACTATGGATACAGAAGAATTAATTCGCAAATGTAAAGCATTATCTATAAGGGAGGAAGAAAATAATATAGTAACTTTGGAAGCAAAAATGAAAGAAAAAAGAGAGAAGGTATTGGCTGGATGCCTGATGGGCAAAATTCTCCTTCCAAGAGGAGTTCACAAAAAAGGCTTTAAGATTGCTCTACAGCAAGTGTGGCGAACAATCAAAAAAGTTAAGATAGAGAGCTTGGGTTCAAACATCTTCATGTTTAAGTTTGCAGAAAAAGCTGACAAAAGAAGGGTGATGTCAAGGAGTTCTTGCCACTTTAATAGAGCGTTAATCGTCCTTACTGAACCGAAAGGAATTGGGGGGGGGGGGGGGGGGGGGGGGTTCACAAAACAGTCTTTTACTCGCACATCCTTTTGGGTGCAGATCCGCAATAAACCAGTTGCTTGTATGGAACGAGACTTTCTCCATGAACTAGGTGGAAAAATTGGGATCGTAAAGGAGGTTGAAACTAATGAAAATGGGGAGTGCATTGGGAAGTAGATATTCCAATGCTTGTGGTTTATGCACACTTGCTGGATTTTTGTTTTTGTTGCGGAATCATTGGCCACCAATACAAGGAGTGAAGTCAATCAAAAGAGGAATTGTCATATGGGGTATAGATGAAGGCAGCCATGGTATGGGGATGCTCCAGGAAATACTTGTAATATATGCACCTTGATGACATTCGCTTTAAGTCATCAAATTGGTTACAACTTGTTATGAGTAATTCTAACGCGTTTATTAATTAAATCATGTTTGAATTATTTTAAAATTGTCACAACATTAAATCGAGACAAATTGAGCGCGATTAAAAGTTCGGATAGTCGGATTTTATTTTCGTCACGGGTTCGGTATTAGTTTAATTTGTATTAAGCTTAAGTGAAAAAAAAAAGCTGGTTTCTATAAATGGAAAGGAGAGAATAGATTTCCAAAAGAGGAAAGAGAGAGGGGCACGTGAGAGAGAAGGAGACAGAGAGAAATTGACCTGTTTAGCCCGGATTCGACCCGTGTCCTTGACCCGGCTCTAGCTGCCGATTCCGACCACCTCACCGGCCGAGCTTGGTACCGATCTGAAGCTTGAGCGATGCCAGTCATATCCCCGCTGTCATCGTCACCGGAAAGCAGCCAGAATGCCGGCGATCGAAGCTTGAAAGACGGCGGCTCAACCCATTTTCGTCAACGTCAATCTCGCCAGAATTAGTTGCACCACCGGTGGGGTTCGACTCCTCACGTCACCAGCTTTCATTTCCGACCAACCTTGCCACCTGAAACCTCTGTTTTGGCTGTAAACGACTGCCGGAAAGCTCACGGCTTTGGGAACACGATCCGCCGCCATCGCCGTGAGTGGGAGGTCACCGCCGGCGTCGTTGGACTCACCAAGGTCTGAACTATCAGATCTAAGCTTCTTGTCGTCGTTGACTAAAGTCCAATCACCATTGACCGGCAGGGCAATTCAGTAATTTCATAAAACTTTAGGGTGAATATGTAATTTGTGGAATCAGTAGATAATTTGGTAATTTTAGGTTAGGGCAGTGAAGTAATTTGAGATTTTGAGGGTAATTTGGTAATTTAAGTTATTAAGTGCATTTTGGTAATTTCACACTTCAAGGGTAATTTCGTAGATTCAAAACTTGTAATTAATTTTGTTATCTGAATTGAGGATAATTTGATAATTTAAGATATTGAGGATGATTCAATAAATTATGATTCCGATGGTAATTCGGTAAATTTCGGTGTCAGGGGCATTTTGGTAATTTTTGAACATAAGGGTAATTTTGAAATTTTATGTATCCGGGAGTTTGGTTTTGAGTTTTATTTCGTACTGTTAGTCGTATTTCATAATACGGATAATAATTATGTCGTTTATTTAATTATGAGGACCCGCGAGCGAGAATCAACCCGCGGACATAGGTGATACCGAGTTTGGACATCGTCACTGTGAGTAGAATATACAAAACCTATTGTCATAGTATATTCTGATTTTACCATACAAGACAACATGTTTTGATAATAAGTATTTGATGCTTTGATTTAATGATTTTCTAGAAATTTGATTTTTATCTTCGTGCTGATATTTATTATTATTAAGAATGAGTTTGATTAATGATTTTATTGTCGTTTTTGAGTAAATACATGATATTAGAATTTAGTGGATTTGAGATATGTTAAATAAAAAGGAAATGAAATTTCAGATGTGATTATATGTTTATGTACATGTGTATAAAAAGTTGTTTGAAAAATCATTGGACAATACCTTCTCTTTCAGATACAGAGATACAGCTTATATGAGATGAATACAGTGATACAAATTATATGAAATGAGAGGTCTTTGGGGCCCGTCTGAACACACACAGAGGATTTGGGCCGTGTGTTTGGGCGCTTTTGCCTTTTGGGGGCTTATGCATGCAGTATGATGATTACAGAGATACAAATGTTGAGATACATGAGATATGAGATGACATTTTCCCGTCTATCCGTTGTAGCTCCGGGGCATGATGGTTCCCTGATTGCCCGTCCGTCGAGGTCCGGATATGATGAGATCATTCCCCTAAGTACTTGTTTGTGATAATTTTTGGTATTCAGTATTTGATATTATAAGTATTATGATTTCATTGATTTTATGCAGATTTATGTAATATTGTTATTTCAGTGCATGATTTGAATTAAATAAGTTTATATAAGTTCTTATGATATTTTGATGAATTTAATTTAGAAAAGATTAAATCATTTTAAATAAATTTATTTTTCCAAAAACTACTATCTACTCACTAAGCTCACTAAGTTTTATACTCACCTCGTTTTTATTATGTTTTTTCACCCACAGGAGATTTGCAGATACATCAATCGACCCAGCAATGATAGTTAGATTGAAATTATGGTCACGTAATAATGCTAGGAGTCGTAGATTTCATATTTTGATATTTGAGATATTGCGAATTGTGTTATTTATTATATTATGTAATTAAGGATCACGATTGTATTTTAATATTAGATTGATTTGAGTGATATTTGGTATTTTGATTTGGGGAAGTTTGTTGTGGAGGTTGATTGAATATTGTATCATTTTTTTGGAGTGTTAATTTCATAAATTGCAGGTTTGGGATGTTATATTTATAGGGGAGATTCTACTGAATTTTTAGATATTAGAATTATGATTAGTTCGATTAGGCGAGATTAGATAGACTCGTCCTGGAGATTCGGGGTGGGTCGTTTCAATACTGAAGAAAAGAAAAGTGGAACAATGATAATAGTAGATTAGAAAGCAATCATGCAACTTCGGAGCATCAAGGGTGCTCACAACAACAAAGCCAAAGCCAGGGAAACCCAAATGGTATAACTGGGTCAGGATTCGGCCTGGAAGAGAAAGGTCAAACTGATGAGTCAACTCGAGATGATGATGCAGAAGGAGTAGTTGAGGAGCATTTAATGAAGGGAATGACGAAACTAATGACAAAACAACAATCAAGCGGTAAAAAGCTAAACATAATAGCGGGAAATGCAGGGGGAGGTGAAAAAAATGGGTAGTCAAGTGGGAAATGAAAATGCAAAATGGAGGGAAAGTTCGAAGATAGCTCCAATTGTGGTATAGGGCAATTTTCAGAAACCTCCCCTGAGGTTTGATATAATTTCACTTAGATGGCGAGTTTGATTGTATTCTCACTTACCTCCCCTGCCGTTAGTATACATACGATTTGACCGTTAGTTGACTTGTAAAATTACTAAAATATCCAAACCACTTAAAATCAAGCCTAGGATTTGGCGCCAACAACTTCATACAGATTCTTTTACCAATGAGTGGTTTTATGGACAAAAATGAGGTGTTATACATTTACCTCATCTTCTCTCTAAATTAAACTTAGGTTTTTTCTCCCCATTTTGGCCGAAATTTTCAGAAAGTTGCAGTTCTTGGTACTCTCCTCCATCTATATATTCTACACACACTACACAATACTTACTTCCCCCCATCCTCTATTAATCAATTAATTTATATATTTTTTATTTTATCTTTTAATTTTACAGGAAAGAAACAATATTTTCTCAAGCCCAGTTGGCTAGAGGTTAATTACTACTGTAAGTACTCAATATTTAGGCTAAAAAGTTGGATTCAACCCATCTCCTTCTTCCTTTTATATAAATCATATTTCTTTTCTTTTTCTTTTTTAACCATATTTATTTATATCGAAATAAAATGAAATGATATTGATAGCTAGATGAGTGTAAGATTGACAATAGATGAGTATTCGGATTGATTATTGTGTAAATATAAAAAATGGTTTAATTAAATTGGTAGGTAAAAAATGGCAAATGAGGTGTTCGACAAAATGCCTATTACGGTTTGTTTGTCTCATTTTAAGTAAATTAAGTAGAATTGCATATTGATGGGAAGACAAAATTTGTAAACTTATTATGCAGCACAAAAAATCTGCGAAAAAACGAGAAAAAAATTTTACGAAGGTTGCAGCATTGTCGCGCGCGCGACGAGTGAGCATCGCGCGAGCGCGACAAGCAGGCGTCGCGCACGCGATTGTGCTTGTTGCGCGCGCGACGAGCGCAGTAACGCGCACGCGACAAGCACTCGTCGCGCGCGCGACAAGCGTCCATTGGGCGCACTTTGCTTTGCTGTTCCGCGTGCCCCATTTTATGTTGTTGTTGCTCGTGTGACATGCAGCATTTATTTTTAATTTTTAATTTAAGTTTCTTCTAAAGGAACATGTGGTGATGGCTTTTATTGGTAGTATTTTTATTTGTCCCATGAAATTGGTCTGTAATGTTAAGCGACAAGTTCTTATCTCCCGTGCGACAATCTTGTCTTACAAAATTGTAGAAAGATGTTTATGGGTTTATTTGTAATATTTTGAGCTATGATTTTGATTAATGAATAAAAATTTAGATTTGCAGATATAATGGCCAAGAAGCCGCGGTCTAAACGTAATCCACCCGGTCCAACAAAGGAACCAGGCAGGATGAAGATTCCGGCATCAGAACATTTTCCCGGGCGTATTACAAATACCTCTAAATTTGGAAATGTCATGGAAGCCATCAAGATGAAGTTGATGAGACAACAATTAAGATTATTCAAGAAAGACATTTTTGGCCAGTTCGCAAAAATGGATGCCTATGTCTTCAGTGGCGCAATTGTGCACAACGCATTACTTAGGCAAGTAGCACATGATAAGCATGATGAAGATCAAATGTGGTTTGAATTCTGTGGCCAACTAGCACGATTATCAATCGGTGAGTGGTGTTTAGTTACCGGACTTAAGTATGATGTATACGACATACACAGAAAAGCAAAGGTTGAGGTACAACACAGGTTACGTGATTTGTATTTTGATGGGGATCTAGGAGCGACCCTTAAAGAATTTGACGCAAGATTTGAGGCTTTGAACTTTAATGACATGGACGATGTTGATGCGCTAAAGATCGCGCTGTATTATTTTGGGGATAGAGTGCTCAATGGAAGAAAAGATGAGCGTAAACCAAATTCAAATTTGCTATACGAAGTCGATGATCTTGAGTACTTTAGAAGTCTTCCATGGGGTCGCTCCTCTTGGTAAAATGTATACGACAGTTTGGATACTATGCTGAATAAAAAATCAGAGCTTTTCCAGGATTTTAGTCTTAAAGAAGTGAAGTACAACATTTATGGCTTTTCTCCTGGGGTGCAGGTGCGTTGAAAAGACAAAAAGTTATGCTTGTTTTGTTATGTACTTTATAATCAGTAAGGTAGTGGGCCATCAAAACCAAAAAGAAGACTCCGCGTATATTGAAGTGGGAAGGTGTTTCATCCACAAGAATATGTTTTACTGAGGTCTATAATTTTTTCAACGACAAGACTCGTATTGTAAGTATTACATATATTTTTACATTGGTTGCGAAGATTTAGTAAATTATAGATAGTTCGGTTTATAAGAAATTTCGATTTCTTTATGCACAGGGAGTTGTTAAACAAATTCTCAATCCAACCACGCACGAGAAGGACGCGCTATTGTGGAAAAGCGTGCAGGATTACACGAAACGAATCCCACAGTGGGTGTATAATGTAATAAAATTATTCAACTTAGTTATAACAAGCTTCGTTACCAATGTCGAACTGTTGCAAGTTGTATAATTTATTTTCGTAATTTTCGTTGCAGCATCAGCCCAACATGTGCGTGTCGCCCATCGAAGAGGACAAAAATAAGACACCAGTTGGTGAAGAATATGAAGCACATGCTGAGCCACCTGCTCACGACAAATATAAAGTCGACGACTCGTATGAGGTTATATGTTATTTTCGGCATTTTAACTATTTCTTTCACGAAAGTGTTGGATTTAATAAATTATTCATAAAGTTTTTTTTCCTCTATGATCACAGACAAAAGCAAAGGTTTCCCATGATGATGTCATCTGTCAAATAGAGAGGATTGATCATTCCATTATTGACATGAAAGAAATGATGAATACGATGTTGTCCGAAGCTGCGGCTGAGCGTAAGGAGCAGAGACAATTTAGAAAAGAACAGAGAGAGTTTAGACAAGAGCAGAGACAGTTTGCGAAATCTGTTACGGAGTTTATTAATTCATATACTGGCAATTCATTCAATCGCTCCTACAGTGATACCCCAATGAGTAACTCTTACACGGTGAGCTATTTAAATAGTTGTTCCTTTTGGTTGACTACATTGTAACTACAGTACTTGACAATAACAGTTTTTTTGGTTGACAGGCCCCTAACGATGTTGCAGATCAATTTGAGCACACCCCGATGTCATTGTATAGTTTATATGGGGACTTAAACGAGGACAGCGTGCAAATCCTCAAGGAAGCACATCCTGGCATTAGCAAATTTGGCCGTCCATATAGGACGTCACATGTCCTTAGAAGTCCATATTTACACACTTACAAGCGAGTAAGGGGCATTAAGAGTCTCCCCACCGTAGAGCCGACTAATGGCGAGATTGACGAAATGATGATTGTCGATATCAATCCACTTAGAGGATTGGATGATCCGACATAATTTCATGAGTTTGAGCAATGGCTTGCTGGTAACGTTGCAGTTGATCGTGAGATCCGTCAATCGATGCAATTTTATAGAACATTATTGGGGAAAGACTCAATGGGGTGGCTAGGTGATGAGGTAATTATTGTTAATCTTTATTTAATTTACTTATGATTAAATTAAGTTGGTTGTTCAACATATGTATTTGCCACGTGCAGCATATCCATGAATACTACCGGTTGATAAGTGAAAAGCAGCAGCAATATCCAAATGCCTTGTATCAACGTTGCACGCATACAGATGTCTTTTTTTGGGTAAGAGACTTGCAGTTCTAATCATCAATTTACTACCCTATACTAAAATATAACATTGAAATATTTGATTGCGATGAATTCAATAGGTTTTTTTGAAGGCTCAGTGGAATAACGGTGATTGTGATCTACATTCATTAGATTATACCAGGCTGAACACTTACATTGACGGTCGGGAAGACACGAAATCAAAACCGTTTGCGGACGTTGATATGGTGTGTGTTTCTACATGGTTCAATATAGTTCTGATAATAGTAATTTCAAGATTTTATGATGTCTTCACATTGGATACGAATTCTTATGGCCATCTACAGGTTTTAATTCCAATTAACTTGGAAGACAACCATTGGGTTGTAGCCCGGGTAGACTTCCGGCGCAAGCATATCTCTATCTATGACTCAATGAAGGAGTTTCGCGAGAATAAAACATACGGTCAGCTTTTGAAGCCACTTCAAGTTATCTTTCCCCAATAGCTCGAAGATGTTGGGTTTTACGACATGCGGCCAAACTTACTTAGTGCAGCACCTTGGAAACTGGTGAGCGTTGATGATGTGCCTCAACAACAGCCCGGAAGCGGCGATTGTGGGGTGTTTATGTTAATGTTTACAATGTACTTAATGTTCAAGTTACAATTTAATTTTGAGAAACATTATTTTAGGAGAAAGATTGCTATTGACATATTTAACGGTGATATTATGTTATAAATGATATATTACTCTTTTATATTAATTATTGAATCTTGTGTCGACCGAACTGAAAATTCATATATTTAAGATTGTTATTATATTTGTTTTCATACCTTGTGTTAATGAGTTGATTGTTGAGATGTTGGTTGGTGAGAGTCTGTATTGTGTTATAGGTTATACAAAAACAAGCAGCTTGTGTCAAATATTGTTGTTTTAAATTTTACCTCCAAGCAAACATCCTATAATTTAGAGAGACAATGTTTATCTCCCGGGAGACGAGCAGTCGTCGCTCCAACTTTTGGACGCAAACAATCTGAAATTTGAGGAGACAGGCTTGTCGCACGGGAGTCATCCGCTTGTCTCCCCAAATTTCAGAATGCTTGGGTCGAAATTTGAAAAACAAGCAATCTGAAATTTGGGGAGACAGGCTTGTCGCACGGGAGACAGCCGCTTGTCTCCCCAAATTTCAGAATGCTTGTTTTTCCAATTTCGACCCAAGCATTCTGAAATTTGGGGAGACAAGAGGATGTCTCCCGTGCGACAAGCCTATCTCCCCAAATTTCAGATTGCTTGTGTCCAAAAGTTGGAGCGACGACTGCTCGTCTCCCGGGAGATAAATAATGTCTCTCTAAATTATAAGATGTTTGCTTGGAGGTGAAATTAAAAACAACAATATTTGACACAAGCTGCTTATGTCGAAACCTAAAAAACAGTAATATCCGTTAATTAAATTGGAAAGTAACACTAATAATAACTGAGACTATCACTTAAATAACAGTCACATGTGCATTTCCGCAGCTTACACTTGATCACAATCACAATTTAACTGAATTTCATCGGCCTATACATGTAGCAGTCGCCCATATATACAAAAAGAACAAAAATAATAACTACAGTAACAGTGTGCCATGATAGATAGTTGAGTTATATTTTATACATGGCATTGTTACTATATTAGTATAACATTTATACAAAATATACAAAAACTCAATCTCGTGCCTATGACTGAGTACAAAAAGATGATACGACATCTCAATTGCCTTACTCATACTGAAAAGGTATTGTATCATCAGATCCCTCAAAAGAATGTATTGTATGGGATGAGTTCGGGTGCTGCTATCTTTACAAAAAATGAGACATTTGTACTACTGACATGCTGCGAATGCACTGTACTTCATACTTGTTACTCTTCAGTGAATTGTCCTTCAATTGCAAATATACATAATTAGAAGATTATCTAATTTTCATATATATATTATTTCATCATTTTAAACAAAATATAAATGAGATTATTAGGATAATACCATGTCTAATGACACTGGACTGAGTTGACACCATGTTTTCAGTACATGCAGCATTTGAAACAATGCCATCATCAACATACCTTGAACCAGAGCAAAGACTTTTTCCCTAATATATATATATATATATATATATATATATATATTAGTGGTTGATATGTTGGAGGATAAATAGTAATGCATAAAAATAAATAACAAAATTGTAATAACTCACATTTGCTGAATTTCGCTTCAGTTCCGCTTTCTTCAACTTCAAACACTGCATAGGTGCCTTACAACCCCTCTTATTGTGGCCCCACTGACCACATCTCGAACATTTCACACTCGAACTCCTTTTGAAGGACTTTGCTTCACCCAATTCTTTCTTTCTCTTGGTCTGAGGCCTACCAGCACATCTACTGATAATTGGTGGTTGAAGATTATTGTGCAGAAGTAGAGGCCATTTACTCTCATCAGGCACTGGATATAATTGGTCCAAATAAGTGTTCTGAAATGATATTTTCTTCAACAATGGGTGGACATAGTCATTCATGTTGAACCTCATGGCATCAATGTAACAAATTACATGTTTGCAAGGTAGCCCTGATATGTCCCACTCATTGCAATCACAATGTTTTCCTAACAAATCTACAACAGTCCTCTTGGACACATCTTCCATGACCTCAAATGTCTGGTTGTGACCAAATATCACAGTCAATGATCTAGCCGCCTCCCTTTCTCTCGTAACTCTCCTCCTGACAACTGGAGGCAACTCATCCTGCCAAGCGAGAACTTCTTGTTGTCTCGTGCGAATGAGTGTCATCAATTTCCTCCTAATTTCTTCAAGCATTCGGAGGATCGGCATGCCTCTATAATTTTTTATCCAGTTGTTGAAAGACTCGGACATGTTATTGGTGACATGGTTACTTTTAGTATGGGCAGGGAAACAATGCTTCGCCCAACAAACTACTGGTATTTGCATCAACCAATCATGTCCAGCGGGACTAATTTCATTCAAATCAGCCATATGTCTCCTGAAATCAGAAACATTTGCACTTCTACACGCTTGCCAAAATGGTTTCTTAAGCAAAACACCAGGAAATTTTTCCTTGAAGTTAACATAAATGTGTCTGCAACAATATCTCTTCAAAGCATGAGAAAAGACCTTGTCTAATGCATTTACTATCCCCTTCTGTCTGTCACTCATAAAACACAAACCTTCCCCATAATTGCACCCTATTTGTTCATATAATTTCTCTAGAAAATACACCCAAGACTCTGTGTTTTCATTTTCTACTACACATACAGCCAATGGGTAAATACCATAATTGGCATCCACACTAATTGCAGACAACAACTCTCCCTTATAGGGTCCTTTTAGAAAACAACCATCAATGCCTATGAATTGCCTACAACCCCCAAAGAATCCCCTTCTGCTTGCATCAAAGAACACAAAGAATCTCCTAAAATAAGGATCTACGCCACCTCCTAACCAATTTTCATCTAATGATACAGTGGATCCAGGATTTGAAGCAAGTATGGCATGCATATACCTGAATAGTTTGGTGTAGCTTGCTTTATGGTCTTGTCCCAACAGTTCTAATGCTTTGTTTCTTGCTCGATATAGCCTTTGATTACAACAACTTATTTCATATCTTCTAAACAGTTTTGATGCAATGACATCAATTGGCAGTTGAGTATTAGCCCTGAACAGATGAAGAAAGGAAATAGCTATCCATGTTGATGTTGCTTCGTAATTCTCGGTGTTTCTTACATAAGTATGCTCTGAACAGTATGTTTTGATCTGAAAATGACCTTTATTCAAGTTAGGACTAGCATGTAGCCTCCAAGTACATCCTGTAGTAGCACAACTAAGTGTAACTCTTGACTTTTCATTCTTTACTCTTTCTAATCTGAATGCATTCTTTATTGCATACACCTTCACAACCTTCATAAATTCATCTACATCCTTAAACAACTGACCTGGTTTAAGTACACTATTTTCACCATCGGCTGCAAACTCAAAACCACCTGAGTTTCGCTCATATCGATAACAAGCTTCGTTCGCAGCCTCATCATCGATTTCATCTAAATTACAACCACTATCATCACCAGATTGGTAGTCATCCAACCCATTATCAAGCACAACGTCAACAACATCATTAACCTCTCATTCGCTATCAGCATGAGGTAAATCATTTTCAATATTATTTTCTGTACATTCATCTGCAAAGACATCTCTATCGTCATTTGTTGTCATCATCTCAACCAAATCTTCTATTGTCGTCCCTTGCTCAACTTCATTAACCTCATCATTGAAATCAGAGAGAGCAAACTCATTCTGATCCGCTAAGTGAAAGCTGTCCATTTCAACTGGCCTTTCGTCTCTATCATATGTGAATAAACACACGTTAATAAGTGAAAGTAAAATAATAATTATGAATAATAATAATGACATTGCTAAACAACAACAACAACAGTTACAATAATAAAGAAAAAATGATAATAATAATACATTTTAAAATTTTTCATGTCACATAACAAACAAAAACTGAGTACGTGCGACAATCTTGTCGCACGGGAGACAACCTTGTCGCCCAAAAATACAGAATTTTGTATGTGACACAAGAGCATGTCACCACACAGAACACAAAAACATTGTTTCCCTTGTCGCCCCAAAATCCTATTTGTCTCCTACAAAAACAGAAATTGTGTTGGTGCGACACACAATTGTCGCACGGGAGACACAAAACTTTCGCCCAAACACACAGAATGTATGTGCGACAAGAGGATATTGCCGCACAACAGACAAAAACATTGTTTTTGTGCGACAAGACTTGTCCCCCGTGCGACAATATTGTCGCCTTAAAGCACAGAAACTCATTACGGGCGACAACAGTTCATCGCACGTGCGACACCATTGTCACCAAAAAACTCAGTCTGTATTAGTGCGACAATGTCTTGTCGCACGGGAGACAAACATGTCACCCAAAAACACAGAAACTGTGTTTCTGCGACGAGCGCACACAAACACTGCAAATTCATAAACATATCAACTTAAGCAAACTTTGGCGGGAAAAATAAAAATTGTAGCTAAGACTACTTCTATTTTACACACCCATTTGCATAACAATAAAAATTTTTTGGCTTTGTAGCCTTATTACACTATGTATGGTGTAAATCACAAACATAAAATAACTAATAATTAAATTTTTTTCAACTCATGGCCACATATGGCTAAACTCATTTTTCTTTTAATCAATTTTTCCACCACCAACCCATGAACAAGACAAATAAAACACAACCAAAAACAACTTATAAAACTCCAAAAACAAGAAAACCAAAGGTATTTATAAATTTTAGACTTTCATCAAGTAGCTAACCTCTTACAAACTCCAATAACAGTGACATCTTCCGGTCGCCGTTGATCGTCACCGGTCGGTGGCCTTCTCCGACCACCTATGTTTTTCTTCTTCATGGGTTATGTATGCTCTTGATGTGTATTTCTTTTTGTTCCAGCAGATGAGAGTAGGTGAGGGGAGTGAAAATGGTGAGAAATTGACAACCATTCTTTTTTTGTGCTGGGGAAAGAGAAGAGAAAGAGAAAAGCACTCTTTTACACAATGGATATTATGTCTAATCGATTAATGCAATTGTCCAATAGATTTTAAACCATTTTTTTATTGTTATTTGATTTTTTTATAATTTCACCTTGTCTTTTACATATTTACCCTCGTCCACTAACGGTCAAACCGTATGTATACTAACGGCAGGGGAGGTAAGTGAGAATACAATCAAACTCGCCATCTAAGTGAAATTATATCAAACCTCAGGGGAGGTTTCTGAAAATTGCCCTTGTGGTATATGAGGAGACAATGGGCTTGAGAAATAAGTCAACCAGTATGGCAAAACAAGCCCACCAAGATACTGGAGAGAATGAGATAGAAAATGGGCTGGGGAACGTACAAGCTAGGCCTAGTAGGAGGAAATGGAAGCTACAGACCAGAAATCAAAACAATAATACTAGTGGAAACAAAGTTGGGCGAGTGGCATCAAAACAGCCAAATGGGGAATTAGAAGGGCCAAGTCCAAAGCAAAAGAAGACCAAACTCACTTGCCCACTAAAGTTAGTGTTAAAGCAATACCAGCTACACTCACTAGCTGCAAAACTCAAGTTAAGTTGGGAATCGTTGGCAATGAAGGAGAAGGAGGAAGCAATTTCAAATACAATAAAGATATTGGCGGAGGCTGGTGGCCAACCCTGCCGAGAGCCATGAAAATCCTCAGCTGAAATTTTTACGATTTGGGGAATCCCTGAATGTTTATAGCACTTCAAAAAATTCTCCAAATACATAGACCCAAACTCATGTTTATATGCGAGACAAAGATGCAATCAACGCAAATAGAGGTGGTCCGATATAAGTTAAAGTTTGAAAGTTGTTTTGCCGTGGATAGTACAGGGAGGAGAGGTGGTCTAGCAATGTTTTGGAATTCAGACATTTGTATGCAAATAAAATTCTTTAATATGCACCACATTGATGCTGAGTTGTATATGGAAAACAAGAAGCAAATGAGATGTACAAGAATGTACGGACACCCAGAAATGCAGCAGAAAAAACATACATGGACGTTATTCAAGCGATTAACAGGTTTACCTTATACTCTTTGGCTTTGTTTCGGTGATTTTAATGAGATTCCACATCCATACAAAAAATGGGGGAAATGATAGAAATCCAAATTTAATTGAAGATTTTAGAGAGGCTTTAATAGAATGTGATCTAATAGATATATGATACACAAGATACCCTTTTACTTGGGGTAATGGCAGATATATGACTGGTTTTGTTAAAGAAAGACTTGATAGGTTTTTGTGTAATAATGATTGGAGTGAAAATTTTGTCAATTACGCAGCCATTAATCTTGAGAGTTGGACTTTTGATCATTGCCCTGTGTTGATGGAAGTGCAAAATTGAGGCAATGGATCTCAACATAATCGGAAGTGATCTTCCCGGATTCACTATGAAGATATGTGGAGATCGTATGATGTATGTAAGGAAATTATTGAGGATGTGTGGAGCAGACAGAGAAGCTGGAATAAAGATAACCCAACACAAGAATTTTATAAGATGACCAAAGAATCAATGACTAGGCTCATTTTTTTGGAGTAAAGATGAATTTAAAATGAGAGAAAAGAAAATGGAGAAGCTAATAAAATAACTCTAGAACTTGAAATATAGAAGGGTGCATGATAATGGAGAGGAAATAAAAAAGGTGGAAAGAAAGATTCAAAATATGTTAGCTGATGAAGAAATTTACTGGAAGCAGCGCTTGAGAGTGGATTGGCTAAAAAGGGGGATAAGAAAACTAAGTTCTTCCATCACAAGGCCTCATCTAGAAAGAAAAAGAACAAAATATGGGGGATTGAGGATGCAACCGGAAGATAAAAAGCAAAAGATGTTGAAAATGAATTTTGATCTAGAAAGAAAAAGAACAAAATATGGGGGATTGAGGATGCAACCGGAAGATAAAAAGCAAAAGATGTTGAAAATGAATTTTGTAATTACTTCACAAAATTATTCACAACATCCAGCCCAAACCAGAATCAAGTAGCAGCAGTTTTGGCAGGGTTAACTTGGAGGGTGTCGGGTGAAGTGAACGAGCAGGTGGAGAATCCATTCATAGAGGATGAAAATGTTGATGCTCTATCTCAGATGTGCCCTACGAAGGCTCCAGGCCCGGATGGACTGTCAATAATGTTTTATCAGAAGCATTGGCACATGGTCAAAGCTAGGGTTATCACTACTTGCCTTTACATTCTCAATATGCAAGGTACCATAGCTCCTCTGAACCACACATACATGATTCCAAAGACCGGGAAACCTAGGAAAGTCATTGATTTTAGGCCCATTAGCCTTTGCAATGTCATTTATATAATTGCAGTCAAGTCAATAGCTAATAGGCTTAAACAAATTCTATCCAAAGTTATATCTCTCACACAAAGTGCTTTCATCTTTAATAGGCTGATCACCGATAATATTATTATAGGCTACAAATGCTTGCATAAAATAAGACACAGTAGGGGAAAAAGAAACAGCTTGGTGGCTTTGAAGCTCCATATTAGTAAGACTTATGATAGATTGGAATGGTCATTTCTTGAACAAACTATGTTAAAGTTAGACTTTTCTCAAAATTGGGTGAGTCTAATCATGAGGTGCATAAGCTCTGTTTCCTTTTTTGTAATTATAAATGGCATGGCCAGCGGCGTAATCCAACCTCAGAGGGGATTAAGACAAGGATGTCGGCTATCTCCGTACTTGTTTATAATTCGTGTGGAGGCTTTTTCTTCTTTACTGATGCAGGTTGAGCAACAAAAGCAAATTCATGGATTGTCCTTCGGAAATGGTATGAGAATCTCTCATCTTCTCTTCGTTGATGATAATCTCGTCTTCACCAGAGCATCAAGAAAGGACTGTCAAAACTTGAAAAGAATTTTTTATTGCTATACGGCAACTTCTAGACAACTATTTAATTATGAAAAGTCTTCCATGTTTTTCAGCTGTAATGTTCAGAATTAACAAGCCTCAATTATCAAAAATATTTTCTAGCTTAACATTATTTCAAGGCATGAAAAATACTTGGGGCTTTCATCTATGGTTAGGAGGAAAAGAAGTAGCTTCTTCAGCGACATTAACCTAAAAGTTCTCAGCAAAATTACAAATTGGCAGTACAAGTATTTTTCATGTGGGGCAAGGAAGTGCTGATCGAGGCAGTTGCACAGGCTGTTTCGGCATATGCTATGAGCGTATTCCGGATTCCTACTGGTATCTGTGATGACATCCAGTGAGCAATTGCTAAATTTTAGTGGGGAACTAAAGGTGATAAGAGAAGCATCCACTGGTCAAAGTGGGAAAGGCTCAGTTAGGCGAAGAGTAGAGGAGTCATGGGATTTAGAGATTTTTCAAGATTTAATCAAGCCTTAGTGGCAAAGCAAGATTGAAGGATTCTTCAAAGTCCAGACTCTTTAGTGGCAAGGGTCCTGCAAGCAAGGTATTTTAAGAACAAAGATTTTTTGAATGCTAAACTTGGCTGGAATCCCTCATTCATATGGAGAAGCATTATTTGAGGCAGACATGTTATTAAAAATGGCTTAAGATGGAGGATCGGAGATGGGCATAATGTTCAGGTTTACAAAGAAAATTGGCTGCCGAGTCCTCTGACTTTCAGACCTATTTCAAAACCAACTTTACCAACAAATACCCTAGTTTTTGAGTTGATTAATGATGAAAACCAATGGAATGAAGGGCTGATTTATAATCACTTTGACAAAATGGATGCGGACATGATAGTTAGCATTCCCTTGCCTAGAAGTCCAATGAAAGATCAATTGCTTTGGCATTACGAGTAGAGAGGCCAGTATACAGTCAAGAGTGGATACCAGATAGCTCTAAGAATGAAATTTCCAACCACTCCAACATGCTCAACGCTGCTAAAAATCAATGGAATATTATATGGACTCTTGGATTACCAGAAAAAAATTAGAATCTTTGGTTGGAGGGCAGCTAATAATCTCCTCCCAACAGCTGAAAATCTCTGGAAGAGAAAGGTAGTTCAGGAGCTCACTTATCAGCTGTGTAGAAATAGTCTAGAGAATATTTTTCATGCTTTAGTGACCTGCAAGGCTGCAAAGAATGTTTGGAAAACTACCCCTTTTGTAGCGGAAATTGGAGAAGTTGCTAGACAGGACATGTTAAGGTTATTGCACAACATATATAAATTAAGAAGCAAGGCTGATGTTGAATTATTGGTGGCCATTTTTTGGGTGATATGGAGTGCTAGAAATAAGTTTATTTTTAAAGGAAAGAGAGAAAATCCTCAGGTGTTAGTAGCTAAAGTAGAGGCGGTTGCTGAGGCTTATAAAAGAACCCAAATCCCAATGCTTTTTTTTGCTGGAGATCAACAGAGCATAACTCAAAGAATGTGGAGTCCCCCTAAAAGTGGCTACTGTACGGTGAATGTAGATGCAGCCACCAACTTAGAAAAGCAAATCTCAGGGCTGTGAGCTGTTTTTAGAGATGAGCTTGGAAAAGTTATTGCAGCTGTAATTAAACCCTCAAAGTTTAATGGAGATGTAACTTTTGTGGATGCCAAAGCAATGGAATGAGGTCTGCAGATTGCTGGATAGGCATGACTAAGGTGGCTAGTTATCGAATCAGACTCTCAAGAGGTGGTTAATCTAGTGAACAACAGGCAAGGCAGCAGAACTGAGGTCTTTTGGGTCATATCGGAAATTCAAAATTTAGCGAAGGACTTTGATAACATTAATATCTAGTATGCTCAAAGATCATGTGATGCTATTACCCATTCTCTAGAAAAATGCGAGACTCTTGTAATTGTTAATTTATGTTCCCTTAAGAACTTATGTTCCTCCTATCTTATTTGAGTTGAATGAATTATTTTCCTTTCAAAAGAAAAAATTGGACATTTCCTCATTTAATTAATTGTTAATTTAATGTCACTGGTATTATAAATATTATAATTCAATTCAGATTAAATTGTAATAATTATTTTAAACTATTAAAATATTAAATAATAATATAATTTTAGATTTACATATATAAATTTATTGTTTAAGCAAATATTTAAATTATGTTGTTAACTTTTTCAATTAATTTAGTACAAAATCTTTTAAATTATTACGTTGTAATTACAATATTGATATCATAAATTAAAAATTTTAGGTATTTATAATTAAAATTGATTTTTATTCTTCGTATTTTGTGAGTTGCCATTTCATCAATAGTACTTATTTAATTAAATAATTTAAAAATAAATATGAATAATAAAATTATTGTTTCTATTCAATCCAACTACACTAAACACCATACTGTGCTAAATATAATATAATTTGATAGCGTAATAAATAGGGCCTAAAGGACAGTAAAAGGAAACGCGCGAATGCAAAGGGAAGCAACCATGGACTTGCAACTTACAGACACCTACAAGTGATATTAATCGCCGAAATTACTCTGCTAAGTTTAATGTTCATATTAAAGATCAGAATCTCATTTTTTGACAAAATTTCACAGCCAGATTAAGCATTGATCCAACCAAACCCGTGCTGTAGGCTTGGCTTTTCAAGTCCCCAAATCCTCTACAGCAGATTCATCACCGATAATATGATGCCATTATGAACAGCAACACAGCTGATGAACCAGTGACTGCCAATTCCTGCACACAAAAACTCATCATCAGGGATCAACATATAACAATAATAATCTTCAACCCATGAGCAAGAGCAACGGATATTCAGAAGATCACATATGGATACAGTGATGCAAGGAGGAATTGTTTGATGTCTTTTGTCGCAAAGGGATCAACAGATAACAATAATAATCATGCACAGGCATAACTCATCTTACTAGTTTCCTTGTTAGTACCGCCGTTATTTACATAAGGCCTTTTAATGAAGAAAATAAGTTAAAAGTGTCATTACCTGGTTATCGAAGAGAAAAGCAGGTATGAAACCACCTGCATATTCAATCAAATTCAAAATACCAGTGTATGCCTGCACGATGAATGGAGCAGGAAATTAGAATTTAGTGCTGAGGTTAGAAAGAAGAGAAGAAACTACTACCAAAACTTCAAGACAGTACTTGTTTAAAGTTAACAATGACTAACAATCTCTAATATTAAGATATATTGTGCAAGGACAGTGAGCAGGTTGAGCTTAGGTTGTTCTTTAACAGTCCTATAGAAATATTTGCAAACCGAATGTTATTACAGACACCGCAAATGAAGGTTTGTTCAAGCAGCCAGGACAGGTATCGAGTTGAACTAGGTTGTTCTTTGACGATTATTCCAGCATTTCTATTCAAAAAGTTTTTTATGTTATCATATACTGTGAAGCGACTGCATATTACAACAAACAAAAAGCAATCCAATGGATATATGAACCATATCAATAAATAATTTTAGACAAACAACAAGAAGTTTGACAATATGTCATACCAGAGAGGAAACAGCAATAACACCAAAAACTAGTGCAAGACAGCGAAGAAGCCGTTTTCCCATTCGAAGTGCTCGCCCATCATCTTCACCTTCTTCCTGCAGCCAAGATCAACTCAAACATTGTAAAAGATCAGAGTAATTTAAATGGACGGGCATCGTAAAAAATTTCTATTCAAATGATGACACATAAGATAAAAAAGATAGTTTAAAATTTGTTATTTAAGACGATAAAGGCAAGCCTAACAACTCACTGTATATGTTGGTGATACAGCTGGCTCAAAGCTTTTCAACTTCTCGAAAAATCGATAAACAAATGCAAAAGCCAAAAACTGCAATGGTTTGTACTCAGCATAGCGTTTGATAGCAATCCAAGCTGTCTGCAAGAGGTAAAAAAAAAGGAGCATGGAAAATCAAAAGATGGTATAACCTATATACTAAAATACTCCATAAATTACTATCCACTATTATATAATAATTTTTACGATCCTGACTTTGGCCAATAGGCTCAATTAATAATTTTGATAAATTAATACGATAATACTTTTTCTTAAAGCCCTTATATAAGTTTATGTTCTCCTCCATATTATAAGTTAATAATTTGCTAAAATTACGAATATAATTGACTATGATATTTTATTTACAGTGTTATTAATTTTTTTAATCTATTGTTACTTTTTTTTCCTTCAAATTTAAATATAGTTGGATCTCATCTCTAATTTTGCTAATTGCATCTACAAGTTTTGGAGATGAATTTTCGAATTGCAATAAAAAATTATGAAGTGTTGTTTATGATTTGAGGGCTTCCTTTCACATAACTGGCTTCGAAGCTATTGTATCATCCTGAGCTTCATCATCAGCAGAATTTTCAATGATGTTAAGCAACGATTTTTCTAAACTTGAAACCTCTGAACCTACATCATTTTAGGGTAATCCAAGATGTAAATAAGTAGATAAATACAATGTATTTTTTTTTTCCAATTTATTTAATGCATATTTAGCAAATTAATTCATATTCAATTGATTAGATGGTAAAATACAATGAAATTTTAGCTAACTAAATGCATGTTCTTTGAATTGTAATTGCACTCCATTATTTGATAAATTATTAATTTATTGGTTAGTTAATACCTCTTTTAATTAATAGATTTTATATGGTCCCAACACTATTAATTTCTAGAGGTTATACTGTAGGAAATAAAGCTATAATTTAACAGTTAGAAAGCTTCTTAAACAAACAATTCAATAATTACACTGGTGAAGGAAGCATATGAGCCAAATACAAAATTCAAAAATTGTTGCATGGTAGGTTCTGCAGTTTCTTTTCATCTCCAAAAACAGTGGGCAAAACAAAAAGAGGAAGAAAGAAGACAAACATATCACCACTCACAAATGCAGCAGATATTGCTAAATTGATACGTATGTCTTGTGGACTGGACTTGGCAAACCTGAAAACATATTTTGATCCAAAGTAAGAGTTATATTGTCGATGATGATGATAATAATAATAATAATAATAATAAGCAGATGACGCTAGAAGAAATATTTTAGTATCCTTGATCAGCAATCACGAACCTTGGCCCCCATGGAAAAATAGGTTGCTTATCTGCAAATTTTATCTCCTTCGAAACCTGCATTGTGCAAGTGTAAAGACAATCATTTTATGTAACAAAAGGGTGCCTGCAAGAAGCCAAGAATCATTTATGTGCACACAAAAAAATTAATGAAACAAAAATATTTTGATAAACCAAGGGCATAAATGAGTAGAACAGTGATTTACATAAAATATATGTCATTAGATAATTCAAGTCTACAAGCAAAAGTTGTAGATATTCAAATTTGTTGTATGTCAGTTTTCATGTTATTTTATATTCAGTTAATTAAAGGCAAACAAGTCCTTAATATTTCTTTTCCTATACTTAGATCTCACCATATCCTCCCTTCCCTCCCACCCACTCAAACCCTCTGCCCTAAGGAAAAAATGATAAAATATAACCAAAATTTTAAGGGAAAAGTAGTTCTCTCTGCAAGCTCAAAAGATGATGACATTTTATCTAAGCTTGAAAATTAACCATCACCACAAAATATTATTCTAAATACAGTTGTCCACAATCAAGCACCCTCCAAGATGGCCTCTGAATTAAACATGACATAAAATTTATCAAAAGAAAGAAACTTCAAATAATCAAAGACAAGTACAGCACCTTAAAGGAACCAAAAGTCACACCCTTCTTCCGCTTACTCAATTGTTCCATCATGAGTTTGTCATATGCCTTCTCCAGCTGGAAAACATTCACAAATCACAAGATCCCCCAGTGTAAGGATACTTTCTCATTTTCTACACAGATTCAAATTTATGAATCAGGATGTCAATAAAACAATTTTTTTTCTTCGGTTTATATAAAGAAAAAAGAGCCGAGCCCCATCACCCACTCGTGCAACAGTTGCTTTGTCATTGTTTCTTTCAGCTTCCTTGCGTTTCTTTGCATATGCTGCTTTGACCATATCAAATCCCTCAATAGGATTGACACCCAAAACCTTAAAAACACAAACATTTCAGAAAAAAAATTATCAACCATACACTCATACCCAATGATTCATTCACTTCCAAATTCTGCAAAACTCAAAATTCATACATGCCAACATTACCTCATATGGATTTAACTCACTGTCTGAATTTGAACTCCCTGTTGCTGACGCCGCAGCACAAGTCACACTTCTATCCCATGAAACTGCTCTAGGAAACCTGTTAAATTCAAAAACCAGCCGTTATAGTTATGTGTTCAATTCAAGGCTGGGGAAGGACCCAATGAGCAAAACCAAAGTACTTGCATACTCACAAACTAAACATTATGAACTGAAACTTCAACGACACTCTTACCATCACATCATCGAGTCAAAAAAAAAAAAAAAGAGAGAGAGAGAAATAATTATATAACTAAAAGCATCTTCAGTTCTAGAAAAAGCTAGTTGCATATTGCATAAGCTATATGTATGCCAGTAATTGTTGTTCTCCTGCTAAATTGTGAAGGCACAACAGCTGTAGTTCCATCAGTAAACATGCATTGTTACTTCACAACTACTGTTAATGAATCATCCACTCGCTTGATATTTTTTTTTTTTGGGGGCTCAGAAACAAAATCCACTCGCTTGATAATTAGTGATTACATTTTACAGAAGCCAATTCAATCCCAAACACGCCCCCCATATATGCTGACTTTTGACATTGGTTTCACTTTACAAACCCAATAAGATAAATTATTTGATAAAATAATGATAAAATTCACAATTAAACCTCGCTGACACATCCAATAAGATAAATTACTTGATAAAATAATGATAAAATTCAATTAAACCACGCTGACACATCCCACCTTATCCAAGTACATTAACACAAAAAGCATCATTTAAGTGAAAAATACACACTTTAGCTTTTATAAAAATAAAAAGGTTCAGTGTTTGAATGACAAAGAATGAAAAGAAAAGAAAAGCGATAACCTTTTAAAGAAAAAAGAGGATTCGTCATGCGATTGAGTGAGTTACCTAACAAAAGAAGGCGGGAATCGCGAAATTGAGGCTCTGGAATTAAATTTCCTTAGAGAAACTTCTGGGTTTGGGCAGTGAAACACATTGGAGACAGTCATCGCCATTTGCTTTGATGATTCTACGTGTATGCAACGAATTTTTGATTTAGGGTTTTAAAGAAATTTTTTTTCCCCTTTCTTGGGCTCGGGAGTACTTAGAAGAAGATTGAAATCGCAGAAACCAGTGAGTTTGAATTGCATCGTATCGGGTCGGGCAATCGGATTCAAGTGATTTACATAAACTGGTCGATCCGAAAATGAATTACCCGAATTTTGTGGGGAGAATTGTGTGGGATGTACCCCATTCCCTTCAAAATACCCAATATATACCTAAAATTATAACACTTTAAATTTTACACATGTATACTCTAAAAAACTAGAGAAAGTACAAAAATAACCACAACTAAATCCTCATAAAACTAAACTCAACTCCTCGAAGTCGGGTAAATGGTCGAGAATACTCGACTTCAACCAAACCATACACAATTAATAATTCAGCATAAATTCTCGACTTTTTCATATTAGTCGGGTAAATAGTCGAGAATACTCGACTTCAATTGAAATAAAAAATTATCTAAAAAATTCTCTATTTTTCAAGTAAGTCGAGTAAAGAGTCGAGAATACCCGACTTTAATTTAACCTTACCCAATATTCATTCAGCAAAAATTCTTGACTTTTCATTGAAGTTCGGTAATTGGTTGAGAATACTCGACTTAAATTGAAATGAAAATTTTATTTTTAATTAAGTCGGGTAAAAAGTCGAGTATACTCAACTTTGGTTGTATTATTATATAGAAGTCATGAGAGAAAGTAAACGTAAATAGATGATTTTTTAAGGTTATTTTTGACTTTTTACACTTTTAGGAGGTATATGTATGTAATGGGGTATAGATTTGGCATTTAAGGACAAATGGGGTATATTTAAATAAAAAACCCAATTTTGTGCTTTGCATTCTTCTTTTCAAATTCGATTTTGCATATAGCACAACCATTTTTAGTTTTAAATTAAATATGCCATGCAATGCACATACATCAAATACTTGATTTTGTCTATCTTTTTTTTAGCAACTACAACAAGTTTCACTAAAAATTTGTTTGTTGTGATATTGGGTCTCTCAATCATTGAATATAAGTTTTGTATTTTGAGTTATGAGTTCTAAATTCTAAATTTTGTATTTTAAGTTCTAACTATATATTATGATGTTTGAATATTGTATTATAAGAATTTATAATTCAAATTGTTGATTACATTTCCCTCTAAATAGGTGATATCAGTTGTAAATATTTATTTGACAAGAATTAAATGAAATAAACTCTCATATTCTCTCTCTCTTCTTCGAATATTATGATGCTTCTTGCTTTCACTTACTATAATTTAAACTATAAGAAGTACTATGAAGTATCATTTAATTATGTTTTCGTAAAAAATTGTTAAAAAAAATTAATAGTGGAGGGTATAAATGTTATTTATTATAAACATAATAGTAAAGCTAATTTCTTTTATTATTTAGTATTTGGTACATTTTTTTTACCAAAAAAAGAAAAGAATAGTTAAATAGCTAATGACATCCAATTAATAGTTAAAAACTCCCTTTCTCGTATTCAATTCATACAATTTTAACATCATGAATAATTCTAAAGGAAAATCTTTCGGTTTCTTTTGTTTGGGAAAATTTGATGGGTGGACCCAAAGTCAAGTTTGGTCATGAAAAAAAGAGATTTTTATTAAGATGAGACTTAAGGTATATTTGGTATTGTGTTTTATATAGTATTTTTTATTTTATTTTATAGAACAAGAATAACTAGTTTTTGATAAAAATAAAAACATGTTTGACAGTTTGTTTTTAAATTGATGTTTGGAAATGAGAACTGTGAAAATGCATTTGGTAGCTTGTCTGGAAAAATAAAAATAATAAAAATTTATTTGATACATATTTTTTTAAAAATAAATATTTAAATAATTACATTATAAAAATATACGTATCTAATTTTAATACGTTTTTAAAATTAAAATTTAGTCAAATTTTAAGAAAAATATCATCTATTTATTTTGTAAATTTCCTAAGGTTTTTAAAGAAATAAATTTTATATTTAATGATTTATGATAATTTTAAAACTTATTTATTGATTGTACATTTATTTATATTAATTATGTTAAATTTATTTTTTTAATTAATAATATAGTTATACATATGAAATAGTATCGAAGCCATAACTTTAAATACATGCATAGCATTTTTTTACTAGTAATTTATTATATTATAATAAATTTGTAATTTGACAAACACATGGGACCTATCAAATTTTAGTTGTAATTATTGCATTATAGGTGTGGGAATCATAATGGCAGAAAACAAAATGATAGAGAACACCAATTTACTATTCTCCATCTTTTATGAAAAAAAAGTGAAAAACAAAAACTTTTTTATTTTTGTATTTTATGTTTATAATTCAAAAACACCCCCACCAAACAAATTTTACACTTTTATGTTTCTATAAAACAAAAAATAGCTAATAAAAAATGATACCAAACACACCCTTAACTTGGGTGAAATTGTGCAAAGCTCCAACCCCAAAAGTTCTGATTTGGGTGGAGGCCAATACTTTGATGGGATATTTAATAATAATTCAGGTAGAGGTAGTAAAATAAGTTATGATATAATTATATGATACACATACAATATGATTTTTTGTAGTGTGTTAACAAACATTGACACGATTAATAAAAGATTTAACATGACATGATATGACACGATAAATAACCATGTCATATCTATGTTGGACCACCTCAACACGATTATACGTTTATAATACAAATATCAATTAATATGTGGTAATATTTTTAAAAAATTAACTAATGTATATAATGAACAATAAATTAATTATTCATGGCACATCTATATTGTGTTATAAACTTATTTATGTCATGTTAATTTATTTATGACTTATTTTTAATAATAACATTGACATATTTGTTATTTTTTAATTATTATTTTTTGTATAAAATATGTTAAACATGTTGACACGATAAACACAATTAATAATAGATGGTATTCATTTTTTGATATTTCAAAACAATTAATAAATAAGTCATATATGAAATTCTAAGTGTGCAACCCAAGAGAGGGTGGCGGGTGAATTAAGTTTCTAAAACTTAAAGCAAATAAAACCGCACAATAATATAAACTAATGCCTTAATGAAACCAATAACAATAAATTTAACAACGCACAAAATTAAAAGGATAAGAGAAGAGAAATTAAACACAGAGATTTTTACGTGATTCTGCCAACTCTGCATACGTCCACATCTCTAAGCTCACCGGGTTTGAGGATTCTACTATCAAAGCTTCCAAGGCTTCAAGAACTTTTACAATTGAATTCATATGTGTCAATCAACTTTTACAACAAGAGATTATCCTAAATATTTTAACGCAAGTGTTTCCCACACTCACACTTTCTCAAATACAAGATTTTTCTCAAACACAAACTATGTGTTCACAAATATATGCCCAAGGTGTGATTTAAAGAATGAATGAACAAATTAAAGCTCAAGAAATATTATATTCTCAATAATATGCTCTTTGACATTCGTTGGATTCACTTTGATTTGGATCTAATGCAACTTTTTAATAGTTGGAGTTGAGACCTAGTGGTTATTGACTTTTTGCACAAAGTTAGATCACCGTTAAGCCTTTATAGGATCGCCGTTTTGACTTGAGCAAGTTACCGTTATGTTATAATTTCAAATTGTCGGATCACTATTTCCTAGATGTCGGATCCCCGTTAGTTACCAATAATCTGCAAAAGAGATATCAGCTTACTGTTTTCTAGATATAGGATCACCATTAGTTTCTAGAAACTAAACTCCAATTCTGTTTGATGTTGGTTAGCCATTATCTCCTAAACAATTAGCCGTTTGCTATAGTGATTGCTACAGTGTAATTATTTTATAAAATTATAGTTTTATTCCAAAACTTTATATAATTATACTATGCCCAAATCTTCTTGAAACTTTACAAATAGGTTCATTTCAAGAATTTCAAAACAATACTTGTTAATTTCAAAGTTTTTAAAACTTTTTAAATTTAGACCATTCACTTGAAAATAACTAATTTCATAAAATCATTTTCTCGTTGAGTAAAAAAAATTTATAATATGAAAATAATGATTTATTGAAAATGTATGAAAATAATTTGAGCTTTTAAAAGATTAATCATTCTTAATTTTGTTTATTATCATCAAAATCAACATTATGAATACATATATGTTAACAATTTCTCCATTTTTGATGATGGCAAACCTTTCATGTATTTAAAAAATGGTTCCACAAATTGCTCCCCTTAAATGTAAGCTTACCTTGAGTATATTATAAGTTTACACAATTTGCCAATTAGCTAAATTAACAAATTTAAATACATGTATTTTTCTCCAATTCATCATAAAAAAGAAAACTTAGTGTAAAAGAAAAAGAGCAGCAAATTTGTTACTTATGTTGTCCGAGTAGAAATTTCGACAGAATCTCCCTCTAATAACAAGCATCACCTCAAATACAAGTTTAGTAATATCATTCCCAAATTGTCATAAGTTATCATACAAACCAACTCCATACACAAATTATCATACAATCCATCAAAGGCGTCCTATTGAAACCAAGAAATATAGGACTGCCTGCCATCCACACTAGAATAAATGGAGTTTTTCGAAAAAAACCTGCTAGTGGAGGAAGACCTCCTAGGGATAAGAGACATCACTACTAGAAAAATAGTTTTTACTGACACTTGGTTTGTGACACTTTATTACAAAGTATCAGTATTTGTATACATATGGGTCATTTTCCGTTTTTAACATATATGTATCACAAATTAATGATACTATGGTGTCTGCAATTTGGACATCAGAAATCGCTGACACTAAAGTATTAGTAATAAAAATAAAATAATTCTAATCATGTAACGGATAGAATTCGAACCCGAGATCTCGAACATCGGAACATTTAAGTTTAAGAAAAAGACCACTTGGTGACACTAAGGTATCAGTAAAAGAAAAGAAAATTTAAATTTCGTTCCAAACTGATTTTCGAACCCAGGACTTTCCAAAGCCACAGCTTTTAAGTTCAAAATTAAAATCATTTTGACTTTTTGTTAGTTATGCTAAAGAATTAGTAGAATATTATAATTTTAATATGAAGCACTTGAAATGTATTGAGCGCGGCTCAGTGAAAATTTTAGCGAGTTTTGGCTGAAAATTTATTAGTAAATAATATATTTTCAGTTAAAAACGGTATCGTTTCACTTAGGAAAAATAAAGATAAGTAAAACGCATTGTTTTATTCAACCCTAAGACCAAAATCGAAGCTAATTTTTTTCTAAGTCATTCACTCATCAGTCTTTCACCACTCGGTTCTCATTCTCTATCAAAGCTAAGTTAACCAAACCCTAAAATCATATCCCTCACTGTAATCAAACTTCATGTCGATCCCAACCAAGCTCGAAGCAGAGGAATTCATTTCTATCACGATTTGGTTCTCTCTGTCTCTCTCTCTTCACTGCGATAAATTCGTTTCTAAAGGTGCCATTTATTCATTTTTAATTATTTTTAATTATTATGTTTCTTATTTACAGTGCCTATTTTCCTCATGCATGTTGTTTTGTTGCGGTTTAATTGTAGAATGAGTTTTAAAATTCTTAGTTTTTTTTTTGTAATCTTGATTGTTTATAATTTGGGACCTAGAAAAACCTAACAGAGAGGTAAAGGTAACTGAAGTTGAATTATTGTACTAGAGTCTTTAACTAAGAGTAGTTTTATAAGTGCTTGATTCAAATAAGTTTACTTTCGTCTCTTTCTTTAGTTGCCATGTCACTGGACTTTGAATTTCATAAACACTTTAACTGGAATTGATGGATACAATGTCAATGTAGATTTGGGTTTTTCTCATTTTCCCCATTTCTCGAAATTGCATTTTAAATTTTGCATGATGCTTTTAATTTTGGGCCTAACTTGTTCCATTTAATTAGCGCTTGATAAAGATACATATTAACAAAGGGTCAATTCATCAATCCTTTCCCTATAATGCACTTGCTAGACTTAGTATAAATGCAATATCTCACATGCAAACCACTCACTCACTTTGATTTTCCTTATACAGCTCTCTGACATAGCAATTAACAATCTGTCGCTTTTGAAGAATCACAAAAATTTACGGTGTAACAGATGTCTTCATTTGGTAATTCTTTTAAATTGCTCACTTTCTTTCAATTTATATTATCGTTATGTTCTGAGTTTTACTTGTACTGACATGTTTTAAATATTGACATGCGTAGTTTTACTTTCGTTTTTGTTGCATAGACTGTTGTGGAATAATTTTTTTTTATTCTAATATATACTTTTTTTGTTCTAATATGAAAAAGAAATTTTGAAAAATGTGGATGTGGCATGTTTTGTTGGCTTGCTGAATGTGTACATGTAAGTTAGATTTGCTGGCTTGGTGAATGTGTATATGTATGCTCTGTTGGGTTGCTAAGTGCTTAGAAATATGCTTTGTTGGGTTGCTGAATGCCTACATATATGCTTATTTTGCAATTTGTATTTTTAATTTAAACCTAAAGTTTGGAGTTATTTGTGCAATTTAAGTAAACTTATTAAACTAACAACATCTAACAAATGAACAGGTAACAATACAAGTTATGGACAAAACTTGGATATTCTGTGATAGATTGTCTGATGAGTATAGTGATGGGGTTGATGATTTCTTGGAGTTTGCCATTCTTAATTCTGAAAATAAAATGTCAATTAGATGTCCTTGTACCACTTATTGTAATATGGAGTTTTTGAGTCCTCAACAAGTGAGGCTACATTTATTTAAAAAAAGGTCTTCTAGAAAACTATTTAGTTTGGAATTGGCATGGTGAGGTGGACCGGAAACCTACCTCTGTAAAATGCCAAGACCAGCCACAAAATCAACGTTTTAGATGTCTGGATTATAATTATGTGGATGACATGGTTCATGATGCTTTTGAGCATTGTGATAAAGATCCTAGTTATTTTAAGAATGTGCTTGAAGATGCTGAAAAGCTCATATATCTGGATTCAAAGCATTCAAAGTTATCAAGTCTAATGAAACTGTACAATATAAAATGACTTTATGGCTGGTCTGATAGTGGGTTTTCAGTTTTATTGGAAGTTCTTAATGAGATATTGCTAAATGATAATAGTTTGCCTAAGTGCATGTATGAGGCCAGAAAAATAATGAAGCTATTAGGCTTAGATTATGAGAAAATACATGCATGTCGAAATGATTGCATTCTTTATAGGAATGAGTTGGAGAATCTTAGTGAATGCCCAATGTGTGGAGAATCTAGGTGGCAAATAAGAAAACATGGATAAAAAAAAATTAGAAATGGGGTCCCTAAAAAGGTGTTATGGTATTTTCCAATAATTCATAGGTTGAAAAGAATGTTTCAATCACCATAAACTGCTGAAAACTTAACATGGCATGAAAATAAAAGAATTAGAGATGGCAAGCTTCGCCACCCAGTAGATTCACCAGCTTGGCAGTTAATTGACAAGAAATGGCTTGATTTTGCCCAAGAGCTGAGAAATCTTCGGTTCGCTTTATCATCTGATGGGATTAACCCACATAGCACACTTAGTTCTACTTATAGTTGTTGGCCTGTTACATTGATAACATATAACCTTCCTCCGTGGCTGTGTATGAAGAGGAAATTTATGATGTTGTCTCTACTGATATCTAGTCCTAAACAACCTAGAAATGACATAGATGTATACCTAGCACCATTGATTGAGGACTTAAAAACCCTATGGGATATAGGCGTCGATGTGTTTGATGGTTATAGGAAACAAACTTTTAATTTACGAGCTGTGTTGATGTGGACAATTAATGATTTTCCAGCTTATGGAAACCTGTCTGGGTGTACTGTTAATGGGTATTATGGTTGTCCAGTTTGTGGGATAAACACATGTGCATGTTGGCTATAGCATAGTCGGAAAATGTCATATATGGGTCATAAGCTGTTTATTGAAAATTCTCCTAAGCTTTTGTCTAGTACAAATATCTTAAACTTGGTGGTTGACATTGACACCAAGTTTGGGAAAAAGGTCCAAAAAAAGTGAAAACGGGGTGAGGTTGAGGGTTACAATAAGGGTAAAGGTGAGGGTAACAATAAGGGTAACAGTAAGGGTAAAAGTGAGGGTGAAAGTGAGGGTGAGGGTGAGGGTGAGGGTGAGGGTGAGGGTGAGGGTGAGGTTGAGGATGAGTGTGAGGGAGATAGTGAGATTGAAGGTGAGGGTGAGGGTAATGGGGATGTAGCTCAGTTGCTGTACAAAAAGAGATAAATCTTCTTTGATTTAGAATATTGGGAACATTTATTAGTTCGTCATCAACTAGATGTCATGCATATTGAGAAAAATGTATGCGAGAGCATCTATGACACATTACTCCATCAACCGGGGAAAACAAAAGATGGAATTAATGATAGAAAAGATCTTACACATCCAGACCTTAGAGAAAAAATTAACAAAGCATTGATTGTATTAGCTCCTGATGAACAAAACAAAGCCTGCCCCCTGCCCCGTATACTTTAAGTAAAAAGGAAAAAAATGTTCTATGGAACCTTGCAAAGTGTTAAAGTTCCTGATGGCTATTGTTCTAATTTTAGAAATATTGTTTCAATGGATGATTGTCGTCTTCACGGGCTTAAGTCTCATAATTGTCATACCTTGATGCAACAACTACTACCATTAGCAATTCGAAATTGTTTACCTCAAAATGTCAGATCTGTCATAATCAGGTTGTGCCTCTTCTTTAATTCTTTGTGTTCTAAGGTAGTAGAGCCCAATTCTCTAGACCAATTGTAAAAAGAACTTACAATCACCTTATACAATTTAGAACAATCTTTCCTACTTACCTTCTTCGATATAATGGTCCATTTAACAGTCCATCTAGTTGAAGAAGTTAGATTATGTGGCCCGGTTTACCTTCGATGGATGTATCCATTTGAGAGAGAAATGAAACCTATAAAGGGCTATGTACGCAACCGATACCGTCCTGAAGGTTGCATTGCAGAGTGCTATATTTATGAGGAAGCACTTGAATTTTGTGCTGAATACCTTTCAAATTGTAATTCAATCGGACTACCTACTGGTTGTCTAATTGATTTTACAGTCGAAAGGCCACTCGGAGGTGCAAATATTAAAGTGGTTGATGGCCATACATTAGCGCAAGCGCACCGATGTGTTCTAGTGAACACCCCCGAGATTCAACCATGCATAGAGTATGTGACTGAAAATTTGAACCTCTTTTTTGTTAATTTTTTTCAATTTTATTAATTATGTTGTCATAATTTTAGGGAGCATTTGGCCTTATTGCAATCAACACATCCTCGTCAATTAAAAAAGCCTTTATGGTTGCCAACCGAGCACTCCCGTACGTTTGCTGATTGGCTGAAACAAAAGGTTAGATTAACTTCATTAGATCTAATAAAAGTATCCAAGTAAAAGCACACAAACTTTTCTCTTTCAACTAATTATTGTGATTTTATTAATTGAACAATAGGTAACAACTGATAAAGCAAATAATGTAGTCGTTGACGAAAAAGTATGGTGGCTGGCAAACAAACCCTGCTCAAGCGTTGTTACATATGATGGCTACTGTATTAATGGTTTTAATTTTGCTACAAGAGATCGGAACAACAACCGCATAACACAAAACAGTGGCGTTTATGTAGTTGCTAACACTTTACAGATTTCAAGTTCGAAAGACAAAAATCCTTATTCTGGGGATATGCCTTTTTATGGGGTTGTCAGTGAAATTTGGCAGCTTGATTATCTAGGGGTTAAGAACGTACTTTTTAAGTGCGATTGGGTAGATGATAGAAGGGTTAATGTTGATGAGTTAGGATTCACTGTAGTCAATTTATATCGAATAGGCTACAAATCTGACTGTTTCATTATAGCTGGTCATGCAAAGCAAGTATTTTATGTGAAAGATCAGTTAGATAATAGTAAATCAATTGTTTGTTCAGTGAGCTCAAAATGTAATTATTCAAATGAGGACTTGTGTGATGGCATCGATGAGTATGCACCATTATCCAACAATTTTCCAGAATGTAAGTTAGGTTTGGGTGATGAGGAGTTTGTGTCAGAGTAGTTGTTGATGTTTTTCTTGTAAATATTGGTGCGGAAAATGAATAATCCAACTACTATGCCTTATTACCACTACTTCCCGTAAGCCAGCAATAAATTTGTTTTTTATTATTTTATTATTATATTGGGATATTAGATTGGTATCTGGTGCACTCATCCACTTTGATGTATTTACAGGTTTGTTGGAGACATGGCAGAAAAAGAGGAGCCAACATTTGATCCAGATTTAGAAGGAAGACCAAGACGAAACCTTATAAAGAAGAAAGACATGTAGAGAGGAGCTACTGATGACACTGAGGTTATGTACAATTCCTACGGAGTTCCAGTTAGAAAAAAGAGAAATGATCTGAAGAACTACATTGGGGTGATTATACAGGAAAGAGTTCCAATTATCTATGATGATTGGAGGAAAGTGCCACTAGACATCAAGGAGACATTATGGACTCATTTTCAGGAAAAGTTTAAGTTGAGTCTTAAGGCGAAAACCCAAGTGTTCAAGTGGATGGGAATTGCATTAAGGGGCTTTAGATGTAAGTTGGCCAATGAATATATTCTGTCCAATGCATCCAACTTGAGTTCACTGAAAAAGCCTCCTCTTAAGTATGAAGGCATTAGAAAAGAGGACTGGAAGAGCTTTGTTGATAAGATTTTATTCGACGCCTTTCAGGTATGATTAAAATTATATTAGTTAGATAATATTATTGAGTTTCTGTAACCATTTTAATCAATATCCGCTTTGTGCAGGAAAAAAGTAAGGCAGCAAAGGAAAAAATAGTAAAGAATATGTACAATCATCATTTGGGCAGCACATGATATGCTGGGCTGTTGCATAAAAGAGTAAGTATAATAACCACTCTATACAAACTTATGACATTTTCAATACAAATAATAAGATGATTTATAGCAGTTTCCAATTCAATTTTTGTTGAATTATTACAGCAGTTAGACCACGGAGTTACTGAGAGCAAGATTGACCGCAGTGAAGCCTGGTAATTGGCTTATTGGAGAAAAGATGGAACTTATACACCTGAAGTGCAGCAAGTGGCTGAGAGAATTGTAAGTTTCCACCACCATTGTCATTATTTAACTTTTTTTTTGTTCCTAATTTTGATCAAATTATTTTTGTATTTATTTTGTAGAGTGAGCTAAGAAGTCAAGTTGAATAGGGAACATTCCAATCCGAAGGACCGAATGATATCCTAGGTGAAACACTTTAAAAGAAGCCTAATGGAAGTCGGGTGCAAGGATTGGGTCAATTCATCACCCCATCCATGTATTTCAATGTCCTTGACCCCATGGAGTTGGCGCGAGAACGGAGAATGTATCAGGAGAGTTTTCAATTTATGCAAGCTCAATTAGATCAAATGAATGCAAGGATCAACGCCTGCAACAACACTGAAGTTGACAGTTCCAACTTTCCTAACTCCAAAGGTGGTTGCAGTGTTAAGATGGAGATAGATTGTCGATCACCCAGCAAAGTTACCCCAAAGTCAGTGACCAACAACAGCCCCAAAGCTACCCCCAAGTCGGTGACCAAAGTTAGTCCAAAGTCAGTGACCAATGACCCCACTGTTTGTCCAAAACCTGACAAAAACATCAACACACCTCCCCTGCCATCCCCTGCACAGAATCCACCCCCAGTAGTTTGTGAAGCCACTTCAAAAATCACCCCAAGAAGATCTCCAAGATTAACTCCTTCAAAGAGAAAAGTGGATGGCCGAAAGTCTCCTACAAATGCCGTGGTATATCTGTATGAATAGAAACGAACAACAAAGGAACCCGTTGTTGTAAAACCAGTGACAACAAGGAAACTGGTTCTGAGAAAGAATACCCGTGGAGCTATGAAAGCAAGAAAAGAGAACAAAAGTTCACAAATGAACATCTTTTCTTTAATGATTGAGAGCTCCCTGCCACGGACAATTATGATTGCCCATGATTTGAAGACTTTTGGTGTCTACTGGGAGAGTAGATTGGACGAGCAGATTTGCAATGAAGTCATTGAGTTTACAGAGCTCTCAAATTTTGTTTTGGAGATATGGATCAAGTAAGAAATAAAAAACTTGATTTATGTTTTTATTATATTTTCTGATTTTGCAAACTGTCATTAATTTATTTTTTATATTCATGCCATGAAAGTTTCTTTTTTAATAGACACTTGTATGAAGAGATGGATAATGGCAGTGGTGTTCTTCCAATTCAATTTGGATGCATAGCTAAGTTACACCCAAGTCAAGCAAGCTACCCAAATAGGTGTTCTTATATTTCAGACCTTTTGGACAAGATTCAAATAACCCAAATAATTGTCTTCCCATACAACCCAGGGTATAATTTATTTATTTTTTATCTATTTTATTTTTTAACATAAATTATTTAAATTTATCTTGTAATTTGTTTTTTTTTCTTGTTTGTTTAGTGGCCACTGGGTGCTAGTAGCAATTGATATGGTGAGGCGAAAAATTTATTATCTTGATCCATTAGGTGATAATCCTGATGATGAGTTGAAGCAAATGGTGAATGAGTAAGTTTATTTAGTTTACTTAATTCTTTATTAATTTTTTATGTTGAAGATTAATTTGTTGCATCTGTTATTTATTATTTATAGTGGGATAACAATGCATCAAGTGAAGAGTAATAAAAAGAAGGCTGTGCAGTGAGTCTCTGTGAATGTATTAATGAAACAAAGTTATGATTTCCATTGTTACTTCATCAGTATATTTGAAACTAAGTTTTTTTTTTTTAGTATCCGAAACAAGCTGGAACCTTTGAATGTGGTTACTATGTGATGAAGTACATCCAGGATATTGTTCGCGATTTGTGCATTCTTGAAAACAATGTGAGTTTCTCCAGAACTTGTTTAATATTTTTTTGAAGATTGCATTGTGAAATGGATTTTCTTAAGTGAATTGTGAAGATGGTTAATGGGTGAACAGTTTGCTGCTTTATGCTTGAAACTAGCAATATAATCATATCTTGTGCTAGGGATTAGAGGAAGTGTTGTGTATGTTTAGGATAATCACATACACTTTATTTGCCATATTTATTATAGGTAAAAGCTATAACGCTATATACATTTTACTGAATGCATTCAACATGTTTGGAAAAATTAATGCCAATTTTTACTGTGTTCTACCATGTATTTAAGGCACTTTAGTGTGAACCAAAATGACTGGAGCTATTGCATGTACAAATAAAATGCATATAAATCTCAGTGTTAAGTTATAAAGTATTATTGAGCAATGATTGGAGCTGCTGCATGTACAGATAGAAAGCATATAAATCCCAATGCTGAGTGTTAGAAGTAATATTGAGTAAAGCAAATAATATATTATAAATTATCAGCTTCTTAGACAGCTTTGGTAACCGTTGTTTGCTATGGTAATACAATTTATTTGCATGTTCTTCAGTTTGATTTTAATCTTGGCAAACTTAAAAATATATGTTTTTATTGTGTTGTTTTATTTTAGGACGGATTCTATAATATATGAATATATTTTGTTGCTTTATTTTTGAAGCTCAAGGGCTGTAATGAGTACACTATGGACGATCTTTCGCAACTTCGCGATCAGTGGGCGATGTATGTTGCAAAGTTACTTGTAGCATACAATAATGAGGTAGATTATATTTTTGCTTGTAAATATCAAAGAATTGATTTTTGTAGCATAATAGCTAATTGATTCTATATACTGCAATTATAGGTGGCAAAGGTGAAGGGAAAGGCAAAGATCAAAGAGTAGATGTACTGATTGTTTCCTGCAAATTGCTGTCATTATGTGTTCATGTAAATATTTGACATGTTTTCAAACAATATTTTGGATATTTGTATTACTATTTTATTTGATACCTATTTAAATGTTAGTAGGAATATTATTTACTTATGTTTAATTATTCAAATTTGTACTTTAGTTTAATTTGAATATTTTTTTTAATACCATTATTTGATTGGCAAAACTAAAAGAATAATGAAAATAATCGAGTAACAACAATAATTTCAGATATTTTCTTAGAAGCCATTGACGCTAAAAATTGATTCAGCATCATAATATTAGTGATGCTATAGTATTACAAATTGCTGATACTAAAGTATTACTATCCGTTTATTCTATCATGTCATATCCCAGTGTAAAACAAACTATTGACATGTAATAATTGTTACTAAATACTAACACTATAGTGTCATAATATTTTGTGATACTATGGTGAAAGTAACTTTTAACAAGTGATCATTATCAGTAATTACTAATACCATAGTGTCATAAATCTGGTAATACTATAGTAATAGTAATCACTAACACCAATTATAAGTGTCACTATTTTTCTGACTCCCAGATTACTGACACAATTAACAAGTGTCAGTGAAAGTAATTTCTGACACTATTCTAATGTCAATAAAGACCATTTTTCTAGTAGTGCACAGAGCTAAAGAGAGAGCCAAAAAAGGATCTTTTGTGTATAATCCTGGATAATCTCGAATGTTATCAGTTCCGGTACGTAGACCAAATAATACAATGCAAGCAAAAGTTCCTAGATTCATGGAGATATAGAACATCATATAAGTTATCATGCTCGCATATCCACCATTTGAGTCTCCAACAATTATTCCAATAATTACATATTTGATTTGACCATAAAAAGATCATGAACCATCATTCCATCAATTACTAAATTAGCATGAATAAAAACGAAATACTTTTCAAGTTAGAAAGAGTTTTCCCTCAATGATTGAAGAGAATATTTTGTGAGAATGAATAAAAATTATTTTCATTGAACAGAAATGAAGAAAGGATTTCTCTAGCTTGAATTTTCTAGCTCTTCATCAATAAAAAGAACTTCTCTAAATTAAGAACTATTGAAGGGAAGTTCTCTTGTGTGTTTGATTTTTATTTTTTAAAACTTTATAAAAAGACTCTCCTCTAATCTCTAATTACTCAATAAATTCAAAGTTATGGATAGAAATGATGAATATGAAGTGAACAATTTAACATTTTACAGTATGATCTCTTAAATAAGGTCACTTCGAACCTACCTTTATATATAAATATATACTCTCCAAATACAATAACATGAGCTCACAATATTATTCTTGAGCTGAAAAAAAAAATAGTGTACAATGCATGAGACTAGAGCCCTGAATTTTCCTGCATTTCTATTGAGTTTCCAGAATTCATCAACATATTGTACCAAAATTCCATGACATTAGGATAATTCTCGTAGTTCATTTTTTCCATTGCAGAAAAATCTCTTGTCTCACATTTCCCTTCGATTCCAGGCAAGTTTTCTGAAGCAATATCTGTGCTCTCATTGCAGGACTTCGGTAGAAATTTTGGTGTATCTTGAGGATGATTTTGAATTCCTTGATGGGTGGAATTGCATACTGGCTTATGTATAGTTGTATTGCCATTATGATCACTGTGGAGTAATGCTTGAACAATATCACCCTGTTGTTTGGGGGAGATCAAGTTTTGTTTAAGTCTCTTCTTCAAGTGACCGTGCCAATAATTCTTTATCTCATTGTCTGTTCGTCCTGGTAATTTTGCTGCAATTGTCGACCATCTGAAAGATTTACAATGCAAAATAACTCTCCATCGTAAAGGATCAAGTGAATACGTATTAATATTTGACAATGTTGACATGTTCATTAAATCAAAGTATCCTCTCGTTATCAGACAATGGTAATATTTATGGATTAAATTCAGTGCTGAGTTGATTCTGTGTTTAGCACTAAATTAAGGGTCAGAAATTATTTTTCATTTCTATTACCTAAACATTAATTGATTTAATACTCAGTCAAAAATTAGCTCAGCATTGAATTATTTTCCAATATTTACATCAGGAATATGTATGTACACATATCACAATTTTATTGACTGGTTGTATGTATGGTAGAGATAAAAGAGATTCTCACCTAGCTAGTGTGAATGTATGCATGCGTGCATGTATAAGATGCTACTATGAAGGAGAGTTTGAGTCTTCAATTATCACAAATGAATGATTTGGAAAAAAAGAAAAAGGTAGAATTAGATCTAAGTACCTATTGCCAAGAACTCGATGCAGCTTGAGGATAGTTTCTTCTTCAACCTTGCTAAAGTTTCCCCGTTTAATATCTGGTCGCAAGTAATTTATCCATCGTAGCCTACAGCTTTTTCCACATCTCATTAAACCTGCACACAAATTATTAATCACAAAAGATAAAACGATGCATGAGCTTTAAATATTTGATCACCATACGCAAATTAAATCTCCAGGCACATACAATATATATTTTATGATAATCAATAGATTCATAAATATATGCCCTAGACCTATATATCATATATGATGCACAACATGACAAATTATTAGAAATATGAACAACAACTTGTGAACTAACAATTACCGGCTTGTTTGGGAAGAGCACGCCAATTGCCGTGGCCATATCTTTGAATGAAAGAAATTAATATTTGATCCTCTTCAGGAGTCCATGGTCCTTTCTTCAACCCCATCTTCTCACAACAAGGAGTCCTCACCATATTGAAATTATATAATAATTACTTTACCTTTACACAATTTAATTCTTGTTAGCTACCAGCGAGCTCTTTCATAGTCATCAATGGCGGCCGACTTTTTATATACCGTCCAGGAACAGCATGACTTGAAAAACCAAAACAAAGTTAGCCTGTTATGGAGATGATCAGACGTTGATTACAAAGAGATGGACCATTGAAGAACTCTTCCATCGTCACAACTGTGCTTGATACTTAAAGCTAAAGACGTGTGACTTTGTCATGTCTCATTGTCCACAAGCTGCTTTTGAGAGTAGCAAAAAGTTGAGTATGCAATTAAGACGCTTTAATTTTGGTATCTGATAGTCAAAAAGGAGGTGCCTTTGTGGGGCGATCTAATCCTGTTGGGATCTTGAGCTAGCTGCCTTTGTTATTATCTTCGTGTTAAGCGTGCTTTTTTTCTCCAAAAAAAAAAATTATAAAGAAAAGGAATTCTCAATTTATTCTTCCGATTTTAGCTTATTCGTGTGTGTGTGTTTGTATTGTAAAGACGGAAATAGGACATTGAAACTTCAATCAATGACCTAGATCATATAAAAACAATTTCTAAGGGAGAAGTGTGATTTAAAGAAAACTAAAAAAATTAAAAGCATTGTTATGGTGCAATTAAACATTGTAAATGAGGTATTTACAAATAGCTTTAGCATCATCAAAATTAAAATCTTACATGAAAAAAATTAATCCATTCGAGAGTTACAATTTTAAATTAAATATTGACAATAATTTTATCGTTAAACTTCTAAAATATTAGATTTATATCATTTACCAAAATATATATGATTTATCAAGTAAACACATATATAATTTATAAATAACCCAAAAAAAAATTCTCCAAGTCCATTCATCAATTTGGAAACATCCAATAAACTCCTAAAAACAATTAGTAATCGTAGAAAATTAAGGTTTCTTGGGATCCACATGGCTCAAAAAATGGGTTAAAACTTGACTTTAATACTGAACTTTTGGGTGACTCGGTAGCAAATGATGTTGACCATAAGAAAATAAAATATGCATTATTATAAGTTTTCCAATGATTAATCATTTCGGTCGGCTAGATTTTTGCTTTGGTGATCAAGCCATCATGACAAAATCTTGACTGCGAGAGAGCCAAGGATCCTGAACTTCTCTTTTTGCAAACAAAGTCACCCAAAGAAAGTACCAAAAAAGAGTGGGGAAAAAACAACAACAATGGATTTAAAATTCCAAAAATTTTCCTTTGGTTCTGCCACTTTGGTTTACAAAAGCATACGGAAATCATAATATATATTGACAAATCCATTGACTCATGAAGTGCATGTACTTCAGATCCTCAATCTTCTACCTTTTAACTTGCATCATTTGGATTATCAAGAAGGAGACAGTTTATAGCAATTGGTTCTATGTATCTATAGCTTTGAAGTGCTTGTATGGGACTATGTACTATATATAGCCATAGCAACACTATATTAACATTATGCAAAACTATTTTTCTTTTTGGCAATATCAGATAGCAACACTATATTAACATTATGCAAAACTATTTTTCTTTTTGGCAATATCAGAGCCAACGGCAAGTATTGTTTTAACTTGGTATCAGAGCCAATTGCAAGTGCAATATCAAGGCGTGTCGGTTGATAAGATACTAGCACAATTGACTCAGATACCAAGTTAAGTTTTGCTGAAAAAGAAAAAATTAAGTTTTGCAAAAAGCTAATAGCACTGACCAAACAATACAAGAGAGACACAAGAAGATGCAAAGTCCTAAGCGAACTGTACAAAGCCATGGATGTACACATCTGATAAGAGCAAATCTTAACAAACTACAAGATAACGTAAATCTTAGCTTATGTATTATCTCCAAACAATCGGAATTTTGAGGGGGGTGGGGGGTAAAAAGATAAATGGAGGGAATTGAAAGAGTATTTTAGTGATCATGGCTATTTCGCACCGGCTCAAAGGAAAATTTATAGGAGAAAATCAATGACATGAAAAGACAATAATCTTTAATGAGAGATTCATATTCTAAATAAGTATTAATTTCATAATGATTGTGATTTCTTGCATATACGCATAAATGACAATAATTCTTGCATATATGCATGTTATAATGATCTTGATTTCGACCATATTTGTCTTGATTGGAATGAATTTTTGTTAGATCGGCTCACATGTGAACGAGGTGTCAAAGAGATAATCTCACATTGGTTCATAATAAATTTTTATGTTAAATATATAAATTTAGGACAAATCTCACTCATAATCTACTTTTTTACTATGAGTTAGATCAATGGACTTCCTATAGGATTGAAATTTATCATAGCTTTTGACATCCTTGAACGAATGACAGGATTTAATTGAAGGTCATATGAATCATTATTGATCCTAAAGATTATGGTTAGCATAAGATGACGATCCTAGTCAATAAACACAATGTATATGTAGTTGAAATCAAGATCGTCGTGACACAAAAACACACACACAACTATGAGGCTTTGGATAAATGATAAGAACAACATTTTGTTGAACTTAATTTTCTCTGCTCAATTAGGCTTTGGATAAATGATCCGTAATGGGTTATTCGGTTTATTGTCAATTTTTTTTTAGAAGCGTTTTGATGTCATTTGGCAAAACATATAACAAGAAATAACGCTGGGCATGAATTATATGATCATCAAATCCTATTGTATTATAGCAGAAGCAATAAAAAAAAAATCCTGTTGTATTACTATAATAATAGCGTTACTCTTTTTTTTTTAACACTAATATGTATCTTACAATAAAAAATGTACTGATATTTATAATAAAAATTATTAAAATTACATTCATTATTATTAGTGAAATTTCTATGTCACCTACATTCATGGGAGAAACATTCACCCCCATCTATATTACGCAATGGGTAGTAGTCAAGTTACGTCAACATTTGTATGATTGTATTTTATTTATAGGCTATTGTTATGTTGGAGTAGATTTATGTTAGAACATGAATCTCAGCCACATACGTAAAGTAATAAATAATTAAATACTCATTATAACTTTAATCGTATGATTATAAAATATGTTTAATCTTAGAACAATTTCAACATAACCAAATCCTTGTTTATATTGTGAGAGTAACAAGCGTCAAGCCATCCATTTTAAAGGCAGTACTCTTTGAATAGAATTAATGTATGTACAATATTTGTGTCTTCCATTGGCGCAGAATTAATTAGTTGCAATTAAAATGTCTAATTAATCAGCTTCATGCGCATGCCAAAAATAAAGACAAACAGCTTTAATTTTTGTCCTCACCTCTGTCTCAAAGTGATTACCTGTGCCAGCGCAAGCTAATTATTAAGATCTGCTAATTTCTTATTCATTGTCTCTTGACATAAATTTATGGTCATTAATCATTTAATCTCGTCAAATACAAAGGTAGAGAAGGTAAATCAGCTGATAACTTTTAAGGCTGCTTGTGACCTTGAATATCTACCAATGCGCATGCTGCGTGTTATACCTGTAATTACAAAATATTATGAAACCGGTGCATAAGAAAATGAAGAAATTAGTAATTAATTAATTCAATTATTCATTCGAAATCCTATTGTTTTAAGTAGCAAGCATGATTCCATTTCAATTCTAAAGTTTGATTGCCAGCTCTTGTTTTTGTAATCATATACACAATAAATTAACTGTGTTATTTTATTACATTTTATTGGTAGGTTATCATGGAATGATCATTTTACTGTTGTAATGTCAGCACACTAACAAAGGTTAATGGAAAAATGGTTTGGTGATACATTAGATAAATTTTAACATAGGACAAATGATAGTTTTTTTTAAAAGATTAAAGAATTGTGTATTTGTTAATTTTCACTAAAAATTAGGTGGATTGCTTATAATTTTTATTTTATTATTATTATTATTATTATTATTATTATTACTACTACTACTATTATTACTACTATTGCAAAGAAGTACAATAATTTTGATATGTCCTTGTTAGATTTAGATTTAGTACTGAATTGGCCGTTTTGTTTTTTTTGTTTTTTAAATGTATGATTTATAGTTATTGAATAAAAATATAAAACTAATCAAATCTTAATTTTATATTGCTATAAATACATATTTGGCAAAAGATTATGAGAATTGGGCACATATCAACTCAGAATTGGATCCAAATCCGTTCTTATATAGGTACTTTGAGCTTTGTTTTTTGTAATTTTATGTATTTAAGTCTCATGAAATTGGTAAAATATATTTTTTAATTTAGTGTCAAATTATAATATTAATTGCTACCATTTCCAAAGCAAACAAACTTAAAATTTATCTTTCTAATATGGTTATCCTATGATGCCATAATTTTTTTTAGGCATTAATAATGTAATAAATGTATACCATTAGATTTTGATAACATTATAAAAATTTATATAAAAAATATAAATTCTTTAAAAATATTCTAATCAATTAAAAAACTAGTTAAAAAGATTATTTACAAATTAAAAAAAAGAGTTATAATGAATCGCAACCTCTCATAAGTCTCTCCATTTAATTCAAATTCATAAAATTAATTTGAAAATTGACCTATTACTTATTAGTTAAGTAATTATTTATCCACTAAATTGAACTAATGGAAAAGATTAAAATATTTAAATCCAAAGTCTAAAACAACCAGATTATAAACGCTATAAAAAATCATACAGTGCCATAGAAAAATCCTTCAAAATAATCTCTAGTTTAATGTTATCTGTTAAAGAAAAAAACAATTAGTATCATATTCCACATTCTTTTCACATACGGTTCAATCAACTTTAAAGACGTGTAGACATTATCAGTGCAATCTCAATTTCTTTCTGGCTATGAATCCCTCTTCAGTTTTTTCTAAAAAAAATTGTTACTCTTGTTTGTTTATAGCCTGTTTAAAGCCGGCAAACAATCAGTTAAAATGACGTGATTTTAAAAAAGTCAAAAAAACTTTTCTAAGAAATGGCCTAATTAAAATCCGGATGGGGTTATATGCCCTCTAAAATTTACTTTGGACACTCACATTTTAATAAATTTTTATATTACTAAATTAACCTTAATGTAAGTGACTATTAAGAACAATTTTAAAATATAGTGTAACAAATTTTTATCCAACATCATATTTTATCTACAATAAACCAAATTAACGAATGCAATCAATATTCAAATGGAGACATTGTCTATACTTATGGACTAAACTTTTTTCATTTTTTTGGTTAATAGAATTGCTAGGAAAACATCAAGTAACATGTTCATGATCATCTTTATAACTGAAACAAAAGGAATTAAAAATACAGGTGGAGGACGAACAACAAATTGCACCACTCCAACATGAGAAAACACAAGTAAATCAAAGGATTTTGTTTTAAATTTGCAGTTTGATTTTCACTCTATTCGCAGCTTTTATGGATTGACAAATAAAATTAAATTCCAGCAATAAGAGAAGAATAAATACATATCAAAACATATTATGAACAGAAAATAAAAGTGAATAAAAATGGAAAAAAGTTAAGATATTTTGTTTGTGATGATAAATATTTTATTGGGTATAAAGAAGAAATAAGGTAATTAAAGAAATGAGGATAATATAGGAATTCGAAAGAGTGTTCTAAGTAAAAGTCATTAGTTTGAAATTATTAATTGAGTATGCAGAGTAAATAAGTATTCAAAATAAATTTTAGAGTACAAATAGCCGCACCCTTAAAACCCCAAAACCGCTTGAGCCGCCCCTGGTTCCTTCATTATTTTTTTAATTCAATCAGACGGCAATTATTATTAGAATCTTACTACTAATTAAACTGCAAAAGTAGGATTCCTCGAATAATATATGAAACTAATATTATATGACTACGTCTGTTGACAGAATAAGCATTATTAATCCTTGTAACCTCGAATGAGTGACAGAAAATGCAATCCGTGACATAATAATTCCACCTTAATTATCCATGCTATGACAACGAAAGAAAATGTGAAATGGGTCCTTAGGAAAATGATAGAAAATATTAATGAATTGATTAATGATTCGATTGCCCAATTATATAAATAATTTTTTATAAGAAAATGTAATGTTGAGCTTTTAAATATTGTGATTAGTAATTATTAAATAAAAAATAATATATAATTAAATTTTAATAATATATTACTATAAATGTCAGTACATCTTCGCTCACCACAAAATTTCGATTCGATTGCATCATTTTACAAATATTTGAAATGTTTTGGGTCATATTATAATTTATGAATATTTTAGACTAAAGTGAAAGGTTTTGAAAACTTTGAAAAATATGAGTATTATGTTGAAGAGGACCCGTTTGCAAAATAATAATATCTTTGGGGCCATATCATAATTTTAGAAAGTTTTGGAAAGGTAATTATTATTAAAAAATTCTAAAATCAGATCTATTTGTAAAGTTTTATGACGTTTTGGATTATAGTATAATTATAGAAAGTTTTGGGCTAAAATATAATTTTAGTGAACAATATTACTGTAGCAAAATTCAAAAATAACAGTAATATCACTGTTACAAACGGCTAGTTGGATAAATCAAGCGGCTAACTGCTTGGGCGTTGAAATTTTGATATAACGGTTAGTTTTCGGGCTTTAACTATAAAAACTCAACTCCAACTTTATTTTAAGAACTAATGCAAGGAAATATAAGATCATATAACATATATTGAGCTAAAAAAACACAAATAATCATAGATTGAATTATTGTTGAGCTATTATTTGCATATCCACTATTAAAGAGAGTTTTTGTTGTAATTTTCATTTCTTATCAAATTGTGAGTGTATAAGTGTGAGAAACACTTGGGGTAAAGAGATTGGGAAGATAATATCTTGATTGTAAAGGTTCATTGACACCTTAGAAGTCAATTGTAAGAACTTGAAGTCTTGAGAGGATTGGATAGTGAAATTCTCGAGCTTGGTTGGCTTAGAGGCGTGGACGTAGGCGGGGATTGCCGAACCACGTAAAAATCCATTTATTTGTTTTTCTCTTCCCTTACTCTTTTATTTTTATGCTTGTTTGAATTTATTGTTTTCTATTTCATTAAGGCGTTCGATTGATTTGTTGTGCAAATTGCATTGCATAATTTTTAAAAACCCAATTTACCCCCCCTCTTGGGTTGCGTAACTTGCATTTCATTTAGTATCAGAGCTTGGTTCTCTTGTTGGGACTTAACCGTCTAAAGTAAAAGATCCATGGCAACCCAAAATGATTCAATCTTTAGGGAATGACAATCCACAACTACACCACCATTCTTTGATAAAAATGATTATCTATATTGAAAAACTAGGATGAGAATTTATTTACAAACACTAGATTATGAAATTTGGGAAGTTATATGTGATAGTCCATTTATGCCCTTGACTAAAAATGAAGTCAGGGAAGATATTCCAAAACCTTCATGGGAATGGAATGGATTGGAAAAAAGAAAAGCTTTTCTAAATTCCAAAGCTATGAATGCCTTGTGTTGTGCACTAGATAAAAAAGAGTTTCATAGAGTGTCTAGTTGTGAAAGTGCTAATGAAATTTGGCACAAACTTGAAGTTGTTTATGAAGGCACGAATCAAGTGAAAGAGTCCAAAATTAGTAGGTACATTCGACAATATGAATTGTTTCAAATGGAACAAAATGAGAGTGTGTATTCTATGTATACTAGATTCACGGACATAGTGAACACTTTAGGAGCCCTAAGAAAGACCTTTTCAAATAGCAAAAAAGTTGAGAAAATTATTATGTCGCTACCTAAGGAATGGAGACCAAAAAACACTACCATTGAGGAAGCCAAATATTTGAATATCTTACCTATTGATGATTTAATTGATTCTCTTATTTCTTATGAGGAAGATTTGGTAGCCGAAAGAGGAAATGAGGAAAAGAAGAAAAACATTGCTCTCAAAGTCACAAAATATGAGAGTGGTGGAGAAAGTGAGGCGGATGATGAGGAATTGGCTATGCTAGTAAGGAGGTTCAGAAAATTCTTCAAGAAAACCAGTGACCGAAGAAAATTTAGAAATTTCAAGAACCAAAAGGAGAAGGAAGAGGTTATCATATGCTATGAATGTAAAAAGCCTGGCCATATAAGATCGGAATGCCCACTTTTCAACAAACTCAAGAAGAAAGCTATGGTTGCTACTTGGGATGATAGCTATGAAGATTCAACTGATGAAGAAGAGTTGCAAGAAGTATTAAACTTAGAACTTATGTCGATAGGAGATGATGATGATCTCAATGAGGTAAGTGATCCAACCTATGATGAATTGTATGATGCTTTTAAAGAAATGCATGATGAGTTGATGAAAATTGGTAAAAAGAATGCATGCCTTAAAAAGAAATTCCTAGAACTTACAAATGAAGAGAATGCCATGCAAAAGTGCAATGATTCATTGAATAAGAAGATTAAAGGATTAAAATTAGAGAATAAAACATTGCATAATAAAGTTGCATTATCAAATGAGAAACCAAGTACTTTACATGAGCATTTAAAGTCGCATGTAGATGATTTGAAAAAGGAAAATAAAATGCTCAAGAAAAAGAACATTGAACTTAGTGATGTTGTGCTAAAATTCACAAATGGGCAAAAAATGTTGAATAACATGCTTAGCTCTAAAAAATGTGTATTTGATAAAGGAGGACTTGGATATAAGCCTAATTTGAAGCAAAAGTATTATAAGAATTATTTTGTTAAAGCTACCTCCACAAGTGATCATAAAATTATTTGTCATTATTGTAATCAAAATGGTCACATGACATATAGATGTCCCGTGAAAAGAAATGCATATTATGGTGTCAAATGCATTTAGGTTCCAAAAGGAACCGTTGCTAACGCTCAAGGACCCAAAAATGTTTGGGTACCTAAGACATAAGATTTTCCTTACAGGGCTTGAAGAAAAAGAAAATTAAATGGTACTTGGATAGCGGTTGTTCTAGGCATATGACCAAAAACTATGCATGGTTCTCAAGTTTTACCAAAATCGAAAATGGTGGAGATGTATCCTTTGGAGACAACTCAAAAGGAAAAATTCTCAGAATTGGTAATGTTGGTAAAATTTCCTCAACTCTAATTGAAAATGTGTATTGGGTTGAAAATTTAAAACACAATTTGATTAGCATTAGTCAATTATGTGACAAAGGTTATAAAGTTGCTTTTGATAAATCAAGATGTGTTATTGAGAATGGCTATGATGGGAAAATTTTGTTTATTGGAAATAAATATGGCAATGTTTACACAATTGATATAGAGTGTGCATGTACTCATGATAAATGTTTTTCGGCATCGCATGATGATGGTTGGTTATGACATAGAAGACTAGAACATGCAAGCATGAATTTAATTTCAAAAATTTCGAAAAATGATTTAGTTAAAGGTCTTCCAAAAATCGATTTTCAAAAAAATAGAATTTTTGAAACTTGTCAATTTGGAAAACAAATCAAAACCTCTTTAAAAAACAAGAATCATATCTCTACTTCAAAACTTCTTCAATTACTTCACATAGATTTGTTTGGACCTTATAGATATGCTAGTTTAAGTGGCAAATTTTATGCATTTGTAATTGTAAATGATTATTTTAGATACACATGGGTATTATTTTTAGTTAATAAGGATGATGCCATTGATGCATTTAGAATTTTCTATAAAAAGGTTCAAAATGAAAAGGGTTATTCTATTACTTGTATTAGAAGTGATCATGGTGGAGAGTTTGAAAATCATGCATTTGAAAATTTTTGTAATGATTTTGGCTTTGAGCATTAATTTTCATCACCTAGGACTCCACAACAAAATGGAGTTGTTGAGAGAAAAAAATAGGTTTATTCAAGAAATGGTTATGATCATTTTAAATGAAAATGCATTACCAAAATACTTTTGGGCCGAAGTCGTCAACACCGCTTGTTATGTTTTAAATCGGGTGTTGATTAGACCTCATCTCAATAAAACTCCCTATGACCTTTGGAAAGATAGAAAACCCAATATTAGTTATTTCAAACTTTTTGAATGCAAATGTTTTATTTTGAACACAAAAGATAATCTTGGTAAATTTGATTTAAAATATGACATTAGTATCTTTCTCGGGTATTCAAACTCAAACAAAGCGTATAGAGTTTATAACAAAAGAACTTTAGTTGTGGAAGAATCCATGCATGTTACATTTGATGAATCTAACCCCTCCTCTACAGAGAAAGAAGTTACAAGAAGAATCATCAAAAGAGAATAAAGAGAATGCACCACTAGAAAATCAAGAGGATAGACAAGAAGAACAAACAAATATGGAGCAACAAGAAGGTATTTCTCAAACACTCCCCAAGGAGTGGAGGTATGTTTCCTCTCATCCTAAGGATTTAATTTTAGGTGATCCTTCAAGAGGTGTTACAACTACATCATCACTTAGAAACACATGTGAGCATGCTGCATTTATTTCGCAAATTGAACCAAAATATTTTGCGGATGCAGAAAATGATGAGTCTTAAATTATGGCAATGTAAGAGGAGTTAAATCAATTTGAGAGAAATAAAGTATGAGAATTGGTTCCTAAATCGAAACATCAATCCATTATAGGCACTAAATGGGTATTTAGAAATAAAATGGATAAATCCGGTGTGGTTGTAAGAAATGAAGCTAGATTAGTGGCTCAAGGATACAACCAAGAAAAAGAAATTGATTTTGATGAAACCTTTGCACCTGTAGCTAGATTAGAATCCATTAGGATATTGTTAGCATTTGCATGTCATAAAGATTTTATTTTATTTCAAATGGATGTCAAGAGTGTTTTCCTAAATAGTTATATTATGGAGGAAGTTTATGTGAAACAATCCCCTGGTTTCGAAAAAGAAAAATTTTCAAATCATGTTTATAAGTTATCAAAAGCATTGTATGGATTAAAACAAGCACATCGAGCATGGTATAATAGGCTTAAAAATTTCTTGTTGGATAACGATTTTTCGATGAGAAAAGCGGATACTACCCTTTTTATTAAGAATAAAAATCAAGATATACTTGTTGTTCAAATTTATGTTGATGATATTATTTTTGGTTCTACTAATGAATCTTTGTGCAAAGAGTTTTCCTCTTGTATGAGTAAGGAATTTGATATGAGCATGATGGGAGAATTGAAGTATTTCCTTGGACTTCAAATCAAACAAAATAATGAGGGGATCTTCATCAACCAAGCTAAATATGTCCCAAGAATACTCAAATGAGCACAACAATCAAGCTTGATAAAGATGAAAAAGGTAAAGAGGTTGATATTAAAAAGTATCCAGGTATGATCAGATCTTTACTTTACTTAACCGCAAGTAGACCCGATATCATGTTTAATGTATGTTTGTGTGCAATATTTCAATCATGTCCCAAGAAATCTCATTTGCTTGCTGTTAAAAGAATTTTTTGTTATTTGAGTGGAACCATAGATCTTGGCCTTTGGTATCCTAGAGGAACTCATATAGATTTAACTTGTTATTCAGATGCGATTTTACCTATTACAAGGTCGATAGAAAAAGTACTAGTGAAACTTGCCATTTTCTAGGTCATTCACTTGTTTCATAGTTTAGCAAGAAACAAAATTCAGTTGCACTCTCAACTACTGATGTGGAATATATTGCCACAGGTAGTTGTTGTGCACAAGCACTTTGGATGAAAAAAACACTTAGAGACTATGATATTAATCTTGAACAAATTACTATTAAATATGATAATACTAGCGCCATAAATCTTTCAAAGAATCTCCTTTAGCACTTTAGAACCAAGCATATAGAGATTAAACATCATTTCTTGAGAGATCATATACAAAAGGGTGATATTGCATTTGAATTTATCTCTACGGAAAAAAAACTTGTCGATATTTTTACAAAACCCCTTTGCAAAGAACAATTTTCAAAAATTCGGCATGAACTTGGGATGATGAAATTTTCACATTAACATCTCTATTTATGTTATTGAATCTATTAAAATTGTTTGCTTGATGATTATTGATGTTTATGAAGTGTTTGAGCATGTTAGATATATGAGGTGTTTGCTTTATTAATTTTCGAATGCTTATGTGCTTCATGAATATATGCTTGTTGGATGGATTATTTGCTTGAATTAATCATCTTTTGAATGTTTAAAATCATGATTCATGCATTAAACTAGCTCTTGAGATGTTTCGGGATCACGAAATTGATCAAAATTAGCCGGAAAGCAACTAGAGTGCAGATGGACAGCAACCAGGTGGCTAGCCGCTTGGTCACGGGTTTGTCATTTTTTTTTGTTTCTTCTTCTTCATTTGTTATTTTTCTGCACTTGTTCTTTGTCTCACCCAAACCGTGAAACACCTCTCCATTTTCACTTCAAATTTCTTCATTTTTCATCCATTCTTATGCCTAAATCAATCATTCAAACTAATACCCATGCATTTCATCTTCATTAAACACTTCTCCATCATCATTTCTTCACTTGTTCTTCACTTATTTCTCTTTCTTTCTCATGCGTGAATAGTGCCTCTTCATTTTTTTCTCAAATCTCTTCATCTTTCACCCATTTTCTCGTTAAAATCAATCACTCGAATCATTATTCATCCATTACTCCTTCAATTTTCACTCTCAAAACAACATTTCATCAACTCTCCACATAAAACCCAAAATTAAAAATCTCACTCTACTTGTTTCTCTCTCTTCATTTTCAAGCTTCTTTAACCCATTTTTAATTCAATCTACATCATAAATGAGATTCATTCACCTTTAGGATTGATTTTCTTGCATTTCACTCAAATTTTTTAAAACTCGAAATTGCATTTTTAAGCTTATTTTTCTTCCAATAATGGCGGGTGGTGACAAGTCCAAGAGAAAACACGTGGCCAAGAAGCATGAGGATGATCATGGTGACAATTCAGATTTTATTTTCACTCATTTTTCACGACCACTGCTTCGGAAACGTTTTCTCGACAATTTCATGCCAAGGTCGGTCATTACTCCGTTTTTTGTCAATCTCAGTGACATGGAGAATTTAGAAATTTGTGATAAATCTCTTAAAGATTTCCTTATTACTATGGGATAGAAGAATGTGTTAGTTGTTAACGAACATTATTATAAAAATTTATTCAAGATTTTTTATTCGAATATGGATGCAGAAGTTTCAAATAGAATTGTTACTAATGTTGGGGGAGTTCATATTAAATTTGATGTTGTTTTGTTAAATTTTATCCTTGTAACTCCAAATGAGGGATTGTAACTTCATATTACTAGAGCCAAAATAAAAGATCTTTGGTTTTCACTTGATAATGTTGTTCGAAAAATTTGTCGACGACGTGATTTGTCCTCTGCGTTTTGTCGATCATCTTTGAAATCTCAAGCCTTACCTATTCAAACTAGAATCCTTCATTGTGTTCTTCATCATGTTATTACTCCTAGATCTAGACATGCGGATGAAGTTAATCGTTTAGATGTAGCAATATTGGATTGCATTCTAGAGGAGATGATGTTAAATATTGGTTATATTATCATTCATCATATGCTTAGCACTCCCTGTTTAGCCAAAAGATCCATTCCTTATGCTAGTATTATTACCCGCATTCTAGAGTATTTTCCAGTCCCTATAACCGAGCCAATCTTCTTGAATTCGAGGGAATTAGGCGATGAAACAATCGCTAATTTGAGATTTTATTGGAGGAACAATAGATGGTATAAAGATCAAAGAAACAAAAAGGTTACGGAACTTGCTCCTACAGATCATCGTTTCTGTAACAATGTCCGTCCCCCACACTTGCTTCATGATCTTAGAGCTCCACATCGCTCACGTCCTCCACCTTCCAAGGGCCCTTCCCACTCTACTTCAGCTGACTCTGAGGATCCGTTGCAGTAGCTGTTAACTAAAGTGGATTCACTTTCTGAGCGGCAAGACAAACTAAAATCCCAGCTTGAAGCTTTTCAACTTCAGTCTATTTCCGAGCGAGAGCGTCTCTTTGAGCAGCAGCAGCGCTTATTTGCTCAACAACAACAGCTTCTTGATGGCCAACAACAACTTTTTGCCGCTCTTGGATTTCCACCACCATCCTCTTAATCACATCCACCATCTCCTTAGCACTTTATTTTTCTTTTTTCATTTGTCATTCTGCACTACATCTCTACATGCATTATTGTTTTTAATTTGCGGATGATATATTGTTATTTGTTCTAAATTCTTGGCTTGTTATAATATTTTCATTCTTGCGTGCTTAATTTATGTATGTTTCTTTATTAATTATTGAGATGTTCCTTTTTTATATAAGCATGGATTTATGGTGATTTTGATGATGAAGGGGGAGAAGTCATGTATTTTTTAATTCGGAGATAGGTACTACGTATTTTGATCTTGAAGTTTTTATGCATATTTTTGAAATATTTAGGGGGAGTTTTGTTTTGAATTTGATTTATATGTTTAATTATATATGCCATGTATTAAGGGAGAGTATAAATGTCAAAATACATGAGATGTTTGTCATCATAAAAAATGGGGAGATTGTTAGCCTAAAGGGCTACATATAATGTAATTTTGATAATAACAAACATATGTATTAAGTGATTTAATAAATATTGTATTTCACATTTTTACTAGTTTTTTAAGGGTAATATTTATGTAAGTGAATCAAGTGAAATCAAGATCAAGACACTTAACGGACAACGGCAAAATCAAGAATAAAGTTTAAAGCTCAACGGATAAATTATTGCGATAAATTCTTGTAAAGTCGGTATAATTTAATTGATACATGATTTAGCATTTGAGAAACTCAAGAGATTAATTTAATTAATTACTTTTCATAGGTTTTATTTTTATAAGGTAAAGTATTTTGTGGATTTGAGTAATTTGGATTTAAATGTAAAGTTTTGAAATCTTTGATTTTTATAAGAATTAGTATTGAATCTCAGAGTTGGACCATTTTACAAACATTTGAAATGTTTTGGCCCATACTATAATTTATGAATATTTTGGACTAAAGTGAAAGATTTTGAGAACTTTGAAAAATATGAGTATTATGTTGAAGAGAACCTTTTTACAAAATAATAATATCTTTGGGGTCATATCATAATTTCAAAAAGTTTTGGAAAGAAAATTATTATTAAGAAATTTTAAAATTGGACTTAGTTGTAAAGTTGTATGACGTTTGGGTCATAGTATAATTATAGAAAATTTTAGGTCAAAATATAATTTTAATGAATAATATTACTGTAGCAAAATTCAAAAATAACGGTAATATCACTGTTACAAGCAGCTAACTGCTTGGGCGCTAGAATTTTGCTATAACGACTAGTTTTCGAGCTTTAACTATAAAAACTCAACTCGAATTTCATTTTAAGAACTAATGCAAGCAAATATAAGATCATATAACATATATTGATCTTCCAAATCGCAAATCATCATAGATTGAATCATTGTTGAGCTATTATTTGCATATCCACTCTTAAAAAGAGTTTTTGTTGTAATTTTCATTTCTTATCAAATTGTGAGTATAAGTATGAGAAACACTTCGGGTAAAGAAATTGTGGAGATTATCTCTTGATTGTAAATGTTCATTGATAACATGGAAGTCAATTATAAGAACTTGAAGTATTGGGAGGCTTGGATAGTGAAATCCTCGAGCTTGGTTGGCTTGGAGGCGTGGACGTAGGCGAGGATTACCGAACCACGTAAAAATCCGTGTGTTTGTTTTTCTCTTCCCTTACTCTTTTATTTTTATGCTTATTTGAATTTATTGTTTTCTATTTCATTAAGGTGTTTGATTGATTTGTTGTGCGAATTGTATTGCATAATTTTTAAAAACTCAATTCACCCCCCATTTTTTAGTGGAAACACTAAAGTTGAGGAGGTGTCAGTAATTAAAGGAATATTTAACCTCAATGTTGTTTCAAGGCATGAGAGATATTTAGGGTTACCATCTATGATGGGCAGAAACAAAAGAAGCTTCTTCAATGATGTAAAGCTAAGGGTTCTCAGCAAAATACCCAATTGGTAAAATAATTTTTTCTCGAATGGGGGAAAGAAAGTGCTTATTAAGGCTGTAGCTCAAGCGATACCTTGCTATGTTATGAGTGTGTTTAAAATCCCAATTAACTTGTGTGATGATATTCAAAAGACTATAGCAAAGTTTTGGTGGGGATCCAAAGATGACAAAAGTTGTATCCATTGGGTTAAGTGGGCAAGAATGTGCAAACCAAAAATAAGAGAAGGTATGGGGTTTTAAGATTTTGTTTGTTTTAATCAAGCACTGATAGCGAAGCATGGAGAATTTTGCAATTTTCCAACTCACTGGTGACCAAAGTTTTGCAAGCAAGATATTTCAAACAAACAGATTTCTTCCATGCAAAACTAGGATCAAATCCATCCTATATATGGAGAAGTATACTATGGGGAAAACAAGTAATTCACAACGGCTGCAGATGCAGGAATGGCAGGAGTAATAATGTTCAAATTTATAACAGCAACTGGATTCCAATAGGTGAAACTTTCAGACCTATATTGATTCCATCCTTGCCTACTGATAGCTATGTAACTGAGCTAATTGGGCTTGATAACAAATGAGATATGATGAAGATTTACCAGAAGTTTGTCAAGGATGATGCTGAGCTAATTGTAAGTATTCTTCTTCCAAAAGAGCCTGCTGATGATCAATTGTTTTGGCATTATAATAAGCAAAAAAATTATTATGTGAAAAGCGGAGTTTAAATAGCCCAAAAAATCAGGTTTCCGTCTCCTCCTAGTGGTTCAAAGACTAATTCAGAGATATGGAAAGCTTTATGGAATTTCACCTTACCAGCCAAGGTGAAGAATTTTATGTGGAGGGCCGTCCAGAATCTGCTTCCTACAACTAAAAATCTGTGGCATAAGAAGATTGTTGCTGATCCTATATGTCAAATGTGCAAAAGGCAGGCTGAAAACATCTCTCATGCTCTTTTTACATGTAAGATGGTAAAGAAAATCTGGAATTTGGTTCCGTTTGTTGGAAAAATTCTGGACGTGATAGAGCAACTAATGATGTGTGTTATGTAAGACATGGTAGAGAGTCTAAAAAGCGCAGAGATGGAGTTGTTAATCGCAATTTGCTGGGCTATTTGGCATGCCAGAAACTTACTCATTTTTTAAGCAACGCAGATGGATCCACTGACTACTTTGGCTAAGGCAGAAGTCATCATAGACTCTTACTGGAGGTTTAAGAATCCAAGCCCAAACCATTTAGTGATCAGGGAGGAAACAAGTCAGCCAATCTGGTGTCCCCCACCAATAGTTTTTGTAAAGTTAAATGTGGATGCAGCAACTAATTTGGAAAAGCAGGCTGCTGGGTTAGAAGTTGTGGTGAGAGATTGCAATTGAAGTGTTGTAACTGCTGCAATGAAGAAAGTCTAATTCTTTGGGGATGTACAGCAAGCTGAAGCAGAAGTTATTGCTTGGGGATATTAGGTAGCAAAGGAGATTGGTCAATCATCAGTACTTTTAAATACTGATTCTCAAGTGATAGCTGATTTAGTAAACAAGAGGAAGAACAGCAGAACTCTTATTTTCTGGGTTATATCTGAGATTCAAAAACTGATTAATGAATTTAGTGAGTGCAAAGTTCATTTTACTCCTAGATCTTGTAATGTGCAGGCTCATCAGCTAGCCAAGCTTGCCCTAGAGTATGAGGAAGTTGTAATCTGGGTGGATTCTTTCCCTGAAAATGTAATGTGTATTCTCCAAGTTTTGTATTAATGAAGGTTATAATTCCGTTTAAAAAAAAAACACAAGTGTCAACAAGTTTAATGAATAATAAAACATGCATACCAATAATTCTCATGCATCTCGAGAAAAAAGAAAAATTGAATATGCCCTCACCAAGTCACCATTTTGCAAAAAGATGGTAGAAAGTATAAACCTTATTGTTTACGTAGGAAATTAATACTGACATAGGAAGTTAATTTAGGAATTTTAAGATTTTAGAATTTTATTATTTTAGGACTTTTTATTTTAATTAAAGTCAATTATGATATTTTATTATTTTAGAACTTTTTATTTTTATTAGAGTCAATTAAGGCATGAGATTTAGTTAACTTAGGGAAAATATCTTTTATTTTCATTATAATTGTGATTTAGTTTCTCTTTTAAAGTTAATTTAGGGAAGTGAGTTTCCTCTATTAAAAATAGAAAGGTTTTGTTATTATTTTGAGAACTTCATATTCAATTATTCAATAAAATTCTTCCTTTTATAATTTCCTCTGGGATTATCTATCAAAATCCCTCTTGCAGAGTTGTTTAGATTAGAGCGTCATCTAATCTCGCATTACGCGTTATTAAAAATCTCATTAAGTCATTGGATTTAAATAAAATTTAATCACGCTTTGATTAGAACGTAAGCTAATCGCGTTGGTTTGGTCGAGTACTAGAACGATATCTAGTATTTTCTATCCTATCAATTCCGCTTCCGCTAAGCCCGCTCCATCAAATACTTAATTAAGAAATGAATTATGAATTAACTAATCACGCCATGAAATGCACAAGTTTGTTCGGTTGTTTTTCACTTTGTTTATTCCAAGTTGTGGACTACATGTACAATTGTATTGATTTATTATGTGGTAATTTTTTTTGTTTGTTATAGGTGCGGTTGAATTTTTTTTTTTATTCTGCCGCAAATTGAGACACATACTTGAAGTTTTACATTTAAAGATAATTAATCATTGGTCTATTAATCGATACCTTCTCCTTTCATTCTTAAGGTCGAAGGTTTGAATTCTCTTCATGTCATTGTGGGAATAGAATCTCTCCTAATTTGAAAGTAGATCTCTTCATTTTTGAAATAGATTTCAGATTAGACTTTAGATAGACTGCGTCAAGACAAGCCTCCACAAGCTTCTAATCGTAATATTAATATAATTGTATTATAATATTAAAAATGCACTTAAAGAAGCATCAGGAGGTGGACCTATGTTGAGGCATGGAGCAAAATTGAAAAAAAAAGGGGGGTGGGGGGGAGATAAAGGTCCTCAATTAAATTTAATCAATTAATTTCTTAGTGGATATTTCTACCCGCTGCTGTTGTAAATTCATCTTAATTTTAGAAAATAATGATAATAAGTTTATACTATTTTTAAAATATACAAATCAACAAAAACTTTTGACAATTATATATATAATTTTTTACTTTGGTGTCTTTAACCATTATTATTTTAAGATAAGTTTTATATTTTTATTTGATTATTTTATTCTAATAATATAAAATGGCCAAATTGTACCAAGAAACATGAGCTTCTATATCTAATAGTTAAATATTTAATTTTATTTAATTAAATATTCAAACTCCTTTTTTTGTATTTTTAAAAAATTATATAGACTTATTGTCATTATTTTTTTTTTAATTATAAGGTGGGGTGGGTTCACAATAATTTTTTGAACATTTTCTATTTTCGCTCCTCCATTTACAAACTTTTTCTCACCTACTTAATTTGTAGGTTTTTTTTTTGGTCCCTTGGAACGAAAATTCTAGTTTTGTCCCTAATAAGCATCTATAAAACATTTCAATCGTGGACCCATGCACTTAAATTAGAGAAGGCTTAGTTAAAAAAATTTCAATTAAATTTGGAAAGACTTATTTTTTTTGTTCACTTAAACACATTCAAAGTCTCAAAAATTCAAGGTCTATTGTTTTCTTTCAAAATATAAAGAATAAAAAAATAAATTATTTATTTTAATTGCTAGGCTCATAGTATTCACATTTATGAAAGTAGTTTGCAAGATATAATCCCTTTTTTAAATTATCTGCATGAATATCTAAAAAAATAACATTCAAAGTCTCAAAATTTTAAATTTTATTTTTCCTTTAAAAGTTATAAAATAATAAAATAAATTATTTATTTTAAATGCTAAGCTCATTATATTCACATTTTTTTAAAGTAGTTTGCAAGGTATAATCCTTTTAAAAAAAATCTGCACAAGTATGTAAAACAAAAATTGTGACTATTGGAATATAAACGAAGTGTCCAAAATTGTTATATTAACACTCTTACAATTAATGAATTAAACTACAAGGATAATGTTTTGTAAAAGATGTGGCCAAATTATTTTTCTTTAAAAAATGATTCAAAATATATTTGAAAAGAAAAAGAAAATCCTAGGAGGGCTTGGGTCCGCCCCTGGCATTATTCCTATGAAATAATACAAAATAAATGCTTTTACATGCTATAAGATATCAAGAATTAATCAAGTTTCCCCATGACCCATCCCAAAACTTATCCACATGCCTAAGCTAGCAAATTAACACCACCTTTAATTAAATTAGTTTCTTATTTATATATTCTAATTCTATTAAAAGCTAGCCCCAATACTGTACGTCCTTTGTACTCCCGACCACTGTCCCATAAAGCACCTCTCCTTTTTTTTAATTATAATTACACATAAGATTACTGTATTATTATTACTGTATTACTTACAACTGTTATTAAATCAGACATTACATTGATATTTATCATATTACATACATGTCCAGACATATGATCCACACAAACGAGGAATGTCTCTATTGTATTTGCATTTCGTAAGGGAGAAAGATTTATAAATTAATTTCGCATAATTTTTTGCTCAATTGAGGGAGGTTGAGCCTATGGAAATTTAAACTATTACTCTCATAATCTTTTTTAACTTTGAGAGTAGTGGTTTACCACTTAGCTAAAGCGCAAGTAATACACTTCTCTTTTCCTAAAAGCAAGAAATTAAGCACATATTAATTAATCCTTTGAGTTTTGACACGCACATAATTCACTCATACCTTCATATGCCCAAAGTTTGGCTGCGTATCTCTCAATAGTCGCTCCACTCAATTATAGTTTTCTTTTGATCATTTTTTCCCCCAAAAAATATCTCTTTTTATGTAGAGATCAGATTCCAAATTCATATATTAAAGTTATATTATATAACGTTTTGTAGTTGTGGAAACATGCATGCTTGTCAAGTACCCCACTCTTAGTTTTTAGTGAAATTTTACTCTCCATCATGAGAAAAAAGGGCGTCAATAATCTTATTCATTCATGAAGTGGAGCAAACAATAAAATTATGCATCCGTAATATTAATTGCGTTATTTTATTGATATATAGTCATGAAATGACTTATTTATCTTTTTAACGTCAATATATACACTAAAGGTAAACAGAAAAATGGTTCGATGATTTCACAAATTTAAGCTGACTGACGATAATATTTTAAAGAGTCACATTTGTTTTTTAAATTTTTCCTAAAAGAAAAGTAGGTGGGTCGCTAATAATTTTTCTTTTATCATATTTAAGGCATTTGAATTATTTTTACTATTCAAGGTAAGTCTAGTAATCTTAATATGTTCTTATCTATGTCTGTTGAGCTGATTTTATTGTAATTTTATATAGTTAAGACCCTTCTAGACTTGAGATTGTAATGTTTAAAGCTTCTTATTTCATGATTTCTTATATTCAAGAAAAAAAAGAGAAAATCAGCTATGATCCCAAAACCGCTTGAGCCGCCCCTGGCTCGGTTAATTATTTTTTTATTCTATCAAACTGCAATTATTTATTAGAATTTTGTTACTAATTAAACCGCAACGTCAGCCTTTCCTCGATAATATCTGAAACGCATATATATAACTACTTCGGTTTGCATAATAAGAATTATTAGTCCCAGACATACTAATTCCACATTATGCGTACCCTATATAAGTAAAATATTGCCCAATAATGGATCCTTAAGAAATGAAAGCAATTGTGAAATGGGTCCTTAAGAAAATGCTAGAAAACATTAATGAATTTATATCATAATTCGATTGCCCATTTCTATAATTAGTTTATATATAAGTAAATCCAACGCTGAGTTTTTATAATGTCGTAACAAGTAGTTATTAGATAAGAAAAATATGTAATTAAATCTAATAATACACTGTTATAAATACGGATATGTCAGAACATGTGAAATTAATATAGCTGAACTTAATATGAGATTCAAATTTGCCTGGATTATAATAAATCGACAAAAGCGTATTGATCTAGCACCATATAATTAATATTGCACAAATATTCTTACTCATCATGCACGCGGTGTTAATGTTAGCATTTTCTTGGATAGCGATGGATTTAAGGCTTGATTTAACTTTGACTTGATCAGGTCTCAAGTGGAAATATTAAATATGATGATATAGCTTAGGTTTCATTAGCACTCAAGGTTACCTGAACATATAATACGATTGCAATTTATGTATGCAATTAAATAAACACAAGTGTCAATAAGTTGCCAATGAGTTTAAATATTAATAATTAATCATCTTCAGTGCATACCATCTTGCAGAAAGTGGTAGAAACCTTCTTGTTTATGTAGGGAATTTATACTTAAATAGAAAATAAATTATTTATGAATTGTTGATGTGAGATTCTGGTGTCTGCTCGTCCGCGATCAAGATCTCTCCTCAACTCTTGAACTCCAACTAATCGAGTGTACTTCGTGTTACTCTTATAAACGAACAGAGCTATGCCTCCTGTGACTTCAACTTGGTAGACTCCTATGCACACAAAAATTGGTCAGAGCACGCCGAGATTTTTTCTGCTGTAAACCCTCTGATGCTCAAGTCAGAAATTTGGGCTTACTTTTTGGAAAACTCTGCCATTGATCTCATGGCTCTCTAATGATCTCTTAGGCAATGGAATACCTATGAGATTTTCTCTCGTTTTCTCTCTAATGCTCTTTTTTTCTTAATTCTTATGTAAAAGTGTCTAACCTCTTTACCTTTGTTGATTATCTCTTTTATAGCCTTCCTATGAATCTGGCCCCCTCGGATCCACGTTTGCCACCTCTCCCAGCTCCCGGAAGTGGATGCTTGAATATCGTAGTTATGGCTGAGTGGATTTCGTGCCTGGATTTTCAGATAGTAATGCACATCTCGTTAACTGTTATGGACTGGGTCTGCTGACCCCGGTCTCCAGCAGGAAAGGTTCTCGGCTCCAAGTAGGAGGCCTGCTCATGCTACGGTCTAGAAGAAGATGTCCTTAAAATCGAGTAGAAAATTCTTGCTCTTGGCTACCCGCTATTAGACTTCACATGTCTACTCACTTATAAAAAGGTCGGCTCCTCGTTTAGGGTATGGCTGGTCGCTTCACAGTGTACCCTCAAACACCAGTCCCCTAGTTTCTGGTATTGGCAATGCAATGAATCAATACTAGAAACTCAATAATCCTAGCTTGCTCGGAGTAGGATACGACTTCTTTACTTCGAGTGGAGGAACTGCTCGCTTTATACGTCCACCCCCTTTTCTTGGCTGCCAACAACTGTTTTCTTTAAAGAGTCATGTCGCAATTAATCACGGGTGATGTGGCAGGGATCCGTCCATTCATTTGAATTTCAAACCGATGGTTATAAAATCATTAGAATTTGTGCCGTTAAATGCTAATAAACCAAAGGTTTATGTCTTATTCGGGAACCCTAAACCTCAAAAGGAAGTTTCATCTCTTAGCTTTCTTATCACTCTTCGATGACTGAGTGATCTTTCTCCCCCGGAGTTGAAGCTACCCTCTTTGCCTCTGTTCTGCCATGCCACATCTGCAGGTATTATTTCTATTTCCTTGGTCTTGAATAGTTGTATAAAATTTCTTTTCTTTTTCCCTTTTTTTCAGTGGCGTTTGGTGGTATTATTCTAGCCATAGTTTAGGGAATGTCAAAAGGCAAAGAAAAAGTAATTGAGTTGACAATGATGAGTTAGACTTTCTGCCTGGTCTATTCACGGATCCCGCTTTCGACCCCAGGATCCTTTTAGAGCCGATAAGATATAATTTTGGGACTAGTGCTAGGAGAATGTCTCTTGAAGTAACCACATCACCCAACAATAGCGATGATGAGAGATCTTCTGGTTCGGAGGATACTCTAAGTGAGGACCCAGGTGAAGACTCTGGTGAAGTATCCTCACCAGGAGTATCATGACTAGAAAAGAAAAGGAAACTAGGGGGTAGAGTTCTAGTAGAACATTATGCTATTGACCTTATGACCTGTATGACCACATTAGAGGACCTCGTTGAACTTCGAACTATTTATGACATTCCTGATGGTATACCCCTTAGAGTTCCAAGGAACAAAAACACTCTCAGTCGACCTCACAGGGGATACGTTACTCTTTTCTGGAAAGCTTTAAATTTGGAATGAGGCTCCCCTTACAACCTTATTTCGTCCAAATGCTTGGTGGGTTACACTTAAACTTCTGGTCAACTTATCCCTAACGTATGTAGGGTACTTTCTGGTTTGTTCATTTTGTGGGGCAAATGTGGTCAGAGTGAGCTTACAGTTGATGAGATCAAACACCTGTATAAGTTAAAGAGCAGCCCTAAAGACACCGAATGGTATTATTTCATGTTAAGTACCAAGACCAGGAAATGCATAACTGATCTTCTAACATGTTGTGGTGGGAATTGGAAGAAAAAATTCTTTTTTTATGGGAGTCCCTAGGGTCAAGTGGCACAGATTGATGGGGAGAACGTTCGCGTCCCCTCCCGTTTCATAGTTCCAGGTTGCCTGCTCGCTTTAGATGTCTTATACCCCCAGTTGTTCTAATGGTTAATCTATTTCTAACACGGTCTTTGTTCGAGCTGCAGGTTCCTGGCGCGTTCACTACAACCTCGAGCCTGAAGTACTCAAGCGGGTCGAGACTGCGTTGGCCAATTCATGCACGTGTAGAGACCTGCTGTCTACTCGCAACTTGATCGGGTCTCGCCTGGTACCCGTCACTTACGTTATGGAGGGCACTGTGATTGGGCCTTTGAACAGAAAATGTCCTCGTCTCAATACTGCTAAGCAAGATCACAACAAAGATGCTCCCATTGGAAAGTGGGTCAATATTGTAGAGCAGGTCTCCCCTTTGAAGACTCTACCACCTCCTCCTCCCAAGGCTAGTGAAGCTAGTAGAACTGCAAGTGGCACTGATCCCGCTGCTCCTCCTCCACCAGCAGGGTTAAAACATCATTTGCTTGACAACCAATCAGAGCATCTAACCCCCTATATCAACGAGTTTTCTAGGCTCGTGAGCAAAAAAGACCTGGGAGATTTTGACGGCAGCACTCTTGGCGAGCTGGTTGGGGCTATGCAGTTCAGTGTTTTTCACCTTGGCTGCATGGCTATTTACTACAAGGCGAAGGTCAGCCGTTACGACTAAAAAATGAAAGAAGATATTTAGTCAGCCAAAAGCAAAGCTGACGCTGTTGAAAAGAAAGCTGGAGATCTCAACTTCGAGAATTTAAAGTTGACAGAGCAAGCATCTCTCGTGCAGGCAAAGGCTATCACTCTTAAGGAGGAGCTGAATAAGTTAAGGAGGACTTGCAGATACAAAAGGCTATCTATGAAGCTCAGCCCGAATCCCTTAGTGCTTCTCACCAAACTCAGATCGAAAACTTAGAGAATGAAGCTCACAACCAGTACGACAAGAGGCTTCGGTATTCTTATCTGTGCATCACTGCCGTCCTCGGGAAACAACATCCTGATATGAAGATGGATGAGCCTGTTGCTGGTGTAGCTGAATACATGGACAATGAGGTAGCCAAAGAAAGTAGCGAAAGATTAGAGCTAGATGCAACCGAGGAGGCAACCTCCCTTCCTCGTGCAGCCCCTACTGATGTTGCCGAGGCAAGTACCCCCCGGGCGCAACTGGTGAGACCCCCCTGCTCCTCAAGTGGACCAACTAGTGGAAGTAGCTCTGTTTACTGATCCTCCGTCCTCTTGATTGTATTTTGCGCTTATTGTATGCCCAGTTATCAACTTTGCTAAAAATTTGAATGACATTCCTTAGTTTGCTTGTTTTGCCTCACTTTAAATATTCGATTGCATGTTCGTTATTACTTGATGATAAGCTTTCGAAATACTTAATCTTCTGTTCACCACTCCTTGAGGAATAGAATTACACAAAATCCAACTTTTAATATTTCCATTGAGCAGGCTTCCGGACTATAATGTCATCGCTTGCCTTAGGAATTTATTAAAATTGTTATTTTCTGTTCGCCCTCATATGGTTGAACAGATTCTGACAAGCTTGGCTACTTATCTCGCCATCGAGCATGCTTTGAGACTAAAGCATTTACGTGCCTTAGGAAATTTATTAAACTTATGGTGGTCTGCTCGCATTCTCATGGTCGAGCAGATTCTGGCAAGCTTATCTCTTTGTCTCGCCATTGAGCAGGCTTTGAAACTTTGAAGCCTTTGCATGCCTTAGGATTTTATTAAACTTATAGTGGTCTGCTCGCCTTCTCATGGTTGAGCAGATTCTGGCAAGCTTGGCTCTTTGTCTTGCAATCGAGCAAGCTTTGAGACTTTGAAGCCTTTGCATGCCTTGAATTATTTTTTTTTTTTACATCGATGACAACTAAATGAAATTCCTCTAAACTGAAATATAAGTGTGCAACCTAAGAGGGGGGTGAATTGGTATTTTAAAAACTATCTAGCAAATCTACACAACAAACAATCTAATGTCTTAATAAAATTGAAAGCAATAAGTTCAATAAAAGTACAATAACAAATGAGTAAAGGAGAAGAGAAACAAACACACAAATTTTTACGTGGTTCGGCAATCCCCGCCTACGTACACGCCTCCAAGCAATTCAAGATTGAGGATTTCACTATCCGAGCCTTTCCAAGACTTCAACCATTTACAATTGACTTCAAGGTGTCAATGAACCTTTACAACAAAGAGATTATCTCTCAATCTCGTCACTCAAGTGTCTCACACACTCAAACTCTTACAATTAAGATGAAGAAATGAAAGTTACAACAAAACTCACTTAAAGAGTGGATATTCAAAAATGAAGCACAAGAGATGATTCAATGTTTTGTGATTTGCAAATTGAAAGCTCAAGATATCTCGTGTGCTTTTTGTTTATGCTTGCTAGAGAGCTTGAAAATGAGTTGGATTTGAGCTTATATAGTTTGAGCTCAAAAACTAGTCATTATGCACATTTTGGTCATAACCGGCTTGCCATTTATGGAATCCGGTTAGCCGCTTTTAGGTTACCGTTAAGGTAAAAATTTAAATTTCAGAATATCCGGCATGCCACTTTTCATATCCGGTTAGCCGCTTTTGAAATCTGGATAGTTGCTTGCGAAATTCGAATAGTCTTTTATGCTCCAGAAGCTTACTGCCCAAAATTTGGATAGTCGTTTATACTCCAGAAGCTTACTGCCCAAAATTCGGATTGCCGTTTATCATATCTGGTCAGCCGCTTGCCACAGTAACTGTTACAGTGAAATATTTTCTAAATTTAAAGTTTAACCCTAAAACTTTATAAAATTGTGTTATGACCTAAAACATTATGAAAGCTTTAAAATAGGTCAAATTTCAGAATTTTTAAATAATGCTTTATCAATTTTAAAACTTTCTGAAATTATGATTTCACCCAAACTATGTGAAATTATAGAATGACCCAAAATATTTAAATAGTTTCAAATAGGTCCAAATCCGAAATTTAAAACAATATCAAATGTTTTAAAATACTTTCATTTTAGTCCAAAACATTTTAATTCCATAACATTATTTTCTTATTATAAAAGCACAATTCATAAATCTTTACTTAATCAATACATGTGGTTTTTTATCATCAAAATCAATATTTATACCCATATAGGCTAACACAAACTTCATTGATCACTAAACTTGATTTACATGAAATTGACTAAACATGAAAAAAAAAATAACAAGAATGAATAGAAATAACTCTTAAGCATTGTTAGGTCTTACTGGAAGTGTTTCTTGAGATGCACTGCATTTCACGGTCATTTCACCTCGTGGCCATTCGCGCAAATGAGCTTGTAGGCTTCGGGTCCAGCTACCTACTTGACTCTATATGGCCCTTCCCAGTTAAGACCAAGTACCCCTTGTGCTGAGTCTTTAGTGTTCTGATTCACCCTTTTAAGTACCCAATCGCCGACTCTAAACTGTTGTATACGCACTTTCTGGTTGTAATAACGAGCAACCCTCTGCTGATAGGCGGCTGATCTCTTCAATATTTGCTCCTTCTTCTCAGTTAGCAAATCTAGATTTAAGCATATTTTGTCATTGTTCTCATACTCATCGAAGTGTTCGGTTCGGTGCTTGGCTACCCTTATCCCCACGGGCACAACGGCTTCATGTCCGAAGGCCAAAGCGAACGCAGTTTCACCAGTCGCTATTTTATGGGTTGTCATGTATGCCCATAATACCCCTTGTAGCTCATCAACCCATGCTCCCTTCTTTACTCCTAACCTAGTCTTTAAAATCTTCCTGATAACCTTGTTGGCTGCTTCCACTTGTCCATTAGACTAAGGGTGAGCAAGCGAGCAGAATTTCAGCTCTATTCCAAAGTTCTGACAAAATTCTCTGAAGTTATGATTGTCGAACTGGCTACCATTGTCTAATATCAGGGCATAAGGGATCCTATATCGACAGACTAGGTTTTTCCACACAAATCAGTCGTTGTTTTCTCTGAGATCCTGCTGAGGGCTTCTATCTCGACCCATTTCGTGAAATAATCTACTACTACTGCTGCATGTGTAGCCGCCCCTCGTCCCTTTGGCAATTGCCCAATCAGATCGATCCCTCATTGAGCAAATGGCCATGGCGAGGCCAAAGAAGTGAGTTTTTCTGGTGGCTAGGTGGAGAAATTGGCAAAACTCTGGCAACTCATGCAACTCCTAGTTTTATCCTGTGCATCCTAGTTAATCGTCGGCCAGAAATACCCTTGCCTAAGAGCCTTGTAGGTAAGGAATCTCACACCAGAATGGTTTCTACAAACCCCTTCAAGCACTTCCCTCAGTACGTAATCTGCATCGTCTATATCCAAACATCGAAGGAACAACAAAGTGTACCCTCGCTAATATAACACCCCATCAATTATTGTGTACCTCAACGCTTGGGCTCTAATCCTCCGTGCTCGTAACTTATCTGCTGATAGCACCCCATCATTAATGTACTAAATTATTGGGTCCATCCATGAGCTCTTTTGTTCTATCCGCATCACCTCCAGATTCTGCTTGATGCTGGGGCGGGATTTCGCCTCCAAAAGGACCGATTTTTGCATTTTTGGGTCCACCACAGCTGCCATTCTGGCCAGGATGTCTGCTCGATAGTTCTTCTCTCTTGGAATTTGCACTACGTCCATTAACTCAAACTTCCCAATCATTTGTCTGACTTTCTTTAAGTATTGTTCCATCTTCCCATCTCTGGGCTGAAATCTTTCACTGACATAGTTGGTAATCAATTGGGAATCGGTCCGAATTTTTAACCTATCCACTTTCACTACCTTAGCCAATTCTAACCCCGCTATTAAAGTTTCATATTCTGCTTGGTTGTTTGTGGCCGTGAACTTCAATCTAACTGCATAAGAGATCTCCTCCATTTCTGGGCCTTACAAAACAATCCCTACTCCAGCACCCTGTTCCCCTGAGGATCCATCCACCAACACCCGCTAGACCCGATCCTCGTTGACTATAGCAGCACCCAGCTAGTCAAAGCCTACTTTGGGCTCTACGAATTCTACCACAAAGTCTGTCATTGCCTGGGCTTTTATTGTTGCTTGGGGTTTATAGCTTATATTGAACTCGCTCAACTCTATGGCCTATTTCACTAGCTGACCGAAAGCATCTGGTTTTTACAATGTCTGCTACAGTGGTTAGTTTGTTATTACTGAGACGGGGAATGCTTGAATGTATTGTCTTAGCTTTTTAGCAATTACAACAAGAGCAAATGTCTATTTCTCCAACGGTGGGTTCCTGGTCTCGGCATCGAGTAGGGCCTTGCTTGTGTAGTATATTGGATACTGAACCCCTTCTTCTTTTCTCACCAGAACCGAGCTCATAACATGATCCGATACTGCTAAATATAGGAACAACACGTCCCCCTCCCACGGTGTGGACAACAAGGGTGTTCGCTGTAGATATTGTTTCAATTTCTAGAAGGCTTTTTCACATTCGGGGGTCAATTCTATTTTCCTTCCCTTCCTTATCACTTGAAAAAAGCCTTGGCACTTATCTTCTCAGAATTCGCCTCAATCCCCCGATGGCTCACAATAAATCTAAGGAATTTTCCTGATTCGACTCCAAAGGCACACTTCTCTAGGTTGAGCTTCATTTTATACTTCCTCAAAAGTCCAAATGTCTCCTCGAGGTATTCTACATACACCTCCATCGTTCTTCCAATCAACGGCTTAAAGATTTTATTGATCAACCCCTAGTATGTGGCACCCGCATTTTTAAGACCAAATGGAATTACCCTGTAACAGAAAAAACCCTGGTTAGTGATAAACGTCGTGCTCTTCTCATCTTGCTTGAACATTGGGATGTTGTTGTATCCCGAGAATGCATCCATGAAGCTAAGCATACCATGTCATGATGTCGAGTCAACCAGCTGGTCGATATTTGGTAGAGAAAAGCTATCTTTCGGGTATGTTGTGCAAATTTTATTGAACTCGCAAGTGCACGAATCTGTTGTAGAATCAATTAATGGTAACGAGTGTCGATCTCACGAGGAGGTGTATTTTAATTATGTGTAGAATTAATTTTTCTAAGTGGTGGTTGGATTTGTGATGAAAGTGGAAACTATTATAATTAAAGCGCTTGGGTATCTAGATTTGCATCAACATGCACCATCAGCTAAATATTCTTTATTACTGCCAATTAAATTATGATAGGGGTTTCCACTCTTCATGAACCATACTCTAATCAATATAGTGTTAAGAGCTTATTGTGTCAAATAATAATAATCTTGTACTAGGGAGTCAGTGAAATCAGGGCGGTATTTAGATAAGATTATTACAATTTATCGATGAAAAGTCAAAACATCCACAAAAATTAGAGGGGAAGAGAAAGTAAATTTACCAAATAAACCCCATGGCATATGTTGAGACTTTACCTTCAATCCAATTTTGAAAAAAAATTAGCTACTCATAATTAAACTAGGGGTAAAATGAGAATTTATTAAAATACGTAAAAAAATACAAGATGGAGAAAGAATTATAGAAAATTGAACTAAAAAATGAATTTAGGGATGTCAAATTAGGGGGGAGAGCCACCTTTTTATAAATACATTGAGTAAATCATGACCATCAAATTAAAAATATTTTGGACACTCAGGATTGCACCACGTCATCAGTCAACAGTACGCGGTTTGAATTGTGACACAGTTTGACCATACGGTTTGAACAATGAGGCAACTTGAATAGTGACATGGTTTGGTTGAAAATAATCTCGTGTATATGCATGTACCGTACGCGTCACTAATCAACAGTGCATAAAAATTTTAGTCCAATAGGGTCGTGACACTTTATCAGTCAATACCACATCATCGGTCAATACCACATCATCGTTCCATATACATGAACAATGTCGTGAACAGTAACATGGACAGTACCGTACATGTGAATAGTGCTATTTTTCTTTTTATACTCCTTTTAAGGTTTTCGACTGTCTTGAGTTCAAAATTGATGTCCATTTTGCTGTCTGATCTCTCGTTCATTGTGAAATGACCATGATGCCCCTAAAATACATAAAATACTTAATTAAAATAAAAAAACACATAATTAAATCGCAAGAAGCTTAAATACATAAAAGTAAAGATGTTAGTAAGACTTGAAATGTAAAATGATGATTTTCTCCTTTATAAATATATACTTTTTAACACTCAACAGGGCACGCCTTGTTAAGGTCAGTGAAATCAACGTACATCCTCCATTTACCATTAGTCTTCTTTACTAATCCGACATTCGATATCCATTCGGAGTAGTTGACTTTCTGAATGAACCCTACTTTCAAGAGTTTCTCCACCTCACCATTTATGGCTTTATATCTCTTCTGGTTGAAGCACCTTCTTTTTTGCCAACCTGTGGCAGGCCACTTCATGGTCGATTCCTGGCATGTCATCATGCGTCCAAGTGAACAGATCTGCGTAAGCCCGCAGACAATGCACCAGCTCCTACTTCAGCTCTTTTTTAAGCCTCAACCCAATTCAGATTGTTTTTCCTGAGTCACCTTGTTCCAAGTTTACTATTTCCAACTCCTCAACCGACTCCTGTTTGCACATCCTTAACTTCCACTCGAGTATCAAGCGATGTCATCTGCATTGCCTCCCTTGCTGCTGTGGAGTAACAGCTTGAGGCAATTCTCTGGTCTCCTCGTACCACCCTTACTACTCCATTCACTTGGTATTTGAGGGCTAAGTAGTGATTAGAGAGTACTGCCTTACTCACTCTTAGAAAAGGGCGGCCTAGAATTATCTAGTAAGAGCTCTTTTCATCGACAACCACAAAATCCAGGATCATGGTCTTTTCTGACGGAGAGCTACCTATCGTGATGGGCAGCTCGACTACACCCAGTGGAATTAGTTTTCCTCCACCAAACCCCTTCAAGGAGGTATTAGTGTGCTCTAACCTCAAATCTGCTATTCCCATTTCCTCTAAAGTTGACTTGAACAAAACATCAACTGAACTTCATGTATCTTCCAGGATCTGGTTAAACCTCTTGCTGGCAGCAGTGGCTTTAATGACCAGTGCATCCTCATGTGGATATAAAACTCCCTCTTCATCCTCATCCGTTTACATGATGGCACCTGCTTGATTCTTGCTCGTTTGGCCATTAGGGTGTTGAAGAACGCTTGTTTGCTAGTCATAGCATACCTAGCATAGTTCTTCCTCAATCTATTGGAGTCTCTCATCAACGTTGGGCCGCCAACGATTACCCTTACCATCGGCTGCTCGTGGCCCATATTTCTATTACTATGCTCTTTTTCGCATGACGAGCCCACCATCGAGATAGCTCCATCTACAAACTCATCTAGGTAGCGATTCCCCACTAAATTAAAGATTAGTCTCTGGACCTAAACGGCGATCCGACAATTTTGATAAACGGCTCGCCGAGATCAATCAGAATTGAAGATTAGTCTTTGGACCTAAACGGCGATCTGACAAGTTTAATAAACGGCTTGCCGAGACCAAACAGAACTAAAGGTTAGCCTCTGGACCTAAACGGTGATCCGACATCTAGATAACAACGATCCGATAATTTGAAAAATCAGCCCAACGGTCATATTGACTAGTCAAACGGTAATCCGACATCTAATTAACGGTGATCCGACAATGTGCAGAAAGTCAATAACGGCTAGTTTCCAGCTCTACTTATAAATAAACTCATTAAAATTCAAACAAGAGTTGATCACAATACGACTATTGAGTTTATACTTGAGAATACAATCTTCATTGAGCTTTAAATACATTCTTACTTCATCTATTCACATATTAGGTATCATTTTGTAATCTTAAATATTGTGAGAGGCAAAACAAATTTATAATATTTTATTTTTGAGTGATTGTAAGTGTTGGGATTCACTTGGGTTAAGAGATTGGGATAATCTCTTGTTGTAAAGGTTATTGACACCTTGGAAGTCAAGTGTAAGCATTTGAAACCTTGGAGGCTTGCTTAGTGGAATCCTCAAGCTCGGAAAACTTGGAGGCGTGGACGTAGGTGAGGTTGGCCGAACCACGTAAAAATCTCGATGTTTGAATCTCTCTTCCCTTATCCTTTTTATTGTGGTTAACTTATTCGTTATTGCTTTGAATTTGTTCCATATTTGCATTGAGTTTTTATTTATAAATTGAATAATTTTTAAAATTCCAATTCACCCCCCTCTTGAGTTGCAAAACTAGAATTTCAATTAGGGGTTGGTTAATGCAGTTAAAGACGGTGGAAAAAGACTTATGGAAGTAAAATATAATTGTAATGCAGTGTTTGGTATGAATAAATAAACTAAAAATAAGACAATTGAGTATACAAATTTATAATACGATAATAATATTTTTTCCCTAAGACGACCCGTAGGGTAAGATTATAGACTAAATTGTTGTGTTATGTTAATGATACGATATAAAAGTGTTGTTTTAGAAGTCGTAAAAGTTAGTTAATGTGAAATTTATTTTTAAAGGTAATTGTCTTGTAACCCCTTGAATATATTATTCCTTGTTGACAATTGTAAATGCAGTGATAGATAAATATTACGCAATTTGTTTGTTTTGAAAAAAAAAAGGTCCCTTATGCCAAGCTGGACTTTTTTCGTCTTCACAAGTTTTTTATGCAGAGCTGGAATTTTTCTGACGAAGTTTCCATTTGTTCCTATAATGGCGGCGAGAATCCGGCCGAGCCTCGACGATAGCTCATTGCTACGACACGTGACTATGTCCATTGAGTCTCTATTCGAAATCCAAATGTCGACGACAACGGCCGCCTCCACTAAAGGTTCTAAAATCACGCCGTGCGTTGATGACGTGGCGGTGGCGATTAACAACAATAACTTCAACTCGAAGGAGAGATTCAACAGCCGTGATTTTTTGTTGAAGCGGTCGTATTTGTTTGGAATCGAGCGGAGTCTTGCGTCAGACACGATGGTGATGAAGGCGATAATGGCGTCGCCGTGGAGGTACAAGATGGGGAGTTTCTAGAGCAAACAGTTGTCTCCATTTGGCTCATTGACGAAGTCTAGAGTCTTCTGGAGCAAAGGATTATATACTTATCCTTTTTGTTTTCCTTTACTGATACTGTAGCTTTAGTCGGTTACCCATTTTCCAAGTGTTAAACCTGAGCCGTTGATTACCTTTCTCAATTATCTAAATGGTCATTCGCAAAAGAACAAATGACTGGGGTATCAAACCCCTAACGCAATGTAGTTGGACCCTATTATGATACTTCTCGCTTTTACTTATAACAATTTAAGCTATAAGAAGTACTATAAAATATCATTTAATTACATTTTAGTAAAAAAATTTAAAACGAAAAATTAATAGTGGAGGGTATAAATCTTACTTCTTATAAACATAATAGAAAATCTAATTTCTTTTATTTATTTAGTATTTGGTCCATTTTTTTTACAAAAAGAAGAAAATAAAATTTTGTAAAAATAGTTAATGACATCAAATTAATAGTTAAAAACTCCCTTTCTCATATTCAATTCATACAATTTTAACGTCATGAATAATTCTAAAGAAAATTCTTTTGGTTTGTTTTGTTTGGGAAATTTTGAAGGGTGGACCCAAAGTCACTGAGTTTGGTCATGAAAAATGAGATTTTTATTAAGATGAAACTTAGCTTGGGTTCCCTTTTTATGATACTTTTCGCTTTTACTTATAATAATTTAAACTATAAGAAGTACTATAAAATATCATTTAATTATATTTTAGTAAAAAAATTTAAAACAAAAAATTAATAGTGGAGGGTATAACATTTACTTCTTATAAACATAATAGAAAAACTAATTTCTTTTTATTTATTTAGTATTTGGTCCATTTTTTACCAAAAAAAAGAAAATTTTGTAAAAATAGTTAATGACATCAAATTAATAGTTAAAAACTCCCTTTCTCATATTCAATTCATACAATTTTAACATCATGAATAATTCTAAAGGAAATTCTTTTGGTTTGTTTTGTTTGGGAAATTTTGATGGGTGGACCCAAAGTCACTGAGTTTGGTCATTAAAAAGGGAAATTTTTATTAAGATGAGACTTAGCTTGAATTCTCTTTTTTCTTCGAATATTAAGATACTTCTCGCTTTTACTTATAATAATTTAAACTACAAGAAGTACTATAAAATATCATTTAATTACATTTTAGAAAAAATTGTTAAAACAAAAAATTAATAGTGGAGGGTATAAATGTTACTTCTTATAAACATAATAGAAAGGCTAATTTCTTTTATTTATTGAGTATTTGGTCCATTGTTTTACAAAAAAAAAAAGAAAAAGAAAATTTTGTAAAATAGTTAATGACATCAGATTAATAGTTAAAAACTCCCTTTCTCATATTCAATTCATACAATTTTAACATCATGAATAATTCTAAAGGAAATTCTTTTGGTTTGTTTTGTTTGGGAGAATTTGATGGATATCTAATAATAATTCAGGTAGAGGTGGTAAAATAGGTTTTGATATAATTATATGATACACATACGATTTGACTTTTTGTATTGTGTTGACATATACTGAAATGATTAATAAAGAAATTAACACGACATGATATGACATGAAAAATAACCATGTCATATCTATGTTGAACTAGCTCAACATGATTACACATTTATGACACAAATATTAATTAATATGTGGTAATATTATTAAAAAAATTACTAATGTATATAATGAACACTAAATTAATTATGCATGGCACATCTATATTGTTTTATAAACTTATTTATGTCATGTTAATTTATTTATAACTTATTTTGAATAATAATATTGACATATTTGTTATTTTTTAAGCTATTCTTTTTTTATATAAAATATGTTAAATGGGTCGACATGATAAACACACAATTAATAACATGGGTATTCATGTTTTGATATTTCAAAACAATTAATAAATAGGTCATATCCTTATTGACTCCAAACAAATAAGATACAATATAATTACGAATTGATATCCCTAAATCCAAGTTTAGCAATAATATTGTTGGATTATTTATAGATCATTCTGACTCTTTTGTTAGTGGTCATGATAAACACTAATTATCATATGGAGATTCTCTTTTCTTTAAAATAATAAGATTATAATAAAAACATTATAAAAGTATTATTAATTACCTTGCAAATTATTTTATAAGTTGCTTTTACAATGCAACCTTCTCCTTACTTCTAAAAGTCTTGTGCTAAAATTAAGATTTATTATATATAAAAAATAAAACATTACCAAACACTTTTTTTATAAAAAAATTATGAAATAAGTATCTTGTTTTTGAAGTTTTAACAACAATTCTAACCTGAGCCTTACGAGATTTTCTTGAGTAACCTGGTGTTTAAACTAAGTACTTTTCAGGCTAGAAAGAGTCTTCCCTCAATCATTAAAGAGAAGAATTTGTCAGAATGAATAAAAATTATTTTCGTTGAACAGAAATGAAGAGAGGATTTCTCTAGCTTGAACAATTTAATATTTTACAGTTAGATCTCTTAATTAAGATCACTTCGAACCTACCTTTATATAAAAATATATACTCGCCAAATACAATAACATGAGCTTACAATATTATTCTTGAGCTGAAAAAATATATATAGTATACAATGCATGAAATTAGTGCCCTGAATTTTCCTGCATTTCTATTGAGTTTCCAGAATTCATCAAAATATTGTACCAAAATTCCATGACATTAGAACAATTCTCGTAGTTCATTTTTTCTATTGCAGCAAAATCTCGTCTCATATTTCCCTTCGATTCCTGGCAAGTTTTCTGAAGCAATATCTGTGCTCTCATTGCAGGACTTTGGTGGAAAATTTGGTGTATCTTGAGGATGATTTTGAATTCCTTGATGGGTGGAATTGCATACTGGCTTATGTACAGTCGCATTGATATTATGATCACTGTGGAGTAATGCTTGAACAATATCACACTGTTGTTTGGGGGAGATCAAGTTTTGTTTAAGTCTCTTCTTCAAGTGACTGTGCCAATAATTCTTTATCTCATTGTCTGTTCGTCCTGGTAATCTTGCTGCAATTGTCGACCATCTGAAAGATTTACAATGCAAAATAACTCTCCATCGTAAAGGATCCAGTGAATGCGTATATAAAATTAGACAATGTTGACATGTTCATTAACTCATATCCTCTCGTTGTCAGAAAATGGTAATATTTATGGATTAAATTCAATGCTAAGTTGATTTTGTACGTTGAGCACTGAATTAAGAATAAGGATTTATTTTTCATTTCTATTACCTAAACATGAATTGATTTAATACTCAGTCAAAAATTAGCTCAGTGTTGAATTATTATCCAATATTTACATCAGAAATATGTACGTATACATGCACAGATTTATTGGCTGGTTGTATGTATGGTAAAGATATAAGAGCTTCTCAGCTAGAGTGGATGTATGCACGCACGCATGTATAAGATGCTACTATGAAGAGAGAGGCTGAATCCTCAATTAACACAATTGAATGATTTAAAAAAGAAAAGAAAAAGGCAGAATTAGATCTAAGTACCTATTGCCAAGAACTCGATGCAGCTTGAGGATAGTTTCTTCTTCATCCTTGCTAAAGTTTCCCCGTTTAATATCTGGCCGCAAGTAATTTATCCATCGTAGTCTACAGCTCTTTCCACATCTCATTAAACCTGCACACAAATTATTAATCACAAAAGATAAAACGATGCATGAGCTTTAAATATTTTATCACCATACACAAATTAAATCTCCATGTACATACAATATATATTTTATGACAAATTATTAGAAATATATATCATACATGCCCTAGACCTATATATCATATATGATGCACAACATGACAAATTATTAGAAATATGAACAACAACTTGTGAACTAACAATTACCGGCTTGTTTGGGAAGAGCACGCCAATTGCCGTGGCCATATATTTGAATGAAAGAAATTAATATTTGATCCTCTTCAGGAGTCCATGGTCCTTTCTTCAACCCCATCTTCTCACAACAAGGAGTCCTCACCATATTGAAATTATATAATAATTACTTTACCTTTACACAATTTAATTCTTGTTAGCTGCCAGCGAGCTCTTTCATAGTCATCAATGGCGGCCGACTTTTTATATACTGTCCAGGAACAGCAAGACTTGAAAAACAAAAACAAAGTTAGCCTGTTATGGAGATGATCAGACGTTGATTACAAAGAGATGGACCATTGAAGAACTCTTCCACCGTCACAACTGTGCTTGATACTTAAAGCTAAAGACGTGTGACTTTGTCAGGTCTCATTGTCCACAAGCTACTTTTGAGAGTAGCAAAAAGTTAAGTACGCTTTAATTTTGGTATCTGATAGTAAAAAATGAGGTGCCTTTGTGGGGCGATCTAATCCTATTGGGATCTTGAGCTAGTTGCCTTTGTTATTATCTTCGTGTTAAGCGTGCTTTTTTTTTCTCCAAAAAAATAATTATAAAGAAAAGGATTCTCAATTTATTCTTCCGATTTTAGCTTACTCGTGTGTGTGTGTGTTTGTATTGTAAAGAAGGAAATAGGACATTGAAACTTCAATCAATGACCTAGATCTTATAAAAACAATTTCTAAGGGAGAAGTGTGATTTAAAGAAAACTAAAAAATTAAAGGCATTTTTATGGTGCAATTAAACATTGTAAATAAGGTATTTACAAATAGCTTTAGCATCATTAAAATTCAAATCTTACATGAAAAAAATTAATCAATTCGAGAGTTATAATTTCAAATTAAATATTGACAATAATGTTATCGTTACACTTCTAAAATATTAGATATATATAATTTATCAAAATACATATGATTTATCAAGTAAACACATATATAATTTATAAATAACCCAAAAAAAGAACTTTCTCCATGTCCATTTCATCAATTTGGAAACATCCAATAAACTCCTAAAACAATTAGTATTAGTAGAAAATTAGGGTTTCTTGGTAGCAAATGATGTTGATCATAAGAAAATAAAATATGCATTATTATAAGTTTCCCAATGATTAATCATTTCGGTCGGCTAGATTTTTGCTTTGGCGATCAAGCCATCATGACAAAATCTTGACTGCGAGAAGCCAAGGATCCTGAACTTCTCTTTTTGCAAATAAAAAAACCCAAAGAAAAGTACCAAAAAATAGGAAAAAAAAACAACAATGGATTTAAAATTCGAAAAATTTTCCTTTGGTTCTGCCACTTTGGTTTACAAAAGCATATGGAAATCATAATATATTTTGACAAATCCATTGACTCTTGAACTATATGTACTTCAGATCCTTAATCTCCTACCTTTTAACTTGCATCATTTGGACTATCAAGAAGGAGACAATTTATAGCAATTGGTATATGTGTATCTATAGCTTTGAAGTGCTTGTAAGGGACTATGTACTATACATATTGTTAGTGAATTAGATGAAGCTGGAGCAGAGCATGATGTTACTGTATAGCTGGAGCAGAGCATGCTGTTGCTGTGTAGCTGGTTGTAGCAGATCAACTCACTGAGCTGACTTGTCAAAGTTAGTTAACTGGTTGATCTGATGTATAAAATCAGTTATGCAGCAAATAGTTATGTGATATAACAAACCCGTGTGTGTGTGTTGAGCAGATTGTAGCTTAGTATAAATATCAATATGCATTCATTAAGTTGGTTAACTTTTGAAGTATTAAAAAGTTCTATAGAATTCTCTTTCATTTTCTTTTATTTTCTTGCTTACCAAACAGCATAGAACTAAGTTTCTTTCATGATATCAGAGCCATAAATGGCGAATACAGTTCAAAACAACAACTCTTTTAGTTTTGTTACGCCTATAAAGCTAGATCAAAACAACTATACTTTGTGGCGCACACAAATTTTAGCTTCGATCAAAGGAAATGGTTTGGAAGGTTTCATCAATGGTGATCGAGAATGTCCTGAGCAGTTTCTTTCTTCTGGAAACAACAATGGAGCTAAAATTTTAACTGAATCTGGATCCAGATCTATTAATCCAGAGTTCGCAGCTTAGATGAAGGCTGATCAACTTCTGCTGAGTTGGATGATGTCATCGATACAGCAAAATCTTCTTGCTACTGTGATTGACTCAACAACTTCAAAACAACTTTGGGAGACTCTTGCTAGTATGTTTATCTCTCAATCACAAGCTAAAATTCAAACACTTAGAATGCAGATTCAAACTATTAAGAAAGGTGCAATGCATATGTCTGATTACTTTGTAAAAGTAAAATGTATAGCTGATACCTTAGCTTTATCTGGTAAACCTGTTGAGTTAAATGATCTTGTGATGCATGTATTAACTGGTCTTGATTCATCAGATTATGAGTCTTTGGTTACTATTATGTTAGCTCGAGGTGAAAAGATAACATTAGATTAACTATATTCTTTGCTGTTGAATCATGAAAATAGAGTTGATGCAAAAGAAAGAAAAAATTGCTAGTGATGTGATGCATAACATGATAGCAAATGTTGCTCAAAAGAACTCATATGTTGGAAAGAATAATGGCAATTTTCAGATTCATTATGGAAATAACTCTGGAGGTAGAAATAATTCTGGATATGGAGGTTTTAATGGATATGGATATGATCAGTTTAATAATGGTAGCAATCTCTCTGAAATTGTTTGTCAAATTTGCTTCATACCTGGTCATGGAGCCAATAGATGCATAAATATGTACAACTCATCTTTTGTTCCACAAAGGAACCATGGTAGAGGTTATATGAATGGTGGCAGAGGTTTTAGTCAAGGGCAATATAGTAGAGGAAGAGCCTTTAATGGTAATAATGGAAGAGGTTTTGGAGGTTTTGGTTCAAATGCTGGTTTTGGACAAAATGTTGGTTTTGGTCATGCCCCCAGGGGTTTTGGTTATCAAGGAAATATAGTTTATCCAGACCCTTCTACTTATTACTTATTAATTAACCCCTGGATCATCTAATTTTGTTTCTTGTCAAGGACATAATAATCTTGGACAGTCAAGTGCTTCATCTTCCTCAGCTATGTCTTCTTCGCTTCCACCAGAACACATTAAAGATCCTTCCTGGTATATTGATAGTGGAGCAACAAATCACATTACAAATGATCTAGGTAAGCTTCTGGACTCACAAACTTATACTGGTACTGAAAGGTTATTTGTTGGAGATGGAAATGCATTAGCTATTTCACATGTAGGATCAGTTGTGCTAAACACTTCAACTTCTCAATCTTTATTCCTTAACCATGTTCTTCATGTCCCTTTTATTACTAAGAATTTGCTTAGCATCTCAAAATTATTGGCTGACAATCCAGTTACTGTTGAATTTCTTGGTGATTTGTGTTTTATAAAGGCCAATAACACATGAAAAATTTTCTTTAAAGGTGTTGCTAAAGGTGGCTTGTATAGAGTCTCTTCACATGTTGTTCCTCACTCAGTCTTTCTCAGTTCAGTAGGTCAAAACAAAATTCAGTCTCTCTTTACTTGTTCCCCTATCTTTAATTTTGATCAGCTCTCTACTGTTAGTTCTTGTGAGTTGAATAAAAAGTCATGTTTGTCAGTTTTTGCAAAGGGTTCTATTGATGTAAATCTTCTTCATAGAAGATTAGGACACCCAGCATCTTATACTCTCAAAATCATACTTAAAGCTTGTAACAACTCTACTGCTTTTAATAAAGTTGATAGTTTGAAATTTTGTTCAACATGTCAATATGGGGAAAATCACATGCTGCATTTTGATTCAGTAGAAACAAAAACTTCAGCACCCTTACAACTAATATATGCAGACATTTGAGGCCCTTCTCATGTTTGTTCTACCCAAGGATATAGCTACTACCTGTCCATCCTAGATGATTACAGTAGGTTTACCTGGATATTTCCCTTGTCAGCAAAATCTGATGCTCTTGAAGTTTTTACCAATTTAAAAATATTCATTGAAAAGCATCTTCAACTTCCAATCAAAACTGTCCGAACTAACTGGGGAGGGAAGTTTAGAACATTTTCCTCATTACTCACTAATTCTGGTATTCATTTTCGACATCCTTACCCTCATATCCATCATCAAAATGGAAAAACTGAGAGAAAACATATACACATAGTTGATGTAGGTCTGACTTTATTAGCTCAAGCACATTTACCACTCAAATTTTGGTGGAATGCATTCCACATAGCTGTCTATTTGATAAACAGACTTCCAACTCCAGTTCTAAACAACATTTCTCCTTTTCAAAAGTTGTTTCATTCTCAACCAGATTATTCAATACTTAAAACTTTCGGCGGTGCTTGCTATCCAACACTCAGACCATACAATAGACATAAGTTTGATTTCAAAACTGCTAGATGTATATTCATTGGCTACAGTTCACAACACAAGGGATATCAGTGTCTTCACTCTTCTAGGAGGGTTTATATTTCAAATCATGTAACCTTTGATGAAAGTTCTTTTCCTTATGAGTCTAGAGCAGATTTTTCTTCAATCTCTTCAAGCTGTCAGTCCACAGCACATTCTGAGTCTTCTCTTAGTTCTTCTACTCCTTCTGTTACTCAGTTACAAGCACCTTTAGCAGCATCATCAGAACATCATCTTAATGTTCCTCCAGTTGTTACTCCAGTTTATTTTTCTAATAACTTCAACTCTACTTCTTCTTCTCCTTCTCCACCATCACATAATCCACCTCCACATACATTATTACAACCTGCATCATCTGGTCATCCAATGATAACCAGGTCAAAAGCAAGCATTTTCAAGCCAAAGGTTTATTTGTCAGCCCTACTAGCCCAGAAATCAGAACCCACTTCTGTTTCCAAAGTACTTTCTGATCCTATGTGTTATAAAGCTATGCAAGAGGAGTATCTAGCTCTTAAAACTAATCACATCTAGGATTTAGTTTTACCTGCTACTACAGTGAAGATAGTTGGCAACAAATGGGTGTTTCAAGTAAAGTATAACCCAGATGGTTCAATTTCAAGGTATAAAGTCAGGCTTGTTGCTAAGGGGTTTCATCAGACACATATGATTGACTACACAGAGACTTTCAGTCCAGTGGTTAAATTTTCAATTGTTCGAGTCATTCTTAGCTTAGCAGTATTGAATCACTGGGTTGTGAGGCAAGTGGATGTTAATAATACTTTTCTAAATGGCATTTTAATTGAAGATGTTTACATTGCTCAGCCTCAAGGTTTTGTTGATCCTACTAAACCTACTCATATTTGCAAGCTGAATAAGGTTTTGTATGGCTTAAAACAGGCTCTTAGAGCATGGTTTAATAGATTTAAGGATGTAATGATCTCCAAGTGGCATTTTCAACATTCAAGGTCTAATAACTCTCTCTTCTATACCTGGAACAGTGGTCATCTAACTATTGTTTTAGTCTATGTTGATGATATTATCATCACTGGTTCCAGTCCATCCATGATTCAACAAGTTATTCAGAATATAAATCAAGCTTTTGCTTTAAAAGACCTGGGGGAACTTCATTATTTCTGGGGATTGAAGTCAGCAAATCTTCACAAGGGGTTTCCTTGACACAAGCAAAGTATATTGATGATATTCTGGATAAACATGGCATGACAGACTGCAGTCATGTGCCAACTCCAATGTCTACTGGTTATTATCTTACCAAAGACTCAGGGGAGCCAATTGAAAATGTTTCTCAATATAGAAGTGTTATAGGAGCTCTTCAATATATTACTCTTACCAGACCTGACATTGCTTTCTCTGTAAACAAGTTAAGTCGGTTTCTTTCCAGTCCTAGGACTCAACATTAGGAAGCATGTAAAAGGTTATTGAGGTACTTAAAAGGCACTATACATCTGGGGCTGCAATTCTATAATCAAGGAGCTCTGCAACTATATTGTTTTTCAGATTCTGATTGGGCTTGTGATCATGATGATAGGAAGTCAGTAGCTGGCTTTGCTGTTTATCTAGGTCCTAATCTTGTCTCTTGGTCGTCCAAGAAATAAGTTGTTGTTTCCAGATCCAGCACAAAAGCTGAGTATAGATCTCTTGCTCATGCTGCTTCAGAGGTTACCTAGATCAAATCTTTACTTGGTGAATTGAGTATCGAATTAAGCTCTACTCCTATGATGTGGTGTGATAATCAAGGAGCAATTGTTTTAGCTTATAATCTAGTTTATCATGCTAAAACTAAGCATGTTGAAATGGATATTCATTTTATCCGAGATAAAGTCACTGCCAAAGAGGTTGCAGTGTGTTATGTGCCTAGTCAAGATCAAACAGCAGATGTGTTGACTACGGCTCTTACTTTCAAACAGTTTAGTTGCTTCATAAGCAAGCTGAATGTTCATCCTAAACATTTCAGCTTGAGGGGGATGTTAGTGAATTGGATGAAGCTGGAGCAGAGCTTGATGTTGCTGTATAGCTGGAGCAGAGCATGCTGTTGCTGTGTAGCTGGCTGTAGCAGATAAACTCACTGAGCTGACTTGTCAAAGTTAGTTAGCTGGTTGAGCTGATGTGTAAAATCAGTTATGCAGCAAATAGTTATGTGATGTAACAAACTCGTGTGTGCGTGTTGAGCAGATTGTAGCTTAGTATAAATATCAATCTGTATTCATTAAGTTGGTTAACTTTTGAAGTAATAAAAGGTTCTACAGAATTCTCTTTCATTTTCTTTTATTTTCTTACTTACCAAACAACGTAGAACTAAGTTTCTTTCATATATATAGCCATAGCAAGCCCATATTAACATTATGCAAAACTATTTTTCTTTTTGGCAATATTAGAGCCAACGGCAAATATTGTTTTAAATTGGTATCAGAGCCAATTGCGAGTACCATATCAAGGCATGTCGGTTGATAAGATACTAGCACAATTGACTCAGATACCAAGTTAAGTTTTGCTGAAAAAGAAAAAATTAAGTTTTGCAAAAAGCTAATACCACTTACCAAACAATACAAGAGAGATCATTCATTTATATGAATTTACAAGAAGATGCAGAGTCCTTTGCAAACTGTACGAAGCTATGGATACACATCTGATAAGAGCAAATCTTAACAAACTACAAGATAACGTAAATCTTGGCTTGTGTATTATCTCCAAACAATCGGAATTTTGAAGGAGGGGGGGGGGGGGGGTGTGGGGGGGGGGAAAGATAAATGGAGGGAGTTGAAATAGTATGTTAGTGATCACGGCTATTTCGCACTGGCTCAAAGGAAAATTTATAGGAGAAAATCAATGACATGGAAAGAAAATAATCTTTAATGAGAGATACATATTCTAAATATGGATTAATTTCATAATGACTGTGATCTCTTGCATATAGGCATAAATGAGAATAATTCTTGCATATATGCATGCTATAATGATCTTGATTTCGACCATATTTGTCTTGATTGGAATGAACTTTTGTTAGATCAGCTCACATGCGAACGAGGCGTCAAAGAGATAATATCACATTGGTTCATAATAATTTTTTATGTTAAATATATGAATTTAAAACAACTCTCACTCATAATCTAATTTTTTACTATGAGTTAGATCAATGGACTTCCTATAGAATTGAAATTTATCATAGCTTTTGAGATCGTAGATAAGTTGGGACTGATCAAAACACTTTCCCAGCTTGAGCGAATGACAGGATTTAATTGAAGGTCATATGGATCAATATTGACCTAAAGATTATGGTTAGCATAAGATGAAGATCCTGCTCAATAAACAAATTGTATATATAGTTGAAATCAAGATCGTCATGAACACACACAACTATGGCAAGAATCATGCCTGACCATCATGGAATGCAAAAATGGTAAGAACAATGATCATTATGGAATTGAGAAAAAAAAAACGTATCATGAATATTGTATTTAAATATTTTTCGTTCAAATCATTTAATATTTTTGTATAAATTTGGCATTTGAGGCCCACTGAAAAATAAGAAGAATGGACGTTTCTTTTTCTTTTTCTTTTTTTTCTTTTTTTTTTTTGATTTGGCAGCCCACGAGATAATTTGCTTATTTTGCGAGAGTTTCCTTTGTCGAATGATATGTGAAATTCCTGGAATGATATGTGAAATTATATCATAAATTTTGAAACAAATTTGGAATACATAATTTAGGCACGGGAATTTTAATTAATTAATTAAGACTTGTAATCTTGAACAAATGATGCAATGTGCGAACTGATTGGAATTGGATCCTTAATCAAAAGAAACTAAACAGTCCACAAACAGCTTTGTGATTCCATTCATGAGCATGCTTCAATATATGTGAATATAAAATTTTGTATAATGATCCTTTCGATAATAGAAATCAGTATCTAATTGTTTAATGATTCAATTGGTCAATTCTATAGTTTTATTTAAACAAGTCGGTGCAGTAGCATGACTCCATTCCAATTAATGCTGCCTTTTGGCATGTTCTGCTTCTGTGAGCACATAGACATCATTGTTTGGAAACCCAAAATATAATAATAATAATAATTTTCAACCTTTACATGAACATTTAACTTGGCATGTTTTTGGACAGCGATGGATGGATTCAAGTCCTTATTAAACTTTGAAATAATAATAAGAAAAAAAATCAGCATTCATACGACTTCATCAGCTCTATTATTGAACTGTAGATATGACATCTAAAATGAAAATATCAACAAAATTGAGAGTGAAAACTCAAAAATTTAAATTTTTAAAAGTCTACGTAAAAATTTGGATTAACGGTCAAATATGGCGAAACTTTAAGTCTGATTTGGCGGCTACGTAGATTGAGATGTGAATAATAATTTTCATCTAGCAATGACTTGGATCATCTGCATTATTCTTTAAAAAAATGAAAATTATTCATAAATTTATGGACGAAAACTATTCAACGTTCAAATTAGTAACAAATTCTTTTAGTAAGTGAGCTTTGGAATTGCTAAAGCCGAGGAGAAAGAGCGAATAACGATTCCTTCGTCTTGTGGTTCGAATATTTTATTCTACACAACATACCAATACACTATTTTGTTAATAAAATAAATAATTTATTGGACTTAAATTTCTCCACTAAATTGGGCTTAGGATAAATGGTCCATGATGCATTATGGGTACATGTCATGACGGCGTTTGGGCTTAACATATGACAAGAAGAGTTGAATTATTGGCAAACGATGAATCGAAGTTGGGGTTATAATCACAATAAAATTCCCAAACGATGAATTGAAGATATGTAAGTTTGCAGTGCAGCCCTCTTAATATACTTGTTATTGAATCCTCACATTGATTTCACAATGTTTTGAACCATTGAAATTGTTGTACGACTTGTTTTTAAATAAAAAAATATTTTCATCTATAAATTTTTTAAATCTTTTAATTTTAGTGGCTTTCTCACTCTTAAAATGTTTTTACAATTTTGATATTTCTATTATTCTCTTCAAACTTCCTCATTCTCCAAAACTCAAAAATACTAGCTTCCCAAAAAAAAATAATGATTAATGTTTTAAATTTGTGTAGACCAATTGCATAGGTGAAACTACAAGAACAAGGGAGAAAAGAGAGAGAAAGAGAGAAGCAAACTATTACGGATGGCAATGGGGCAGATATGAGTTGAATCTACTCTACTCCATATCCATATCTGCTCCAGATTCGTCATGAATCCATATTTTTTGCTCCATATCCAGATCTAAAAAAGAAATAAATAAATAAATATATATATATATATATATATATATATCTGCTCCAAATCTGAAAAAAAAATTAAAATCCAAATCTACTATAAATCTGTCATGAATCCTAAAACTTAGCAATAAAAAAGTAATAATTTTTTAGAATAAAAATTGAAGGCTAAAATGTATTGATAACAAATAAATTATATAATTTTTCTCAAAAATATAATAAATATTGTAGCTTATACTTTTACACCAAAACAATAAATAAGAAAGATAATAAAATATCATTCAAAAGTAATTGTAGGAGTAAGATTAATCTATTATTCTATTGCTCCCTTCGTCATTCTAATATTAAGATAGATCCATATCTGCTCCAGATCCGTCTTAAATCCGCACATCGATATCAAAATCTTATCTAAATTCATTTTAAACCGACCCAAATCCAATCCGATTGGATTTGGATCACGTGATCCAATCCATTGCCATCCCTAAGCAAACATGTGCAAGTAAACTAAATTAAAGAGAGAGAAAATATAAATGGAGTTAATTTTATTTGTATGTGTCCTTAAATGTGATTATAATAGAATGTCGGTTTAAATTCATTTTAGACCGACCCAAATCCGATCCGATTGGATTTGGATCACGTGATCCAATCAATTGTCATCCCTAAGCAAACATGTGCAAGTAAACTAAATTAAAGAGAGAGAAAATATAAATGAAATTAATTTTATTTGTATGTGTCCTTAAATGTGATTATAATAGAATAAAGGTTTTATGAGATTGATGAAGGGGAAATAAGAAATAACTTGACTTAACATATGACAAGAAACAAGTCACTTTATGCATATGATCATAAAATGATGTTGTACTATTATAATAATAGTGTTACTGTAAGTATTTTTTTTAACACCAATATGTATTTTATAATCAGAAGTTTACAAATATTTATAATTGGAAATTTATTGAGATTACGTCGCTATTATTGGATAATAAAAATAAAATTATTAAAATTTAAAATACAAATAGTATTTTAATGCAATGTAGCCTAAACTCTACTCCTCATGGGATTATTTTATGCTCTTTTTATTGCATTAGTCATCTTTTTAATGCAGTGAACTACAACTACAAATTACAGTAAATATATGAGTTACCATAAGAATAATATTTTAATACAATATAATACAGTATAATGCAGGTTGCCAAATACACCCACAGAATATTTGTGGTCTTGGCAAGGCACGTTTGGTAACATTCAATTGCCATAGAACTAATTATAAATTAATTAGTTGCAATATGTTTAATTAATCGACTTCGAGCACATACAAGAAACAAAAACAAAAAGCTTTGAAAATTGTCCTCACCTCCCTGTCTCAAAGTGATTACTAGAAAAGCTTTCCAGTGCCTAATCAAGCTAATTATTATTAAAACCTTCTAATTTCTTATTCATCGTATCTTGACGCAAATTTATAGCCATCAATCATTTAATCTCACCAAATTCAAAGGTAAAGAAAATAAATGGGTTGACAACATTTAATGATATTTATTGATCATTTTGGCTCACTATCATTTAATTTGATAAGATTAATAGTCATAAATTTATGTTAAAACTTTTAAGTTAAAATAACACCTATCCTTTAATTAACTACAGACTATTTTGGATGTCAAAAGAATAATTAGCTAGTAAGAGTTTCTAAAATAATTTTTGTACCAACAATGATTTCATTTTTTATCAAATAGTGAATTTTTGCGTTAAGCTTGTTGGAATTTATCAGAGAATTTATTTTTAAAAGCCATTTTACCTTTACCGTAGTGTAAATGTGCAATTTTACATTTTTAAATTTAAAAATCTTAAAATCGAATAAATTTCTATTAAATGACGGTCATAAACTTGTTTTGAAAATCTTTTTTTTAAAACTATTTTATATTGTATTTTTACACTTTTCCATACCATTAGGGGTAAAATATTCTTTTACTATAAATTTCTTAACATATTCTAAGAAAATGCAATGGAAAAGTGAAACAATTAATCGTGCAAATATAATTTCATAATCTTAGGTAATTATTTATACTTTCAATATCTAACATATGATTCGCAGATAATATCGATTAAAATAATTATAAATTAATTATCCTTAATTGAATCTTCATTCTTGTTTTACCTAAATTGTCTTTTATAGTCCCATACTGGCTCCACGATCTCTCAATAAATTAACCTAAAATTACTTGTAAGCTTAAACTGAATGACCACAAAATGCATTATGTGATACCAAATGGCATTACGCATGTGATGTACAAGTAAAATAATTTAATTAGAATATATATCTTTAATTAATTAAACGAAAGAAACAGTGCACATATATATGATTCTATCACACAGATAACAAAATAATCTATTAACTGAAAAAAAAAATTGTTAGAAAATTTTGATAGTAAAGTGATATATCAGAGAATATTAAGTAGTAAATGATAATATCTATATCATATATTCTATCATTTGTGATGAAATTTAAATTATAATTTATGATGTCTTACAGTTAAATAATTTTTAAAACCAGCAGTGAAAAAAAATGTTATTAATTATTTTGAATAAAAATATAATTTAAATAAATAAATCATTTGTCAAAGGCAAAAGCAGCCACAAAGTGAAATTGTATGTATAACACGTAAGATAAATGGAAATGTTTTTAAAAAGCACATAATTTTTTTACAAAAGAGAAAAGGATCAAAAAATTCCAAAAATTTTCCTCTGGTTCTTCCACTTTAGTTTATAAAAGCGTATGGAGATCATAATAAAATATAGGAAAATTATCATTCGTATACCCTATCTTTGTTTTATTATCAAAAATACTACAACACTTTGAGGGTGTATCAATCGTCCACCCTTAGTTGACAAAATGTATCAGCCGACCATCAAATCGTTAGTTGCCGTTTGAAAGTTAACGGAATTACAGTGAATTGACGATTTTACCTTTGAAAATTATCACTTGTATACCCTTAAATTCCATTTTTATTACTTGTATACCCTTAAATTATCACTTGTATCATATAAAAAGACTAAATTACCCTTCTGACGTCATTATACTTAAACGATAACTAACAGTTTGGTGGTCAGCTGATACATTTTGTCAACTTAGGATGGACGATTAATATACTCTCAAAGTATTGTAGTATTTTTGATAATAGAGTAAATTAAGAGTATACGAATGATAATTTCCCTAAAATATATTCACTGGCATTATCTTGATGATCGAGGAGAAAAATCGACAGCAATTGGTTACGTGTATCCGTAGGCCTTGAAGTGGTTATGCAAAGCTTTGATTGATGGTACAACTGACTCAAATACCAAGTTAATCTTTCACAAGAGAGAGCTTCTGTACATAGATTCTTATCCAACTACACTTTATAGCAATTATACATGAACCACTCATGTTTTAACTCTCTCTCACATGTGGGACAAATACAATTTTTTTTTTTAACTCTATAGACGTATTTTGAGTGATAATTTTTAATTCACTGAAGCATTTTTTAAGTAAATAAATATACCGTTTCAAAGTAATGACAAAAGAGTATCTAACTCACTTACAACATTTCACTTATACAAAATAGATTACACTTGAAAATTATGCCACAAAATAGCAACCGACCGTACTATTTTTCCAACATAAATTGGGCATTTGGGGCCCCTCAATAATTAATTAGAATGAAAGTTTCATTTGTTTCTGCAAATTTTTGTTTCGGCACAGGAGATAACTTGCTTATCTAAACCATAGTATAGAATTTTAAAACAATTTTGGCTGACATCATTGAGTTATTGATTCTTTAGGCTCGGGAAGTCTAATTAATTGATTAATACTTGTAATCTTGAACAGGGGATGCAAGATAAGAACTGATTGGCATTATGCGTCCACCGCATGCCTGTACCTGTACAAGTAAAATATTGCAAGAATGGATCCTTAATAAAACGAAAACTAAACAATCCACAGAATTTCGTAATATGGGTCCTTACGAAAATGGAAGAAATTAGTAATTAATTGCTTAATGATTCAATTGGTAAATCCTATAGTTTAATTAAAAAATTAAGTAGGTGCGATTCCATTTCAATGAATGCTGCTGTTTGGCATGTTTTGCTTCTGTAAGCATAGACATCATTCTCTCGAAACCAATTGAAAAACAAAATAATAATAATAATAATAAATTTAAAATTTACAAAATTTCCAACTTAATTAACTTTTATATGTTTTTTGAAGTAGGATGTTCTGAACAGCGATGAATTTGTTAGATATGACATTTAGAATTAAAAAAATAAAGCCGGAGAATTTAAATTTAAAACTGTTGATACAAAAATTTGAATCAGTGGTTAAATGTGATAAAACATTGAGTCTTAATTAGTAGCCACGTAGGTGAAGATATGAATAGTATTTTTTTATTAGATTGTCTAAATTATTTTTAAAAGAAAAGATAAATAATTTAGGTTGTCGGTGCATTTATCTGCGATAACTTTTCGATACCCATATCATTAAGGAAATTCTTTTAGTAAGTGAGCGTTCGGATTGCTGCTTTGAAGCTAAGAAGAAAGAGCGAGGAAAGATTACTTCGGCAGTTCGTCTTGTGATTCTGCACTACATGCAGACCCAATTGGTGTTAGGCTAATCAACCATTTTGATAATAAAAACAACATTTTCTTGGACTCAATTTTATCAACTCAATTCGGCTTACGATAAATGATCCGTAATGCATTATTTGGTTTATGTCATTTGGGCAAAACATATAACAAGAAATAACTTAGTACATGAATTGTATGATCATCAAATCCTATTGCATTATTATAATATTAGCGTTACTCAAGTTTCTTTTTTCTTAATGTTAATATGTATTTTATAAGGATCCCTTAAGTTATATGTATATAATTTATAATCCTCTCACATAAATAGTGAGTGGACCCACATCATTCACTATTTATATAAGAGGGTTGTAAGTTATATGCATGTAACTTAACATTAGTCATTTTATAATTAAAAATCTATTTATATTTATAATAAAAATTTATTAAAATTATATTTATTATTATTAGTGAAATTTCTATATCACCCATAATCAAGAGAGAAATATTACAACCACTCGACCAACGCCTCTTAATTAGTAGTGAATGTTAAATTTTAAACAGTATTTTATATGATATTAATACACTCTTATTTCAATAATAATTGTAAATCTCAATTACAATCTTATTTTAAATGAGTTATAATTTTAAACAATAATTTTCTGTAATAAATATATATATATATATATTCACCCCTGCCTATATTACGTGGTTGATAGTACTCAAGTTACATCATCTTTGCATTTTATTTTTATTATGAAAGTAACATGTGTCAAGTCCACATTTTAAAGACGGTACTCTTTGGATAGAATTAATAAATGTACAATACTTGTGGTCTTGGCATGGCACATTTGGTAACATTCCATTGGCACACAATTAATTACCTGCAATTAATATGTTTAATTAATCAGCTTCATGCACTGCCAGAAGTAAAAACAAAAAGCGTTGATTTTTGTCCTCATCTCTGGGTCAAAGTGATTACCTGCGCCAAAGCAAGCTAACTATTAAGACCTTCCAATTTCTTATTCATTGTAACTTGCCATAAATTTATGGCCATTAATCAATTAATCTCGTCAAGGCGATAACTTTCAAGGCTGCTCGTGACTTTGAATCTGTAGCATTGAATTTGATAAGATTAATAGTTATAAATTTACGTAAAATTTTAAGTTAAACTAACTCCCTTATTTTGAATAAGAAAAATTATCTATTAATTATTTGGTAGATGTTGAAAGTATAAATAGTTACCAATAATTTTTTAAAATTATTTTTGCACTGCCTACTGTTTATTTTTTTTGTCAAGTAGTCAATCTATCATTAACTTGGTTAGAATTTACCAAAGTATTTTTGCTAAAACATCATTTTACCCTTGAGTAAACGTGCAAAGATACAACTACAATTGGAAATTAAAAAAATGAAAAATATTTATCCTAGAAGACGGCCATAACTCCTAAACCAGTCATAAATGTTTTAAAATCCATTTTTTGTCATTTTTTTACTATTTTTATATATTTACAAACCACCAGAGGTTAAATAGTCTTTACTATAAATTGCTTAGCATATTCTAAGAAAATACAATAGGAAAGTAAAACAATAAATTATGTAGATAAATTTCGTCAATTTTAGGTGATTACTTATACTTTCGACATCTAAAATGTGATTCATATATACTTTCCATTTAAGTAATTATAATTAATTATCCTTAATTGAATCTTCATTCTTATTTCACTTAAATTGTCTTCTATATTTCTATACTAATGTCATGGTCTTTCAATTAAGAGAAATTATCATTACACTACTTTTTTTTTGCCTTATGTTCATTGAACAATCATAAAATTCTAACATGTTCTCTGCACTACATTTCTTTTGAAATCTATATCAAATAGCCACTTTTACACTAATACCGTTAAATAATTTAAATAAAATGATAATTTTACCCCTAAATAAACTAAGAGACCGTTTTATCTTAAAAAGCTTTGAAAAATAAAAAATTACAATTACAAAAATACCCCAAAATTTAAAAAAAAAAATCCAAAATAGAGGTGCTCAGTGGATTTTTATTCAATTTAGATTTTGAAAATTTTTAATATTTTTTTATTAAAAATTTATAAATTTGCACAATTTGAATAAAAATAACTGAATTTATTTATTGAAAATTTATAATTTTGGAAAATTTTATTAAAATAACTGAATTTATTTATTAAAAAATAAATCCCAAATTTTTAATAATTTAGGGGATTTTTATTACATCCCAAAATTTTGTAATTATTTTTATAATTATAATTTTTTTATTAAAATAATTTTATTAAAAATAAAATTCTAATTTTTTGGATTTATTTCTTTATTAAATGTAGGGGTATTTTTATAATTATAATTTTTTATTTTCAAAACTTTTACAAGATAAAACGATCTCTTAGTTTATTGAGGGGTAAAATTGTTATTTCATTTAAATTTTTTAACGGTGTTAGTGTAAAAGTGGTTAATTGATGAAAATTTAAAAAAAAAAAGTGTTGTAGAGAACATGTTAGAATTTTGTGGTGGCTAAATGAATATAAAATAAAATAAAGGTGGTGCAATGATAATTTGCCTTCAATTAATAAAACCAAAGAAACCGTGCACATGTATATGATTCCAATACGCATGCTGCGGGTTATACATGTAATTACAAAATATTATGCAACGGGTGCTTAAGAAAATGACAGAAATTAGCCATTAATTAATTCAATTATTCATTCGGAATTCTATTGTTTTAAGTGGCCAGCATGATTCCATTTCAATTCTGAAGTTTGATTGCCACGTCTTGTTTTCGTAAGCATATACACAATAAACTAATTGTGTTATTTTATTACATTTTATTAGTAGATTATCATGAAATGATCATTTTACTGTTTAATGACAGCACACTAACAATACATCATTTTTAATTCATTATGTTTAATGGAAAAATGGTTCGGTGATACACTAGATAAATTTTAAGTGGACCGATCACAGATGATAGTTTTTTAAAGATTAAAGAATTGCGTACTCTTTAACTTTTGCTAAAAGCTAGGTGGATTGCTGATATATTTTCTTTAATCACATATTAAGGCAATCAAATTATTATTATTATTATTATTATTGCTGCAAAGAAGTGCGGTGATTTTGATATGTTCTTGTCAGATTTAGATTTAGTGCCTTTTTATCATTTTTTTTTCGAAATGTATGATTGATAGTTATTAAATAATAATATAAAACTAAATAAATGTTAACTCTATATTGCTATAAATATATTTTTGACAAAAGATTATGAGAATTGCATACATATCAGCTCAGAACTGGATTCAAATTCGTTCTTGTCTATGTACTATGAGATTTTTTGTTGTAATTTCATGTAATTAAGTCTCATGAAGTTGGTAAAATATATATTTTTAATTTAATGTCAAATTATAATATTAATTGGTATCATTTGCAAAACAAACAAACTTAAATTTTAACTTTCAAAATATTGTTATACTATAATGTCATAAGTTTTTTTTACGGCATTAATAATGTAATAAATGTATCCCATTAGATTTTGATCAAGAGTATAAAATATTTATATTAATAAAAGGTATAAACTCTTTAAAAATATCGTAATCAATTAAAAAGCTAGTTAAAAAGATTATTTACAAATTTAAAAAAAAAAGAGCTATAATGAATCACAACCTCTCATAAGTCTCTACATTTAATTTGAATTCATAAAATTAATTTTAAAATTTACCTATTACTTTTTAGTTAACTAATTATTTATCCACTAAATTGAACTAATGGTAAAGATTAAAATATTTAAATCCAAAGTCTAAAACAATCAAATTATAAATGCTATAAAAAATCATACAACGACATAGAAAAATCATTCAAAATAATCTCTAGTTTAACGATACAATTATCAGCTAAAAAGAGAAAAATACAATTAGCTAGTATCGTATTCCACATTATTTTCACATACGGTTCAATCAACTTCAACGACATGTAGACATTATCATTGCAATCTCAATTTTTTCTGGCCTTTAATCCCTCTTAAGTTTGTTCTAAAAATTTTGAAACGCCTTGTTAATAATTTGTTCATAGCCTGTTTAAAGCCTTTAAACAATCAGTTAAAATGACGTGATTTTAAAAAAAGTCAAAAAATTATTTTAAGAAATGGCCTAATTAAAGCCCCAAAACCGCTTGAGCCGCCCCTGGTTCCCTTAATTATTTTTTTAATTCAATCAGACGGCAATTATTATTAGAATCTTGTTACTAATTAAACTGCAAAAGTAGCCCTCCTCGAATAATATCTGAAACTAATATTTTATTACTTCGGTTGATAGAATCAGCGTTATTAGTCGTTGTAACCTCGAATGAAATGGGTCCTTAGGAAAATGATAGAAAATATTAATGAATCGATTAATGATTCCATTGCCCCCTTACATAAATAGTTTATATGTAAGTGCAATGGCGATCAGTAATTATTAGATAAAAAATTAATATATAATTAAATTTTAGTCGTATATTACATAAATGTCGGTACAACTTAACTCAATATAGAATTTAAATTCGTTTCGATTATAATAAATTAGTCGTAAGTGTGTATCTATTGGTCAGCATCACATAATATCGCACAACTATTCTTACTCATAACGCATGCGGTGTCTGTTGGAGAATTTAAGAATATGGAGGTAAAGAACAAACAAAATTTCTTAGAATTTGAGACGTGTTTGTACACTTTTCTTTAAGGTTTTATTTGCCCTCATCAATTTTGGTTTGTTATAGAATTTTAATGGTAAATTACCCCCAAAATATATCAAATCCTGAATACAATCTCTAGCAAATAAAATTATATTTCCAGAATATGTATGAAACCTGCAAAATTTGATTTCTTTCTAATTGCGTGCCTTTCTTTAATGAAGAAGATATTTATTTGAAAGAATACAACCATTAGAAATGGTACTTCTTCAAAGACACTCTTTTGGTTTGAATTTGCATCGATTGACAATTGAAATTTTTAAGCTTGCTAACTGTTTTTCCAGTTGATGCCTCTCTGAAAATAAACGGTTAATCGTTTTTTCAATAAAACGGTGAGCCGTTTTATTCCAGAATATCAAATACGTTGCTCTCTGTAAATAAACAGTTAGCCGTTTTCTCAATAACGGTGAACCGTTTTCTCTAGAACAGAAAACATATGAAGTTAAACAGTTAGCCGTTTTCTCTAGAAACGGCAAACCGTTTTCTCTAGAAACGGCAAACCGTTTTCTTCCAGAATATCAAACCAAAGATTGAAAAATGTTACAATCTCTCTTATAGTGTCAATGTTACCTTTTTTTTTTTTTGGATAGCGATGGACTTAAGGCTTGATTAATTTGAAAAAGAATTTAATATTCACAAGACTTGATCAGCTCTCAGGTTGAAATAATAGATATGATGATATAAGATTGGTCCCAGTAGCACTCAAGTTTACATCAACATATAATACAATTGCACTTGATGTGTGCAATTAAGTAAACACACGTGTCAATATATAAGTTCCCAGCAAGTTTAATGAATTAAAAAAGCATACCAATAATTCTCATGCATCTAGGGAAAAAAAAAAGAATATACCCTCACCAAGTCACTATTTTGCGGAGAGACGGTATATACCTTCTTGACACTTAATTAACAAACATATTATGAACAAATTAAATCACGCCAAGAAATGCTCAAGCTTGTTCTGTTGTATTCTCACTTTGTTTATTCCAAATTGCAGACTACATGTACAATTGTATTGATTTATTATTATTATTTTGTTATAGGTGCGATTGGATTTTTTTTTTTAATTCTGCCACAATGTAAGGATTCATATTTTAAGTAAAGAGATTACGGATTTTTATTTTTTCTGGAAAAAAATGAGAGTATAGAGAATATAAGAACAATATGGAAACTACAAAAAATCCATCTTATAATATCTAAGGGGATGCATCGGTCATGCGTTTTAGACAGATACTTGAAGTACTACATTTGAAGACAACCAATCATTGGTTTAGCAGTTGATATCTTCTTCCCTCATTCTTAAGGTGGAATATTCAAGTTCTCTTTATGTGGTTATGAGAATAGAATTTCTCATAATCGAAAATTAGGGGGAAATTCATAAAAAATAATTATAAAACTTTTGTTATTTTCATAATTAACCCTCTCAACTTTTTTCTATCAACATTAACCAAACAGACGCTTTTCTCTCCAAATTACCCTTCTTTACAAACCAAAAGCAACTTTCTTTCTCCCCTTTCGTCAAACCAAAGGCAGCTTTCCATTCTTGAATCATCAACCAACGACGACGGCAAAAGGCAATGATAAAAGTGAAATCCGATCATAATCTATCCAGATCCAACACTAATCGGCATCACATAATAGTATGAGTTATTTTCTGAATTTGTTCGAGAGTTTCAGTGAACTGCGAGTCGTGGGTGAATCTGGCAATGGGTGCCTGTTGCACCAAGCTTCGTGCGACAAGCAGCCTGTCGCACCAAACTTCGTGCGACAAGCAGCCTGTCGCACCAAACTTTGTGCGACAGGCTCCTTGTCGCATGAAGAGGCAGATTCATTGCAACTAACTATTAGCTTGATAGGGCTCAAATAATTTTTTTTTTTTTATAATTTCAGGTTTAATGGATTTAGTTGTACTTGAATTGTGTTACGATGGTTGGTGGGAGACATTAGAGGATGGGCGTATGGAGTATGTGAATGGTAAAAATAGAGCTTTTTTGGTTGGGAAAAATTGTTTGTTTGATCAGTTATTGGCAAGAGTATATGAGGTGTTACAAATAAACCCTAATTAATATAGTATCATAATGAAGACAACTTTGAGGTCTAGTAACACATTATATCGTATATGTGCACTACCCATGGATATATTTGATGATGAAATGGTGAGGGTTGTGTTGCATATGACATCCAATGTAGCCAATTTTGGATGCATTCATATATTCGTGACCACATCACCTCGAGTTCCGAGCAAAGGTATTGAACCACATGTCGATACAGAAACTTCGTTTAGAGCAAATATGTTTGGCCCCGATATAACGAAGAAGAGGTGTTGCCAAGGACAATATCGTTGCAGTAATATTACTCTCCAATCCACAAAAATTATGACAACATTGATGATAACGGCATTACGTTACAAGATGTTGGAGCAACGGTATTCTCCGTATCACAATAATGATTTTCGAGACAATGATGATCTTCATGATGAGACAGAGGGGGATAATGTTTGTGCAGAACCTTCTAATAGTATGAGGGGCACTCATTTCAATAACGATGGTGATGATGGAGGAGCCGGTCTTTCGAATATTCCATCATTTCAGCATGAGGATGAGTGTGAAAACAATACTCCTGTGAATAACAGAGGCAATAGACCTATTCTTCCTATGGTTCGATCGAGAAGCAGAATTGACCCCCTCACAAGTCTTGCTCCAATTTTACCTTTGAACATGATTGCTTTAAGATTTGTTAATAGTTGTGACTCATATGATATCAGTGTAGGTAAGCTATTTGCTAAGAAGAATAAGTTTATATTACAACTACGCAAGGTTGCCTTTAGGGATAAGTTTGATTTCAAGATTGAACGGTCTACAACAACACGTTTCGAGGCTCACTGTTGTTCAGAATCATGTAAATGGCGTATTCGAGCAACTAGAAGTTTGAACGAGCAAAATGTTCCTTGGGTAGTGCGGATAATTGACAATGTACACACTTGTCATAATGAGATATTGGTTTATGGACGTCATCAAATAATGAGCCGGGTTGTCGGTTATATTATCGCAGAAAAATATATTCAAGACAAGAGGATTTATACTCCGAATGACATAAGAGCAGATATGTAACATGAATACGGTGTTCAGTTAACATACCAGCAGGCATATCGGGTGAGAGAAGTTAGTCTTGAAATAGTTTGAGACAACCCTACACAGTCATATAACTTGCTCCCTAAATACTCTCACGTATTAACTACAGCGAATGAGGGTACAGTCACTCACCTCGAGCAGGATAGAGATGGTAATTTCTTATACTATTTTGTAGCACTCGGATCTTCCATCAAGGGTTTTATGCAGTACATTCGGCCTATCATTACTGTAGACACCTGCACGCTCTCCCCACTAACATCCTCATAGAAACTATACAATGACATGGGCGTAGAAATATTTTGATTGCCCACGTCAGTATACACTCTATAGTCATCTGGGGCATGTCCATTCGCTAAGATGAACATATTAAACAACTATCAAATTAAAAGTTAAACGAACATAATTATTAAATTTAAATTTGCTCACCGCATACGAGCGTCCAGCGGAAGAATCCTTATTTGGACGTTTAGAAAATGTGTCGATAAATCCAACCATGGTTTCTTTAAAATCTTTTAATTCTGACTTCAATTCATAAACGTTACGATCAATCTTATCCAGCCGTCATCGCATGTAATCATTAAACTACTTTGTCCTCGACTATTATAAAAGAAAATAAGTAAAACTTTAGAATAACAGTAAAACAATAATGATTTATAAAGGAAGAATATCGTATATTATTTATAACCTTAGAATCATGTGCGTCATTAGAGTTGTCTGTTTGCTCCTGGTGGTCATCAATAGCCACCTCATCCTCAGAAGTGTCATGACGCTGCTCTGGTGTTGGGTTTGGTATGTCGTCATGCTCGTCTGATTGTCTTGTAACGGACAACATCGCGTTGATTGAGGGTTGATGCTGTATAAAGTATCATTTAAAATTAGTAAATGAAAAGTCAAAAATTTCGATTAAAAAATTTATAGTACTTAGAGAATACCGACCTTATGAACCCAGTCTGGAATGCTTGGCATGTAATCCTTCACAGTGAGCCAATATTTTCTGCTACTCTCCTTTGAATTCGACTCAAGGGTTTGTAAAACGTCCCCCTGCCATAAACTCAATCCAAAATTTTAAGTAAGTATACATAACTTAAATTTAATAAAGTTAAAAAAATAACTAATTCATATTACTTACAAGATAAGATTTGTCGTTGAAGAATGAATAAACCTCAGTAAAGTTGATTCTCGAAGACGCCATAGGCTTCCATTGCACGATGCGGGGAATCTTCATCTTCGTTTTCACGACCCATGTTGACGGCAAACCTCCAATCGCTTCGTAAATCAAAGCCTGCAACAACCAAAGTGAAAAACCTATTAAAACAACTATAAAATATTTAATACTATAAAACTTATTAATAAACAAAAAAACAACGCACCTGAACCCCGGATGTAAAGCAGTAAAGATTGTATTTTTTAATGTTATGATTTGGGTTTTTCAATCGAGTCGTCTTAAATTTCTGGTCTTTCTCGAACAGTGCATCGTCAAGACTCTCGTATATCATTTCCCATGACAAAAGACCCTATGGACGGTTTCATAAGTACTCTATATCATCAACTTCGTTAAGTCAATCGAAATTGATTTGACAGTGATTTTTTCTTACATTTAGTACTCTGTCCGTAAAATAAAAGAGCGCGATCTTTAATGCGTCCATATTGTCCATTTCCTCGAATTTCAACTTCTTAAATAATGCATTGAATTCCTTAAGATTGATCTTGCGATGCACACCACCAAAATACGTATTCAATAGCCTATGCACCGTTTTGTTATTTCTTAGTTCGGTATCAATACCATATGAAAGTCTAGTAACCATGCACCATTCTACAATTGACAAGCGAATCAAATGCTCACCAATTTGAAACCATAACTGATCCTCACGGCTATCTTCTTCATGGGCTACTTGCCTCAGTAAAAGATTGTGCAAAATTACTCCACTAAATGGAAAGTTTCGACACTCCAAGAAATGCCTAAATATATCCTTCTTGAATAGATTCAATTGCCGCTTTGTTAATTTTTTCTTGATGGCTTTTACGACCGAAAATAAATTACACATGCTCGAAATTCGACCCGGAAAGTGATCGGCATAATGAAAATACATCCTGCTTACTTCGATATCCGATTATTCTAATTTCGCCATGTATCTGTAATATTTATAACATTATTACATTGCATTTATAACAAAAATAAAATAAATTGACTTGACCAAAAAAAATATATTAAACCCACTATAATTTGCTTGTCGCACCAAAACTGGTGCGACAAAAAGGGCGCGCGTGAACTGCTGCTGCCCAGTGACGGGCCCTACCTCGCGCCCGTCGCTTGGGCGAGCGGCGCGCACGCTCTAGCGCCCTTCGCTGGGCAGCGATTCTACACTCCCAAAACAACACATTCCCAAAACAACAACAACCACCACAAACACTACCACCACGACCACCATTATTCTCAAACTACAACCACTATTATTCTAAAATTTTATTTTAAATTAATGAAAATAAATAAAATAACTAACCTAGGTTTTGTTGAAAGTTGTAGATGGTAGATCGGACGCCGATGAGGGATGGAGCCGCCACCGACGAGGGTTGATGTTGCCGCCGACTATGGGAGTTTCTTCGGTTTGGGAGAGATGGGTGGGGGAGAGATGAGAGAGAGGGGTATTTTGGTCTGAAAGGTTTTTTTATGGCTAATGTTGATAGAAATTTGTTTGGGGGGTTAAGATAGAAAAAGACAAAACTTTTATGATTATTGGTGTAAATTTCTCAAAAGTAGGTCTCAATATTTTTGGAATATATTTCTAAACTAAACATTAAATAGACTACATCAAGACAAGACTCAGCAGGCTTGTAATTTTAATATTAATATAATTGTATTGAAATATTAAAAATACACGTAAACAAGCATCATCAGGTGGACCTATATTGTGAGGAAAAAAAAAAGTAGGACTATTGACACCCCTCTAAATACCTCTTAACACCCTTTTTTTCGTAATCTTATTAAAATATTCTAAAAAGTTTATAAAGTTCTTTTAACACCTCCATCAATGCAATGATAGAAACACCCTTAGTTAAAACTTATTAGAGTAAATCTCATTCTCTAAATTTTATTTATTTTTACTATTATACCCTTTACTATTATACCCATTTCAACAATAAGATTTCTTCTATTCAAAAGGATAAAAACAATTGTTTTCTTCCTTCCATTGCAGCGGACGATAGTAAATTCCTCACCCAAAAATTAGTGGAAAAAAGTAACTTTTTTAATTTTTAAAATGTTAGATTTTTTAAAAGTAAAAAATTTTAGATTTTTCTAAAAGGGTTTTAAGAGTTATTTCGAGGGGTGCCAATAGCCCCACTCAAAAAGAAAAAAAAAGGGATAGGGAAGATAAGGTCTTCCATTAAATTTAATCAATTAATTTTTGGGTGGGTATATTTCACTCCATTATTTTTTTAATTTCACTCTAATTTCAGAAAATAATTCTATAAAAGTTTACACTATTTTTAAAATATACAAATCAACAAATTTTTTCACAATTAATTGATTTAAGTCCTTCTTATAATTTTTTTACTCACATATCTTTAATTGTTAATGTTGCTTCAAGATAAGTTGTATTTGGCTATTTTATTCTTATGATATAAAATAACTAAAATGCCCCCAAAAACATGTTCTCTTGTATCTAATAGTTAGGTATTAAATTTTTTTGATTGAATATCCAAACTTCTTCTTTATTTGTATTTTTTAAAAATAATGTGAACTTACTGTAATTAGCATTTTGAAAGTGGGGTGAATTTACAAAAAAATATGGGGTAATAATATCATCAGCCTTAATTTCTTTGGGATTTTTCTATTTTGGAACCTCAATTTACAAACTTTTTTCTCACCTCCTCAATTTTGTAGTTTTTTTTTTAAATTTTTTCCTTTTAAACTAAAATCCTAGTTTTGTTCCTAAGTGGCATCCATCAAGCATTCTAGTGCCTGATCTAGACACTTAAATTAGGGAGCTGAGTTTAAAGAAATTTAATTCAATTTTTTTTGTTTTGGGGGGGGGGGGGGGGGTGGGCGTAGGGAAGGGGTGGGCTTTGTATTTTGTTTATGTTCCCGTAAACACATTTGAAGTTTAAAGTAAATTGCAAGATGTAATCATACATTTAAAAAGAATCTACAAAAACAAATTTGAGACACATACTTAAAGTACTAAGATCTACAAACTTGATTTTTAATATCTGTACAAAGATCCATCATATATATAATATTTGTTGATTTGTAATATATATATATATGTAATATATAATATCTAAAGAAATTTGTTGATTATCATATATATAATATTACCTAAAAAAATTTGAAATCACTAAAGATCCATCATATATATAATATCTAAAGAAACACATCGATCATACATTTGAGACACATACTTAAAGTACTATATTTAAAAATAACTAGTCATTGGTCTATTAATTGATGCCTTCTCCTTTCATTTTTTAGGTCAAAATTTTGAGTTCTCTTCATGTCATTGTGGGAATAGAATTTCTCTTAATTTGGAAGTAGATCTCTTCATTTTTTAAATAGATTTCTAGACTAGACTTTAATCTTTAGATAGACTGCATCAAAACAAGTCTCCACAGGCTTCTAATCGCAACATTAATATAGTTGGACTGTAATATTAAGAAGGCACTTAAAGAAGCATCATGCGGTGGACCTATGTTGAAGCATGAAGCCAAATTTTTTTTTAAAAAAAAAAGGGGGGAAGATAAAGGTCTTCAATTAAATTTAATCAATTAATTTCTTAAAGGATATTTTCATTTTTCACCCCCACTATTTTTGTAAATTCATCTGAAATTTTTACTTACCTCCCCCGAGGTTTTACGTAATAACAATTTAATAGAAAGTATGATGGTATTATTACATCCCTCCCCTGCTATTAGTATTTCTGTCAGTAGACCGTTTATGAGCCGAAAAATAACGAAAATACCCCTTAATGGCTTAGAGGTACAATTTCCCAGCTGGTGTGTTCTTCAAGTTCTGTTGAAGCACTGATTAAAGAACCGAATCCAATTTCCGCTCGACGAATCCGATCATTTCGGAGTCACAACCCGATGCAAGGAATTTGTTTCCGCTCCCAATCCTTCTTTCATCGAAGGCGTTGCCACTAAGGATATCCACATCGATCCTTTTATGCTGCCCTCGGTCCACATTTTTCTCCCCAAGTTTGCACTAAACCATCCCGAGCCTGACTCCAGCCGCAAATCGAAACCTAAACCGCGCGCAAACTCGAAGAATGCAAAGGCGGACCTACCACGCGACCTGCTTCATCTGTGGAGGAACAGCTACGGCTCCCCGAATGCGGCGGTGGCTGGGAGGAAAGAGGAGTATCAGAGAAGCAGCTACAGCGGCCATGGCAGTGCCAACGAGGAAGCGATGAGTTTGAATGGGAAATAGGAGGGGGAAATGGGATGCAGAATTAAGAAGCATGGAAAAAGAGTACGATGGGGACCACGATGGGGACCATTTCCACTTGAGGCTTCAAAATTTTCTTAGTGAAAAATAGCTAGTATCCACTAGCAGCATTACAGCAAAATTGTTTTGTTTGTGGGTTCGGTTGCTATTGTTTTTTTCAATATTCAAATAAGACAGTGTGGCGTTTCCTTCCAGAAATCATTGCTTCGATCTTCCTTTTTTTTTTTTAACCCCTCCCCCCTTTAAATAAAGACTTCATTTAGCCACCACGAATGTGCACAGGGGGTACGCTCTGGTGGATGTGAATAGGAGGAAACTATCAATAATTTTGCAGTTCCACAGCAACGGGTGGGTGAGTGGGGGAATCGCAAGGCTCTGTGATGTGATTGTTGTGGTGGTTGGGCAAAGGTTGGCACCGGAGAATCAGTTCTTCGCTGTGTTTGAGGATGCGATGAAGGTGTTGAATTGGTTGGGGAAGCATTTTTTAATTGTTTTTACCCTAAATGCCAAATACTAGCCGGGATTAATGGGGTATTTTTGTTATTTTCTTAGCTCATAAACAGTCAACTGACAGAAATACTAACGGCAGGGGAAGGATGTAATAATACCACTATACTTTCTATTAAACTGTTATTACATGAAACCTCAGGGGAGGTATGTAAAAATAACCCTTTTTAGGAAATATTTATAATAAGTTTTACCGTAATGTTATTTTTAGTAAGTTTTATACTTTCATTTGATTATTTTATTCTAATAATATAAAATATCCAAATTGTCCTAAGAACCACATATTCTTGTATCTTTTAATTTTATTTGATTAAATCTTCAAACTCCTTCTCTATTTGTATTTTTCAAAAATAATATGGACTCACCGTCAATTTTTTTTTTTTAAGGTAGGGTGGGTTTACAATATTTCATTGGAATTTTCCTATTTTGGCTCCTCCATTTACAAACTTTTTCTCACCTCAATTTTGTAGTTTTTTTTTTATTCTGCCCTTTGAACTAAAATTCTAGTTTTGTCCCCAGTAAGCATCTATTAAGCATTCCAATGGTGGACCCGGACACTTAAATTAGAGGGGGTTTAGTTCAAAAAATTTCAATTCAATTTGGGGGACTTAATTTTTTTTAATTCAATTTTTTTCTATTCACTGAAAACACATTCAAAGTCTCAAAATTTTAAATTATATTGTTTTCTTTTAAAATAGATAAAATAAGTTATTTATTTTAAATGCTAGGCTCATTGTATTCACATTTGTGAAAGTAGTTTGCAAGATATAATCCTTTTCTAACTAATCTGCACAAATTTAATATCTAAAAAAATAACATTTAAAGTCTCAAAAACTTAAATTCTATTGTTTTCTTTTAAAAGTTAAAAAATAATAAAAATAAATTATTTATTTTAAATAATAAGTTCAATATTGTCTCCTTTGTGAAAGTAGTTTGTAAAGTACAATCCTTTTTAAAAAAAAAAAGATCTACAGAAGCATCTAACAAAAATAAAGATTTGTGGCTGTTGGGATTTGAACTAGGTCCCTAAATTTATTATATTAACACTCTTACAATTAACGAGTCCTAAACTACAGACATATTGTTTTGTGAAAGACGTGGTCTTTTTTTAATTCTTTCGAAAAGAATTTAAGATATATTTAAATTCTATTAAAAGCTAACCCTAATATGAGATTAGAATTCTTTTCTAATCTGAACATTCCTGATTTTTTATAAATTTTATGTCACATATATTTTAAAATTAATTGGTGATTAGAATTTAATTATTTTTTCTTTTTAATTTATTAATTACTAATTATATTAATAAAAATTACTTTAATAAAGATATCAGAAGAGATATCTTTTACATTGTCCGGTAAAGCGCTTTTCTTTTCGAAAAAGTAAGAAATTAAGCACATATTAATTAATCCTTTTAACACATGTAATTCACTCGTGCCTTCATGTCCCCAAAAGTTTGGCTCCGTATCTCTCAATAGTCGCTCCACTCAATTACAGTTTTGTTTGTAATCATTTTTTCCCCCCCAAAAAATATAGCTTTTAAGGTAGAGATCAGATTCCAGATTCATATATAAAAGTTATAATATATAAAGTTTTGTAGTTGTGGAAACATACATGCTTGTCAAGTACCCCGCTCTTAGTTTTTAGTGAAATTTTACTCTCCATCATGAGAAAAAAAGGTGTCAATAGTCTTATTCACTCATGAAGTTGAGCAAACAATAAAATTATGTATCCGTAATATTTATTGGGTTAGTTTATTGATGAATTATAATGAAATGACTATTTTATCTTTGTGACATCAATATATACACTAACAGAGATAAATGAAAAAATGGTTCAATGATATATTTGACAAATTTTCCGTGGACTGATGATAATATTTTAAGAGAATCATTTTTTTTTTTTAATTTTCGCTGCAAAAAAGTTGGTGGTTTTCTTTTATCATGTTTACAGCATTTGAATTATTTTTACTATTCAAGATAAATATAATCATTTTAATATGTTCTTATCTATGTCCGTTGAACTGTTTTTGTTGTAATTTTATATAGTTAAGACCCCGTTTGAAAATTGAAATTCTAATATTAAAATCTTCTTACTTTATGATTTTTTATATTAAACCAAAAAAAAAAATTCTATGACCCCAAAACCGCTTGAGCCGCCCCTAATTCAGTTAGTTATTTTTTAATTCAATCAAACTACAATCATTTATTAGAATTTTGTCACTAATTAGACTGCAATGTCAGCCTTTCCTCGATAATATCTGAAACTAATATATATAACTACTTCGGTTTACATAATAAGAATTATTAATCCCAGACAGACTAATTCCACATTATGCGTGCTCTATACAAGTAAAATATTGCCCAATAATGGATCCTTAAGGAAATGCAAGCAATTGTGAAATGGGTCCTTAGGAAAATGGTAGAAAACATTAATGAATTTATATCCGAATTAATTCGATTGCCCATTTCTATAATCAGTTTATATAGAAGTAAATCCAACGCTGAGTTTTTATAATGCTGTAACCGCGCGATGGTTATTAGATAAGAAAAATATGTAATTAAATTTAATAATACACTGTTATAAATAAAGACGTGTCAGAAAATGTGAAATTAATATAGCTGAACTTAATATGAGATTCAAATTTGGCTGGATTATAATAAATCAATCAATGACTATTGATCCAGCACAGCACCACATAATTAATATTGCGCAAATATTCTCATTCATAATGAATGCGGTGTTAATGTTAGCATTTTCTCGGACAGCGATGGATTTAAAGCTTCAATTAACTTGACTTTATCAGGTCTCAAGTGGAAATATTAAACAGGGGTTGCCACTTTCCCCTACAGAAATTAATATATATAATTTATTTCTCTATTATTTTTATAATAATAAAAAATTTATCTTATAACATAAATTTATAATATTATTTTTATTTTTAATTACTCTTTTATTTATATTTATTATAAATTAAATAAATTATATGACTAGAAACTAAATAAAAAATTAAGTATTAAAAATAAAAAATATATGTTTTGATATGAGTAAAAAAATTAATAATAATTTTTTTTGTAATTATTTATTTTGTGAACATTTTCTTATAATAAACATTTTGTAATATTTAAAAATTAAATGTAAAAAGTATAGGTAAAATATTTTATTATTTATCTTATAATAAATTTTTATTTGTCATTCAAATTTTATTATAATAATTTTTTTATCATTTTATAATAACTTTCTTATATATTATTATAAAAAATTCACTAAATAAATAAGTACAAGAAAAAAATTTATTATTAATTTTTTTCTCATATCAAAACATATATTTCTTTTTTTTAATACTTAATTTTTTATTTAGTTTCTATTCATGTGATTTATTTAATTTATAATAAATATAAATAAAAGAGTAGTTGAAAATAAGGGTAATGTTGTAAACTTATACTGTCAGGGGGGTTTTTGGCCATTATAAAATAGCAGGGGGGAAAATTGTATATGTTGATTACTGTATGGGGGAAATTGGCAATCTCCCTATTAGGGAAATGGTATATTTACATCAACATATTGTTGAAAAAATAGCATATTAATAAGCTATTTTAAGGGCACATTTGGGTGGGTCTCACATAGTAAATGTGGGAAATCTTGTGAGGTTCGGATACTACTCCATGAATATTTCAAAAGTGCATATTTATTTATTCAAAATGGTGCTTAGGTGAATGAGAAATTGTCTCTCAAAGTGCACTCTTAAAGTTGAATATTTGAAAAGAAATGAAATTTATCCCACAAGGGAAAAATAAGTTAAGAGATTTGTGTTTATATATAGACGCTTACCCATGTATGAGCAATAATTATAAGGATAGATGCTCTCTCCACATGCCCATATGCATGGGGGTTACAAATCCAAGACCGATTTGGTTGAGCTCGTGTGCGTATGCGAATATGAGCCCAAATCACTTAAGCTTGCATGGCACGTTTTGAATTTTCTTTTAAATTTTTTTTTGTAATAATTTCACAATGTTTGAATTCAAAGAATTTGTAACAGCTTCGCAATTTTTTTTTTTTGGGCTGTTATGGAAATCAATTTGCTGAACTGAATTTAAACAATTCAATTGCCTGTTACAACAATTAAATGGCATATATTAAATTCGGAAATTCAATACTATGCAACTGTTACATCCTCACATGTGTATAAAAAGGCAGCTTCCTCTTTAGTTTTCTTTCCTCCTTACCTCTTGTTTTCTGATCAAGTTTGCTACTATTGTGGTTCGCCGGAATTATCTGCCTGTGCTTGACGGATAATTCGTGCCCGTTGTATCCTGAGAAACAGTTACCAACAAACCTAAAGCACTGCAGTAGGTGGTAAATTTATTTTAAAGATACTGTATTACAAGCCTCGGGTTTATTTCCTGTGTTTCGTTTGATTTCCAATTGTTGTTTTTTGCTGTTGTTTAATTTCAGTTATTGTCTTGCTGCAGTTTAATTATGTTACCAATTACTTTCGTGTAATTGGCTACTGGTTTTATTTGTTAATTCACTGTTGTTATTTTTCTATCACATATAATACGATTGCAAGTTATGGATGCAATTAAGTAAACACAAGTGTCAATAAGTTGGCAATGAGTTTAAATATTAATAATTAATCAGCTTCAGAGCACACCATCTTGCACAAAGATGGTAGAAACCTTGTGGTTTATATATGTAGGAAATTTATACATAATTAGAAAATAAATTATGCATGAATCACGCCAAGAAATGCACGAACTGGTGGAGTTGTATTCTCACTTGTTTATTCCAGATAGTGGATCCAATAATTGTATTAATTTACTATGTGGTATTTTTGTTGTTTGTTATCAGAGCGATTGATCATTTTTATATTCTGCGACGAAGTAAGGATTCATGCTTCAAGTAAAGTGGTTGCTCAATTTTTTTTAAGAAAAAAAATTAAGGGAGAGAATGAAGAATATATGAACTGTATATATGGACATTAACTATTAAAGATTCATCTTATAATATTTAATTATGATATATTTGAGTGAGTTAGACACGCACACTTGAAGTACTACACCTGACACCTAAAAGCTAATTACTCCTTGGTTTAGTAGTTTGACAAATTTTCGACTCATTCTTGAGGTTGAAAATTTGAGTCTTTTCATTTGACAGTGAAAAAAAAATTCCTCTTAATTTAAAACTAAATCTCTCCATTTTTTAAGTAAAATTAGGCTTCAAATAGACTATAATTTGATAGTTCTCAACAGATTTCTGATTATAATATTACTAAAATTACATTGTACTATTAGATATGGAAGCATCATGGGTATACCTATGTTGAGGTTTGTGGCCGCGTTAAAAACAGAAAAAAAAAAAAAAAGGATACATGGTACATTTAAATTTAGCCCATATCTTTGGAATTTTATAGTTTAGCCCCTCAATTTACAAAGTTTTGATTCTCACCTCCTCAATCTGTAGCCTTGATCGAACTAAAATCCTAGCTCTTTCCTTAAAGAAGCATTCCTATGAAGTAATACCATATCAGTGCGATTGATCATTTTTATATTTTGGGACAAAGTAAGGATTCATGCTTCAATTAAAGTGATTACACAGATATTATTATTTTTTATTTTTTAAGGGAGAGAACAAATAATATAAGATCTACATGTAATCCATCTTATTCTAGAGCTCATGGAACCAAACTCCTAGTTCTTTCCTTAAAGAAGCATTCCTTCGAAATAATACCAAAATAATGCTTTTTCCATCCTATAAAATCTTAAGGATTATTCAAGAGACCCATAATCTCAAAACTTTTCCCCATCCGTAAGCTAGCTAATCAACACCTTTAATTAAATTAGTTTCTTGTCTATATACTCTAATTCTATTAAAAGCTAGACCCAAAACCGTATGTCCTTTGTACCTTCTTCCACTGTCCAGTAAAGCACTTATTTTCCTAAAAGCAAGAAATTAAGCACATATTAATTAATCCTTTTGACACATATATACCGCACTCATACCTTCATATCCCCAAAAGTTTGGGTCCATATCTCTCAATAGTCAATGCACTCAATTATAGCTTTCTTTTAATCATTTTGTTTTCAAGAAAAATATAGCCGTTAAGGTAGAGATCAGATTTCAGATTTATATATAAAAATTAAAATATATAAAGGTTTGTAGTAGTGGAAACACACATGCTTGTCATTGGTCTAGTACCCCACTATTATTTTTTAGTGACATTTTACTCTCCATCTTGAGGAACAAAAACGTGTCAATAATCTTATTCGTTTATGAAGTGGAGCAAACAATTGTATTATGTATCCACTTATTGATTAGAATCGAAATATTAAGCGGTGAAAGGACTTGGTTTTCATATTTACAGTCTAATTAGCGTAATAATTAATGCTTAGAAGCAATATTGAATGGACCAGCTGGCATCCACCATATTCATATGAGTACGTATGAATCATCATTTAGAATAATACATATGCTGCATTTTCCTTCATTATACTACATTCGATATAATTTGTCATGTAACTAGATTAATTGTTGTCATTAATTAAAACTCTAAAGAGCACTCTTCTTTTGTGGCCAAAAGAAATTTTCTTTTTCCATTGTATTTTTGTATCAGAAGAAATATCACGGATCACATTAATTATAAATTAATTGGAATTTTAATAATAGAGACTACTCACTTATTTTTTATTAATTTATGATGATGATGAGACAAATGGATTATGATCCTAATTAATTTCTCTCAGATAAATGATTACATTGTGTCCCACATATATATATTACTCTCACAAGCACAAACAATAATGGAGAAAGATAGAATCTTTGATTTCAAGTTCTTTTTTTTTCTACAAATAAGAAGTTTTTTTTTTAATTTTTTCTGAATCTGATTGTACAATTACGTTAAATCAGCAAAGAATTAAAAATATTATGGAACGTCTTCTTTAAAATAATTTAATTTCTCAAAGGTTTTAATTCCTTATCTAGTTCATCCTAACTAGAAATTATCACCTATTTAGTTTATTAGTTATATAAAAAAACAATGAATTATGCACATGATAATTAAACAAACCAATTAGTTATAACTATCTATCTATCTATCTGTAGATACATAACTACAAAATTGAAAAATTAATTTAATTTGAAAGAAAAAGTTATAAATTTGTTGACAAAGCTTGTAATTATATATGGCCATATTTCATCAATTTATCACAAAAGTGTGTCAAAAGGTGAGTGGTGCCAATTGCCAAATTTAACTGTGTGTGGAGCCTAGCTAGCTAGTGAAGAAAAGAGACATAGAGCTATTCAGATAAGTTAGCAAAGTTATCTTAAATTATTATGTATGGATAAGGCATGAAAGATTATCAAGGACACGACATGCTCTTAAAATAACTATATACTCTTTTATTTGATAAGTTGGTATCTATTAACCTTTTTTTTATTTTCATTTTGTAGGAAGTATCTTCTTGACGTAACATACAAGAATAGTGTTGGAATCTTTCGTTTTGTTTTATATAAATTGTTTTTTCTATACTCCATAATATTTCTCTATCCAGTAATTTTTTTTTTTGGGGGTAATTCCATAATTTTAACCTAAAGAATTTTAAAAAAATGGTAATTGCTATTTAACTATATTAACTATGTATTATTTTAATTTCAACAATAATCACTATAATGTAAAGTTCAATACAAATAGTCTAAGCATTTCCCAAAAGTTAAAATTGAGTAAAGTAAAATAGTTATGTAGTCAATACAATTAATCCTTTGATCTATGTAATCAAATAGATTTTCATCAGGATAAAAATGAACAAGAAACCCAAGTTTCTCTATAAAAGAGCCACGCAGACATGATTTTTGACTTTTTTGTAAGTAATGTGAGATTGATCTTCTCTAACTATCGGTTTAGTTAAAAAATTTAATAAAAATCAATCGGTTCATATAAAAAAAAAATCAAACCGAACAATTTCGATCTGGTTCATTTATAGGATAAAAACTGATTGGTACAGTTTGATTTGGAGCCAAACAGACCTTGGCTACCTCTATATAATTACATGAAGGCAGATCCAACTATTCTCGATTCAAAAGTCCGAATTGTGCCACAATATATGTTGCATATCCATTTAGGTATTATCTATTAATAATATATTTATATATCAAGCTAAAGACTTACTCTGAAGAGTCCTAACAAATGACAAGTATATTTTAATACGGTATTTAAATAATAATAATAATAAAATTGAACGAAAATTCAAATTGAATTTCCTTTTCTCAAAACAAAACTTAATTTAATCCACATTAGACCGACAGTAACATTCATGTCATTTACTGTACATTAGTTGAAACAAGTAATTATCCAATCACTTTAGTTAGGGATTGAAGTTTCCTTTGTGTGTAATATAGAGAAGATTTTGATTTCTAGGATTAAATCCCTTACGTGCAATGTGGGAAAGATTTTTCTTAATATTATTTGGAGGTAATTCGTTTTGGACCAAGAAATTCGTGCTGCTCTACAATAGAGCTATCCAGGCATAGCTTTTAAGTTTTCCGTATGCAATGTGAGATTAACTTTCTCCAAAGGTAAATCCACCCTATTCTTTTCTTCTTTTCCTTTTTTTACCCCAAAAGTCTAAACTCCGCCATACAAGATATGTCTAGGTAATGTAATAATTTTAAGGTATATTTGACACACTGTATTATATTGTATTAAATATATTATATTAAGATGTATTGCATTATTTTGTATTAAAATATAATACAATTTATGTTTGGTGTATTATTGATTGTACTATAAAAAATAATATTTTTATTTTGATTTCTATTAAATTAATAACTTAAAATTTATTATTATTTATATTAAACTAATAATTTAAATTTTTAATTAAAATAAATAATTTTCACCGTTGACCACCTCAATCCACCGTTGATTGCCGTACTTTAGTGTCATTTGAACTATATTTTAGTATCATTAAATTCCTTATTGTCAAGGCCATGTAATAGTGCAACTATTATCGATAAATGAATTTTCACTTGCCGTAGATCTACAGTTAAAGTTTTAGTTTTCAAACTTTTGATCTTAAATTTACGGGAAAGGGAAGTTTTTTTCCTGTAATAATTGCACCATTTTGTAGCCCCCATAATAAAAATTCTAATTATACCAAATTTTAGTGCAAAGCACGATTTTATGCGGCAGCCAGCAACTGTCAAACTGTCGCCTGCGGTAGCATATTTAAAATTTTAATTTTATTTAGTATTTTATATTTTTATTTAGTTTTTATTATTTTAATTAAAGAAATTAAAAAAAATAATGTGAATAATGCCATATTACACATATTCGAAACTCCTTAAAGTTTATTTAATGCGACATGTTCACATTATGGCATATTATAATGCACTATAACATAAACATGAATATTTACCTAACATGAAATCGTAATTGTATTATCTAATGTAATCCCATGTAATATGACGTATTAAACAAACTCTTAGAGTAATATAAGGGATTTCAATAATTGATAAAATTTATATTTTATTCTTTATGAAATTTATTATCAGAAACATAACAAATTAACAATTAAAACTAAAGTGAAAAATAATTTTAATTACAAGTTTAAAAAATCAACAAAAATTCAAATTGAATTTCCCTTTCCAAGAAAAACTCAATTTTATCCACATCAATCCGACAGAAACACCCTTTGTCATTCACTGCACATCAGTTACACATTTGTTGGAACTTTCTCCCCGAATCAAATAAAAAAACAAAACCAAATCACAGCCGTTGATTCCCCCAAAACCTGTGTCGAATCTTAAGTGGCTCTCACCACTCTTTCTTCACGCCACCAACCGAATATTCCTCCAACTGATTCTCTCCCCCCCACCCTCCTTTCTATAAAACAAGCCAAAACAAACCTTAAAAGTTAAAACCCAAACCTTGAAAACAGAGAGAGAAAAAGGAAGAATCAAGAAATGTGTGAGACATTGAAGAACAACTACCAGCTCTGTGAAGAGATCGGACGGGGTCGTTTTGGGACAATCTCCCGCTGTTTCTCTCCATCCTCGAACAATTTATTCGCCTGCAAAGTCATCGACAAGTCCCTCCTCACGGATTCCTTAGATCGCGAGTGTTTACAGAACGAAGCCAAGTTCATGACCCTCTTGTCGCCTCACCCGAACATCGTCCAAATCTTCGACGTTTACGAAAACGATGCGTTTCTGTCCATCGTCATGGAGCTCTGCGAGCCCGTGACCCTCTACGACGAGATTTTGCGGAATCCCGTTTGTGAGACGAGGGCAGCGGGTTACATGCAGCAGCTGCTCTCGGCCCTGGCGCATTGCCACCGATACGGCGTCGTCCACAGGGATGTGAAGCCGGAGAATGTGTTCTTGGACTCGAGGGGGAAGGTGAAGCTCGGGGATTTTGGATCGGCGGATTGGTTGTTGGGTGAGATGGGGACCACGAGCGGTGTCGTGGGGACGCCGTATTATGTGGCGCCAGAGGTGGTGATGGGAAGGGAGTACGGTGAGAAGGTGGACGTGTGGAGTGCCGGCGTCGTTTTGTACACTATGTTGGCCGGGATCCCGCCGTTTTATGGGGAGACTGCTGCTGAGATCTTTGAGGCTGTCCTGAGAACCAACTTGAGGTTTCCGACGAGGATTTTCCGGTCGGTCTCGCCGGCTGCAAAGGATCTTTTGAGGAAGATGATTTGTAGAGATGTTTCCAGGAGATTATCAGCTGAACAGGCTCTGAGTAAGTCATTATATCTTTTAATCTTTCAAATTTTTGTTAGATTTTTTTTATCACATTTTCTAATTTTCATGGTCAATTTTCGAAAGTTTCAAGACCTTGCAATTCGGGCTTACTCTGTTTTGATGTTGGTTAAATGCAGGGCACCCATGGATATTAAGTGGAGGAGAAACAACTTCAATGGACTGAAAATGTAACAACCCCAAATAAACACACTTTGCAGCGCAGCAATAGCTTATCAGTTGTTGTCAGTTATCAGTACTGTACATATCAGTTTCAGACCCAGCTGTTTCCCAAGAAATTTCAGTTTTCTGAACACCAGATTCCAAGGGTGAAAGTTCAAAATTTCACGTGGGTTCCTGCAGCAAAAGACTTTTTATAAAGTTCAGTAGCTTGTTTTGTACTTTTTTTTGTTTTTGGTTTTTGTATTTACTCTGATAAAGAGAATCCTGAGAGAGAGCGCTTGTAGATAGACAGATGAGAAGGCTGACTGAGAATCCATCCAAGTCTTTCCCCGCCTTTGCTTTACAGTTTATTTGTCAGAAAGTTAAAAGGAAGTGAGAGAGCTAATGGACTATTAGTTAGTTTGCTGCTTGTAATCTATTATCATCGTATTAACAAGTTTTGCTTATAGATTTCGGAATCTAAGTTTGCAAGCTTTTGATGAAAGCATATGGCATATCCTTATATTCAAGTTAATTTGGAATCTTAATTTTTCTATATGATTTTTGATTCAAGTCATCTCATTACCTTGTCACACAAGTTGAAGATCTTTATGTGGAAGCAATACATGGAATATGCCTTGGTATAAACCATTTATGCTGACTTTGCAGTCCCTAAAACACGCCATGTTTTTCTTGTTTTCTTTCAAGGAGAAGAATGGGACTAGAACTAGAATATGCGACAAGCAGACTCTGTTCACTTTCCTACATGCTTGCTTGCTTAGTGTTGGTACCAACTGGTCTCTGTTCATTATTTGACTTAAACACCACGCAGTTCTTTGTTCCTTAATTGACTTTAACACCACGCAGTTCCTTGTTCCTTATTTGACTTAAACACCACGCAATTGGCCCCTTTTTTTCCAAAGAAAAACTTGTGCGGGACGTACGTGTTTACTTATCATATGCTGAGTGAGTGGTACGATTTATTAATCAAACATTTGATATTGTAACAGGTCAAGTGATAGGACCCACAAATTAATATAAAAGTGGATAGTTAAGATCGAACTCACTACCACAGTATGTAGAGATAATATGCTCGTTCCTTATAAGTATTTATCAAATACCATTCATTAAACGCACCATCACAACATACCAAGATAATATATCCGCTCCATATAAGTATTTCTCTATTACCATTCATCAGAAGGTAAGTTTGTGAGGACCTTTGTGCATGTTACCAAAAGCGCTTTTACCGAAAGTGTTTTACTTAAATAATTAGAAAAAGCAAAGCGGTCTTGACTTTTAACATCAAATACTAGTGAATCTGAATCACCCATCTTGGCTCTTTTTCTTGAAAACCACAAAGGCACGAATGCAAATGTATGACTTTACTGTTAGTACTTGAGATTTGTTTTTAAAAATAAAAAATTGTTGGCGATAGTCCTGAGTGTAACACGTTACGGCGAAAAGAAACTAACGTGTCGTTCAATAAGTCCTAAAGGCGTATTAATGGGTTTGCATCCTTTTCAGAGTTAAATTATTCGTGGGAAAATGTAAAATTGGACAAATCAATGCCAGTTTCATGTGTTTTCAAGAAAATAGGGGGACAGATTCAAGAGAGATCAGTGGAATTCCAGATCAAGAAATTATATTATAAATGGTAATTTTAATTTTGATAAGTTGTTCAAGCTTTTAGTTCAAAGAATCTGTACAATTTTGGTTAAGTTTCAAGGGAACAAAGATAAGAGCTGAAACAATATATTATCAGAATTTGAAACCAATAATTAATCAACTTCCTACATTGGGCCTTAAAATTGTCAATTCAACATAAAAATAAACAATTAAATCAATTTCTTGGTAGGTAATTGACCAATTTATTTTTAAATTAATGGAAATAAAATTACATATAACTATTTAGAAAATGATTATATTGTCACTACTAACTTATTACGAGACTATTTTTGCCGTCGAGAGAAATAATATATTAATTAGAAACACAAGACCAGCTCCTACAACTACCTCATGTGCCAACAGCAAAATTCGGCCCTACCCATGTGCTGGCTGCACAAGTCTTTTTCATCATTTTTTTAAAAATAAACCCACAGAAAAAAGCACTTCTTGGCTAAGAAATAAGCACTTATTTGAGCTTGGACTGATTCAAGTAGCTATTATTTTATTTCAGAACTAAATTTATGGTTCTATACAATTAAGATGATTCTAGAAGACTGGGTACCTATTTGTTCGGTATAAAATAAAAAGAAATTATCAACAAATGTGAGTTAAAAGAGAGTCCACATGAAGCTCTGCAATCAAAGCCTGAGTTGTACCTATGTTCTTTTTTCATTCAAATTTTCAATGCTTTTGGGAGATTCTCATTATGTAGATTAGTTGGTATAAACAAAGATGAGTATATGTGCCAGCACCATATATTAGTTTATGAAAAAGGAAAAAGAAGAAGAAAATAGCACATAATTCTTGATGATTTGATTATTCAAAAGAATGAAGACAACTTGTTTTGGAATCTATTATGCATATTTTCAGTACATTAACCCATATAGCATATGCTTTTGTTCATACCATTCTTTACTTTAAGACATGAGCCATATGGAAGCCGCAAATAAATTCATGGAATAGCTTTAGATCATGTCAACCATATTTATTAAAAAAATCTCCGTCGTTACTTCTAAAGCTGTTGGATTTAATTTATTTTTTGTGATAATTTTTCAAAATACAAAGACTAACAGAATAATTGACGATTAAAAAATAAAAAGTGAACGAGTTAATTTAACTATTAATTTTAAAAAAAACTTGTGGTGGATAATTTAAAATATAGATTTTTAGGATAATTTTTTAAAATACGGAGTAAAATATAAAAACTAAATGAGTTATTTAAATTATAATGTATAATGTTAATTAACCATTAATTTTAGAACACTTGCGGTTGATAATTTAAAATTTTAATATAGAGTAGCATGTATCTAAATCTTATTAACCTCGAACAATAATATCGTATCTTACTTGAACACAATGAGTTTTTGCTACATGAGGGCAAAAATTTTATGTTACTTCAAACGAAATTAAGACAATTTAGTGTAGGTAAAGAGAGTGTAGTGGGTACTTATGTTTGTAGGGCAATATTGTTCACAAGGTTTGGCAGATCTGCAGATTTGCATATCTAAGTTGGGACTCATTCCATCTATGAGCATATGATAACTTATCTTCCGTTGGATTTTTATTATTATTACTTTTATAGGGATGGAATCTGAAATTGGTCGACAAATGGCAGTCAAATAGTCATATGACTCATACTTTTAGGCAATAACTGACAACCACCTAAAGCAAGATAAAATTAAGATATTGGCCCATGTACTTTATATGTAACTCATTTTCACATCATTTTTATTAGTTGTAAGTTACATTCAATGATCATAATGTACATTAAATGTAATTTAAGGAGACCTCAATTTTTAATATCTTATTCTAGGATTTAAACAGTGACAAAAAATTATATTATTGAAGAGAAAATATGACACTTGAATAAATAGATTAACAAGTAAAGACCGATTTTTTTTATGAGTTTTGAAACATGATTGAAGATGTGATTAGTTTACTAAAGCAGAGAGGTTTAATCACTTGCTCTATTACTAAATATTTTGTATAAATTTTGTATTTAAATCATATCTTTCTTTTTCCCCAGAAGTTACATTTCATTCATCGTCAAATTAAATGTGTCTGTTAAACTTGAACTCTAGACTTTTTACTCCAATTGTAGGAGTTAAGCTAATTGGACAATCATTCAAAGATTCAATTTAGTATTTGATATACAAATTTATCTTTTCCAATGCAAATAATTTATGTACAAATACACACATACTTACATATAATGACATAAATAAAGTGGCAAATGCTAGTTAGTTTATATGATAAAATTTATTGACTTAAAAACTTGAGATTTGAGATTTAAATTCACTTACATAGATAATAAACCGATTTTGTTTCCGTTACGCTACATTAAACATAATAATAATAATAATAATAATAATAATAATAATAATAAGCAGAGAAATTTTTTAAGAGAAGCTTCTTGCGTGTTATACACGGCACGTTTGGGCACAAAGAAGACAGATCTGTTGACTAGCAGATCAACAAAGTTAAGTAATTTAATATACTACAAAACTTTCTACAGTCGTCCATGTCCATCTCCGTGCCCCTTTTGATAAGTTATCTTAATTTCTTTCCATAATTTAAGGCACAAAATTCAAACGTCTTACCGAAAACAAAAGCTTACTTATTAGGAAAAAAACCTAGGAAGCATTGCAAGTAACACTATTTTTTACTTATTATACCAACTTAGTCTTTCTTCAAAATTGACTTTATCACACGGCAACAGCAAAATGGCCTCCTTTTTTCCACCAGCATTACCATTCATCTGAATGTAAGTTTGGGAGTAAACATTGTGCATGTGGAGGCGTAAAAAATGCTCTACTTAATGATTGGGACAAAAAGAAAAAAAAAAGAAAAAAGAAAATGTAAAATAAAAGACTCTTGACTTTAACATCAAGGAGTATAATCAAGTGCGTGTAGTCGCACACCTTACAGCGGATGACTGTGTGCGTGTTAAATACTTATTGAGAGTTAAGTTATGAAACTCACAATCTCCTAATAAGAACTTGACACTTGAGTAGGCAGACACTATAAGATGCACAACTTCGCGCACGTGATCAGTCCCCTTAACATCAAATATTAAAAATCACGCATTTGTATGAATATTTGTTTCATTGTTAGTACCTTACCTTTGCTTTTTAGTTAAAGTTATATTAGTAAACGAAGCTAATGTGTCATGTCGTTCAATGAAGACCGGCAAATGTAACTAAATTTTAAGCTTGAATTGATTTAGGGTTTAATTATTTTTGGGAACTTAAGTGTCCAACGTGCAATAGTTGTGAGGTGCGGTCATCACAAATTTTTAGTTATTTATAATTACAGTATAACCTCTATAAATTAATAATATCGGGACCATAAAAATTTATTAATTTATTTATAGAATGTGTTCACAGTACAAAGAACTAACATTTAATTGACAGAAAATTCATTGTATTTTACAAATATAATCAATAGAATTTAAATAAATTCATCAAATAAATAATGTATACTTGATTAAATAAATTCATGAATTTTACTAAATGTATTCAATGAACTAAACTAAATGTTAGTTATTAAATTGTATAAATTGAATTAGAACTAATCTAATGTACCTATCTACTTGATTAACTAAATTTATGTATTCACATAAATTTATCTAAATGTATTCAATGAACTAACTTTTCAATATGGGTTTCCGTAATGGAATGGATGTCAATTACCTCTTGGATTATCCTAATGAAAATAATGAAAATTCAGAGGTCCAAAGTTTAGAAGAAATTGTTGTTAACATCACTGAAGATCATGTTAAAGATGAAGTTGAGGATGATATAGTACCTTTAGAGTCTATTTCGCGGACTGAAGCACTCAAATCATCAACAACACTTCATAATTTTTTATTGCAGTACGAGAATTCAACCCCAAAATTTTTAGATGCAATAAGAAAAGTTAGAGATGAGATTCAATTAGATTTAAACTTCAAGAAAAAATAAATTACAATAGACTCATATTTTAATAAATTGACATAGTCAGTTATATTTGTAATTTCACAGTATTTGTATTTTTTACAATTATTAATTTATGATATAAATGGAACCACAGAGTTATATAGAAGTTCTCAGAAAAATTATTATTTTATTAATTTATCGAAATTATTAATTTAGTTTCAGGGTCCAAATTGAGACCGTAAAAAATTATTATATTATAGAGATTATTAAATTTATCCATTATTAATTTATAGAGGTTATATTTTTTTGTCATTAGTAACATATTAGCACATTTTTCATAACAAACGTTGCGTGAATACATAAATTACAGAAACAATAAAAAAAAATTATCGTCAATAATGAAAATATTGCTACCGGTAATGGTAAAGTTTGCGCCGTGCAGCTAACACCTTAGAAAGACCCATAGTGCACATCAATGAGAATTTAATGTTAATAGTGGTCAGGCATGAGACAGAAAGTAAGATCAGCGGAATACAAGATCAAGAAGTTAAATTATATAATCGAACTTTTAATGTTGATAAGTTATCCAATTAAGATTTTAACTCAAGGAATATCTATGCAATCTTGGTTAAGTTCGAGGGAACAAAAGTGTGAGATAGAACAATATATTATCAGAACTTGAAATGTCGTTTTGAGCTTTAAAATTACATATTTATTCAAAATAAAAAATCAACTCTATTATTGAGGATTCCAGGTGTCAACTCAATTGTTCTTTCCGCAGTCAATACTTAGTAGTTTTGAATAAATGAATAAATATGCTATTTTTAATTGAAACTATTACACTTAGCACTTAATATTTAAATGATAAAAACAAGAGTTAACTCTTCAACTACCTCATGTGCATGCCAACAGCAAAGACAGGTCCTTACCCATGTGCTGCCCACAGAAGAAGCACTTCTTGGTTAAGAAAATAAGCACTTATTTGAGGTTGGAGTACTGATTCAAGTGGCTATTATTTTTTCTCAGAACTGGGTGGTTCTCTATTAGGATAATCCTAGAAAACTAAAACTCTGTTTGTTTGGTTTAAAATAAAAAGAAAATCAAGCATATATTAGTTAAGGGCATGTTTGGCAGCCCTCATTACATGGTATTAACATTTCTCATAGTATCAAGTTATTACAATCCCATGTTTGATAATTACTCCTCATTGTATTGTGTTGTGGTCAAATTGTTTTGTAATGCGGTCAAACCAGCATAAACTAAACCTGTGTGAGAGTCGGGTTTGCGCGGGTTTAAATTCTTGATCTTACCATAGAATGCCCGCGAGATCATACTCACAGTCACAACAACTGGCAACTCGGCAAACTTTTTGATCTTGTCATAACCAGCTTCTGATTTTCAACTGCAATCGCCGCATCCTTTTCTTCAATCCGAGATTGACTACTTGGACCAGCATCACCTTATTATGGTCTCCTCCAGAAAATATATGGACATGGTAACCTTGAAGAAGAGGACAGCTTTCTTAGTTTCGATCTCCCAATCATAATTATGCCAATCGGGAACGATCTCCAGCACACCACCACCTTGGCAACTTGATATTGATCAAGAATGAGCCATGCGTCGCGAACGTTAACACCGCCAATCGGGAACGATTATTAACAATTTACAGCACCTGAGAAAAGAAGCCCCACGAAATCAGCTAAAAATCCAATAATCAGCCAAATGAAATCAGCTAAAGAAGCCCCACGAAAAATTTGCACCCATTAAGCTAAAAATCAAAACAGAAAACAGAGCAAGCCAAAAAAAAAAAAAGGAAAAAAAAAACAGAGAATTGGAAAGTTCTGGAAATACAAAAGAAGGCTTTTTTAAAGAAAGAGAAAGAGGAATCAAAAGTGAGGCCTGTTTAAAAGACAGAAATAGAGAGATAGCAAAAGGTTCAAAGGGAATTTTGTAGGTATTTATCATACGAACCCGTATTATTTAGATTATTTATCACAATATATTTTGTTAGTAATTATGCTATAATTATTATTTTATTATATTATTTTATAATTATTTTGTGGTTGTATAAAGAATTATGATTCTTTTAACATTTATACTAAAAAAATGATGTTTATTTTTAAAATTTAAGACTTTTATATTTAGTATTTTTTTTAAGTACTAATAAATATAATTTAAATTAATTGTTAAAAAAATACAGTACAATGTAGCACTAAATATAATATAATTAAAAATTAATATAGTACAATGTAGAACTAAATGTTGTATAATATTATTATAATTTAGTGTTAATACAATACAAAATAATATAATATACATGTATTAAAATAATATAATATACTATAATAGAGTGTATCAATGTCACCCTAAAGAAAGAAAGTTCACATGAAGCTCTGCAATATCAAGTCCTGATGTTGTACTTTGATTCTGTTTTCATTCAAATTTTTAATGCTTTTGAGAGATTCTCATCATTGATTAGTTGGTGCATACGAGTACCAGTTATTAGTAATATTTTTGGAAAAGAAGGTAACGCTTAGTTCTTGATTTGATTATTCAAAAGAATGAAGGCAGCTTGTTTTTGAAATCTATTAACATTTTTTAGTAAGCCCATATAGCTTGCATACTCTATATATATATATGATGGACGTTAGCCAAATGGGAGAGGCTTATAGCTAATAAGGCAATTAATATTGGTCACAAGGTTTGGATGATCTGCAGAACTGCATATCAATTTAGAACGGTTATTACGGGTCCTTGACCTTATTGATAAGTCATCTTTGTTTATGATTATTATTATTATTATTATATGGGTGGTGGAATCTGAATTGGGTAATATGAAAAGAAGTCAAAATGACTTTTCAAAATGAAATGAAAAGTCATATTTGCTAAAATATATAATCTTCCATCTCATGTGACTATTGCTCATCTGTCACCCACTTGTATTAAAGAAAAAATAAAGAAAAAGAATAAGAACAACCTTTTCTGATCCACAAATACATGTATCCATAATTCATCATGTGTATGTTTTTTCCCTAATTTTTGTAGATCAGTTTCATAATATTTGAGCACAAAGGGCCAAGATTCCTTCTCTCAGTTGTATATATCATGTTTCATGTTTGAGAATAAAAATTAAAAACATGAAGAAAATATGAGAGTAAGAGATATTGGAATGTCATGTGGGATTTTTCATCAAATTTTGGCGGAATCGCATATTTCTTTTTCATTTACTTCCGATATGTAAAGCCGAGCATGCATCTTCTAGGTTTATTAATGCATTAATACTAAACTACTAGTTAGCCTTTTAGTTCCACATCATGGAACTCATTTAGTTTCTTGTTCGACGAGAAATCAGAAAATCTTTATAGATCACGGACAATTATATATACATATATAATCTTTTGATGTAGGGTGTTGTTTGTCCCAAATAGGGTACATTCTAAAGGTTATAACTTGCGTTGCAAGTGTCAATTTTCAGCGTATAATTTATCGTTTTAAAACTTGCGATAAGAGGGACAAAATCTAGAACTGCCTAAGCCATTCTGCTCGTGGTCAAACTGAAAATTCCAATTCTTTCCTAGGCGTTTTTTAGTTTTAAGAATTTTTTTTAAAATTTTTTTAGAACTCGAATTTGAGTGCCTTTTATTTTTCTTTTTTTATTTTGATTAGCAACAATTAATTACCATATTTTATTTCAGATTTGTCTATTTTAATAAATTGACAATATTTAGAATTATTATAAAAGGGGCTCAAAACGCTAGTTTTATTTATTCAGACTTTCAATAAAATTTATTATTATTCATAAACCTAGCTTCCTCTATCAAAAAACTCAATAACTTTTCCGTTTCGTTATCTTTGATGGATGGTTCAATTTTTTCTATTATACTATGCCATATTATATGATTTTAACATAAATATTCTTTGATGATTGATGAAGTACACGTCTAATACAATTGTGTGTGCCATATGTTATCCTCACTTTGCATGATTGCATCAAATAATTGAGCCGTGTCTGTTACTTTATTGCTTTTCTTGCTGGAATATGCGTGAATTAACATATAGGACGCATGTTGCATAAGTTATTTGTTATTGGCACCTACCAAGATGCACACAAATTCAAATGAGTTACGTGTTTCATTAGATATAGATTTAAAGGCCAATACGAAATTGTTGTTGCAGGATTTAAAAGTGATTTTTGATAAGTTAAAAGTTTGGTATACGTTATTTTTTAAAAATTTAATTTTGTCAAAATCATCAAATCTTTTGGTTGATTTAAAAAAGTAGGGATGAAATAGCTTTTTAAAATTGGACTTTTATAATCAATTTATGTTTATGTATAATTTCACATATATTTCATATATACTTACACAAGGAAGGATCCGTAGCCCCCCAAAAAAAAATACACTAGCTTTTATGTCATTTTTTAGCCATCCGATAAATGGCTAATTATTGTCTAGGATAATGTAATTAATTATGAGTAGTGCTACATATCTCAAATTTTTTATTTCAAAAAGTTATCCCAAATGATGCGGTGTTCATTAATTAATTGGTGATGATAATACAATTAATTCACTTAAATCTTGTAAAGAATTACCATCTAATCATTCATTGGTACTCATTGATTGGTTGATAATTTTTTAAAGATGCAATTGAATTATTTGTATTATCATCACTAACTAATTGATGAATTTCACATCATTTGTAATAGTTTTTTAGGATAAAAAAATTTAAGATATGTAACACTGCTCTTATCAACTTTTAGGTTGTTATAATCAAATGTATAATAGTAAAAAAAAATTGGTTATAACATTCATGAATTTATACATTTTATCTCTATCTGTCTTTAGTTTTCCTAGTAGGTAATAACCTTGGTATATACATAAAGACATGTGTGCGAATTTGAAAAAAAAAAATTGGCCTAAGTAAACAAACTTCACAAAATTATCTTTTCTACAAAAACTTTGTTTATATTTAGATGAAATTCTTATTCTATGAAAATTCATTGTTTTTTCAAATTTTATAGATTTAATGAATTTATAATGGAGAAAAAATAAGAAAACATAGGTGGGTTTAATTAGATAAATTTTATTTTTAATATAATTTAAGGTGTGTCAATAGCATCACTCTTTATTGAAATACAAAATTAATTTCATAAAGATTTTTAAACAGTTTTTTTAATTAGTTACTTGAATTCGAATTGAAATGATGGACGGGCTTTGGAAAATAAATAAATAAATAATTTCTGTCCAAATAATTTATATGTACAAATACAAACGTGGGAGCACATTTTCAAGTGAAGCTTCCGTGTTAGGCTTGGCGCATTTGGGCACAAAAGTAGACGGATATGTTGAATAGCAGATCAAAGAATTGAGAATCAAATGCAGACTTCAGATAGTGGTCCATGCCCCTTTCGATAAGTTATCTTAATTTCTTTAAGGTACTAAATTGAAATGGGACAAAAAGAAAGCCGACAGAAAGTACAAAAATAATGCACTTTTGACTTACATTTCTTGTATATCAAGTTCAAGTTCAATTTGGCTATGCAGTTATTCTCATTTCCACGTAATTCTTGATTACCACCAATTCAATTTGACGATATTGAGGGGTTCCTATTTCCTAACCAAAAAACGAAGAAAAAAGAAGAAGTCATTCTTCATTCTCTGGCCGCCTTTGAGAGCAATTTGGACCTCAAAACAGAAAACAATTTTGATTTTGCTTTATGAGATGGATTTTGTTGATGGGGGTAACAAACATTAGAGAATTGACAATCGTTAGATTTAATCAAACAGTTAGAAATTTAATAAACAGTAATAAAAGAATTGTGAGAAACTGAAAAAAGATAGTTGTCACTTTTCTAGTATTTTATTACCTCATCATATAAAAATAAAGTTGATAGAACTTTTATTTCATGTCTCAATAAAATACTCAAATAAAAACTTTTTCGCCAAAATTTTAGGCATTTCAACAAAGACGTCCCCATATTGGACATTTCTGAACTTGCAAATCCACAAAATTTACACTTCTAAATATTCAAATTAATTTTCTTTCTATACTTCAATCACCTTATTTTCCCGAATACATAATATAATACGTTCCCAACAAATTTGACTCCAAACAACTTTATCCAAATATACTTGTCATCTTCAAAATATCAGTAAAATCTAATATAACTATTCTTAATGAATTCACTATTTTCAAAATATTGTCAAATTATTATAAATTGGAACTTAATTACCCCAATTATCATTTAAAAGACAAGGACAAATGGGGTAAGTTGATTAGAAAAAAGTTATTAACAATAATTGGGGGTTAGTTGAGATTTTTAATAGTTTAAGTTGTAATTTGAAGTTAGTCAATTTATTAGGGGGTACATTGAAATTAACCCACACACACACACTCTAGAATCCCTCTTAAAAAATTCATAAGATGAAGTAATGATCAAATAACCCAAAATAAGATATGATGAAACTCTAGTAAAATATCTATTTTTAGCACCATCATGCAGCCAAAACTCAAAAATTACAATAAATGTTCTGATGGTCCATGAGTGTACCAACAATTTTTTTTTTTTTAAAAAAACAGAGAGTATATATAAAACTCAATGGGTAAATAATATGTTTGAAAATGAACGTACTTGTAGATAAAGTATATATTATGATATCACCTTCTTTTCTATGCTTCAACATCATTAAAACCCAAACCGTAACACATATTAATAATTTCAAAAAACCCCAGAGACCTCTTGAAACTTTTCACTTGGACCATATCTTTTCCCATCCATCCACGGCTCACCCTAACCCTCTCTCTCCATCATTTTTTTAAAGGATATTATCATTTTCCCACCAAAAGTATTCTGACATATCATGTTAGTATTACGGTTTGGTAAAACTATCAATTTATCACCAAATATTTAAATTGTTAGCATTTCCCCTCAATTCTGTTAAAACTCAGTTAATATGTAACGAAAAATTCTTAAAAGTTCAATTTTACCCCTAGAGCATAAAAGACCATGTAATTAACCTTTTATGAATTTTGTAATTAAATTATCATTTGTTGTTCTTCCTTTTTAAAGGACAAAAATTACCCTTTATGAATTTTGTAAAATTGATTGTGTGGTGTTAGGTACTTCATAAATTGATTTAATTTATTTAATTTTTAAAGGGCAAATTTATTTATTTAATTTTTTGTGTAAAATTATTATCATCATATCAAAGATTAAATTGCTTCTTTTGCACATTTTTTTCCCTTTCATAACTTGATTTTTAGTAGTATAATAAATTGTCTTTAGCTCGTCAATTTAATAAATAAATTTGCCCTTTAAAAATTAAATAAATTAAATCAATTTATGAAGTACCTAGTACCACACGGTCAATTTTATAAAATTTATAAAGAGTAATTTTTGTCCTTTAAGAAGGAAGAATAACAAATGATGATTTAATTACAAAATTTATAAAATGTTAATTACATGGTCTTTTACACTCCAGGGGTAAAATTGACCTTTTATGAATTTTCTGTTACATATTAACTGAGTTTTAATGGAAATGTGGGAAAATATTAACAGTTTAAATGTTTGGTGGTAAATTAATAGTTTTACTAAACCGTAATACTGATATGAATGTGTTACAATACCTTTAATGGAAAAATGATAATAGCCTTTTTTTTTAGTTCGTAATAAATGATAAAATCTGTCGGAAATCCTCTTATTGAGCTAGGCCTAATGTGTAATAATTAAAATGGGCTTAAAAGAAATCCATGGCCTGCATGGATGCTGATAAAGGAAATCCAATGGGGGCATTCCAAATATAATTTTCCGGGGATTGGCCTTTATACATTTGCAATCACTAATCGATGATATCTAGTTAATGCACTTCTTAATGCTACACGATTTTAGAACGAGAGTAATACTGTACGTATACTTACATAACATGTACACCAACACACATGATATTAACGTGTCAATTGTTGATGGGTAATAAAAAAATTATTATCTACCGTCCATTTGTTTTTCTCACTTTTTTAAAAATACATAATTTTTTTTTAATAAACTTTATTTGAAGTTATATTTTTTTTCACATGTCCACTACCATCTTCAAATCGTTAAAAAAAACTAACAAAATATTACCCAAATTACATAGGTGAAATTATCATTATACCTTTATAAAGCCATCAAAGCCTTAATAATTTGAAGACAACAATGACGTGCAAACAAATATAATTTCAAGTAAAACTCAAAAAAAAAAAAATTAAGAATTTTATATTTTTAAAAAAATACAAAAAACTAAATAGACGGTAAATGCCCGTAATAAAATCATAAAATCGACTTACAACTGGGGCTCTGAGATACAGAGTTTGTACTGTGAATATGCACAGTAGGAACATTATTTCAGAGTAGCGTGACCAAAATTCGTTTAATTCATTTTTCTACTTTTTTCAGAAAAAAGAAGGCATTCGTCCAATTACAAATACATTCATTGGATGTTCATGAGTCGATTCTACCATCCAATAAATGAATGCGACTGCGACTCTACTCGTAAGGAAGCTGTAACATTGCTCGGTTTAACTGTGGTTGGCTACCCTACGCTTGAAGAAAGACAACCCAATATTTGAAAAAACAAAAAAATGTTAAGCAAACCAAGCGTTGGTAATAAATTGATTCCATGCAGAAGACATTCAAAACTTGCATATTTCTTCACATAAGTGTGTTTAAGCCTCAGGGAAAAAAAAAAAAAAATTGAGTTGAGAAGTTCTTTACTGTGTTGGAAAGTGCTTTCAGGCAAAAAGCTCTAGGATACTGCTTTTTCAAGAAATATACCTATCAAACAATAATTCACAAAACAATCCAAGTGCCCTTGTAACCCCAAAAGCGCTTTCATCTATTTCATTCGAAAATTTTAGAAATAGACCAAAGCGCTTCTGCAAAAATCATCATAATTTGTGATAGGTCATTGAGTACGAAACATAGTAAGAGTTCTCCACATCCATTTTGCTGTGTACCTGAACAGAGAGTCTGCGGGAAATAATATTAGGCGTAACACACGTGTACAAAGAAGAACATGAATTGACCACCTTCTATCTTCAAACCAACTTTACGTCGAAGAAATAATTTTTATGCTTAGTTTCTAATGACTTCTTTTCTCTTGCTGTCGCAATTTTATACAATTCAAAATATTATAGTAAAATCAAAAAGACCTGAGAATATTACGTTAATTGCAGTCCCCTGCATGCGCATTAACCCACTGGAAGTTGGCCTCTATCCAGCAAACCAATTTGTCATACCTTACCAAGGAAAGACTGCATAGCCAGAAAATTATCGAGGTTAGCTAAAGATGTAATACATGAATATATGCTGACAATAATTGCAAGAATGCTTGACTGTGATGCTCTTATCAGACTTTACAAGACATTGTCCAGAAACATAAGATGAAACCAATATAAAGCCGATGCATATTGTCTTCGAGTTGTATAAAAAACTACATATGCTAACCAATATAATCAGGAGTACAAAATAACACTAGGGAAATGGGAAAAATAAAAAGTGAATAAAAGTTCCGCATTTTAAGAACAACGAGAAATTTCTTGGTTAATTAATGCTTTGAGATCAAGACTGGATATACAAAACCTGCACAACTTATTAATCTCAAAATGAAACTATATGCTAATGGAAAAATTTGAGTCAACACACAAGAATCTTCCATCATTGGTAATGAATTCATGTGTCAGAAAGGAGAAGTCTTTTTCTACCTTGACTCCTGCAGGTGTGTTTCCAGGCTTGGCTGTAGTTGTGCTTCCAAAGACATTGCCACCGTTGGAAGGCTTTGCAGTAGTTGTGCTCCCAAAACCGAACTTCGACTTCTTGTCTGAGGGCTTTAATATTTGGAAAGAGCACATTAGTGTCTCATCAACAGACATCATTGCACCAGCATTATCAAACTCCCCGCAATAATTAGGTGCTGAAAAAATAGTAACAAGCTGTCGGTTGGCAAAGAACTCATATCCATCCTCTACGACCTGCAAATAATAAATTATAAAATGTAAAACAAACAATTAAGGAGGTATGCACTAAAATAAAAAGGAATCATATCCTCTACAGTAACCCAAAGCACCGCACAGAATGGACCAACCAGTGCCAGAAGCAACCAGATCCAAAGCCACAGTTACACAGCGAAGGAGCTTAGACATTTAAAGGGAGCAAACCCCAGTGGTACAACACTCATAGAATGCCAAAATAACAATAGAGTGATAGGTGTAGTATAGCTATAGTCTCACAAAAATTTTAAATGCTCCTCACTGAAATTTCATGGCTCATGGTATGCTTCCACAGCCCTAAGAGTGGTCCTGAAGAGGATATGAACCCTAGTACTGTGGGAACTAAAAGGAACAGCCATGACAAGTAAAACCTGGTGAGCACGACAAACGAGATCCAGATCATGCTTCTGCAGAAAGTCTGTCACTTTGTCAGCACCAAAAGTAAATGAAACTCCCCTATCATTCATCCCCCAGCCTTGAATATCTTTACTGGGATCAGACCAGAGAAGATCACAGAGCAACCCTGTGTCTGGTACATCAGTTGGGCGTTGTAAACTTCTAATTTGATCCAAACTATGTAGGTCAGGAGAAAGGCCCCCATGCATGCAGAGAATCTTCTCATCAATTAGAGCCGCCACTGGTAGGGAGTTAAAACAATCTGTGAATGTCTTCCATAGCCTAACATTAAATCTTCTCTTGCACTCGTCATAAAACCCATATATACGGTTTATGGAAGCACATTCATGGTTTCCTCTCAAGAGGAAAAAGTTTTCAGGATATTTTATTTTATATGCAAGTAGGAGGCATATTGTCTCCAGACTTTGCTTGCCTCGATCCACATAATCCCCTAAAAATAAGTAGTTGGCTTTAGGAGGTAACCCACCATACTCAAAAAGCCTCAAAAGATCAGAATATTGACCATGAATGTCTCCTGCATTTCATAAACAGATATCATTATCAGGATGGATGATCACAAATCTTTATTCAAAATGTTTTCAATAATGCCAAAACTAAGCCACTGGCCACAAGAATGAGTACCATTGACGTACAAGGTAAATAAATTATCATGAACTGAATCTAACAGGTTTAAACTGAATTCTGATCAATGGAGTCAATTAACTCCTTACAAGTATGTTTCAACTCAAACTCAGCAGACCCACGTTTGAAATGCAGTCAATATGGCGCAGTACAAATTAAAACATCATATTCTTCTATTTCAATTATTTTTTTAAGTAAAGGAAACGTCACAAATATTGCATACAGCAAAGTTGACCAATCATACATCTTCTGAAGTGAGTAACAATGTGCTGGACAGCAGATAACAACACCTTTTTTTTTCTCTTTCGACTGAAATACATCAGCTATCATAAAAAGCAGTGCACACAACAAATCTATTGATCACACTTATGTGGATATTCTCTACGACCTAATCTAAGTATCATGAAGTAACTTGGCCTTTTTTTTTTAACTCCAAACTTCAACCATTAGTTGCATAATGTAGTAACAAAAACTTAATTGCGACATTGAGGACATTCAGCAACTTCAGGCAAACCTATATATTCAAAGAGACTAACAAAGAATGGGGCACAAACAATACATAGCTCTCTTAGTGCAAGCTAATTGTAATAGGTAGTATTGTGAAGACTATTTATCTGCTAAGAATTGAATTTGAGTGGATTTTCCTACAGATCTATACACAACTCAACTTAAGAAGAATAAAAAAATAAAAAATCCTATGGATTAAGAAAGATAAATGGAGATTTATTAGTATACATCCAAAATTAGAAACTCATTAAACAATCCAGGGGTAAAAATTGAGGAATAAGAATATAGCGTATCTCAGGATAAGACCAAAGACATAATAACAGAAACATTTAAGGCAAACCACTACAAAGTTTTTACATGATAAACCAAAGCAAAGCAAACCATTATAAATTTTTTACATAATAACCTAGAAACAAAACAGACGAAAATTGGGCAAGTCCATATCCCGAACCTCTGTTAGGAAAAATGTGTTCAGCAGACTCATGGCTCCAACAATAGAAATTAACCCGTACACAACGAAACAAATTAATTGATATAAAAAACAGTCAAAGACAAAGCCAACTAAGAAGGTTAACTAATTTGGAGATTGAATTACATAGTTATTTTTACAAAATATAGCATAAGCCCATTGTATTTCATAGTAAGCAACTGCAAAAATGCCCAGAGGCAAATTCATAAAGGAACAGTAGATAGAAGAAAAAAAAGATGAGGAAATAAACAGCATGAAACAAACAAATCACCTAACACATCATGGGGAATTGACTTGTTAACGTTAAAGAGCAAAATAAAACTTGGCACCTTCATCCGAACAAGAACAGACGCTTACCCCTTACAGAGAATGGCTTAGGTTTTTCTTTAGAGTTTGAGGCTGATTTATAAGAATATGAAGAAGAAATGATTGTGGAAGTTTGATAGTGATCAAGGATTGAATATTGGGCTTAAAATACAAATTGGTAGTGAGGGCTGGTTTTCAATCATAATGTTGAGAGACCACTAATCCCCAATACTTGTACCGTCTCACGTAAATATCCAAATTTAATAACCATGAACTAAATCCAGTGTATTGAGTGTTATTATTTAATGGAACATAAAATCTCTGGGTCAAATAATTCTAAAGTTAAACCAACAATAATCCCAAAAGCTAAAGTTGATAAGAAAGGCCCAACAGTATACTTCTATCACACAAAATTTGAAGATAGAAAAAAGAAGGGCCTTTTTGTTTTTTAACTGAAACTGAAAAAAGATTCAGTATTAACAATTCATAAATTTTAAAGACGTTGGTTTTCCATCTTAACACTGAAAACTTGGTGTTTATATATCCGAATATAATTAAGCCAAAAATTTTAATTTATCACTAAATAGGAAAACAACAAAATAAGCTGCATAGTTTTATTTTCCAATAAATGCTTATAATATTTATTCATTCCTTACCATATAAAAACCTATCCTTCATTATTTATTTTTTTTTTATAGGAAACAGAGAAATTAGTATTAATAAGAACAATAATTACGAAATGTCAAAAAGGAGTCCACAAAAAAAGAACCCCCAAAAGATCACTAAAAGATCCATATGGTTGAGAGCTAATCAGATGACAGTATAAGTACAATTGTTATATTGAATTTATTAAATGTATTAATTGTTATTCTACTTTTGTTTCTTTTATTCATTTTTACATATTTTAGAACAATGTAGTAACATTTGAAAAAAAAAAAACCTTAAAAAAGGCAATGATTTCGTCTATCTAAATGAATACTCCTAATTTGAACCCCTTCACATGGGCAAGGAAGGCATTGGATAATGGTTGATTCTTGAAATATTGACCAACAAGATTGAGCAAAGAAAACGTTAATAATCTATATGTCATAAATACGAACAATATCATTATAAGTATAATTTTACTTTAAACTTTTCTGTTTTCTACTTATGAATTATTATGTCTACAACATCAAAGTTTCCATAAAATATGAGTAGAAGCATGTAAAATACTTAATAAAGGTGTTGGTGTCAAAGAGCCAGTGTTGGGATGTTTCTTCTCTCCAAAAACAAAACAACTTAATACCTATAATCAGATATGTAAAAAAGAAATACAACAATGTCATTTAGACATCAAGAATCAGCTATATTAAGATTTCCATCCAAATTTAGATACATTTTTGGGAATTTTTTTTTTTAAAAAAAAAAAGGCTATTGAAGTATCACACACCAAGAGAAGAATAAATAGAAAAATAGAAAACACTGAGGCATTCAAACCCTCAACAATAAACTCAACATATCAACTTTAAACAAATAGATTCTTGACTGTTTTTAGTGACATTAAGAAACAAATCAAAAGAAGGAAACTCCCCAGAAGAAACATAAAAGACAAACTAAATTTCACGAAAGCATACAAACAACTTCTCAGATGTCCTAAAGAACTCTGTGCTCAACCTAAAGACAGAAATGCTCTTGTGTTGCAGAAACTATGACACTACAATCAATGCAGTTACGCAACCGGTCATAGATTCCAAGCTAATACTCCAAAAGATGTCCTAAAGAACTCTATGCTCAACCTAAAGACAGAAATGCCCTCATGTTGCAGAAACTATGAGTCTTCATTCAATCTAGTTAGGCAAGCACTCATAGATTCCAAGCTAATACTCCAAAAAACAAATCTAACCTCAAACTACCTGATAAACAGCTCAAAATGACATAATCCTCAACATTCTTCAGACATCCCATAAAGGTCGCACATCATAAATTCTGATTTTTAAAATTTTCACAAGCATAACAACCAACAACATTTTCACTTACCATATATGCATCAATCCCCATGCGGATTCCCCTGGCACCCAAAGAGGGGGGAAAAAAGTGAAAGAAAATAGCAAAAAGGGAAAACCTGAGACAGGAGAAAGACATTATTTTTGGGGGGTGGGAGGTGGGTTGGCAGGTGTGGGGAGGGTGGAGAAGGGGTGGTAGGTAGAATTGGCTGGGGTGTGTTGGCTTATAAATGCAAATTGATCCAATTGGTACAAGGAAAGAATATTGCCGCTACTGAAAGCTATAGAACAGCCTCTATAAGACCACACATTTAATCAAATTAAAAAACATACGCAACGCCCAATCTAAGCAGCCCAAAGCCATCAATACAGTGCATCGAAAAATAAATGTGACATCAACCGCTATATAGACAAGTTCTTTTCATTTACCAACTTTAATAGTAAATTTGCAGTATTAATTATATAAAACACACAAAATGACTCAAGTTAATGTAGGCAATAACACATAATTCATACATTAAGAAACATAAACTCACGGAGTAAATACAAAGCATCCTCCACTAAGATGCTTAATTGCAATCATCGCAACTTCCTTAAATGGAAGAGAAGTTCACAGAATTAAAACCAATAAATTACAGAAGCACCAGTAAAACTCAATCATTAATTGCAGATAAATCAGCTAATAATGTTCCACATTAAGTAGCCAAACCTCCCCGTCAACACCAATTGGGTTCACATCAACACTAAAAGAACCAATAGATCATCCAAAACCAACCCCATTTCATCAAGTACTCTGATAATCTAAAATTTGACAACCCCCTACCCCCAAAAGGGATATCTTTAATCAGTATGCAAACATGTCTTGGCGAGTTCAGAGAGAGAGAAACACACAGACACGCACAAAGGACTGGCATGCAGAGAGTTCAATCCTCAAAGTAAGCAATATAACGACAATGAAACCAAAAGAATTGGAAATAGAACACACTAGGTTCCTTGGAACACGAATTTATAAATAATAAGGGACAAGATCGGAAATCGGAAATCTCATAGATTACCAACAAGTGTCATTAAAATTATCCCATGTAACCACTATGAAACCAGGCAAAAACTACCCAAAACAAGCAAGCACGTTACTCTGTTCCCTAAACCAAAATTAGGAACAATTAAGTCAATCAAACACAATACATAGGCCATCCCAAGGAAGGCCAAACATTCACTCACAAAACTAAGCATAATCAGTGTTAAACAATCAAATCATTAACAAAACAAAACAAAATAACAAAGAATCAAAGGGCAAAAACCAAACTACTGCATCACCATTTTTCACTAAGAATAAACAAAATCACTCACTAAAACAAAATTACTCTAAAAACTAAAATAAAAAATAATTACAAAAACCCTAAGGTATTCATTAAAAAAAAAAAGTATCAGCTTGCGGACTAAAACAACTCCAAATGAAGCAATAAAACTATACCCAGTAAAAAAATAATTAAAAAATACCAAAAAAATATAATTCATTCACACAAAACGCATAACAAAAAGTGGGTATCTCATTAAAAATCTCCAAAAAAATAAATAAACAAAGTTAAGTTACCACAAATCTTGATGGGAGCTTCAAGCTCCAACAAATTAGGCTGTTTCAAGAAAATCTCTCTGGACTCAACACACAGCTGCCGGATCTCCGATTCCGATAACTGAACTTGCTTTCCGGGTCGACCCCGGACCTCTAATAACCGTTTGATTATATCATCAAGAACAGCTTGCTCCATTTGTTAATCTGTCTTCGCTTCCCCTTCAGATTCTACAGTATTTGACCCCTAGAAAAAAGTCAACGGTCGTACTGCTGGTGATCGACTGATTTAAACGAAGAAGAAGAAGAAGAAGAAGGCGGTGAGCGAGTGAATAACATGGATTGAATTTGGTCGCTGTTTGGGGGTTTGTCAATGGTGGTGCGCTGCCGTTTTGTTTAAGAATGTGTCGTTTTGGAGAGATGGCGGTGGAAGAGAGTTTGAGAGATTCGCGTTTTTGCTTTAAAGAGGAAATAATGGTGTTACGAAGTTGAAAATTCCTTTCGGATGAAAGAGAAAAATTAAGAAATTAAAAATTAAAGCAAAAATTGGTCTACTACTTTACTCTCTCGCATTATGGAAAAACTCAAGTAATTAATAATAATATAAAAAAATATTTTTTTAAGAAAAAGATTTAAAATACTAAACGCTGATAAGCGTGTTGACAGAATTAAAATAAAATCGGATTTAATTTGTATTTTTGTTAAATTTTTTTTAATCAAAATATCATTTGCTTCTTTTTCTTTATGAGTATATGCACTGAAGAATACATCAAGTTGTTGAAGAATTATGTCATAATTATCCAATTTAAACATTGTTTATAGTGTAACATTGATTTATGGATACCTTCTTTATGTAAAGCTTCTTTTGATGTGAATGATTGGGTTTGTGAATTGGAAAAGATCCCTCCCTAAACATTTTGAATGTTCATTAGACATGAAAGCTTGAGGGGGTAGGTTGGTGGTCATGGCTCATGGGGAACCTTTTGGAGAAAAAGCAGTGATGTCTTGTGGACCAACTAAGGTTAGGAGTGGGCATGGGGGTAGCTTGTGGATTATCCCCACACTCAATAACTTTATAGATTTTTCATACACCTAAAGTACAATGATATTTTATCTTCTTTTTTTGGATTTGTAAACCGTTTGCATCACTTAATTGATTTGTTTGCTAAGGAGTTTTGTCGCTTTGTTTTAAATTCAATAACTTCTTATCATAAAGAAAATGAAACAACTTGACTCTTTTAAGGATTTTGGACTATCTTCAAGAAAAAATCTAGGACATTTAAAAGAAACATCATCTATCTTGAGATGAAACGATCATGTTTACATCAAATGTTTCCCTAGAGTGAGGACAATAAAGGATTAATTATGTTTTACTTTTACATACTGAAAATTCAACAAAATGCCATATATATGCTCTTGTGCCATGTATTACTTTGAAGTTTTGTTCGAATTCTTATCTACAACAGTCTTATCTTTTTTATGATCTTTTTCTTTTTTGTCTCGTTTATTAGTTCATGTGCATCCAATCTCTACACTGTGGAGGCTTGGTACTAGACTTTGCGACCCGTACTTTTTATTTTTCAGAGCTACATTAGGCCAGGTTGCCTTGCCTAGCCTCACGAAGAAATAAATAAATAAACACACCATAATCACTTATGGTATGTTTACTTCGAGAGAATGGGAAAGATCAGAAATGATTGGAATTAGAATAAACAATGAAATTGAAAATAAGTTATTTATTTTGAACTGTATAAATTGAAAATAGAATAAACTATATTCTGATTAATGTGTTTACTTTTATATTGTAATTGAAATAAATTGTTACTAATTTCAAAAGTGTCCTTAACTATTATGATGATTATTATTATTATTATTGTTAGCGACATTAGTATTAGTACTACTACTACTACTACTATGACTATTATTATAATATAAATGAAAATAATACTAAGTAATAATAGTAATAGTAATAGTAATAGTAATAATAATAATAATAATTAATAATGGTAGTAGTAATAGTAATAATATTAATAGTAATTATTATTATAAACAAAAATTATTATTATTACTATTAGAAGAATAATAATCAAATTGATAATAATGATAATAATTACTATATATCTTCTTACTATTATTACCACTATTATTATTATAATAAAATAATAAAATTATTATTACTATTATAGTAATATTATTATTATTGTTACTAATATTAGTGGTAGTGTAATTATTTATGATAATTGTCATCATAATTATGGTATTATAATATTGATTATTATTATTTAATTTTGTGATAAGGGCAAAGTCAAAATTAAAACAAATAAATAAAGAAGGACAAAATGATTAATTCAAGAATGGAAATTCCAACTTCATTCTTGCTCCTCATTCCCAAAATTAATAGATCCCACAAATTTCATTCCTATCCTAAACACAAACTAAGCAAGTAAATAATAAAATCATTCCTATTCCTCCATTTCAATCTTCCAATCCAAAAATAAATGCACCATTTTTCTTTATTTACAATCGATCAATCGCAAGAAACCCACAGTTGATCCTTTGACGCTTAATTTTTTTTTAGCCATTTTTGGGACCATACAACTTCAAAAAAAAAATTAGTGTTTGATATTTTTTTGTTTACCAGTTGTGGCCTTGTGGGTTTCCACGCAAAGGCAAACCTAGGTGAAGGCCTAAGGGCCCGGCCCTAGCTAAAAAAACAAAATATAAGTGATGTAATTGAAAGTGAGTGGTGATATTTTTCACACTGCCTTTTTTTTTTTTTCCTTTTTTCAAAAGCCGCCCCATTTATTAACGCATCCCATAATATATATAGAGTAAATTTGTCCTTAAAATACCAAAAATAACCCTATTCATTTAATATTTATAGTATTTTTTTTCATTTGGTTTGCTCAAATTTAGCTATTTAACACTTGAAAAGAATTAGATTTAACATTTTACACACCGGGATCTTATGCATAAGTATAGTATTTGATAATTTATAGTAATTGTTTTCGGACAAACAATTTATAATATTTTCATTTACATACAAATGTAAGTGAATCATTTTTACTTAAAATTTTAAAAAAATAAATTAAAACTTACTTTATTTTTCTTCTGAAATTCTTCCCATGGACTAATATCTCATTCCTTCATCAATTCAAATATTATGTGTATTAAAAGATCTGTCTTAATTTAAGAAAGGATCCGACAAATAAGTAACAACATAATTTTTATTTATCTATTTATATTAACTATTTCACCAAAGGGTAACACTGTAATTACCCAAAAAAACCCTAAAAAGTGGAGTGGTTGATAAATCCTGGTTTCAACACCACCACTGTTTTCGAAGTGTAGTTTGTTGGACAATTTTTAGGTGCTTCATAAACAGGATCTGGTTACTGTACTTAATTCTCACAATCAAACCATTCACACTAGAAGCAGATCTTACAATCAAGCAAACCATTAGCATTCACACTTATAAAAAATCATCTTTACATAGAAATTATTAGTGGTCCACTTAAATTTATTCTATTATAAAAAATACTACAAAAATTTTAATTTTATTTAATTTCACACCTGATATATGTAATTTGTAGCATTCATTCACCAAAAAGAATATGATTACAAAACAAAAGTAAAAATAAACACAAATTATAGTGATGGTTATTTTGTAATAGTAATTTTAATTTTTTAGTTGACATGTTAATACACATTATTAATATTGGGTGAAAAACAAATAATTTTAAAACCTTATAATATTCTTTATAATAGAATAATTTTGAAGTGAATGACCGATAATTTTTCGTATCTAAGTTAAAGCATCTGTTATTTTTTCACAACGCATTACCAATATGAATGCAATTTCATCATGTTTGCTTTGCTCACGTTTTTCCTTAACCCATATATCCAGAGGAGTACTTCTATTTGCACGCGAAGGAAGGCAATTAATAAGAATTCTAGCTCTCTTTTTGTTAACCCCACATGAAGGGCGTGCTGAAAATAAATAAAGAAATTAAAGAACACATACATATGCTAGTGATGGTTTGTTTGACTACTTTACAAATTACTACCAGGTCAAATATTTTATAATCCATTCCCAAATATGAATTGGTGGCCAGAAGACAATGTACAAGAGTTTTGTGTATCTATCTTTTCCTCTTCTCCAATCCAATTGTCCTAAACTGTTTTCAATGTGGTTGATAAATAGAATTTGAGTACTGTACTTCTCACAATCAAACCATTTGCATTAGAGCATACTTCACTATCAAGTAGAACTTTCACAATTATAAAAACGGCATAATTTTTAAAGGAAAATTATTAGCCGTCCACTCTAAGATTATCTTATTATTAAAAATGTTATAAAAATTTAAATTTTGTTTAATCTTGCACTCAATATATGTAATTACGCGTAGAAAATAATTAAATAAAGTAAATATAGATTATATTGATAATTATTTTTTAAAGATAATTCTATTTTTGTAGTGAACAATTGATATGCGTTATAAACAACAATGATAATTTAAAAGTGGACGATTGATAATTCTCCATCTCTAAATTAAAGCATCTGTCATTTTTTCACAAGACATTACCAACATGAATGCAATTTCGTCATGTTTGCTCACGTTTTTCTTAATTCATATATGCAGGATGAGTATTTCTATTTGCACGTGAAGGCAATTAATAAGAATTCTAGCCCTCTTTTTCTTACCCGCAAATGATAAATAAAGAAATTAAAGAACATCTATATGCTAGCGTTGGTTGTTTGACTACTTTACTACCAGGTCAAATATTTTATAATCCATTCACAAATATGAATTAATGGCTAGAAGAGAATATACAAAAAGTTTGTAGATCTACCTTTTCACTCTTGTTTCACATCATCAAATAAATTGCCCAGTGAATGCCGGCCACTTTATATCTGCTCATCACTATAATTAAGAGATAGCCTATCGTCTGCCAATTGTCTTTGGGCGATGCCCAGAGAAAAAAAAAAATCATTATATTCAATTTAACAGAATTTCAAACCAAATAATATATCACTTTCCTATGTGACAACCCTCCTCCTTATGAAGCTTCCTCCTTCACAATAAACTCTAATATATAATTGTTACTTGTTTGACTGCTTCACTTCTCGACCAAATATTTTATAATTCGTTCGTTTGACTACTTTACTAGTTGATCAAATATTTTATAATCCGTTCACACATGCATATATGCTAATAGAGAGCATACAGGCATATATACTAATAGAGAGCATAACCGAATTGCCATTGTGGTTTAATTAGCAATATTGCTACAATGAGTACCGTTTCATATTTGCTCTTCTCTTTCTTGTTGATCCATGGACTAATATTTTCTCATACTATTTACATCGTGAAGGCCAATGAAATCGTTTCGGCTGATTCTTCTTTGAATGCAATATCTTCTCACGTTCTAGTTCATCGTAAGTTACCAAAGATGGTAACCCTAAGGAAGGTTCCACCACGACCTTCAAGCCCGGTTCCCAACGTGCCTCCACGTCAGAATCCTCCTCCGGGCCGGAAATAGCTGCCGCCGACAACTTTTTTCCAGTAGAATTACCCTCCCCACTATACAAAAAAACTTCAACATGTGTTTTGTTGAAGCTAGAAGGCCTTATGTGGGTTCAAGTCTTTTTTTTTGTTTTTGTTTTCTTCGGTAATTATAGAAGTGCAAAATTTTATCTATTGAAAAATTGAATAATTAATTTGTGTCCCAGTCTCTTCACTCTTTTATTTTCTCTACCATTGGTTAACCAAAACTCCATATTGAAAATTTCATTGATCTTCAAAAATAAAATGCGTTTATTAAAGATGATCGAAGTAATTAATAACTAAAACTTATGGTTATGGCTTGGTATTTGATTTTTTATAACAGCACTACAGCAGTAGTGTTTAATCAATGATTGAATTTTTCTACATGGCTCTTATGAATTTGCAAAGTACTTACATAAAATTAGAAGAAATACTTGTGTAAGAATTAAGATCGACTCACAGGCTAGGTCAGTAGAGTTTTCTCACATGGTAGGTAGAGTAATGAGTCTTATAATGAGACTCATTAATTTTTAATATTATATTTAATGGGTCTCAAAGTGAGACCACTGCTGGTTCCTCTTGAGAACCCACAACTTTACCACATTATGCAGACACCTAGTCCCCACACAAGTGCTTATGGGGTCCCTTTTATGCGAAAGTTTCTCTCACAACTATTTTCATATATAGAATTGTGGCTTTCACACCATAATCATGCATGTCATGGCTCAACCACTAAGAAATACGACACATATTATCGGTTACTTGGTTGAACTATTCGTAGTGACATATCTTTTGGTTGAACTATTCGTCATAAGTAAAATTAATTAAAATTTTGGCCACAGTAAAATTACCAATTTCCACCTTAAGAATAATAAAATTGTAAAAGTATTTGAAACCTTTAAAAGTATCACATTTTTACCCGAAGTTTTAGAAATATGATTTTCACACCTTGCCGTTAGCATAGCTAGAATATGTTAGAAAAAACAATTGAAAAAAAAGATAATTTTGTTCTTGTAATGTAATTTAACAATACAATAATGTCGGATTTGGGCATCTAATATATCATTTTATAGTCTCAACAAGAGAAATAAAAGTCATAGTAATTGGTTTACCAGCTTATGTTGTTAATTGCTTCAGAAAGTTCTTTGAATATTTCAAAGACTTCAAACATATTTTTGAGGTACTAAATGATAGAATTTGAAAAAAATTTACCAATTTGGTTTGAAATTCAAATCATATACCATCCTTGAGGTGATTAAAATTCACCCTTGATCAGAATAAAAAAAATTAGGGATAAAATAGTAAAAGAAATAAAAATTTGAACGTTAATAATCTTTTCCTTGTGGAGAATATAGGGGTTTCGGTTTTTCTCTCTCTCATATTCATCATAAAAAAAAAAGAGAGCAAATGATTTTTTTACATGCCAAATTTTGTATCCAAAGTTTTATTTCAAATGATATGGCATGTGATGTGTCATTCATTAAGTGGTTGATAATTAAGATCTAAATGAATTAATTACATTATCTCCCACATCCAATTGATGAAATATCACAATATTTGAAATAGATTTTTGGGATAAAAATTTAAAATGTGTAGCACTATTTTTTTAAAAAAGTAGAGATGGGAAATCCTAATCTATATTTTAGCCTCTTGTCTGCCAAGATTCAGATTAAATGATCAGCCAAAGAAGTCTATTTGAAAATTATTCGGTTAAACTCTTGGGAAGATAGCGAGTTTTGATTATTTTCTCTATTTAGATTCATATACAATCTTAATTTTCTTGAACATTATATTCATTTTTTTCCTTAAATTATTGGTTGATACTATATGAAGTTATTGTAATTCGCATTCCTTGTTTGGATTTTTTATTATTCTGAATTGAATATTTATACTAAAATATTCATCTATCATTTTAAAAAAATCAACTTGGTTGGAAATTTCATTGAATATAAAAGAAAAGAAAAAGACTACATGATAGGGGACTATATAATGAGTCTTACCCTTTCAAAATTAAAGATATACGGTCTGCAAAAGATAAACAAGCAAGATAAAAGATAATGCAAAATAATTGAAACAAATAAATTTACAAATTGGTTTCAAACCTGCGACCTCGTCGTTAGTTGAATTATTCATCTATAATTTTCTAGTAGTCGTATGGATTCCGCAAATGACCTAGATTGAATAGACATATATATTATTGTTATTGTTTGTTTAGACTTTGGATTGAATAGATATGTGTAATACCTGTCCAAGCTGTGTTCGGACAAAACTATTAATTTTTCAAATTACATGGCTATAGTATGTTACATGTGGGAGAGTTAATGAATTAATTTTTGAGTCCTGAATTTTTATTACTTAACAGACACATTTTAGGTTGTTAAGCTCAATATAAACTTTGTCGAGCTTTGTTCTTGAAGTAGATAATATCTTCTCGGTTTTCGGGTCGATGTTTTTTATTGACAACTATCTTCACTTAATTGTGGCTTTCACAACATGATCATGCATGATGCATATCATGACTGAATAATTCTCCTATAAACCCTTCGATTAGGGTCAATTATCTAGTCAATTTTTTATATTTTTAAAATTATCAAAACATCCATATCGTTATTTCGATCATTATTTGATTTAACTTTTAATTGATAAAATTATTTTTTGCATAATTTAACACGTAATAAGTGAAAAAAAACATGAATAATTAAGTAGATTTTGATAAAAGACTAGGCACCAAAGAGCATTTACCCTATCATAACTTGACCACTACCAAATACTTAAATTATTGGTCATCTGGTTTTGAACAAGTCTATAAGTAATTAAGATACTAGCCACCATTCATATTAAAATATATATGGGCGGGTTAATCGTATATAAAAGGCCATGCGTTTTCCTTTTACACTGCGACGGTAGAAACAAAAACTAAAATGGGTTTCAATTCATATTGGTTCACTTTCATATTGATCAATAGCCTGTTACTTTCACATTCAACTTGCATGGCCATGGCTACTGAAGCCGGTTCTGTGTCTTACAAGTTTAAAGTAGTGTCCAGGAGAACATTTGGAACTTTGCCGCCGTCTCCCAAGAAAAACCCTCCAAGTCGCTGGAGACCCGTTCCTCCTCCGCCAGGGTTATAGCCGCTGTCATCATCAATTGCTCCACCATAATCAGTCCTATCTTTCACTTTGATATCATCTTGTCTTGTTAATTTTGTATCCTTTCAATACTTTGTAATAAGTTAAGATTGACACCTTTACCCCCCACAGCTTTAGGTTTTATCACTTATGCCATTCAGTTTTCAAAATGCCACGTTGCATCCTTGACGTCAATTTTTGTTTTAAATATGTTTGTTCTATGGTTGGAATGAGTTTTTCGGTGAAAAGTTTTGATATAGAGAAGGTACCATAGTATTATGAAAATTGTTCGGTACAAGTAGTCAAATCTAAAACTCTAAGGGGGAAGATGTCATTCTCCATTTTATTTTGATGTACACAGTCTTGATCTTCTTCAATAATTGTTGGAGCTACATAAGTTTGTTCTGCTTTCTTTGTTTGATCTTTTGTTGTTGCAAAGACTACATGAGTTTATTACATACCTCCAAATAATTGGAAGACAAGTCTTCCCCTACATATATGCAAGTGACTTGAACTCACTCACTCAGATCTATGGGAAGAAGTGTTGGTTTACCTTTAGCATGCTTGGAGGTTCCCATGTTCACAAACTTATATGCCCATTTATGATTGCTATTATTATTTTATCATTTTTATTTTTTATTTTTTCAGGTATTAGATTAACTAAAAACTTAAGTTCCTTTCTCACATATATAATTGTAGTTCAAATCTAATTCTATTATATCACCATAAGAGACTTTACCGAATCCATTCACATTCACATTTAGATTAAAAAAATCATCCTTTGAAATTGTAAAATAGTGACATGGAAGAAATAATAGTAGATGGAAATCACATCAAGATGTCATTTTGACATGCACACAAACTAGGAATTAATATCATTATTTGATGTCATTATTGCAAGAATCAAGAAGTATATATCATTACATATAGCAAGAATAAGATCATCATATAATACTGTATGAAAATAATTTATGCACGTGAATTCCAAAGATAAATTCATCATTTATAATGGTTGATTATTTAACTTTTATGTTATTGCATTTTTCTTGTATAAATAGGCATTTGATGAGCCATTGATAAGTACAATAATAGTGGAAATACAATTTTCAGAATTGTTATAATTTTCTCAGTAACAAGTAAAATGCCATGAAAAGCTTTTTTTTATTTCACCAAAGTCCAAAAACATTTTTTTTTCTCTTCTTGATGTATGCACTAATTACTACCTTCTCATACGCTCTCTCTCTCTCTCTCTCTCTCTCTCTATATATATATAGGATCATGTTCCATCACTGTTGCTTCAGGAGTTGCCACCAACAACTTTTCCAGTAGCATACCATTGCCCCGCCCCCCCCCCCCGACATCAATTTTTCAATATGCCAGTTATCTGTTGACGCAAGATGCCTTTTTAAGTGCTTGGTCCAATTGTGTTTGTTGCTTTCTCCCATTAAGTAAAACTTTTGGTGTATATAAAGAAAATAATAATTAATTAGTCTATGAGCCTCTTCATTATTTTGCACGTTTTCCACTATCACTGAAATAAGTTATCGAAAATTCCATGGAAATCTTCAATCCATTCCAACAATAAAATAAAAAATTTATTAAAATTAAAGCTAGATCTTCTGGTGATGGCTTGATATTTGACTTTTTATAACTACAGTAACTTATAATCAATAACTTATTATTCATCATGACTCTTCTTATGAGTAGTTAATTTTCCACAAACATTAGGATGATTTTGATAATTTCCATTCAATTTTTTACTATTTTAGCTTAGACTGTAGGGTGATTTTGGTTGGAAGGTGAGGAAGGGAGAAAGGAAAGTAATTTCTTTTTTACTTTTTTGTTTGATTTACCATAATTTATAAGAATTTATTTTTTATTAAAATTTAATATACATCATAATATGGAATTTAGATTCCACATCAAAGAGTGATGAATTTAAATTTCTCCACCATTGGAAGTCAAAACATCTAAAATTACCCATTCAATCGTTTATTAACTTATTTAATATTATCAAATAATAATTATTTATAATTTTATTTTATCAATTTAATATTTTAGATAATTAATTTTGTATTAGTAAAGTTAAAGCCATGATTTAAATAATTTAGTAAAATCACTTTATTTGTTTAATTAATTTAAAAATACAAATGCAAATTTAATAGTCACCGGACCACCGTCATTGTCGCTGCCGGACTGCCCCCTCCACCGCTGACACTCACGCATGGGACGTCACCGCCCGTACCATTGGAGTCGCCGGCCGACGAGAAACGTCGTTATATCGTCACACAAGTGAAAAAATAAAGTTATCTTCCTCAAATCCAATTGCCAGAATTTTGAAAACTTTCTAACTATCTTAGATCCAGACAACATCAAGTATTTTGGTCGAATAGGTTGTTTCAATCTATAGATCGTCAAGTTCTGATAATTTTTATATAATTCTCAAGTTAAAATGACATGGTACAGTAGTGGTTGGTGGCGAGACGAGGCGACTCCAATGGCGGTGGCAACTCTATTTTTTTTGTTCAAATAAAATTTTAAAAATTGTAATATATTAATTAAGAAATTATTTGTATTGTGTCATAATTTATTTAGAAACAAATTAAATTAAACTAATTTAAAATAAAATTATGTTAATAAACTTTTTGAATAGAGTTTAATTATAAATATAATGATATTACTTAAAATAATTTTTTATTAGTTATTTATATAGTAGATTAAATAAATTTATTGTTTAATTTTTTGAATTATATTTATGATAAAGATTGAAAATTCAACACTAAACGGTGAAATTGTCCAAATAAAAGTTAAGACATTTCCTTTCTTTGTATAATTTTATAACAAATCAAACATTAGAAAAGAATTTCAATATATTCTCCTCGTTTTTCTTCCACTTTCCTCTCCTTTCATTTTCCTACTCTTCTTCAAACCAAACACTACCTAAGAGTCCATGTGTTTGTGTGTGAAAGTCTCTCTACCACATGCACAAATTGAAATACAAGTTATGCAACCCAAGGGGGGGGGGGGATGAATTGGTATTTTAAAACTTATCTAACTAAACCACACAATAATCTATTCTAATACCTTAATAAATTCGAAAACAATAAATTCAATGAAAGTACAATAATAAATGAGTAAGGGAAGAGAAAACAAAATATAAGGATTTTTACGTAGTTCGGCAATCTCCCCTACGTCCACGCCCCTAAGCAACCTAAGCTTGATAATTTCACTATCCAAGCCTTCCAAGGTTTCAAATGCTTACAATTGACTTCTAAAGTGTCAATAAACATTTACAACAAAGAGATTATCTCATAATCTCTTCACTCAAGTGTCTCACACACTTAAACACTCACAAATTTGATGAGGAAATGAAAATTATAACAAAAACTCTCTTAAAGAGTAGATATACAAATTGAAGAACAAAGATGATTCAAAGTATAATGATTTGCGAAATGAGAGCTCAATATATGTTATGTACTTTTTGTTTTTACTTGCAAGAGAGCTCAAAAAATGAATTAGATTTGAGTTTATATAGTTTGAGCCCAAAAACTAGTCGTTATGAGTTTTCTGATGATAACCGGCTAATCGCTTTCGGAATCCGGTTTGTCGCTTTATGTTACCGTTACAACAAATATTTAAATTTTAGAACATCCGGCATGCCGCTTTCGAAATCTAGTTAACTGCTTTCTTTCTAGCAAGCTACTGCCTAAAATTCGGTCTATCGCTTGTCAAATCCGGTTAGCCACTTGCTACAGTGATTGCTACAGTGAATTGTTTACTAAAAATATAGTTCTATCCTAAAACTATATATAACTGTATTATGGCCCAAAACATTACGAAACTTGTCAAATAAGTCCAATTTCTGAATTTTTAAATGATGCTTTGTTAATCCTAAAACGTTTTAAAATTATGATATGCCCCAAAATATGTGAAATTATGGAATGACCCAACATATTTAAATATTTTCAAATAGATCCAAATCTGAAATTTAAAATAATATTTATTAAAATCAAAGATGACAAAAAAATTTCATTTTAGTCCACATCTTGAAAAACAATTAATTTCATAAAATCATTCTCTTATTATAAAAACACAGTGTGTAAATTTTTGTTTATCCAAAACATATGCTTTGTTATCATCAAAATCAACATTTATAGCCTTATAGGCTAACAATCTCTCATTTTTTGATGATGACAAAACACATTATAAAAATTTGATTTAGTTATGAAAAGCTCTCTCTTAATAAATGCAGGATTAAAAACTAATTGGAAAAATTTTAAAAGCTCCCCTTTGCATAAATGCATATGAATATTTTTTATAACAATCAATCTACCATATTTCCCTCTTATATATTATATCTCTCCCTTCATCATAAAAAAGATAAGCATATTCATATAGTTTAAAAGCTCCCTCTATCAATCATCAAGATCTCAAGACAAGCACATTAGTTCAAAATTATCTAAAATATACGTAAAGAACATAACAAACAACAATATCAAATCCATATCATCCAAAACAAACAAATAATCCAAAATCATAGCAAACATTCATATAAGCCAAATAAAAGAACATAAAGCAATAAATGTTGGTGTGTCAAAATACAAGCATAAAAGACTACTAAGGTGGTGAGGATGGTGGTGGAAATGAATATGGAATACCAAAATGCTTAAAGAGGAGGCGCTGTCTTTGAATAAGCTGCTGATTAGTAATCTCGTCAAAGAGAGGAGGCTCTAGAGGTGATGAACCAGTTGCAGAGGTATCAGGAGCAGAAGTAGACACTGGAGGGCCTTGACGTCTACGCTGACCCTAAAATAGAAGCGAGAAATTAAGAAGTTGATCAGTAGGAGCCACAGTGTTGAGTGGTTGATCATCACTCGGAGCAAGAAAAGCGTACTTATTTTTAGTGAATTTTACCCAAGTGCCATTACTCCACTCAAATCCTAAGGCATATACAACTTTATCTTTGATGCTCTTTGAAGGTTTACACAATGGTTCATTAATAGGAACCTTAAAGTGTTTAAGAATCTGAGTGATAAAATAACCACACGAAAGGGAATAGGTAATCAAGTTAGGTATGGAAAGCATGGTTCAGATACTGGTATACCTCAAGTTAACCGGATGACGTCTAAGAATGCAATCAATCAAAGCAACATCCATATAGGAAACCTCATCCAAATGCCCTGATTTAGGAAGTGCAATGGACTGAATAAAACGAAGCAAAATCCGAGTTTGGAGATATAGACATTGAGTGCGGAAATGAATGGTACAGTTTTCAACAAAAAGATCAGTACGCCGGCATATATTTTTAACAGTGTCAATATGAACTTAATTACTAATTTTGAGAGATGTCCTAGGCAAGAAAATTTCTAGGCCATAATCGGAGGTTCCTAGGATAGAATTTAACTCCGAAACATCAAAATTAATCAAAACTCCTCCAACATTGGTGATTACTCGAGTGTTTTTCTCCTTGGAAATATCCATATTCGAGTAAAACACTTTCACCAAGTCGGGATACACATTTTCCTCAATCACAAGAGGATTAATCCAACTAACTTCTTCCAACAGTTGTTACAAATTTCTATGACTAATACTGAGACTATGAAGCCAATTCGGTAAAACAAAAAATGTAGAGAGTACCTCATGGGTCATGAAACTTTTGTGAAACCGTTTGACTAAATACTTATTCGGAAAGTGTGTGGACTTAAAGTTGGATTGATTGGAAGAACCCCCTGCTTGCCATGGCCGTTTCGTTTGTTGAATCAGTTCGTTTTCTTTTTCTCTAACCGGTCTTAAACTAGACATGATGATTTTGAGTGATTTGAGGATAAATGAGGCAATGCAAAGGAAGATGACGAGGATTAAAAGAGATATTGAGGTGCAATTTGGTCCAAAAATTGCTTCAGAGGAAGAAATTTTGAGAGAGAAAATTCGGTTGAAAACTTAGGTTAGATTTGAGATCTTGTGATTTAAGTGATGGAAATGGATTTTGAAAGTGATTTTAAGCACAAAGAGTGATGGGGAATGATTTTTGTGAATCAATTTGATGTGAAAATGGATGAGATTGATGGATTTTAGAGAGAGATTGCCTAAGAGAGGAAGCAGTTTTTAGTAAGAGAGACAACCGATTGGGCAAATAGAGATGGAGAAGACGAACAACTTTTAAAGGCAAGAATCCGACTTGCTGGATTCCACTAACCGATTAGCCATTTAGTATCCAATAAGTAAAGAAACAAATCCAGCTTACCGAATTCTACTAACTGGTTAGCCAGTTAGTGACCAGAATGTTAGAAAACGAAACTGGTTTACCGGTTTCGCTAATTGGTTGATAATATGTGGTATACCGGTTAATCATTGGAAATTATTTTGACTCTTATTGAACATTGGTAAGCTTTTAGACTTGTATTATATACACCAATTTATTTTTGGCTTCAAAATTGATTAATTTTAAATCATTTTATGATTTAAAACTTTTCAATAAGCCATTGAATACATGAACCATAAATGTATACAAGAGCAAACATCTCAACTTAACAAATCATAATTCAAGATGCAACATTTATAATTCTAAACTCATGTCTTATATTTATAAATTACTCTTCACTAAGAGGTTTTGTAAATATATCCGCAAGTTGATTTTAAGTAGAAATAAATTTAATCAGAACATCTCATTTTTTAATAGGATCTTTTAGAAAATGATGCCTAATTTTTGTATGCTTAGTTCTAGAATGCTGAATGAGATTCTTGGATAGATTAATGGCACTAGTATTGTCACACAAGATATATATTTGATCAAGATTAATGCCATAGTCTCTAAGGGTTTGTTTCATCCAAAGAATTTATGCGCAATAAGTACATGAGACTATATATTCTGTCTCGATGGTTGAAAGTGTAACGAGTTTTATTTCTTATTAAACCAAGAGACAAGTGAATGGCCTAAGAAGTGACATGTTCTATTAGTACTTTTTCTATCAACCTTATATCCGGTAAAGTCGGCATCCGAATAACAAGTTAAGTCAATATGAGTTCTCCTAGGATACCAAAGGCCAAGATTGATGGTGCCGATCAAATATCGAAAAATTCGTTTGACAGTAAGCAAGTGTGACTCTTTAGGACAAGATTGAAATCTAGCACACAAGCATACACTAAACATAATATTAGGTCTATTAGTAGTCAAGTAGAGTAAGGATCTGATCATACCTCGGTAAGTCTTGATGTCAACTTTCTTACCCTTCTCATTTTTGTCCAGCTTGATAGTAATACTCATTGGAGTGCTTTTTGCCGTTCAATTATCATAGCCTAATCTTTTGAGTAGATCTTTCATATACTTGGCTTGATTTATGAAAATTCCTTTCTCGTTTTGTTTGATTTGGAGTCCAAGGAAGTACTCCAACTCTACCATCATACTCATCTCAAATTCTTTACTCATATTAGATGAAAATTATTTACACAACTCATTAGTAGAACCAAAGATAATGTCATCAACAAAAATTTGAACTACAAGTATATTTTGGTTCTTATGCTTAACAAAGAGAGTAGTAACCACTTTTCCTATTGAAACACTATTATCGAATAATAAGTTCTTAAGCCTATCATACCATATTCTAGGTGTTTGTTTTAGTCCATACAATGCCTTAGACAACTTATACACATGATTTGGAAATTTTTCATTTTCAAAACTAGGAGGTTGTTTCACATACACTTCCTCTATAATGTAACCATTTAAGAAAGCACTTTTATAACACCTTAGGCGAATCCTATATCGGCAAAGCACGAGAGAGATGCTGGGTTTATAAGAGGTGATCTGCACCTTAATTGGCAAGATGCGCTTTGGGGTGTATAGGCACCCCAGAAACAAATCCATGCGGGCCTTATTAAGGTCCAAAGCGGACAATGTCTTGCCAGGTCTGGGTTGGGTCATGACAAATTGGTATCAGAGCCCAAGGTTTAAAGCGATTCTATAGACCGTCCATATGCACAAGTCAAGAAGAAGGACAAGGCTCAACTTTTTAGTTATAACTTGAAGTTAAGGTAATTAAGAAAATCTTATATTTGATTTGTCTGACATATAGAAACTAGATTAAAAACTCGTTGAGATGTTAAGCGCTGGCAGTAAAAGAGGCAGAAGGGTGGAAGGAAATGCAGATGAGCAATCTGCAATTGATCGACTTACAAACATTATGGCACGACTCTTAGAAAGAGAAGTTATTAGGCCATTTGAAATACTCGATTGTGTCAGAAATGTTTCCTATCGGCTTGCCCTCCTACCATCATTATCAAGAATACATAATGTCTTTCATGTCTCTATGTTAAAGAAATATATTCTAGACTCCTTTCATGTGCTAGATTACAAGCCTCTTCAACTAGAAGAAAAATTATCCTGTGAAGAACGTCCAATTTAAATTCTTGATAGGAAAATAAAAGAGTTAAGGAACATGAAGATTCCTTTAGTCAAAGTACTGTGGCGAAATAACTTAGTAGAGGAGGCACCATGGAAGCATGAAGAAGAAATGAAGAATAAGCATCTTGAGCTATTCAGTAAGTAAATTTCGAGGACGAAATTTTTAAAAAGGAGGGAGGAAATGGTGAGATACAATTTTCTTAAATATAGAAGAATTTATTTTTAAGCTAACAAGCCCCTTGAGTTTATAATATTTAATTTTAAGAAATAATGACATAAGCAATGATATAAGGATTGATGACGTAAGCGTTGACATAAGCGATGATGTAAGAAGATGTGTAGAGAAAGTTAAAGAATTTTAGAAATGGGCACACCATGTAGTCTTACTATCTCCTTTACATATATTTCTGCAAACTGGTTCATGTTGTACGTCATTCGAATATGCAAGAAGTGAGTAGACTTTGTAAGTCGATCGACGATCACTCAAATGGCATCATGCATTTTGGTGGTTTTTGGAAGACCAATGACGAAGTCCATCGTGATTTCTTCCCATTTGCTAAAATTCACTTTCTCATTCATAGAAAACTCAATGCATTTTTGTGCTCATGCCAATGAACCATCACACATACATATGCCCATGTATATAATCACGTGCAATACATAACAACACATCACATAAACACATGAGCAGAGACATATAAATCTATATTCGTACATATCAAAATAGGCTTTTCATACAAGTCAAACATATATATTGTTTACCAATTTGTTTATTGCGATTCGTATTTAGCTCTGATACCAATTTGTAACACTCCACTATATTATTTACTTAAAATGTTTAAAAACACAGTTACTCTTAATATAAATACGAATTTTAAAAATTTAGCACAATCTAACAAAAACTTTCTTACAGAAAAGTAAAAGTCATATAGAGATTTCTTAACTTATTTAAAAAGTTAATTATTACATAAAGGCAAGATACTTTTTTTTTTTTATTAACATAGAGCTGAGCTTGCCTTACTCATCATTGCCTGCAATGTAAGGACTTAGTGAGCTAATGCCCAGTAAAGATAACACTTTGATGCATGTATAAATTATAATGCATAGGAATGACCATTCTTAAAAAAAACTTAGAAAATACAAGTTGTGTTACAAGGTTGACACTTTTACTCTTTAAACATTATGGCCTTATTAGTTGAACTTTTGGGCGTTATGTATCACCGTCCCCAAAAGATTTCTTACAACTTAGCTTTGAAGGCTTGTCCTCCTTAGAACTTTGCCACCTGATAGTACAACCACCTATTTTTCATAAATTCATTTTCTGAAACGTCTTCTTCATAATGTCGTCCATGATATGCATGCATCCAATGCAACTTATAACCTCGATGCAAAACAAAATCAGCATACAACATTATTTAAAGACAAGAGTCTTTAGTATAGGCGGCATAACCGACCATAGCATAATTAAGTATAAATATCACATCTTAGGCAGCAGAACCGACCATATAAAGATTTAGAATATAACTAATCACACTATAACAACCATCATAATATAAAAGGGATTGTTAAAATTGAACTCAAGTATAAAAATAATTTTGTCCTTACATTGCAGTTGAAGTGTTACTTATCTCTTGATCTTGATTTCTCTAGACCTTTCTAAATTAAGGATTTCTCTTCTCTTATTATTATGACTTAGAATAGAAGAGAATGAAATTTCTAAGTTGCATTCAAAATGAAAGGTGGTGGGTGTATTTATATGATTTCTTAAGGCTAATGGATGGTTAAGATTTTGCCACCATAACTCTTGATCAATGGTTGAGGTTAACCTTCATAAATACCTTACTAAATTCTAGAATTCTTATCTTTTCTCTACAACATTCTCTTGCATCATCACTTATATAATTGATTATATCATCTTTACTTAAAATTAAATATCTAAGTAAAGATGAGATTATCCTTCATAAATGTCTTGCTAAATTCTAGTTTAAAAACGAATTGTGATATTTATACTTAGCTCAGGATGCTTATTCTTTATTTTTTCTTCATGCTCCCATGTTGTCTCCTCCACTGAGCTATTCAGTAAGTAAATTTCGAGGACGAAATTTAAAAAAAAAGGGAGGAAATTGTGAGGTACAATTTTTTTAAATATAGAAGAATTTATTTTTAAGTTAACAAGCCCCTTGAGTTTATGATTTTTAATTTTAAGAAATGATGACATAATCAATGATATTATGGTATCAGAGTGGCTTTGCGTATCCTCTTGAGCGATGGTAGGGCAAAACTCAGCGAGGACGCTGAGTCCCTAAGGGGGAGTGTATGTAACACCCTAGGTGAATCCCATATCGGCAAAGCACGAGAGAGATGTTGGGTTTATAAGAGGTGATCCACACTTTAATTTGCAAGACGCGTTTTGGGGTGTTGGACGCCCATAAACAAATCCGTGCTGGCCTTGTTAAGGCCTAAAGCGGACAATATCTTGTCAGGTCTGGGTTGGGTCATGACATGCATATGCTAACAACATCCTAATAGATTCTAATCTAGCTACAGGTGCAAACGTTTCATCAAAATCAATTCCTTCTTGAGCTAGCTTTATTTCTTACAATCACACCAGATTCGTTCATTTTGTTTCTAAATACCCATTTAGTGCCTATAATGAATTGATGTTTTGAATTAGTAATTAATTCCCAAACATTGTTTCTCTCAAATTGATTGAATTCCTCTTGCATTGCCTAATCTAAAATTCATCATTTTCCGCATCCGCAAAAGATTTAATTTCAATTTGAGAAATAAATGTAGCATGCTCACATGTATTCCTAAGTGATGATTTAGTGGTTACGCCTTGTGAGGGATCTCCTTAAATTACATCCTTAGGGTGAGAAGAAACATACCTCCACTCCTTGGGGAGTGATTGAGAAATACCTTCATTTTGTTCCGCATTTGTCTCTTTATGTTGCTTCTCTTGATTTTCTGCATTCTTTTGGCTATCTTTTAATAAATCTTCTTGTAGCTTTTTATCTACATAATCATCAACGATGACTTTCTCCGTAGAGGAAGGGTTAGACTCATTAAATGTAACATGCATAAATTCTTCCACAAACAAAGTTATTTTATTATATACTTTATAAGATTTGCTTAAGTTTGAATAACGAAGAAAAATATCAACATCAAATTTTGGATCAAATTTACCAAGATTATCTTTTGTATTAAAATAAAACCTTTGCATCCAAAAACTTTGAAATAACTAATGTTGGGTTTTCTATCTTTCCAAAACTTATCGGGAGTTTTATTGGGATGAGGTCTAATCAATACACGATTTAAAACATAACAAGCTGTATTAATGCTTCGGCCCAAAAATATTTAGGCAAAATATTTTCATTCAACATGGTCCTAGTAATTTCTTGAATAGACCTATTTTTTCCCTCAACAACTCCATTTTGTTGTGGAGTCCTAAGTGATGAATATTTTTGTAATGCCAAAATCATTACAAAAATTCTCAAATGCATGATTTTCAAATTCTCCACCATGGTCACTTCTAATACAAGTAATAGAATAACCTTTTTTATTTTAAACATTTTTATAGAAAATTCTAAATGCATCAAAGACATCATCCTTATTAGATAAGAACAATACCCATGTGTATCTAGAGTAGTCATCCACAATTACAAATGCATAATATTTACCACTTAAATTAGCATATCTAGAAGGTCCAAATAAATCCATGTGAAGAAGTTGAAGTGGTTTTGAAGTAGAAATATGATTTTTATTTTTGTAAGAAGTTTTGATTTATTTTCTAAATTGACGAGCTTTACAAATTCTATTTTTTTGAAAACTGATTTTTGGAAGACTTTTAACTAAATCATTTTCGATATTTTAAAGATCAAATCCATGCTCGCATGACCTAGTCTTCTATGTCATAACCAACTGTATTCATGCAATGTGGAGAAACATTTATCATTTGTAGATGCATAATCTATATTAATGGTATAAACATTAACATATCTATTTCTTACAAACAAAATCTTGCCATCATATACATTTTTAATAATACATTTTGATTTATCAAAGATAACTCTATATCATTTATCACAGAATTGACTAATGTTAAGCAAGTTGTATTTTAAGTTTTCAACCAAACACACATTTTCAATAAGAGTAGATGATAAATTACCGGCATTGCCAATCCCAATGATCTTTTCTTTTGAATTATCTCTAAACGATACATCTCCATTATTTTCGATCTTGGTAAAACTTGAAAACCAATAATAATTTCCTGTCATATGTCTTGAACAACCACTGTCTAAGTACTATTTATTATTATTCTTCTTCAAGTTCTGCAGAGAAAATCTAAAATCTTAGGTACCCAAACCTTCTTGGGTCCTTGAGTGTTAGTAATGATTCCTTTTGGACCCAAACACATTTCGCACCATAATATGCATTTCTCTTAACTGGATATCTAGGTTTTATGTGTCTATTTTGATTACAATGGTGACATATAATTTGATTGTTAATAGAGGTACTCTTCACAAAGTAGTTCTTATAAAGCTTTTGTTTCAAATTAGGCTTATAGCGAATACCTCCTTTGTCAAACACATTTTTGTGAGTTGAACAAGTTATCTAACATCTTTTACCCATTTGTAAATTTTAAAACAATCTCATTTAACTCATTGCTCTTCTTCTTGAGCATTTCATTTTCATTTTTTAAGTCATCTATGTGTGATTCTAGATACTTGTGTGAAGTGCTAGGTTTCTCATTTAATAAAGCAATTCTATCATGCAATATTTTATTCTCTAATTCTAGGCATGTAATTGTTACACTTAAAGATTCATTTTCATTTTTGAGCTCTACCATTTTCTTTTTAAGACATACATTCTTTTTACCAATCTTCATCCACTCATCATGCAATTATTTAAAGGCATCATGTAATTCATCATATGTAGGAAGATCACTTTCCTCATTAGGTTCATTTCCTCAAAGGCCATGAGAGCTAAATTCATCATCACTTGTTGCTCTTCATCATCACTTATTTCCTCATCGCTATCATCCCACGTGGCCACCATAACTTTTTTCTTGTGTTTGTTGAGGAAAGGACATTCCGGTCGTATATGTCCGGGGTTCTTACATTAATAGCAAATAATTATCTCTTTTTTCTCCTTTTTATTTTTGTAACTTCTGAACTTTCCCCGCTCATTAGTCTTCTTGTAGATTTTTCTGAATTTTTTAGCCAACATAGCCAACTCCACATAATCCAGCTTGCTTTCCTCATCACTCTCATGTTTCGAGGCTTTAAGAACAATACTTCTCTTATTCTCTTCATTACCTTTTTCGGCTGCCAAGTCCTCATTATAAGAAATAAGAGAACCAACTAAATCATCAATATGTAATGTATTTTAATATTTGGCTTTCTCAATGGCGGTTCTCTTGGATCTCTATTGTTTTGGAGGTGACCTAATGATTTCTTGACTTTCTAACTATTCGAAAATCTTTTTCCTAGGGCTGTTAGGGTGTTCACTATATCTATAAATCGTGTATACATAGAATACACACTTCCATTTTGTTCCATTTGTAAGAATTCGTATTGACAAGTATATCTACTAATTTTAAACTCATTGACTTGATTTGTTCCCTCATACACAACTTCAAGTTTCTTCCAAATTTCATAAGCACTTTCACAACTAGAAATTCTATGAAATTATTTTTTATCTAAAACACAAAATAGAGCATTCATTGCTTTGGAGTTTAAGGACAATATTTTCTTTTCCAATTCACTCCAATGATAAGAAGGTTTTAAAATTTCTTCTCCTTCTTCATTTTAAGTGGTTGGCATGAAAGGACCATTATTAACGATTTCCCAAATCTCATAATTTAAAGCTTACAAGTAAACTCTTATCCTAGTTTTCCAATACGGTCGTCTAGTGGTGGACTGTCCTTCCCTAAATGTGGAATCATTTTGAGTTGCCATTAATATTTAGCTCTAGACGGTTAAGTCTAAACAAGAGCATCTTGCTCTGACACCAAATGAAATACAAGTTATGCAAACCAAGAGGGAGGTGAATTGGTATTTTAAAACTTATCCTAACAAAACCACACAACAATTTAATTTAATACCTTAATAAATTTGAAAACAATAAATTCAATGAAAGCACAATAATAAATTAATAAAGGAAGAGAAAACAAAACATAACGATTTTTACGTGGTTCGGCAATCTCCGCCTATGCCACGTCTCGAAGCAGCCCAAGCTTGAGGATTTCATTATTCAAGCCTTCTAAGGTTTCAAATGCTTACAATTGACTTTCAAGGTGTCAATGAACCTTTCACTCAAGTGTCTCACACACTTAAACACTCACAAATTTAATGAACAAATAAAAATTACAACAAAAACTCTCTTAAAGAGTAGATATACAAATTGAAGAATAAAGATGATTCAATATATGTTATGTGCTTTTTGTTTTTGCATGCATAAAAGCTAGAAAATTAATTAGATTTGAGTTTATATAGTTTGAGCCCAAAAAGTAGTCGTTATGAGTTTTCTAATGATAACTGGCTTACGACTTTCGGAATTGAGTTAGCCGCTTTTATGTTACCGTTACAGCAAATATTTAAATTTAGAACATCTGGTATGCCGTTTTCGAAATCCGGTTAACCACTTTCTTTCTAGTAAGCTACTACCCAAAATTCGGTCTACCACTTGTCAAATCCGGTCTACCGCTTGTCAAATCTGGTTAGCCACTTGCTATAGTGATTGCTACAATGATTTATTTTCTAAAATTGTAATTTTATCTCAAAACTTTATATAACTATAGTATGGCCCCAAAACGTTACAAAACTTGTCAAATAGGTCCAATTTTAGAATTTCTAAATAATTCTTTGTTAATTCCAAAACTTTTTGAAATTATGATATTGCCCAAAATATGTGAAATTATGGAATGACCCAACATATTTAAATATTTTCAAATAGGTCCAAATTTGAAATTCAAAACTATATTTATTAAAATCAAAGATGGCAAAAACTCTTTCATTTTTGTCAACATCTTGAAAAATAATTAATTTCATAAAATCATTCTCTTGTTATAAAAGCACAATGTGTAAATTTTTATGTTTCCAAATCACGTGGTTTGTTATCATCAAAATCAACATTTATAGGCATATAGGCTAACACAATAAATATTTTTAGCGGATAATCATCTTTGGCCCCCGCCCTCCGGTTTAAGTCAATTAACTAATTTTTTTTAAATAAAGCATTTGATAAAGTGAGGTAAATAAATTAAAAATATTTTAGAGTCCATGCATGATAGGCTTACTTGGTTACATTTAGAAGATGGGAGTTTGAGTACATATGACTTATTCTGAGAAATAATTTGCTCCGAATTTTTAACTTTTGGACTAGTGAAATAAGCTTTGGGCACGTTATGCTCTTCTAGAGTTTTCTATTTTGGCTTGGTGTCTTCTCCATGATCGACTAGCCACTGATGATTTGTTACAGGCTCGCGAGATTCCTTTGGTTTCTAGCTGTTCGTAGTGTAGACGGTGTTACGAAACAGTGTTTCATCTATTTCTTGGTTGTGATTTTGCTCAGTCTTTGTGGGCTTGGGTGGATAGCTTATTTAATTTCATTGTTTGCTATCTTGGGGACTGGATGTGTTAAAGGACACTATTTTTGCTGCCCATTTTTATGGCCGTGTGGCTGATTTATGAACTACATCATGTTTAATTGTTTAGGTGCAAAAGAAGTGTTGCTTTGTGAATTGCTTTGTTCTTCTCCAGTAGAAAAAATTTTAGAATACATTAGAACTACAATATCAATCATATAATGTATCAGAATTAGTTTAACATAAGACTGTTTGTATATGTTGAAGTGTGAGCTTTGAAATTGGTTTCTAGAAGATTAGGTGTTATGTTGGTTTGTGGTTGTGATGATATATGACATGTCGATTGGAGTTCTTATAAGCTCATATGACAATCCTTTTGTCAGCTTATTTCTGAATAACTAAAGCGCATGTTTGTCACGTGCTTTCATTTATTCTATATGGCATTATTAGTTGTCATTTTAGGCTTATGGTTATCATGAGATCAACACGTGTCCGAGAGGTTGTTATTTTCTATTATGGAAGCAGGAAAATTCTTAGCTTTGTTTATAACAAACCCAGAATATATCTAACTAATGGGAGATTTTTCTGGAGTCTCTTAGGCAAGTGTATATAGTGTTAAGAGAAGTAAAATCGGTGTGTGAAAAGCTTGTAACTTCACCTTTAAGCTTGTATCTTGATCTTGATGATTGAATAAAAGCTGTTGCTTTGTTCTTTAGTGGATGTAGGCATCTCTAGGCCGAACCACTATATATTGTTGTTCTTAGCTTGCTAATTTCTTATTTGTTTTTGCTTTTGCGTGCTTAAATGTTGTTTCTGTATTAAGCATCAGAGAGTTTGGTGAGGTCTTTGGGGTTCTTGGTTGTTTGATTTTCAATCAAGATTCAACAGTATAAATACTCTCATTGTAGTCATTTTTGTATGTTATTGAATAGTAACAGATTCAGATCTAATAGCTTTCTCTTCTTAATTTTTTTCCTTTACTTTCTCGTTAGCCAATCATCCTTTATTGCTATTACTATCATGGTATCAGAGCCAACCACGACTAGCTAGACTCAAGGTACTCAAAATTCAAGCTCTTACATGTTAAGAGTAGTTTATTATAGTTAGTTATAGCTGCTGACTTATACTAATGTGTTAGATGAGCTAGCAAATGTTAGTTATGTTAACTGTAGTTTGTTATCAATCTGTTAGCACATGTATAAGCTAAGCTCAGCTCACGTGAATTAATTCCAGAATATTTAAGAGCTTAGTATAAATACTCTTATAACAAATACAACAATGAATCTTAAGCTCTTTATTTTTCTCTCAAAATTCTCTGTTATTTTTTCTGCTTTTCTCAGATGCCAAACACTTTTCTTATATTTTAACTTGGTATCAGAGCTACGATCTTCAATCTTGTAGCATCTTCAAGATCAAACTCAAACAAAAATGCTACTGTTTCATCATTTACATTTACTTCACCGATCAAACTTGATCACTCGAATTATACAATCTGGAAGTCTCAAATTCTTTCATTTGTTCATGCTAATGGTGTTGAAGATTTACTTTATGGATGAAAAACCTATTTAGATCAATTTTTTTAAAGTGAAACTGAAAATGCCTCTATTGATTCTCAACAAAATCCAGCATATACCACATGTAAGAGAAAATATCAATTGTTGCTAAGCTGGTCGATGTCGTATATCAGCATTGAGATTCTGAGTCTTGTGATAAACTTTGAAACTTCACTAGAAATTTAGACTAGTTTGGAACCACAATTTGGATATGAAACTTTTGCTGAGAAAATTCATCTAAAAATGATGCTTAATAACCTCAGAAAAGGTTTGATGACAATAACTAAATTTTTTGGCAAGTTAAAAATAATTACTGATGAGTTAGCCATTGCTGGTAATCCAATTAGCTCTCTGGATTTTCTTACTCACCTGATTTCTAGATTAGGCCAGCCTTACTATCTTGTTTGGTTTATCTTGAAGCAAATCTTGCTAAGATCTCTATCAATGAGGCATATTCTATGCTATTATCTGATGAAACTAGATTAGAAGCAAATCAACTAAGTGCAAGTAAGGAAGCTAAGTTGAATTATGTAACAAATATTGCTAAAACTAGATCTGGACCTAATAATAACAAGAAACAAGGTGGTCAATTCAATAATAATTGGACTGGTGGTCAACCTAATAACAATTAGAACAAGAATATTGGTTTCAGAGGTGGATATGCTCGAGGCAGAGATAGTTATGGTAGAAATTTTCCACAAGGAGAAGGAAGAGGAAATTGGAATAGTGGTTAGAATAGTGTGCCATTTTGAAAATTTTCACAGAGAGGTAGATGAAGTAATTACAATGGCAATCCTGGTCAGAATGGAGGATTTACTGGTGGATTTACTAATGGAAAATGTGTTTTGGATCAGACTATTGCTACTGTAATTTGCCAGATTTGCTTTAAACCAAAGCACATTGCAGTTGAGTGGAGGAATAAATTCAACAAGGATTATATTCCTTTCAACAATTCATATCAGAATCTACTAAGAGCTGCCTATCTTACAACCTCTGAGGGAGTAATAGCTGATCAAGAATGGTATGTTGATAGTGGTGCAACACAACACATCACATCACTGCCAATTTACAAAATCTGCAAATTGGAAATGAGTACTCAACTGCTCCTTATAGGTAATGGTCAGGGTTTACATATTTCACATATTGACTATGCATGTCTTCAAACATCATGCAATACAGTTTTACACTTAAGAGATACTTTGTGTGTCCCTAAACTTACTAAAAGTCTTATAAGTGTTTCAAAATTGATTGAAGATAATACTGATGTAACCATTGAGTTTGTTGCCAATATATGTTTCATAAAGGACAAGAGGAAGGAACGACATCTGGCTCAAGGCATTGCTAAAGAAGAATTGTATCTGTTGCTGTCAAAGAATGACTTTGTTTCAAATCCCAATTGTCTGGCCTATGCACCTAGTTCTATGCTTTCTGTTTTGAATAATTTAACTTGTAAATTTTCTGATACAGTTGTAAATAAAGTCTGTAATCTACAATGTCAAATGAATACAACCAAGTTAGCAAACTTGTTTCATCAGAAATTTGGTCATCCTAATAAACATGTATTGAAATCTATTATATTTTCTCTTTCTGTTGACTGTTCATCCATATCAACACCTGATTTTTATGATGCCTGCCAATATGGTAAAGTCCATCAAATGCCCTTTTACTCTACTGGAATCATAATTAAAGCTCCTTTAGAGCTTATCCACACTAATCTTTGGGGTCCAGCACCCTTACCATCTCTACATGGCTATAGATATTACATTAGCTTTGTAGATGATTATAGTAGATATTGCTGGATTTTTCCATTAACCCGCAAATCAAAAGCATTAGACACTTTCAAATTCTTCAAAACCTTAGTCGAAAAACAGTTTGGCTACACTCTAAAATCACTGCAATCTGATTGGGGGGGGGGGTGAGCATAGAAGTTTGCAAAGTTTCCTTGAAGAAGAATGGATAATGTTCAGACATAGTTGTCCTTACACACCATCAAAATAGTGTGGTTGAAAGAAAATATAGAGACTTGGTTGAAACATGACTTACCCTTCCTACACAAGCCAAAATTCCTCTGTTTTTTTGGTGGGAATCATTCCATATAGCTTCCTTTCTTATAAATAGATTACCGACCCCTATTTTAAATAATGTTTCACCCTTTACCAAACTTCATGGTGTTGTGCAAATTTTATTGAACTCCCAAATACACGAATTTATGGTAGTATAGGTCATTGGTGGCGAGTGTCGATCCCACGAGAAGGTAGATTTTAATTAAGTGAAAAATTAATTTTCTAAATTGGTGGTTGGATTTGTGGTGAAAGTAACTTAGATTATCTTAAAATTTGAATTAAAATGGCGAGAACAAATTGAAGCGAATTCTATTGAAATGCGGCACTTGAGTATCTAGATCCATATCAATATGCACCATGGGATAAATATTCCTTATTAGTGCTAATTAAATCATGAGGGGGGAATCCACACCTCATGAATCACACTTTAATCAATATAGTGCTAAGGACTTATCCTGCCAAATAATAATAACCTTGTACTAGGGAGCCGGTCAAACCAGGGCAGTATCTAGATAATGTTATTATTATTTGTCGATAAAAAGTCAAAACATCCACAATAATTAGAGGTTAAGAGAAAGTAAATTTACTAAATAAATCCCATGACACATGTTAAGACTTCACATTCAACCCAAGCTTGAAAGAAAATTAGCTACTCATAATTGAACCAGGGGCAAAATGAAAATTTATTAAAATACGTAGAAAATACAAGATGGAGATGGAATTACAGAAAATAGAGCCAAAAAAAGGATTCAGAGATGCCAAATTAGGGGGGAGAGCCCCCCTTTTTATAGATGCATAGAGTAAATTATGGTCATCGGATTAAAAATATTTCGGACGCTCAGGATTGCGCTACGTCATCAGTCAATAGTACGTGGTTTGACCACGTGGTTTGAATAGTAACACGGTTTGAATAGTGACGCGGTTTGAATAGTGACGCGGTTTGGTTGAAAATAATCCTGTATATATGCATGTACAGTACGTGCGATTTTTTGGTCCACTAATATGCTGCCACGTCACCGATCAACAATACATAAGAATTTTAGTTCAATAAGATCGTAACACCTCATCAGGTAATGCCACATCATCGGTCAATGCCATGTCATCGATCCGTCTATGTGAACAGTGTCGTGAACAATAACGCAGACAGTACCATACATGTGAACAATGACATTTTTCCTTTTATGCTCCTCCTAAGGTTTTCGACTGTCGTGAGTTCAAAAGTGATGTCCGTTTTGCCGTCTGATCTCTCATTCTTTGTGAAATAACCATGATGCCCCTAAAATACATAAAATACTTAATTAAAATAAAACACACATAATTAAATCACAAGAAATTTAAATACATAAAAATAGAAATTTTAGTAAAATTTGATGTATAAAATAATAATTTTCTCCTTTATAAATATACACTTTCTAACACTCAACACACCCCCCAACCAGCTTATTGTTAGTCCATAGCAAATAGAGTGAAAACAAAATTCAAATACAAAATGATTTTTTTTAAAACAATCATGTTTATTCAATCAGACTAATGATAGCAATCAAATAAAAGTATAAGTATTATCTCCAGTTTAAAAAAATATCACACCCACATCAACCATCCACATGAATCAGCGTAGTAGATTTTGTCACAGCTACTTTCAAAAATGACATGTCAAACCCCAAAATCTCACCGGTAGTAGTGACACTTTCACAAAGAAATTAAATTCAATAAAAATAGTCACTCTAATGAGTGTTAAATTGAGAGAAAATAATAAGAAAGTAATATTATACGCTCTCACCAAAATTAAATAAATATGCTCACAGTTTAGAAATAACACGATCTCCAATTAAACAAAAATGCTAGTCAACCAAATTTATTTATTTCTCATTTTTTTATGTACCACTACATTTTTTTAGTCAATATAACTAACTTCTACTTCAGATTATAATTCCTTAAAATAAAGAAGGACTTTTATTAGAACGTAACGTAGGCAATGTACATGGCTAATAAGGAAAACAAAGTGAATGTTTGAGAAAAATATATAGATTTTTTTTGGAAGTTGCAAGGTGGATTTCACTTATTATTGTTAATTTTCCTTTTTTTTAAACAACAATTTTTTTTGGTTTTTTTACAACTTCACTAAATAAAATAATTATTTATATTTTTCTCAAATATAAATAAGTGATAGAATTTGTAAGATATCGGGTAATACTCTAAATTGGAGTGGGTCAAGATGATAAGTTAAAAAATATTTTTTTTTTTTAAGGTTGAAAAGGGTTAACTATAGATAATTCACAAAAGGGATGGCTAGAAAGGCTCAAACGGGTCAAAGATGGCATTTCCATCGTCTTTTAGGATTCTAAATAATCTTCCATACCTACTAGTTAGATGGACCTCCAGATGTAGCAACACACGTTTTTTTATTATTTTATTTAACTTTTTTTTAAGATTGACTCAAAGGAAATCTAGAGATCGTATATAAAATAATAAACTATTAAGTTGTATGAAGAATGGGCAAAACAGTTACTCTCCAAGAAAAATGATAGGTTCAAAAACTCACTTGATACTTATTATGACATGTGCATTCCTTCAAGCAACTCATATTTGTCTCCGACATCAACATGTACAGTAGCAAAAATGGCGTAACATTACTTTAGACCAAAGATAATACAAATACAAAAATTTGAAAGTCATCATGTCATCCAATATTTGAACAAATCACACAATTTATCTATTTATTTATTTTTTTTGTTCAAACAACATTTTACCCCCAACCTATTCTAAACATGAAAGGAAAATATGCATGCAGAAAGGTGAAAAATGATGCAGAAAAAACTAATTAGAAAAGTTAAACTTAAAAAAAAGAAAATGGTTTTTTTTTTAACTAAGAAGATGCGTTTCTAGAGGCACTACACTCCATATTCAGCCATTTTCGACTCAAAAATTTGAAAATGTATATTTATAAAGGAGAAATTAGAAAGAAGAAGAAAAATGATTGTTAAAACTTAATAAAGAAAAAGAAAATGTTTGAATTTTTTTTTGTTTTATTTTTTTGTTGTTTTTTTAAATGAATAAGATGCGTTTCTAGAGTTACTACACTCTATATTCAGCCATCTACAACACAAAAAGTTAGCCACGGTTAATCTCTACAACAAGAAATTAGTAAAAATTTAGCCAAGATTCCACAATTATTGACTATTCCCTCCCCCCAACCAGAACGAAACATTGTACTCAATGTTTTAAAGAAAAGAAGTAGAGTTTAGAAGACATCACTTGGGTGGTGCAACACAGAAGAAAATATTTATAAGCGGAGGGTTAAATCTAATTTGTACTTCTTACTGCAGCTACTGTTACCATCATTATTTGGATACTCCAACACTGAGGTCTTGGGATCTGGCTCTGGTTGATAAACTTATAACAGATCAAGTAGCTCATTAGCAGTATGAGCACAAATAAAAAATTTTTTGCTTTGGAAGGAATGAAATAGTTTTTTATTGCATGGTTAAGAGATGCGATAAAGCAATCATAAAAGTTGTTGACATTTAACAAATCGATGTATTTCTGATGAATGTGCAGATGGGCCCAAGATACTAATGTGATAAGTGCCTTTAGAGTTACAAGTGTTAGCCTAAAGGGCTACACATAATGTAATTTTGATGATAACTGTTGAGTGTTAGAAAATGCATATTTATAAAGGAGAAAACCGTCATTTTACATTTCAAGTCTTACTAACAACCCTTACTTTTATGTATTTAACATTCTTGTGATTTAATTACGTGTATTTTATTTTAATTAAGTAATTTATGTATTTTAGAGGCATTATAATCATTTCACAATAAAGGAGAGATCAGACGGAAAAACGGACATCACTTTTGAACTCAGGACGGTCGAAAACCTTAGGAGGAGCATAAAAGGAAAAAATGACACTATTCACATGTACGGTACTATTCACGGGTACGGTACTGTCTACGTTACTGTTCACGACACTGTTCACATAGACAGATTGATGACGTGGCATTGACCGATGACGTGGCATAGACTGATGAGGTGTCACGATCTTGTTAGACTAAAATTCTTATATACTGTTAATGGTGACGTGGCAGCATATTAGTGGACGAAAAATCTCGCGTACGGTGCATGCATCACATAAGATTATTTTCAACCAAACCGCGTTACTGTTCATCCACGTGGTCAAACCGTGGACTGTTGACTGATGACGTGGCGTAATCCTGAGCGTCCAAACTGTTTTTAATCCGATGGTCATGATTTACTCCATATATCTATAAAAAGGGGGTCTCCCCCGCTAATTTGATATCTCTGAATCCATTTTTGGGATCCATTTTATGTAATTCCTTCTCTATCTTGTATTTTCTTCGTATTTTAATAAATTCTCATTTTGCCCCTAGTTCAATTATGAGTGGCTAATTTTCTTTCAAACTTGGGTTGAAGATGAAGTCTCAACATGTGTCATGGGCTTTATTTGGTAAATTTATTTTCTCTTTCCCTCTAGTTTTTGTGGATGTTTTGACTTCTCGTTGACAAATAATAGTAATCTGGTCTAGTACCGCCTTGTTTTCACCAGCCCTCTAGTACAAAGTTATTATTATTTGACACGATAAGCCCTTAGCACCATATTGATTAGAGTGTGGTTCATGAGGTGTGGATTCCCCCCCATGATTTAATTGGCATTAATAAGGATTATTTAGCCCATGATGCATGTTGATACGGATCCAGATACCTAAGTACGTCAATTTAATAGATTTTCTATTCAATTTATTCTCTCCATTGCAATTCCAATTTTAGAATTTATTCTCACCATTTTAATTTTAATTTTAGCATATTCCAAATCATTTCCACCATAAATCCAACCACCCATTTACAAAATTAATTCTACACATAATTAAAATCCACCTCCTCGTGGGATCGACACTCGTCACATTAGTCTATATTATAATAGATTCGTGCGCTTGCGAGTACATTAAAATTTGCACAACAAGTTTTTGGCGCCGTTGCCGGGGAGGTAAGTAATTTTAATTCATAGAATTAATTTTTGTGAATATTTTCTTTTATTTGTTTTCTTGTATTTTTTATTATTAAAAAAAGGAAAAAAAGTGAATTTGCATTTAGAGGTTAGTATTTCTTTTCTTTCTTTATTCTTTATAATTCTGTAATTTAATTTTCAATTTATTTTTCTTTATAATTTTTTTATCTTATTAATTTACTTTTAGTTAATTTATTTCACGTATTTTTTTTGTGTATTTTTATAGAAAGGTTGTAACAGCCCAATAAGGTTAGTCTTGTAATTTCTCCCTCTTCTTTATTATTTTTTTGTTTTGTTCTCATCTTTATTTTTATTTTATTTGTTTTACATGCATGGTCGTAGGTCATTATTACCTAATTTTGAACCTATAGATCTTGAACTAGAAAAAAAATTTCGCACACAAAAGCACATTAAAAATAAATTTAGAATGGATTTACAAGCACCACAGGAGAGGCCATTTAAGGACTAGTTTAGTTCCTTTGCTAATTTGAACACATCATGCATAAGATACTCAAATGTAGCTAGTAGGAGTTTTGAATTAAAACCTAGTGTGCTAAATTGTCTCCCCACATTTTATGGCCTAGAAAATGAGGATCCATATAATCATCTGAATGATTTTCATGCTATTTGTCAAACTTTTAAATACGAAAATTTTTCAGACGATGATGTTAAACTCAGATTATTCTCATTTTCTTTAAAGGATAGAGCTCGTTCATGGTTAAATACTTTACCTGCTAATAGCATTTCATCATGGGAACAGATGGTAACGAAATTTTTAAATAAATATTTTTCAGTGAATAAAACCAATGTTATTCGCAGGGAAATCTTAGAGTGTACTCAGAGAGAAGACGAGCAATTTTTCGAAACACGGGAGCGATTCAATGAGCTACTCTTGAAGTGTCCACATCATGGGTATGAGAAATGGCACCAATGCCAATATTTTTTGGAGGGATTATTGCCGAACGTGCAAGAATGACTAATGGCAACAAGTGGAGGAGAGCTAATGTCAAAAAGTGCATAAGAGATTTGGGAATTCTTCCAGCGACAAGCAGATAATTCCCAACAACGGAGTCGGTCACTCAGGAATACTAGAAGAATTAAGGGAGTAAATGAGGTTCACATTGGCGAATCCAGTTCAGAAATTAAAGAAGTCAAAGCAATAATTGAAGGTCTCTCTTGACAAATAGCATCGTTATCGACTGCTAAATCAATAGAGCCACATGACCCTGACTCATATCCAGATCAAGCCAATGCCATAGGTGTAATGAGAAAACCATCAAATTACAACCCATACTCCAACACATATAACCCTGGATAGAGAGACCACCCCAATTTTTCATGGTCTCAAGGATTCCAACAGAATGGACCAGCAGCTCCAGCTCCACCAATGCAACAAATTCCTCAAGCCTCTCAGCCCCCATTTAGACCATACAATTAGAACCAGAACTACACTCAGCCCAGACCATGGGAGGATTCATTCCAGAATCTCAAGAATGTTACTCACTCCACGATTGAGCAACAGAACCGCACCATTGATGGACTACGAAATGAGCTGAGAGCAGGCTTTAACTCACAAGCCCAATCAGTTTCAAGCCTTGAGAAAATGGTGGGACAACTTGCTTCTTCAGTTCAAACCTTGGCAATGACCGTTGAGAAAGGTAAATTTCCAAGTCAACTAGTACCTAATCCTAAAGAAGTACATGAAGCAAGTACCAGTTCACTACAACAACATGGAGAGGTCAAAACAGTCATGACCTTGCGAAAAGGAAAAAAAATCGACAACAAAGTGGAGATGCCAGTGACAAAAGAAAATCAAATTGTACCTGTACATGTTGACGACTCATCACCGGAGGAGAAAGAAGAAACCAACTCACGAGAATATGTTCCCAAAGCTCCATTCCCCTAGAGGTTAGCTAAAGGCAAGAAGGGAAAATCCACAGGTGAGATTCTCGAAATCTTCAAACAGGTAAATGTTAACATTCCTTTACTTGATGCGATTAAACAAGTTCCATCTTATATCAAGTTTCTTAAAGACCTTTGTACTAAAAAGAGAAATATGCTTGTTCAAAAGAAGGCATTTTTAACAGAAAATGTTAGTTCTATACTCCAACACAAAATTCTTTTAAAATGCAAAGACCCAGACTCCCCCACTATCTCATGTAGCATAGGGAACCACACAATTGAGAATGTTTTGTTGGATTTAGGAGATAGTGTAAATTTGTTGCCTTATTCTGTTTTCGTGAAACTTGGACTTGGAGAATTACACCCAACTCCAGTGGTGTTACAGCTTGCAGATCGGTCCACGAAAATATCTCGTGGTATTGTGGAGGACGTGCTTATCCAGGTAGACAAGTTTTATTTCCCTATTGATTTCATTGTAATTGACACTCAACCAATACAGGATTCAAGGAAGCACATCCCCATTATCCTAGGCCGACCTTTCTTGGCAACTGCAGATGCTCACATTTAATGCAGGACTTGAAATATACAGTTGTCCTTCGGTAACATGACTATGGAGCTAAACATTTTCAATATTGCCAAACAACCCCACAATGCAGATGATGGAATTATGGATGTAGATTCAATAGAAGCATTAGTTGATGACTCTTTTATTTCAAACCTTAGTGATGATCATTTACAAACATGTTTAACTCACTTTGGTTTGAATTTTGATATTGACAGATCGGTCGAAGAGGTCAATGCCCTGCTTGACTCCGCACCATCCATGGACACTAATAAATGGAAGTCAAGAGTTGAACAATTAGCACCATCAGAGAAGAAACTCATCCCATCATCAGAATCACCACCGAAACTCGAGCTCAAACCATTGCCCAACACATTGGAATATGCATTTTTAGGAGAAGAAAGTACTCTACCGGTAATCATCTCATCATCCCTCAATGACGAACAAAAAGGTAAGTTGTTGGATGTTTTGAAAGAGCACAAAGGAGCATTAGGATGGACCATAGCGGACATAAAAGGTATAAACCCAGTAGACTGCATGCATTACATTCACCTTGATGAAAATGCTAAATCTACTAGGGAAATGCAACGTCGGTTAAATCCTAATATGAAAGAAGTTGTTAGAACTGAAGTCTTTAAGCTATTAGATGCATGTATCATTTACCCAATTTCTGATAGTTCATGGGTCAGTCCTGTGCAAGTTGCCCCCAAAACGTCAGGAGTCACAGTAGTTACGAATGCTGATAATGAATTGATACCAACTAGAGTGACTACAGGATGGCGTGTATGCATTGATTATAGAAAGTTGAATTCTGTCACACATAAAGACCATTTTCCTCTACCATTTATCGATCAAATGCTTGATAGATTAGCATGCCATGAATTTTATTGCTTTCTAAATGGCTACTCAGGATATAATCAGATTCCCATAGCACCAAAAGATCAAGAGAAAACTACTTTCACTTGCCCTTTTGGCACATTTGTATATAGGAGAATGCCATTTGGATTATGTAATGCACTTGCTACATTTCAACGATGCATGTTGAGCATTTTTTCTGATATGGTTGAACGATTCCTTGAAGTCTTTATGGATGACTTTTCTGTCTTTGGTGATTCGTTTGATCAATGTTTACATCATCTAACACTAGTTCTGCAGAGATGTATTGAGAAGAACTTGATCTTAAATTGGGAGAAGTGTCATTTTATGGTAAAACAAGGTATTGTTCTCGGTCACATCATTTTAAGCAAAGGTATTGAGATTGACAAAGCTAAGGTGGATCTCATTTCTAATCTCCCTCCACCTAAAACAGTTAGAGAAGTAAGATCTTTCCTTGGGCATGCTGGTTTTTATAGACGTTTCATTAAAGATTTTAGCAAAATTTCTAGACCCTTATACAATTTACTTGCTAAGGATGTACATTTTATCTTTGATGATTCATGTCTTGTTGCGTTTGAAAAATTAAAGCATTTGTTGACATCATCACCCATCATTCAGCCCCTAAACTGGAGCTTGCCATTTGAGCTCATGTGTAATGCATCTGGTTATGCAGTAGGAGCAGTATTAGGACAAAGAGTTGATCGAATTCCCCATGTTATTTACTATGCTAGTATGACATTGAATGATGCATAGTTGAACTATTCAACTACTGAAAAAGAAATGCTAGTAGTAATGTTTGCACTAGAGAAATTTCGATCTTATCTCATTAGTTGTAAAATAATTATATTCACAGATCATGCTGCTCTTAAATGTCTTCTCACAAAGAAAGATGCAAAAGCTAGACTAATTCGTTGGGTGTTACTTTTGCAGGAATTTGACTTGGAATTCAAAGATAAGAAAGGGACAGAAAATGTTGTGGCGGATCATCTCTCTCGTCTTTATTTTGACTCAATTACAGAGCCATTAATATTGAATGAGTCATTTCTAGATGAACAATTAATGAATGTGGAAGTATTACCGTGGTATGCTGACATCGTGAATTATCTTGTTACAGGTCAACTTCCAGAGCATTGGACCAAGCAAGACAAGGCTAAATTCTTTGCGGAGATAAAAAATTTCTTTTGGGATGACCCATACTTGTTCAAGTATTGTGCAGATCAAATTGTTAGACGATGTGTTCCAGAAAATGAAATTCAGAATATCATTTTATTCTGCCATGAACAAGCTTGTGGAGGCCATTTCAGTGCTAAGAAAATAGCGACTAAAGTTTTACAATGTGGTTTTTATTGGCCAACTATATTTTGAGATGCTTACACTTTCTGTTCTTCATATGATAGGTGTCAACGAATTGGGAGCATTACACGAAGGAACATGATGCCACTAATTCCAATTTTGAGATTTTTGACGTATGGGGTATCGACTTCATGGGACCCTTTCCCCCGTCTTTTGGTCATTAATACATATTGGTTGCTGTTGACTACGTATCAAAATGGGTAGAAGCAATTTCATGCAGAACCAATGATCACAAAGTGGTGATAGGATTTTTGAAAAGCAACATTGTTTTACGCTTTGGATTCTCTCAAGCGATAATCAGTAATGGTGGTGCCCATTTTTGTAACAAAGCATTCAAAGCTCTTTTGACAAAGTATTCAATCACTCACAAAGTGGCGACTCCGTATCATCCGCAAACCAGTGGTCAAGTTAAGATCTCCAATCGAGAAATAAAACACATATTAAAAAAGACGGTGAGGCCAGACAGAAAAGATTGGTCATTAAGACTTGATGATGCATTATGGGCATATAGAACGGCTTTCAAGACCCCAATTGGGATGTCACCCTACATGCTAGTGTATGGAAAAGCTTGCCACATACCTGTAGAACTCGAGCATCGTGCGTATTGGGCCATCAAGAAATTTAACTTTGACATGCAGCAAGCCAGCTCAGAAAAAAGATTACAACTAGCAGAACTTGAAGAAATTCGCAATGATGCATACGAAAATGCCAAAATTTACAAGCAGCAGATGAAAGTCTTCCACGACAAGTACGTTATGAGAAAATCTTTCACTCCAGGTCAGAAAGTACTTTTATTCAATTCTCGCTTGCACCTATTCCCAGGTAAGTTACGCTCTCGTTGGTCTAGTCCATTTATTGTTCATACTGTTTTTCCACATGGGGCAATTGAAATTAAGGACCCAAAGAACGGTGTCACGTTTAAAGTTAATGGTCAAAGATTAAAGCCATATCTAGAGTACCAACCATATGGAGAAGACACCGAAATGAATTTGAGTGACCCACTAAATTTGAATTGAATTTTTTTCTTTTCGTTGATTTGATTTTTTCTTTCTTTATATTATTCTTTTGCTAATTGAAATTATTTTTTTATAAGTGTGTTTGTTTAACTATTAAGTTTTCTCTTATCATTTTTAATCATGAGTACTTTACTTAGACCGTTCCTCCTGAACATTCTTAAACCACTTCAACGTGTCAAAACTCATTTCAAAAGGCAGATTCAATTTTGTAAAACACATCGCATTTGGGCTCTACAACCACCAGAGTTAGTAGCCTATGTTAAGGGTTTAGAACGCCAACTCAGAGACATTGAGAGAAGTGTTTATGACATCCAGTTGGAGCTTGAAGTAAATTCAATAAGAGGACAATTTTAATTTTCTTTGTGTGTTTTAATTTATTTTTCTTTTTGTGTGCTATAGTTTGTTACCCCGGTGAAGTGGCGGATAACGGTACTCCGTGACAATCAAGTCGGTTACTTCAGTTTCCCATAATAACTGATATTCTGAGGCAAAAGTATGGACATAAACGAGATTCTAGCAAAGCTTCACAAGCGATTCCCTTCACTTCCTCATAATGCCCTCCTTACAATCCATAAAGCTCGGTCCGAACACATGCGATTACTCATGAGGAATAACATACGTTGGTTAATCGAAGCTAAAGTACGATTGGCAGGTGAGTTATCTCCAAAATTTATTGCATTCATGCCTGGTTGTGGTAAAGGAAATTATGCAAGAAAACGACGAGCTCGAAGAATTTCTGTTGCTTGTCATAAGTGTGCCAGAATGAGTTGCAATAAAAACCCATGTTCTTTAGGAATGGTGTCTGATAACAGGGAAGATAAGATTCAATTCATTATGGCTTGAATAAGGAGTTATTAGATGATATCCTATTGTCTCTTGAAACGCATCCCAGTGGATATGTGCAAGGAGCGATTCTCCAGTTATGACCATTATTCCAGAAAGAGCATGCACGATATAGTCTCGGGAATCTGACTATAAACCGACCCTGTTTGCCAGTTTATAAGAAAACTGGATAAGAAGCATATCCTCACCCATAAAGCATATCATTTTACTTTACTGTTATTTTATTTCATGTTGATTTATCGTTTGCATTATTGCCTTTAATAATTTTATTACTGTTTGTTTTTTCCTTTTTACTGTTTCCTTTTTGACTCGCGAGCCATGTGTTTTACACGTTATTTGACACTGCCATGTTACCTCATATACAACTATGGCCCACTATCACCAAAACTCTTAAATGTGATTTTTTTTGTCAAGCACTCACAAATTATTTTTGCAAAGTATCACAATGGCAGCTACTCCCAATAGACAATTCAAGAACATTTGTGTGCTTTCTGGATTTACCTATGGTAAACATAAAGAGTTTGTAGAGGCAGCCATAGATCTTGATCGAAGCATAACAGCGAGAAAATTACGCTTGGTTTATGGAGGAGGTAACCAAAGGTTATAAAAAATGGTCTCAGAAGCAGCTTTTATTAGAGGAAGTCAAGTGTTAGGCATCATCGCAAGAGTCCTAAAACCATTGGGCAGTTTGTCTAACTCATCAACTGGAGAAGAGTTAGTCGTCTCAGGTATTCAAGAAAGAATAACTGAAATGCTTAATCATGCTGATGCTTTTATTTTCCTTCCGGGAGATCTTGCAACACTAGAGGCTCTTATCACACTAGCATCTTGGGCCCATCTGCACATCCACTAGAAACTCATCGGTTTGTTAAATGTCAATAACTTTTATGATGGCTTTATCGCATTTCTTAACCATGCAATAAAAAATTATTTCATTCCCGCTAATGCGAAAAAACTCTTTATTTGTGCTCACACTGCTAATGAGCTACTTGATCTGTTACAAGCTTATAGACCAGAGCCAGACCCCTGGACCTTTGTGTTGGAGCATCCAAATAATGATGGTAACAGTAGCAGCGGAAAAAAGTACAAATTAGATTTAACACTCTGCCTGTAAATATTTTCTTCTGTGTTGCACCACCCAGCTGATGTTTTCTAAACTCTACTTCTTTCCTTTAAAACATTGAGGACAATATTTCGTTCTGGTTGGGGGGAGGGAAAAGTCGACAATTGTGGAATTTTGGTTAAGTTTTTACTGAATTTTTGTTGTACAAACTAACTGTTGCTAACGTTTTGTGTTGAAGATGGCTGAATATGGAGTGTAATGACTCTAGAAACGCATCTTCTTCGTTTAAAAAAATAAATAAAAAATAAAAAAATAAAAACAAAAAAATAAAAAATAAAAAAAAACATTCAGACATTTTCTTTTTTCTTTATTAAGTTTTTATATTCATTTCTCTTTTTCCTTTTAATTTCTCCTCTATGAATATACATTTTCCAACTTTTAAGTTGAAGATGGCTGAATATGGAGTGTAGTGCCTCTAGAAACGCATCTTCTTAGTAAAAAAAAAATCATTTTCTTTTTCTATCATTTTAAGTGTAACTTTTCTAATTAGTTTTTTTTTTACATCATTTTCATATTTCTGCATGCATATTTTCTTTTCATATTTAGAATAGGTTGGGGGGTAGAATGTTGTTTAAAAGAATAATAATAATAATAATTTGTGTGATTTGTTTTAACATTGGATGACTTGATTAATTTCAAATTTTAGTATTTGTATTATCTTTGATCTTAAGTGATGTTACGCTATATTTGCTACTTTACATGTTGATGTCGGAGACGAATATGAGTTGCTTGAAGGAATGAACATGTCATAAATAAGTGCCAAGTGTTGAGCCTATTATTTTCTTGGAGAGTAACCTTTTTGCTCATTCTCTATACAGCTTAGCAGTTTATTATTTTATACACGATCTCTAGTTTTCTTTTAAGTTAACCCTTAAAAAAAATTGTAAAATAAAAAAAAAAGAAAAAGAAAAAAAATGTATTGCTACATTGGGAGGCCCATCTAACTAGTAGATATGGATGATTATCTAGAACCCTAAAAGACGATGGAAAGGCCATCTTTAATCCGTTTGAGCCTTTCTACCCATCCCTTTTATTAAATATCCATTGTTAACCCTTTTGAGTCTTAAAAAAAAAATTTCTTTGTCAACTTATCATCTAGACCCACTCCGATTTAGAGTATTACCTGATGTCTTATAAGTTCCATCACCTATTTATGTTTGAGAAAATGTAAATAATTATTTTGTTCAGTGAAGTTATGCCAAATAAAAGCAAAAAAAAAAAGAGAAAAAATAAAACAAAAGTTGTTGTTTAAAAAAAAATAATAAAAGGTGAAATCCACCTTGCAACTTCAAAAAAAAAATCTCTACATTTATTCTCAAACATACACTTTATTTTCCTTTTTTCCCTTCTTCGTTAGCCATGTCCTTAGCCTACGTTACGTCCTAATAAAAGTTCTTCTTGATTTTAGGGAATTATAGTTTGAAGTAGAAGCTAGTTATATGGGCTAAAAAGATGTAGTGGTGCATAATAATAAAAAAAAAGATAAATAAATTGGGTTGACTAACATTTTTATTTGACTTGAGGTCATATTATTTCTAAGCTGAGAGTATATTTCTTTCATTTTGGTGAGAGCATGTGATATCACTTCTTTATTATTTTCTCTCTCAAATACCATTCATTGGAGTGACTATTTTTATTGGGTTTAATTTCTTTGTGAGAGTATCACTATTTCCAGTGAGAATTTGGGGTTTGACATGTCATTCTTGAAAGTAGCTATAATAAAGTCTACAGAGCTGATTCATGTAAATTGTTAATATGGGTGTGATGTTTCTTTAGACTGGAGATAATGCATATACTTTTATTTGATTACTATCATTAATCTGATTGAATAAATACGAGTGTTTAAAAAAAAATCATTTTGAATTTGAATTTTGTTTTCGCTTTATTTGCCAGGGACTAACAATAAGCTGGTTGGGGGGTGTGTTGAGTGTTAGAAAATGCATATTTATAAAGGAGAAAACCGTCATTTTACATTTCAAATCTTACTAACAACCCTTACTTTTATGTATTTAACATTCTTGTGATTTAATTACGTGTATTTTATTTTAATTAAGTAATTTATGTATTTTAGGGGCATTATAATCATTTCACAATAAAGGAGAGATCAGACGGAAAAACAGACATCACTTTTGAACTCAGGACGATCGAAAACCTTAGGAGGAGCATAAAAGAAAAAATAGCACTATTCACATGTACGATACTATTCACGGGTACGTTACTGTCTACGTTACTGTTCACGACAATGTTCACATAGACGGATCGATGACGTGGCATTGACCAATGACATGGCATAGACTGATGAGGTGTCACGATCCTGTTGGACTAAAATTCTTATATACTGTTGATGGTGACGTGGCAGCATATTAGTGGACGAAAAATCTCGCGTACGATGGATGCATCACACAAGATTATTTTCAACCAAACCACGTTACTGTTCATCTGGGTCAAACCGTGTTACTGTTCATCCGCGTGGTCAAACCGTGGACTGTTGACTGATGATGTGGCGTAATCCTGAGCGTCCAAACTGTTTTTAATCCATTGCAATTCCAATTTTAGAATTTATTCTCGCCATTTTAATTTAAGTTTTAGCATATTCCAAATCATTTCCACCATAAATCCAACCACCCATTTACAAAATTAATTCTACACATAATTAAAATCCACATTCTCGTGGGATCGACACTCGTCACCATTAGTCTATACTACAATAGATTCGTGCGCTTGCGAGTACATTAAAATTTGCATAACAATAACAAACATCTGTTTTAAGTAATAATAATAAATATTGTATTTCACATTTTCACTAGATTTTTAAGAATAATATTTATGCAAGTAAATCAAGTGAAATCAAGATTGAAGACACTCAACGGAAAACCGCGAAATTAAGAATAAAGTTTAGAGCTCAACGAATAAATTAGTGCGATAAATTCTTGTAAAGCCGGTATAATTTAATTGATGCATGATTTACCATTTGAGAAGCTCAAGAGATTAATTTAATTAAATATTTTTCATAAACTAAAAGGTTTTATTTTTATAAAGTAAAGTATTTTGTGAATTTGAGTAATTTGGACTTAAATGCTCAGTTTTGAAATCTTTGATTTTAATAAGTATTATTATTAAATTTCAGAGTTGGACGTTTTTATAAACATTTGAAATGTTTTGGCCCATACTATAATTTATGAATATTTTAGATTAAAGTGAAAGGTTTTGAGAACTTTGAAAAATATGGGTATTATGTTGAAAATGACTTTTTTGCGAAATAATAATATCTTTGGGACCATATCATAATTTCAGAAAGTGTGGGAAAGACAACTATTCTTAGGAAATTCTGAAATTGGACCTATTTACAAAGTTTTATGAAGTTTTGGGCCGTAGTATAATTGTAGAAAGTTTTAAGCCAAAATGTAATTTTAGTGAACAATATTACTATAGCAAAAATAAAAAATAACGGTAATATCACCGTTCATGAGCGGCTAGTTGGATAAATCAAGCGGCTAATCGCTTGGTCACGGGAATTTGCTTATAACGGCTAGTTTTCAGGTTTTAACTATAAAAACTCAACTTCAACTTCATTTCAAGAAATAATGCAAGCAAATATAAGATCATACAATATATATTAAGCTTCCAAAATGCAAATCATCATAGATTGAATCATTATTGAGCTATTATTTGTATATCCACTCTTAAAGAAAATTTTTATTGTAATTTTCATTTCTTATCAAATTGTCAGTGTATAAGTGTAAGAAACACTTGGGGTAAAGAGATTGGAGAGATAATCTCTTGATTGTAAAGGTTCATTGGCACCTTGTAAATCAATTATAAGAACTTTAAGCCTTGGGAGGCTTGGATAGTGAAATCCTCAAGCTTGGTTGGCTTGGAGGTGTGGACGTAGGCGGGGATTGCCGAACCACATAAAAATTCGTGTGTTTGTTTTTCTCTTCCCTTACTCTTTTATTTTTACGCTTGTTTGAATTTATTGTTCTCTATTTTATTAAGGCGTTACTTGCATTTCAGCAAGATCTCCTGGTAAGAAAATAAAAGTATCAGTATGATTAATCATTTAAGTTATTCTTTCTTGCATACCTGAGACAACTAATTTTTCTCTAGTCGGTGAGTCAGACAAACTGCCCAAAGGTTTTAGAGCTCTTGGGATGATGCCTAACACTTGGATTTCTCTGACAAAAGCAGCTTTTGAGACCAATTTTAATAACCCTTGGTTACCTCCTCCATATACCAAGTGTAGTTTTCTCTCTACTATACTTTGATCAAGATCTATGGCTAGCTCAATGAAATTTTTATATTTGTCATAGTTAAATCTAGAAAGCACACAAATGTTCTTGAATTGTTTATTGGGAGTAGCTGCCATTGAGATACTTTTCAAAAACAATTTGTGAGTGCTTAACAAAAAGTCATATTTAAGAATCTTTGTGACAGTAGGTCACAACTATGTATGAGGTAGCATGTCAGTGTCAAATAACGCGTAAAGCACATGGCTTGTGAGTAAAAAAGAAAACACTAAAAAGAAAAAGAAACAATGATAAAATAAAATTATTAAAGACAATAATGCAAATGATAAAACAACAGTGAAATAAAATAACAGTAAGGTAAAAAGATATTTACAAGTAGTTGCAATTGTGGCTCACATTTTCTTCTGGTTTTACGTCTAGAAACGGCTTGAACACCCTCTATGCGTCGAGGATAGGCTTCCCATCCAGTTTTCTTATAAGCTAGCAAACATGGTCGTTTATAGTCAGATTCTCGAGACTATATCGTGCATGTTCTTTCTGGAATGATTGCCATAACTGGAGAATCGCTCCTTACACATATCCATTGGGATGCGTTTCAAGAGACAAAATGATATCATCCAGTGACTCCTTATTCAAGTCATCCTTAATGAATTAAATTTTATCTTCCATGTTATCAGACATTATTCCTAAAGAACATAGTTTTTTATTGCATCTCATTCTGGCACACTTATAACAAGCAATAGAAATTCTTCGGGCTCTTAATTTTCTTGCATAATTTCCTTTACCACAACCAAGCATGTATGCAATAAATTTTGGAGGTAATTCACCTACCAAATGTACTTTGGCCTCGATTAACTAACGGATGTCAGCATGCATGTTATTCCTCATGAGCAATCGCATACGTTCGGACCGAGCTTTATAGATTATAAGGATGGCATTCTGAGGAAGTGAAGGGAATCAATTGTATGCACGATGCTCAAATTCCACAGGTAGGTGGCAAGCTCCATACACTAGCCTGTAGGTTGACATCCTAATCGGGGTCTTGAAAGCCGTTCCATATGCCCAAAATACATCATTGAGTCTTAATGACTAATCTTTTCTGTCCGACCTCACCGTCTTTTCTAATATGTGCTTTATTTTTCGATTGCAAATCTCAACTTGCCCACTAGTTTACGGATGATATGGGGTCGCCACTTTATGAGTGATGAAATATTTTTTCAAAAGAATTTTGAATACTTTGTTACAAAAGTGGGCACCACCATCACTGATTATTGCTCGAGGGAATCTACAGAGTGAAACAATGTTGCTTTTCAAAAATCCTATTACCACCTTGTGATCATTGGTTCTATATGGAATTGCTTATACCCATTTTTATATGTAGTCAATATCGACCAATATGTATTGATGGCCAAAAGAAGGGGGAAATGGACCCATGAAGTTGATACCTCACATATAAAAAATCTCAACCACTAAAATTGGATTTAATGGCATCATGATTCTTTGTGTAATACTCTCCATTCGTTGACACATATCACATGAAGAATATAAAGTGTAAATATCTCGAAATATAGTTGGCCAATAAAAATCACATGGTAAAACTTTAGTAGCTGGTTTCTTAGCGCTGAAATGGCCTCCAAACGCTTGTTTATGGTAGAATGAAAGAATATTCTAAATTTCATTTTCTGAGAAACATCGTCTAACAATTTTATATGCACAATACTTGGACAGATAAAGGTCATCTCAAAAGAAATTCTTTATTTCTGCAAAAAAATTGGCTTTATCTTACTTGGTCCAATGCTTTGCAAGTTGACCTATAACGAGATAATTCACTACATCAGCATACCAAGGTAATACTTCCACACTCATTAATTGTTCATCTGGAAATGATCTCGTTCAATGTTAATGGCTCTGTAATTGTGTCAAAATTGAGATGAGAAAGATGGTCTGCCACAATATTTTCTGTGCCTTTCTTATCTTTGAATTCCAATTCAAATTCCTACAAAAGTAACACCCAATGCATCTTTCTTTGTGAGAAGATATTTAAGAGCAGTATGATCTGTGAATACAATTATTTTACAACCAATGAGATAAAATCGAAATTTCTCCAATGCAAACACTACTGCTAGCATTTCTTTTTCAGTAGTTGAATAGTTCAACTGTGCATCATTCAATATCATACTAGCATAATAAATAACATGAGGAATTCGATCAACTCTTTTTTCTAATATTGTTCCTACTACATAATTAGATACGTCACACATGAGCTTGAATTATAAGCTCCAGTTTGGGAGTTGAATAATGGGTGATGATGTCAACAGTTGCTTTAATTTTTCAAATATCACAAGATATGAATCATCAAAGATAAAAGGTACATCCTTAGTAAGTAGATTGCATAAGGGTTTAGAAACTTTACTAAAATCTTTAATGAAACATCTATAGAAACCAGCATGTCCAATGAGAGATCTTACTTCTCTGACCATTTAGGTGGAAGAAGATTATGAGATCCACCTTTACTTTATCAACCTCAATACCTTTGTTCGAAATGATGTGACCGAGAACAATACCTTATTTTACCATAAAATGACACTTCTCCCAATTTAAGACTAAGTTCTTACCTATTTGAAGATTTTAAGAATCTCACATGTGAATTTTTCCTTCTTTCCTTTAGCTAGATTTTGAGGAAATGGAGCTTTAGGATTGTATTCTTGTGGATCGATTTCTTCTTTCTCCTCAGGTGGTGAGTCTTCAGTATTTAAAGGTACAATTTGATTTGTTTTTGTCACTGGCATCTCCACTTTGTTGTCGACTTCTTTCCCTTTTTGCAAGGTCGTGACAGCTTTGACCTCTCCATTCTGTTGTGGTGAACTAGTACTTTCTTCATGCACTCCTTTAAGATTAGGCACTAGTTGACTTGAAAACTTGTCTTTCTCAATAGTCATTGTCAAGGTCTGAACTGAAGAAGCAAGCTGTCCCACCATCTTCTCGAGGCTTGAAACTGATTAGGCTTGTGAATTAAAACCTACTCTCATCTTATTTCGTAGTTCATCAATGGTGCAGTTCTGCTGCTCGATCGTGGAGTGAGTAACATTCCTGAAATTCTGGAATGCATCCTCCCATGGTCTAGGTTGAGAGTGGTTCTGGTTCTAATTATATGGTCTAAATAGTAGTTGAGAGGCTTGAAGAAGTTGAGAAATTAGTTGCATTTGTGGAGCGGGAGCTGCTGGTCCATTCTGTTGGAATCCTTGAGACCATGAAAAATTGGGATGGTCTCTCCATCCAGGATTATATGTGTTGGAGTATCAGTTGTAATTTGATGGTTTTCTCATTACACTTATGGCATTGGCTTGATATGAGTATGAATTATGGTCATGTGGCTCTGTTGATTTAACAGTCGATAACGATGCTATTTATCGAGAGAGACATTCAATTATCGCTTTGACTTCTTTAATTTCTGAACTTGACTCACCAATGTGAACCCATTTATTTCCTTAATTCTTCTAGTATTCCTGAGTGATCGATTCCGTTATTGGGAATTACCCGCTTGTCGTTGGAAGAATTCACAAATCTATGATGCACTTTTTGATATTAGCTCTCATTCACTTGTTGTCATTAGTCATTCTTGCACATGTGGCAATAATCCCTCCAAAATGTATTGGCATTGGTGTCATTTCTCGTACTCATGATGTGGACACTTCAAGAGTAGCCCATTGAATCGCTCCCATATTTCAAAAAATTGCTCATCTTCTCTCTGGGTAAACTCTGAAATTTTTCTGCGAATAGCATTAGTTTTATGCATTGGGAAATATTTATTCAAAAATTTTGTTACTATTTATTCCCATAATATAATGCTATTAGCAGGCAATGTATTAAGGCATGAACGAGCTCTATCCTTTAAAGAAAATGGGAATAATTTAAGTTTAACGTCATCATCTGAAAAAATTCTCATATTTAAATGTTTGACAAACAGCATGAAAATCATTCAAATGATTATATGGGTTCTCATTTTCTAGGCCATAGAATGTTGAGAGACAATTTAGCACACCAGGTTTTATTTCAAAACTCCTAACTGCTACATTTGGGTATCTTATGCAAGATGTGCTCAAATTAGCTAAAGGACTAAAGTAATCCTTAAATGGCCTCTCATGTGGTGCTTGTTGTTGTTGCAAGTCCATTTCACTTTTATCTTTAATTACAACGCGTTTGTGTGTGCGAATTATTTTTTCTAGTTTAAGGTCTATAGGCTTAAAATTATGTAATAACGACCTTTGACCATGCATACAAAGAAAAAAAAAGAACAAAACAAATAAAAATAAAGAAGAAGGAGAAATTACGGTACTAACCTTATCACGCTGTTACAACCTTTCTATAAAAACACACTAAAATAAATACGTGAAATAAATTAACTAAAAATAAATTAATAAGATAAACAAAAAAAATTACAAAGAAGAATAACTTGAAAATTAAATTACAAAATTTTAAAGAAAAGAAAAAGAAAAGAAATTCTTATCTTAAAATGTAAATTCACTTTTTTCTCTTTTTTTTTAAATAAGAAAAAATTACAAGAAAATAATTAAAAGAAATTATTTACAAAAATTGATTCTATAAATTAAAATAACTTACCTCCCTGGCAACAGCGCCAAAAACTTGTTGTGCAAATTTTATTGAACTCGCAAGTGCATGAATTTATGGTAGTATAGATCAATGGTGACGGATATCGATCCCATGAGAATGTGGATTTTAATTAAGTGTATAATTAATTTTCTAAATTGATGGTTAGCTTTGTGGTGAAAGTAACTTAGATTATCAAAAAATTTAAATTAAAATTGCGAGAATAAATTGAAGCAAATTCTATTGAAATGTGATACTTAGGTATTTAGATCCGTATCAACATGTACAATGAGATAAATATTCTTTATTAGTGTCAATTAAATCATGAGGGGGGGAATCCACACCTCATGAACCACACTCTAATCAATATGGTGTTAAGGGCTTACCATGCCAAATAATAATAACCTTATACTAGGGAGCCGGTGAAACCAAGGCGGTATCTAGACAATGTTATTATTATTTGTCGACGAAAAGTCAAAACATTCATAATAATTAGAGGGTAAGAGAATGTAAATTTACCAAATAAAGTCCATGACACATGTTGAGACTTCACCTTCAACCCAAGCTTGAAAGAAAATTAGCTACTCATAATTAAACTAGTGGCAAAATAAAAATTTATTAAAATATTATAAAATACAAGATGGAGAAGGAATTACAGAAAATAAAGCCCAAAAATGGATTCAGAGATGCCAAATTAGGGGGGAGAGCCCATTTTTTATAGATACATAGAGTAAATCATGGTCATCGGATTAAAAATATTTCGGACGCTTAGGATTGCACCACGTTATTAGTCAACAGTACGCGGTTTGACCACGCGGTTTGAATAGTGACGCAGTTTGAACTGTGACGCGTTTTGGTTGAAAATAATTATGTGTATATGCATGTGCCGTACGCGCGATTTTTTGGTCCACTAATATGCTGCCATGTCACCGATTAACAATACATAAGAATTTTAGTTCAGTAGGATCGTGACACCTTATCAGTCAATGCCACATCATTGGTCAATGCCATATCATCAATCAATACCACATCATCGATCCATCTATGTGAAAGTGTCGTGAACAGTAATGTAGACAGTACTGTACATGTGAACTGTGACATTTTTTCTTTTATACTCCTCCTAATGTTTTCGACTGTCTTGAGTTCAAAAGTGATGTCTATTTTGCCATCGAATCTCTTGTTCATTGTGAATGACCATGATGCCCCTAAAATACATAAAATACTTAATTAATATAAAACACACATAATTAAATCACAAGAAACTTAAATACATAAAAGTAGAAATGTTAGTAAAATTTGATGTATAAAATGACGATTTTCTCCTTTATAAATATACAATTTCTAACACCCAACACATTGTAGACAACCTAATTACCAGTTCCTCAAAACGTTTGGTTGTGCATGTTTTCCTTTCCTCAGACCTTATAGTAAGCACAAATTCAATTTCTACACACAAAAGTTTCTCATGATTGGCTATAACCCATTATACAAAGGCTATAAATGCCTTGACTCCACTGGAAAGATCTATATCGCTCGACATGTCAAATTTAATAAGTTTGAGTTTCATTTTTCTGAACTTTTTCCTTCTGATAAACCAGTTCAGAATGTGTTATCCATTCAGCAAAATTGCACACCTCTTACCTTTGTTCTTTCCACAATTATCATTCAAGATGGTAACAGTGCACAATCCTCTATTAGTTCACTTGCTCCAAATGCAGGACCTAATTCTAGTTCCTCTTCCCCAAATCAGTCCATTACATCCTCTCATCTACCCTCACAAGTACATCATCCAATAACAGTACCACCACCTAATCAATCATATCAGTCTGCACCTGTACAATAGCTTCTACCAGTTCAAAATGATCATCCTATGATAACGAGATCTAAAGCTGGAATATTCAAGCCTGAAACCTATTTGGCAGTCACTCAAGATCTAGAACCACAATCTATTAAGACAGCCTTGGCAGATACTAAGTGGAGAGAGGCAATGCAAGCAGAGTTTGATGCCTTACAAAATAATAACACCTGGATTCTAGTTCCTAGGGAACATGCTGGTAAAATATTTAGGAATAAGTGGGTATTCAGAGTGAAATACAACCCTGATGGCAGCATCTGCAAATAAAAAGCAAGACTGGTTATAAAAGGCTTTCACTAAACACAAGGGGTGAATTTCTTTGAAACTTTTAGCCCTATTGTTAAACCTTGCACTATTAGAATTATTTTGAGTCTTACTGTTATGAATCATTGGTCAATCAGGCAATTTGATGTTAATAATGCCTTCCTTAATGGCATCCTCACTGAAGATGTTTTCATGCACCAACCTAAGGGGTTCATCCATCCTCAATATCCTTCATATGTATGCAAGTTAACTAAGGCTCGTTATGGGCTTAAACAGGCTCTAAGAGCCTTGTATGACAGGCTGAAATCATCTCTGCAACACTAGGGCTTTCATACTTCCAGATTAGATATCTCACTATTTTTCCAGCATATAGCAGGTGATATTGTGGTCTTGCTCATTTATGTGGATGACATATTGGTCACTGGCTTAGACAATAAGCTTGTTGAGGAAATTATCAGTCGTTTGGGGTCTGAATTTGCTTTAAAAGATCTAGGAGATTTTAATTATTTCCTTAGTCTTGAAGTAACACTATCAGCTGCACGGATACATCTTTCTTAGACCAAATATATAGGTGATTTGCTCAAGAAAACTCAAATGATTAACAGCAAAGGATGTCAAACTCCCATGAGTTCAAGTGACAAGCTAGTTAAAGAAAAAAGGGCTGCTTTTGAAAATCTTTCACTATATAGAAGTTTGATTGGTTCTTTACAGTATGTCACATTAACAAGGCCTGAAATTGCATTTATAGTAAATAAATTTAGTCAATTCCTTGCTACCCCATTAGTAATTCACTAGCAAACATGTAAACGATTGTTGAGATACTTGCAGTGCACAGCAGACTATGGCTTGTAGTTTTCCAACACTGGGAAATTACTCTTCAGATATTGATTGGGGATCAGACTTGGATGATAGAAAATCAGTTTGTGGGTATTATGTTTATTTATGTGATAATTTGATTTTTTGGTCCTTAAAGAAACAACAGATAATCTGTAGAAGCACAACAGAATCAGAGTATAGAGCATTGGCGTTAGCAGCATCTGAAGTACTTTGGATATCTTATTTGCTTAAAGAGTTGAAGATGCCACTGTTACAGGTTCCAGTTCTTCACTGTGACAATAAGAGTGCAGAAGCCCTGGCTAGTAATCCTAAGTATCACTCAAGAACTAAGCACATTGAGCTGGATTTGCATTTTGTTCGCGATCACATAGCTTAGAATGAAATCCAAATTAGTTATGTTTCAAGTTGTGATCAAGTGGCAGATATTCTCACCAAACCCTTGGCCTTTGATCAGTTCAATTATCTTAGGTCCAAGCTCAATGTCATTCCTAGACCTTGAGCTTGAGGGGGGATATTAAGAGTAGTTCGCTATAGTTAGTTATAGCTATTGACTTATGCCGACGTGTCAGATGAGCTAGCAAATGTTAGTTATGTTGACTGAAGTTTGTTAGTAATCTGTTAGCACATGTATAAGCTAAGCTCAGCTCACGTGAATTGATTCCAGAATATTCAAGAGCTTAGAATAAATACTCCTGTAACAAAGACAATAATCAATCTTAAGCTCTTCATTTTTCTCTCAAAATTCTTTGTTATTTTATCTGCTCTTCTTAGATGCCAAACACTTTTCTTATATTTTAACTCTACAACTTCGTTACTCTTGTGAAGCTTGATAGGAACGATTTCATCATCTGGCGAACTCAAGTGCTAACCTCGATAAAAGGGAATGGTCTAGAAGGTTATATTAATGGAGAATGTGTGCGTCCTGGTCAATTTCTTCTTCCACTGGCTCTAAATCGGGAGAGGTGAATCCTGAATACGATGCTTGGATGAAAACAGATCAACAACTCTTGAACTGGCACACGTCCACTATTCAGTAAAATTTACTGTCTACTATGATCCATTGGGCGGCTAAGGAACTTTGGAAATCACTAACAAGTATGTTTATCTCTCAAACTCAGGCTAAGCTAATGCCTTTGAGAACGCAAATTCAAACTCTAAAGAAAGGATAGATGAATATGACTGAATATTTTGCTAAGATGAACGTTTAGTTGACGGTTTGGCAGTTGCTGGAGAAGCTGTTGAAATGAATGATTTTATTATGCATATATTGATTGGCCTTGATTCGTCTGACTATGAATCCCTTGTTACTAGTGTCTTAGCTAGAGGTGAAAACATTAGCTTGGATGAGTTTTATTCTCTGTTATTGAGTCATGAAAATAGAATTGAACAAAGGGAAGGGAAAGTCGGTAGTGATGTTGTTCATAATTTTTCTGCCAATATTGCTCAAAAGAATCAAAGTTGTGGCAAAACTTCAGGAAGTTATCAGAGGAATAATGGTGGATTCTTTGGAGTTGGGAACAATTTTGGAGGCTTTTTAATGCTGCTGGTCAAGGCTCATCTGGTGGTGCAAATATTCTCGATGTTATTTGTCAGATTTGTTTTGCACCAGGCCAGCTAACAAGTGCAAGAACGGATGTAACTCAGCCTTCATACCTCAAAGGAATCATGGCAAAGGTGGTTTTCATGGAGGTTTCAGGCCAAATCCAGGACAATTTGGTGGAAGGCAGTTTGGCTCTTATGCAGATAATGGTGGAAGAAGGCCTTTCTATGGTTTTGGCAGAGGTGATAATTTTGTTTTGTTGAAGCCAAAGCCCATCTATGGGTTCAAGTCTATTTTGTTTTGTTTTCTTCCATAATTAAATAATTATAAAAATGAAAAATTTTATCTATTGAGAATTTGAATAATTAATTTGTCTCCGAGTCCCTTCACTTTTTTATTTTCTCAACCATTGGTTAACCAAAACTCCATATCAAAATTTTCATTGATCTCCAAAATCGAAATGTATATAACAAAGATGAAATAATTAATGACTAAAACTTATGTTTATTGCTTGATATTTGACTTTCTAAAATAGTAGTTATGTTTAGTCAATAATACAATTTTGCTCTAATGAATTCGCAAAGTACTGATGTAAAATTAGAAGAAATACTTGTGTGAGAATTAAGATCGACTCACAGGCAGTCAGTAGAGTTTTCTCGTAGAGTAGAGTAATGGTTTTTATAAAATAATGGTCTTTATAATGGGACTCGTTAATTTTTAATCTGAAAGTGAGAACCACTGGTGGTTTCTCTTGAGAACCCACAACTCTACAGCATTATACAGTCCCCACTAGCCCCTACGCAAGCGCTTATGGGGTCATCTGTATGTGAAAGTACCTCTCACAACTATTTCATACATAGAATTATGGCTTTGACGCCATAGTCATGCATGTCATGACTCAAACACTAAGAAATACGACATATCTTGGTTATTTGGTTGAACTATTCGTAGTGACATATGTTATTGGTTATTTGGTTGAACTATTCGTAGTAAGTAGAATTAATTGAGATTTTGACCACAGTAAAATTACCAATCTTCCACCCTAAGAATGATGAATTTATCACTTTTTTACCTGTAGTTTTAAAAAATATGATCTTTACACCTCGCCGTTAGTCGAGCTAGAATATGCTAGTGAATATTCCCCCCCCCCCCCCCCCCCCAACCAAAAACAAATAAAAAGCAAGGACTAAATAGGAAAAATAATCTTAGATTTGGACATCTACTATATCATTTCCTAGTTCTCAATGAGAGAAATAAAAGTCATAGACTCATAGTAATTGGTCTGCCAAATTCTGTGGTTAATTGCTTCGGAAAGTTCTTTGAATATTTCAAATAGACTTCAAACAGATTTTCAGGGTAGTAAATCACAAAATTTGACAAAACTTAACTAATTCGGATTTGAAATTTAAATCATATAGTATCCTTGAGATGATATAAAATTCACCTTTGATCAGAACCAAAAAAAAAAATTAGGGATAAAATAATAAAAAGATATAAAATTTTTGAAAGTTAATAATTTTTTCCTTATAGAGAATATGGGGGTTTAGTTTTTTTTTTCCTCTCTCATATTCATAAAAAAAAAAGAGAGTAAATGATTTTTTTACATGTCAAAATTTTGTATCTCAAATTTCATTGCAAATGATATAGCACGTGATGTGTCATTCACTAAATAGTTGATAATCAAGATCCAAGTGAGTTGATTACACTATCTCTCCAATCCAATTGATGAAATACCAAAACATTGGGAATAGATTTTTGGGATAAAATTTTCAAATGTATAGCACTATTTTTTTAAACAAAGTTAGAGACGAGAAATCCTAATTTATATTTTAGCATCTTCTCTAGTGAAGATTCAAACTCAGTGTCGATGGTCAGCCAAAAATTTATTTAAAAAATTACTTAGTGAAACTTGGAAAAACAGTGAGTTTTGATTATTTTCTCTATTTATATTTATATACAGTCTTAAAGTCCTTGAATATCATATTCATTTTTTTAAAATTATTGGTTGATTCCATATGAAGTTATTATTATTTGCATTCTTCGTTTACAATCTTAATTTTTGGTTATTCTAAATTGCATACTTATACCAAAATATTCATATATCATTTTAAAAATGAACTTCAAGCAAAATTATATTGAATATAAAAGAAAAGAAAGAGATTACATGATAAAGGATATAAATAATTAGAGGTGTTCATAATCCAATCCGATCCGTTCAATACATCTAATCCATAGAAATTTGGTCTATAAAAATATGATCTGTAGATTAGTGGATTGGATTAGATTAAAATTTTAAAAATCCGCAATCGGTGGATTGCATATAGATTTACTTCTATAAATCTGCAAAGATCCACGAATTCGCAAAAAAATAAAAATATTTATTTTTTAAAAAATTAAACTTGTAAATATGGTATTATACTTACTAATAAATAAATAAGTTAAAATATAGTTATATTAACACTATATTATATGTTATCCGATAATAATATAAAATAAAAAATAATTAAACAAATATTTTTTTTTCTTTTTGGTAAGTTATATGTTGAAACTTTGAATGTATTTTCCAACTTTATTTAAACAATTAATTTATTTAAAACTTATTTAATTTTAAATTTGATCGGTAGTAAAATTATTTTTGTATTAATTTTTTTATTTAACTAGTTCTTGGATAGGACATGATTAAAATTTTTTAGCCTGTAAACCAATCCGTAAAATGGTGAATTAGATATAGATTGGGTCAAATCCGCAGACATATGAATTGAATTTGGATTGAATTTCACCAATCCATAGATTGGATTGGATTAAAAATTTATAATTCGTAAAAATCGTGAATTGGATATGGATTAATGTCTAATCTGCAAAATCCGATCCACGAACACCCCTATAAATAATGAGCCTTACCCTTTAAAAGATATTTGATTATAAAGCATAATGGTTAGAACGAATACTCTACAAAAGATAAACAAACAAGATCAAAGATAATGCAAAATAATTGAAACAAATAATTTTACAAATGGGAGATTGTTAATTTACTGGAGACTCGTTCCTTCTCCACTAGGGTTATAGCCGCTGTCATCATCAATTGCTTCTCCATAATAAGTGCTATCTTTCACTCCGATATCATCTTGATTGTTAATTTGTATCACTTTTGATGTAATAAGTTTTATGATTGACACCTTTAGCTCCCACCGATTTTAGGTTTTACCGCTTATTCCCTTCAGTTTTCAAAATGCCAAGTTGTGCCTTGTTGTCAATTTGATTTAAATATGTATATTTGATGGTTGGGATGAGTTTTCCGGTGAAATGTTTTAATATGGAAAAGGTAACATAGTGTTTGGGGAGAAAAACAAAAAGTAGCAGAGTGCCACGTGTCGACAAGCGGAATAACTCCAATATAATTCCAGGTACCCTGCTTAATTCGAGATACCCCCCATAACTCGAAAGTAACTCAAGGTATCTCACTTAATTAAATAATTCAAGGTACCCCGCTTAATTCGAGATACCCCTCATAACTCGAGAGTAACTTAAGCTACCCCGCTTAATTCGAGAGTAACTCAAGGTACCCCGCATAACTTGAGAGTAACTCAAGGTACCCTGCATAACTCGAGAGTAACTCGAGGTACCTCGTATAACTCCAACATAATTCGAGGTACTCGGAATAACTCTAGCATAATTTGAGGTACCCGGAATAACTCCGGCATAATTTAAGGTACCTGGAATAACTCGAGGTACCCGGCATAATTCGAGGTACCCTACCTAACTCCGGAGTAACTCGAGGAACCCCGCATAGATCCGGGTACCCCGTATAACTCGAGATACCCAACAAATCAGATGCAGGAGAACCCTTTGAAAAAGTTCACCAAAAGTGAAGGACATTGTCCCTAGGACAGTGGTCCTGAGCCGCCTACCTGACAACCATTGCAGAGGTACCTTGGACCACTCTCCAGTGCGCGCCACATTTCCAAAATGTACTGTCCTGAGCCGCCTACCAGACAACCATTGCAGAGGTACCTTGGACCACTCTCCAGCGCGCGCCACATTTCCAAAATGTGAGATACGTCGCGAATTTCTTCTTGATTCCCAAGCATGCACATAATGACCCAAAAATCATAAAAAGGGAAAAACACGTGAAAGGTCTGAAAACAGACAACCAATAGACATAAAAGATACACCATGTGGCAGTTAAGGTACCCCATATATAAAGGCATCCATGTTTTATTATTCATCATGTTTTTATTCACTCATGAATACTCACACTTCACAAAATAAGTTTTTTAAACCTTAAACCTTGATTTACAGAGGGCTGCTAAGCTCTCTTTACCATTAAAAAGCTTGAATTGCTAACTTCAGCGTCGGAGTGTGAACGCCGGGGTACCCCGGCTTCACCTCTAACCTTTATTTCACTATTTTGCAAGCGTGAAGCTCGTTTCGAATGACATTTTTCTTGGTTCTAACCTTTCTCCATTGTTGCCACTTCCCTCTTCCCTTCTCACCTCCTCTGAATTCAGAAACACCGCACACAATAAACCAATGAGCTATCCCGTTTCCCCAAAAAATACAAATTTATTGTTTTAGATAGGTTTGTCTTTTCCTACCCCCAAAATCTATCTAAAACACATAGTATATGAAAATTGTACAGTATATGTAGTAAAACCTAAAAGTTATGAGGATACATTTGGCACACAATATTATATTATGTTGTATTGTATTATTTTAATGTATGTGTATTGTACTATAATGTATTATATTAGCATTGTATTATAATAATGTTATACAATGTTTGCTTCTACATTATATATTTAGAAAATAATATTTATTAGTACCAAAAAAATACTAAACAAAAAAGTGCTAATTTTAGAAATTTAATATTTTATTAAAAAATGTTAAAAATGTCATAATTCTTCTGAAGCTTATAGCCTTAAACTTTTAGAAGTGTATTTTTCAGTATTTTCTAAATATATAACATGTGAAATAAAGATCGAAGCAAATAATTTAATCAAATAATCTTTGAATAATTTAACAACATAAATAAATAGTTAAAATCTTCAAGATTAATTAAAAAAAATCATCTTAGAATGATAGAAAAAACGTTTATACATATCACAAGATATTTACAAAGTAATAAAGTGATACAATTGTTATAACATATTCACTGAGAAAATGAATTGTGCTAAATAATCTAACAATTATTTATGTTACTAATTTTCAATTAATATTATTCAAAATTATGCATATTTAAATATTTATTATTAGTTGTATTAATTTATTTAAAAATAACTATTTTAATTATTGTAATATAATTAAATAATGTAATATTATATTATATTATTTAAGTATTTATTACTTGTTATATTAACTTATTAAAGATGAATCAATTTTATATATTAATTAATACAATTTTTTATACTAACTAATATAATATAATTAAATAATACATTGTTTAGTTATATATTTAATATAATAAAAATTAAACTATAATTTAATATTATTAAATAATTAATTTATTAATTTATTAATTTACACTAAAATTATAATGTAAAAATTAAAAAAATATAATATAATATTAAATAAAAATTATATTCATTTATTATTATTTCACAGTAAAATAGAAAAAGAAAAAAGCCTAAGCTAATGCGGGAGTTTGGTGCCCCAAACATGGGGCTACATTACTAATGCAATGCAACCCCATGTAATGAGGAGTACTAAACACTCTCGAAAGGAGGAAGATATTATTCTCCCCTGTAATTCGATGTAACAATCTCAATCTTCTTGAATAATTGGTGGAGACCGCATGAGTTTATTCTATTTTCCTTTTATGATCTTTGCTGTCATGCAAACTACATAAGTTTATTATCTACCTTCGAAAATTGAAAGAAAGATCTTCCCCTATTTATGCAAGTGACTTGAATTATTTCCCATATCTATGGAAAGAAGTGGTTTACCATTAGCCCATGTTTGGTTGGGGGTAGAGACGTGGGTATAGGAAATGAATTTGATTTCTTTTTTACTTTCCACTATTTGGTGGAAATTGAATTTTAATTTCCATAAAGTTGAAAATTTGTAATCCTTATCAATGGATAAAGATTTCAAATTCCTAATCTATTGGAATGCAAAAATTCTAATATTGTCCTGTAAATAAAATTAATTTTAAAATTAGTTAAAGTGTAAATAATTTATATATTTTTTAAAATTAGAATAATAAACTTATTTGGAGAAAAGGAAAAGAAGCAAAGTGGATTGTCGAACAGTCGTCAAAGGCTCGTTGAAATTTTACTAGAGACATGCTACACCATCAAAATCAGTACCAATAGAATCCTCATGAGCTAATCTACAACTCTATAGAGTTAGAAATGCTAATATACATTGTTATTTACCTCAAATCTTGTTCAAATATTTGAGCAAATTCTAACTCTCATATTTTCAACCACATAATGTATTTTTGGTAAAGTTAACACTTTCAGTGAGTCAATTGTCCATTTTTGATCATTTTTATTTATTTAACGCAATAAAAAATGGCGATCAATGGAGGTCAACGGTGTCGGTCAACGACAGCCACAATGATCAACATTGGTTAGAGGTAGTGACAGTGGCAGTCAACTAGTGTCCATGACTTGCTGCTATAAGTTTTTAAAATAAATAAAATTCTCTATTTAACTAGATAATTTCAATAGGTTAATATATTATTGTTTCAATAATTATAAATGTTTAGAAACTAAATTGAATAAATAACTAATTACGCAATGTTTGTTATTTTGATTATAAAATAATAATGAATTAATTAAAAATATATTATAAAATTAAATGTTATTTATTAATTGTTTGTTATTAATTGTTTTCTAGATTAAATTAATTCATTTTTTAAAATTATTATTTATTAAATAATATTAACATTTTGACACTAAAGATAATGGGAATATTTGTCCAAATAAAAAATATATAATTTGTTTTCCTTTAAAATTTAGTGTGAAACCACTACAACATATATGACTTTTTATAACGCTAAAAAAATGTTATATTATTGTTTTTATAGCGTTTATTTAACGTTGTGATTGCCCATGCTATCTTTTCTCTATAGTGTTTTTAAAAACCGCTATTGATGTAAAGCAGTTTTGAAATGCTGTTATAAAACTATAATAACATTTATTTAACATTATCAAATATCATAATATAGCGTTTTTTGGAGTGCTATTTGTTTATAACATTTTTTAAATGCTAAAGGAATAATTGTTATTCAAGTAATTTATAACATTTATTTAAATGTTATAATTTAGCTTAAGAGTCTATAGCATTAGCTGAAACGTCATAACATGTTTTCATGCTACAAACTATTGATAGCATTTTATGAAGTTTGGTAATGCTATAATAATCTTTTCTGGTATGTTATTGTGCTTGGTTAATTTTGTAATTTTATTTACTTTATAGCATTTATCAGATATTTATACCATAATCGAATACAATATGATTTTTAATTAAAACTGGCAATTTTAACAAAAGAAATAAACTACATTTCATTAATTCATTAACAACAAATACCATCAAGTATATTAAGAGTCAAAAAATTAATATCATACATGTACAAAGGCAAACTAAAGTTAATGTCCAAAAGAAGATCTAGCATTACAGTAAACATCATTCAAAACTATGAATGCCAAGTTTAACAAATACCAATAGTCACTCCAACAATAATAAATACCATTAGACCTATCAAAATCATCTAACCAAAATAATAAGTCAAAATATTGCCTTCAATTAAACTTTTAACCATTCATACTAAAATTAATCCTCCATAACAATAATTGCTTCTATTAGCCATGTAAGTAAACTTCCCAAAGCATCCTCTATTATTTCCATATCTGCATATTTTTTCCACAACTCAGAAGAATGATTTTTCACCTCATCTACCCACACACGAGAAGCATTTTTTCCAAGAGCTACACAAGGCACCATTGCATTAGGATAATTTGTTACCCAATGTCCTATTGCAAGTACTTCATCTACTTCAAGCCAATTCCACAACTTGCACTTTTGGCTGCTCCGATTTAGGCTTATATGCTGCACTCATAAGCAAAACAATGAAAACAACATTTCTAATTATAATTAAGTTAATAATTACCAAACTATTAATTATGATAGCATAAATTGCTGTATAAGTTTAAACTTTACTTGTGGGGTACTATTAGATTGAATTGATGTAGATAGATTTTGATTTTGTCCATTATTTAATGCTTCACTCTGTGCAAAAAGGAAATTAAAAAAAGAAGTTGATTTCACCATTTTATGAAATTAAGATTCACAGATAATTAACGTAACATTTAATGAGGTACTTGCTATTACTTTGTTTTGATCATCCATGAAACCTTGCATTTGTTTCACTGTGTCTTGTAATGTGTCAATTTGTTCTTGCATTCTGGCTTCCTTCTTAGTTTGCTGAGATATTGCCTCTAATTTAGATAGCGTCACCCCTGCTCCTTGACCTCTAACACGGCTTCTTTGCCCAGGTCCAATAAACTTTGAAAGTATATCAATTTTAATAGATTTTGATTGTGCTTCTGACAAATCTGAAATTTTTTTCAGCTTCATACATTTCCTAAACTCAAGAAATAGTTATTTATTATAATATTTTCAATAATAATTGCTAGCATATCTAAGTTATCATCAATAAATTTGATACGTACCTTCACTTCAACAACTTTTGAACTAGATGGTTCACCATTCTTTTTAGTATGTGCTTTAATCCAAACATCATTTCGAGTTATTTCTTATGGATTTGAACTGTTTTTCTTCTAGAATGAAAATATATTTAAGTCAGAATTAACTATATATATCTCAAAATAATAACAGATGCTGGCTAGATAACTATTATATTGTTTGAATATAATTAAATATTTACCATCTTATCTTGCATACGAGCATATCCCATTCGACTTTCGGTACATGGAATATCTTGCTTCACCCTCATTTCCTTAGAAACCTTGCTTTTATCATGTTTTAATATACATTAATTACATCATTCTAACTAAAATAATATATGCATGAGTGAATGTTTCAGCTAGGACTATAAGCATACATACCATGAAGGCTTTTGAGGTCCTTTTTTTTTTTTAATAAAAGTCTTCCACTCGTTAGGTTTGACAAGACTAGGTCGAGCATTTAACTTTTTTATCAATCTTGATTTATGTGCTCGCCAGACTTTTCCCATCATCTATAGTGTATACGTTTTGATTGCATCTCCTTACAAAACAAATTTTTGCTGAATGTTTCAAGCAAATAAAAAATAACTAATGTTAATGTCATGTTATAATTCGAACTGCACTATAAAAAAATATGTGTACATGTTTACCTCGAGTGCTCTCAACAACAAAGCTTTATGCTATTTTGGAACATATCTCCAATCATCATAGTTTATAGACACAACCTCCTTTACCAAACTACCATAAAACGATGAATATAGTCCATATGATTTTTCCAATAGGTTGCCACAAATTATTCAATTCTAAGGTTATCTTCTTCTCATCTTCATTTGCCACATCATGACATACAATAGGGCCACGTTTCTTCTTTATCAAATTCTCTTTATTGATACGGATTTTCGAATGTGACATCATTGAGATTTTCATTAGTTAAGTGTGTCTCGGTAATAGGAGCATCTTTAGATTCAAACTTGCTTGATAAACTTTCCTTCTTTTTTCTTTTGGAAGCTTGTCGAGAACTCTATTGACCATATATAAATTGACTTAGCATAATTTCTCATTTTTAGCATATATAAATATAGTAATCTTCAAAACAAAATTCTGTATTTACCTCTAGGGCACACATGGTACTTCCCCAATGTTCTTGAAATACAGGGTCAACTTAAAAAAATCACAAAAAATTCTACAAAAAAGATATTGACATGAAACTACTTTTAAATGAAAGCTACTTAAGTCTAAAATGCAAAAATATGCAATAAAGCAATGTTCTTGCTGCTCATCAACATTTTCATGAATACCTCTATAATGGTCATATACATCTCTAAACATGTTATATGTATTATGAAATGCAAGTTATGCAACCCAAGAGGGGGGTGAATTGGAATTTTAAAATTTATGCAATACAATTCGCACAACAATTTAATCTATTGCCTTTATAAAATCAAAACAATAAATTCAATCAAGCACAATATTAAAAGAGTAAGGGAAGAGAAAACGAACACAAGGATTTTTACGTGGTTCGGCTATCCCCGCCTACGTCCACACCTCCAAGCTCACCTGGTTTGAGGATTTCACTATCCAAGCCTCCCAAGGCTTCAAATGTTTACAATTGACTTCCAAGGTGTCAATGAACCTTTACAACAAGAGATTATATCCCTAATCTCTTCACCCCAAGTGTTTCCCACACTTGCACACTCACAATTTGATAAGAAATGAAATTCACAACAATAAAACTCTCTTTAAGAGTGAATAACAAATTATATCTCAATAACGATTCAATAAATGATGATTTGCGAAATGGAAGCTTAATATATGTTATATGATCTTGTTTTTCCTTTTATTAGTTATTAGAATGAAGTTTAAGTTGAGTTTTTATAGTTAAATCTCAAAAACTAGCCGTTATAGGCAAATTCCAACGCCCAAGCGGCTAGCCGCTTGTTTACAGTAACATTGTTCACTTAAATTACACCTTGACCCAAAATTTTCTATAATTATACTATAGCCCAAAACATTAGAAAACTTTGCAAATAGATCTAATTTCAGAATTACTTAAGAATAGTTATATTTCCAAAACTTTCTAAAATTATGATATGGCCCCAAAGATTTTATTATTTCACACAAAGGTCCTTTTCAACATAATATCCATATTTTTCAAAGTTCTCAAAACTTTTCACTTTAGTCCAAAATATTCATAAATTATAGTATGGCCCAAAACATTTCAAATATTTGTAAAAACGTCCAACTTAGAAATTTAATACTTATTTAGAATCAAAGATTTCAAATCTTAGTATTTAAGTCTAAATTACTTAAATCCACAAAATACTTTACTTTATAAAAATAAAACCTTTTAGTTTATGAAAAGTATTTAATTAATATAATCTCTTGAGCTTCTCAAATGCTAAATCATGCATCAATTAAATCATACCGGCTTTACAAGAATTTATCGCATTAATTTGTTCGTTGAGCTCTAGACTATTCTTGATGTCGCCATTGTCCGTTGAGTGTCTTCAATCTTGATTTCACTTGATTTACTTGCATACATATTATCCTTAAAAAACTAGTGAAAATGTGAAATATAATATTTATTAAATTACTTAATACACATGTTTGTTATCATCAAAATTACATTATGTATAGCCCTTTAGTCTAACAATCTCCCCCTTTTTGATGATGAAGACAAACATCTCATGTATTTTGACATTTATACTCCCCCTTAATACATGGCATATATAATTAAATATATAAATCAAATTCAAAACAAAAACTCCCCCTAAATATTTGATTTATGATAATTTATAAGCTCCCCCTTAATGTTTCAAAACCATGCATAAATACTTGAAATACAAAATACATATTACATGTCCTCATATTCAAAATACATGACTTCTCCCCCTTCATCATCAAAATTACTAGAAATTCATGCTAAGATCAATAATATGTCAATGGTTAATCAAGAAACATATAATAACCAAACATCCAATTAATCATTAAATGATCATGAACCATCAAGCCATCAAAAGAATGCTCAAAATGCAAATTATCCAAAATCATATTGTATGCTCCCCCTAAATATATGGCCAATTAAAAAATTTAACCAAAATGATATTATCCAAAAACATATCATATTTATCTCCCCTTTCAAAAAAATAGAAAAATGCAATCGAAATAAGATCATAAAAAATAATTCGATAAAGATATTACCAATTTTGTGTGAGGAAAAATTTCCACAGAGTCTCCCCTTAAAAAGCACAAATCCTCAAATATACAACATGATTAAAAACACTTCCATATAAGCTTAACAATTATAACAAACCAACAACTCCAGTAATTCATCAAGCAACACACATATAATCATCAATCATCAAAAGTACTATAAATTCATGCTTATACCAAAAAGAACATCTCAATAATTAATCAAGAAACATATAAAAATTAAGCGTGCAATTAACTAAAGAGTCATATTTATTCTAAGAATTCAGAAAATATCATCCAAATATAAATTATCTTAATATTAAACAACCATCATCCGTAATCCACAATTAAAACAATTATGCATATGCAAATGTAGGTGCATATACCCAAAATGCACAAATTCGGTTTTGTAAAATAATGAGTGAAATGGATGATTTTAAACCGATTATATTGATCCAAGAGATGATTTAAGATAATGGATGGTGTTGATTGGATCAAAAGTGGACTAAAAAGAGCTTAAATATGCAATTTCGGGTTTACAAAAATTGAGTGAAATGGATTCATTTGAGCCAAGAAAATTCATCCTAGAGATGAATGAAGCTAATATATGATGTAGATTGGATAAAAAATGGGCTAAAGGGAGCTTGAAAATGTAGAGAGAGAAACGGGTATAGTTAGGTTTTTGATTTTGGGTTTTATGTGGAGAGTTGATGAAATGAAGTTTTGAGAATGAAAATTGAAGGAGTAATGGATGAATAATGATTTGGATGATTGATTTTAACAAGAAAATGAGTGAAAGATGAAGAAATTTGAGAGAGAAATTGAGAAGTACTGTTCACGCGTGAGAAATGATAATGAAATGATGAAGAACAAGTGAAGAAATGATAATAGAAAAGTGTTTAATGAAGATGAAATGCATGGGTAATGGTTTAAGAGATTGATCTTGGCATACAAATGGTTGAGAAATGAAGAGAAAATGATTGGAAATGGAAGAGAGTGGCTCACGGTATTAAGAGAGAAAGAGGAACATGTGCAGAAAATTGACAAAGGAAGAAGAAGAATCAAAAACTAAATTGCTCAAGCAGTGACCAAGTGGCTAGCCGCTTGCTCTCGGGTTTGGGCAGTGCCCAAGCGGCGGTTAGCCACCTCATGGCTGCCCCTCTGCACAAATTTTGCTCTCCGGCTATTTTTAATCGATTTTAAGACCATTTCGTGATCCGAACACTTTCAAAAACCATTTTAATGCATAGATCAATATAATTAACATCCAATCATAAAACTCAAATTTATAACATATTCATCATGCATATTCATCACAATTATGAGATATAATAATACTTTATAGTTCGAATTATAAACATTTAAGACATGATTAATTCAAAAATACAATTAATTCATTATGTATATATTTTTCACAATAATTAAACATATAAGCATTCGAAAGTTAATAAATCAAGCACACCATTTATCTATCATGCTTAAACACTTCATAAACATTAACATCAAACAAAACCATCATGTATATATTTTACCCAATCATGAAACATATATGCACTCAAAGATTAATAAGCATATCACTCATTCCTTATGCTTAGGCATTACATAATCCTTAAAAATCAAACAAATTCATCATGATGAGTTGACATGCTACCATCATATATATTTATCCATGCATCATGATAAAGCACTCAATGTTAAACACAATGATAATTCAATCATGTAAACATACAAGTATACTTTCACAAATTCAAACTACTATCTATTTTTCATGATCCACTCAATATAATAAATAGACAAGATAAATTTATCCACTTCATGTTAATGCAATTTATTGTTATGATACCAAATGAATTATTAAATACTTACTAAGATTAAAAGACCATCACTTATAATCAATGAGGCAGTAATTGTTACCAAAACAATTAAACCATCTTACCTAATTATTTTTGCCTAGACCATGATCAAGTGATTATCCTCACAAGTTTTATCAAGAAACTCTTCATCCTTCCTTATTTGTGGTACCTACAAAAAATTATTCAAGTTGTGTACTTTGGTACCCAAAAATTCTTGGATCCTTGAGTGTTAGCAATGGTTCCTTTTGGAACCTAAATACATTTTGCTTCATAATAAGCATTTCTTTTAACTAGACATCTATTCTTCATGTGACCATTTTGATTGCAATAATGACATACAATTTGATCATTAATGGAGGTAGTTTTAACAAAATAACTCTTATAATATTTTTGTTTCAAATTTGGCTTATAACCAATACCTCCTTTATCAAACACACATTTTTGTGAATTAAACAAGTTATCCAACATCTTTTGCCCATTTGTGAATTTTAACACAATTTGATTTAGCTCATTACTCTTCTTCTTAAGTACTTCATTTTCTTTCATTAATTTATCAACATGTGATTTCTCATGTTCATATGAAGTACTTTGTTTGCATTTAAATGATGCAATTCTATCATGCAACATTTTATTATCTAACTGTAGTCCTTTAATCTTTTCGTTTAATGAATCATTGCATTTTTGTAAAGCATCCTTTTCATTTTTCAAGTCATCTACATATGATTCTAAATGCTCATGTGAAGTGCTAGATTTCTCATTTGATAATGCAACTCTATCATGCAATGTTTTATTCTCCAATTCCATGCATGTAATCTTTGCACTTAGAGATTCATTCTCATTTGTGAGCTTTACCATTTTCTTTTTAAGACATGCATTCTTTTTATCAATTTTTATCCAATTATTATGCAATTCTTTAAAAGCATCATATAATTCATCATAAGTAAAAAGATCATTTACCTCATCAAGTTCATTATTCGATTCATCTCCAATTGCCATGAGAGCTAGATGTGTCATTTCTTGATGCTCTTCATCATCGCTTGTTTCCTCATCACTATCATCCCATGTGGCTACCATTGCTTTCTTCTTGAGCTTGTTGAGAAGAGGGCATTCCGTTCTTATATGGCCAGGCTTCTTGCACTCATAACATTTGATTACTTCCTTCTTTTCCTTTCGATTCTTGAAGTCTCTAAATTTTCTTCGCTCATCGGATTTCTTAAAAAGTTTTCTGAACCTCCTAGCCAGTATATCTATCTCCTCCTTATCCAGCTCGCTTTCCTCATCACTCTCTTTAAGGCTTTAAGAGCTATGCTTTTCTTCTTCTCCTTATTGCCTCTTTCGGCTGCCATGTCTTTCTCATAGGAAATAAGAGAACCAATTAAATCATAAATAGGTAAGATATTCAAATCTTTAGCTTCCTCAATGGCAGTTCTTTTTTGTCTCCATTCCTTAAATAACGACCTAATGATTTTCTTAACTTTCTCGCTATTTGAAAAGGTCTTTCCCAGGGCTCCTAGAGTGTTTACTATGTCCGTAAATCTAGTATACATAGAATACACACTTTCATTTTGTTGCATTTGAAACAATTCATATTGCCGAGTGTGCCTACTAATTTTAAACTATTTCCCTTGATTCGTGCCTTCATAAACAACTTCAAATTTGTGACAAATTTCATTAACACTTTCACAACTAGACACTCTATGAAACTCTTTCTTATCAAGTGCATAAAACAAGGCATTCATAGCTTTGGAATTTAGAGAAACTTTTCTCTTTTCCAATTCATTCCATTCCCGTGAAGGTTTTGGAATATCTTCTCCAACTTCGTTTTTAGTCAAAGGCATAAATGGACCATCACAAACAATTTCCCAAATTTCATAATCTAAAGCTTGTAAATAAATTCTCATCCTAGTTTTTCAATATGGGCAGTCATTACCGTCAAAGAACGGTGGTCTAATTGTGGATTGTCCCTCCCTAAAGGTTGAGTCACTATGGGTTGCCATAGATCTTAACTCTAGACGGTTAAGTCTACACAAGAGCACCTCGCTCTGATATTAAATTAAATGCAAGTTATTCAACCCAAGAGGGGGTGAATTGGGATTTTAAAATTTATGTAATACAATTCGTACTACAATTTAATCTATTGCCTTTATAACATCAAAACAATAAATTCAATCAAGCACAATATTAAAAGAGTAAGGGAAGAGAAAACGAACACAAAGATTTTTACGTGGTTCGGTTATCCCCGCCTACGTCTACACCTCCAAGCTCACCCAGCTTGAGGATTTCACTATCCAAACCTCCCAAGGCTTCAAATGTTTACAATTGACTTCTAAGGTGTCAATGAATCTTTACAACAAGAGATTATATCCCCAATCTCTTCACCCCAAGTGTTTCCCACACTTGCACACTCACAATTTGATGAGAAATGAAATTCACAACAATAAACTCTCTTTAAAAGTGAATAACAAATTATACCTCAATGATGATTTGCGAAATGGAAGCTCAATATATGTTATATGATCTTGTTTTTCCTTGTATTAGTCATTAGAATGAAGTTTGAGTTGAGTTTTTATAGTTAAAGTTCGAAAACTAGCCGTTATAGGCAAATTCCAGCGCCCAAGCGGCTAGCCGCTTGTTTATCCGACTCGTCGCTCAGGAACAGTGATATTACCATTATTTTTGAATTTTGCTACAGTAACAATCTTAACTTAAATTACACTTTGGCCCTAAAACTTTCTATAATTATATTATAGCCCAAAACGTCAGAAAACTATGCAAATAGGTCTATTTTCATAATTACTTAAGAATAGTTATCTTTCCAAAACTTTCTGAAATTATGATATGTCCCCAAAGATTTTATTGTTTCACACAAAGGTCCTTTTCAACATAATATCCATATTTTTCAAAGTTCTCAAAATCTTTCACTTTAGTTTAAAATATTCATAAATTATAGTATGGCCCAAAATATTTCAAATATTTATAAAAACGTCCAACTCTGAAATTTAATACTTATTTAGAATCAAAGATTTCAAATCTTAGCATTTAAGTCCAAATTACTTAAATCCACAAAATACTTTACTTTATAAAAATAAAACATTTTAGTTTATGAAAAGTATTTAATTAAATTAATCTCTTGAGCTTCTCAAATGCTAAATCATGCATCAATTAAATCATACCGGCTTTACAAGAATTTATCGCACTAATTTGTTTGTTGAGCTCTAAATTATTCTTGATGTCGCCGTTGTCCGTTGAGTGTCTTCAATCCTGATTTCACTTGATTCACTTGCATACATATTATCCTTCAAAAACTAGTGAAAATATGAAATACAATATTTATTAAATTACTTAATACACATGTTTGTTATCATCAAAATTACATTATGTATAGCCCTTTAGGCTAACATATTAGTCATTTCCACATCAGTACCTTTTATTCCCAATTGTTTCCCACGCCATATCCAAGTAGTATAACACATATCAATCCCATCTTTCAACAAATGCAATTCAATTGTTTCACCATTTTGATGACACAAGTTTTGATATGTTTTACATGGACATCTTACTAAACATTGGTTTTCTACATTTAATGTAGCATTTTCCACAGACTTTTTTTACTCCCTCATGATATTCTTTTGTATTTCTACAAATAAACATAACATATCAATTAAAATTAATAACATTATACGAAGATAATAAATATATAATTGGTATTTGGCTAGTTAAAAAACCTTTTAAGTTGAACCCAAGTTTTGTCTATCATCTTGAATTCCTCACTTGACCTGAGACTATAAAGCCATGAAATATATAAAAAAATGATAATTTTTATTATTTTTAAACCTGAAAGGAAAAAAATGCAAGTATAGTAGATAATATATAACTCATAACACAAAAAGAAACAAGAAAAAGTTAATAATTAAGAGTAATGCTTCTTCAATTCTCTCCAATTCTTGATATTTTATATAATTTTACTCCCAAACTCTTAATTATTTCCTTGTTCAATAAAATAAATAAATAAACTAAATATAGAATTAAGAATAAAATTTGTAAACAATGTGCACTCAAGTATAAAAGAAAACGAAAATATCAAAAGTAGAGCAGATTAGAGATCTCCTAATACACAATTACATTTGCAAGGTAATTTCAATTTTTCAAGGCTATCAATAGAGGAACAAGAGCTAGCTATAACAATAGCATATTCAATTATTCAATTATTCAATTATTCAATGGGTGCTTGTTATTAATAACGAATTCAACTAAAATTAAAAGACTAGTAGAAAAAGATAATATTAATTAATCATCATCATCCTTAATCTCTTTAGGATTCTTTTAAATGTCAACCTTAACCATATCCAAACGAGATGGGTATTCATTTTCATCATTCGGAATTTGATATCCTTCATCGTCCCATCCTAAATACTCTTCCTCATAAACACAAATACATACTAGATTTCTAATTCTTTGTCTTTGTAAATGGTAACAAATTCAGAGCTGTCTATATCCTTTAAGGCCCACCTGCCAGCATATATCACATACAATTACTTTCATAACTTTTGTCGTCTATGTTTTCGACTTGTGCATTAATTAATCTTGTTCATGTCGTCTCACTTGTTCATTAATTAATTATCAATCTTGATAACCAATTTTATGACAAGCCAGAGCATCCATAAATATAGTTATCCAATCATCTATTTAATTTTAATTAAGGGAAATTATCAGTCATATACTCTTAAATGACACCCGTATCAAACGTGCTACAACACTTTTTAAGCATATCACTCGTATACCCAAAGTTGATAAAACATTTCTATCATCCACCAATCCGTTAACTTCCATTAGAAAGTTAACAGAATTGTGGCAAATTGACTATTTCGCCCTTAAAACTCAAAATGAGATAAAAAGATAAATTTACCCAAAAAATTAACGTAAATTTTCAATACACAATTTTTTATTTTGTTATTAACAATACATTTTTTATTAAAAAAATATGAATTATTAATGATACATATTATTAACAATTATCCGTAAAAAATATACATATTATCCCATAAAAAATTATTAATAATATATTATTTACAATTATACATATTACATCATAAAAATTCCAATTGGAGCTTGGATGAGTAGATCTTAAAAAATTTAGATTAAATTTTGGAGGAGTAGATTCAGTTGTAAAGTAGTTTTTTTAAAGTAATTATTAACAATTATCCAATAAATGGGATGACATGTCATTTTTATCAATATATATCATATGACATATCATTTTTTAAAAAGGACTAGTTACCCTAATGATGTCAGCGCTTACAAATGGTAGTTAACGGATTGGTGGACGGTAGAAGTGTTTTGTCAACTTAAGGTATACGAGTGATATACTTGAAAAATGTTGTAATACGTTTGATACTGATGTCATTTAAAGGTATATAGCTTATAATTTCCCTTTAATTAATTAATATCCTTTTCAAAGAAAATTCCACATAGCTAAATCAAATTTAAACTTCTTTCCATTCTCAGCCACGTGGTTAACTTTGAAACTTCTCTTGAACTTTGGAGTTGTCTTGAACAACAATTTGGATCTAAAATTTTGGCTAAGAAAGGTCATCCAAAGATGATGCTTACTAGTCTAAAAAAAGGTTCCATGTCCATGACTGAGTTCTTTGGAAAATTAAAGGTTGTTGCTAATGAATTAATTGTTACTGCTAATCTTGTTGGCACTTTGGATTTTCTTACTCATTTGATCTCTAGATTAGGCCAACCTTTCTATCCTGTTGTTGTATATATTAAGGCAAATCTTGCTAAAATGATTGTCAATGAAGCCTATTATGTTAACTTATGAAGTTAGATTGGAAGCTAATCAATTAAGTGCTAGTAAGGAAGCTAAGTTGAACTATGTTGTTAATATTGCTAAAATTGGACCTAATAATAAAAAACCAAGGGATAAATATAATAATAGTTGGAACAAGAGTGTTGGTAATAGAGACAAAGGTGGTTATGTTGGTTGATAATGCTAAAAAATGGTTGATTACTCCTGATTATAAAAGCATCTAGTTATAATATAATATGGTGAATCCATAGTCAAACTACAAGGAATTTAAAAGTCTAGTAGTTAATTATTAAATAAAAATAATTGCAAAAAGAAATTAATAAGGAGTAGTGTAAATTAAAACAAATGCTGATACTATATGATCTACTCTTATTATTCATACTATGGTCATATTACTCTCTCATATTTATATTTGTATTTCTTTTACTAGTTTAAAAATTGTATGACTTAATTAATTTTTAACTAACCACTCTATGAATAAATATGGATTAATAAGGGCTAATGCTATTAATAACAATTATTACTAGTAGTAGTAATAATAAGGTTTAATTTCAAATTATGGCCATTGTGAAATGAATATTTTTAAATGGCCCCTTTACTTTCAAAAATCTCTATTTTGCTCCCATTTGTGTTAAGAAGACCCAAAAAACCAAAAAAGAATCAGCCCACCTCATTCTTCCCTTTATTTTTTGACCAACTATTGGGATGATTTGATGTTTTAAAAAATAAAGGGAGATTTAAAGATATTCAATTCAAGTATTTGACTACTTTTACTAAAAAGGAAAAAAAAATTCATCAACTCACCCTCATTTTCCCTTTATTTTTTTACCAAAAGCATGAATCCTTTGAGGTTTTAAAAAATAAGGGCGGCATTTTATAGATAGTCAATTCATGAGGGTATAATTTTAAATTTACCCAATATTAACACATAAATATACTAGATTAATTTTCAATAATATAATAGTATAAGTTTTAGATATACAACTAAACATATTTTTACTACTTTTCATTTTCAGATATCATATAAAAAAGAAGCTTACAAGCACATTTCATATTTACAAAAAATTAATCATTCTGATATAATAAGATAAACAAAAACACATCATTGGAAAAAATAATAATAATAACAACCGCACCCTCAGATACAAAAGCCCTAAAGTATTCACTAAAAAAAATCGGCTTGAGTACTAAAACAACTCATGAAGCAATAAAACCACACCAGGAAATCTTTTACCCAAAAGTTAAAAACAAAAATGAAACTGATTTATTTGCCAAAAAAAAAACTTAAAACAAAAAGTGGTATGTCACTAAAAGTTCCTAAATAGATTTAAAAAAAAAAATGACATTATTCCTCAACCAATTTAAGAATATCAGCAATTAATTACTATGAGTTTCTGATAATATTTTAAAATCACCTCCAAATCGGAGATAGTATATAATATTTTTAATTTTGTATAACAATCATAACAAATAAAATAATTTCTTTCTAGAATGATGAGGTAGTTTTATATCAATCAATTATTTTGTTCGTTAACTTCATCGTCTACTATTAAAAAATGTAAGATAAAAGATTATTTTATCTCTAAGGCTTCCCAAAACACTGTTTCACGTACCTTTTTAAATGAATTTAGGTACAAGACAAAAGTGATTTAATTAGCCCTTGACCAAAACAGCTGGATCAGGAAAGTCATTGCGAGTAAACAAAACTGTTTAGATTAGAATGAAAGAAAATAAAACAAGTGAAAGAGAGTCCTCAAGGTTTTATAATTCCTTTGCAATTCTTGTTCAGAGAATTATGCGTAATGTTTACAAGGATCTGACCCCTTTTTATGCTAAAATATCACCGTCCATTTGTGTTATCCATCTGCCACTTGAAGTGATCGGCCATTTGAATTCCAAACATCCAAACAATAAATGATACAAAACCCCTGTTCTGCATTTTAATTTGCTACAGTGGCCTGGTAGCCACTTGTTACATAATAACCCCAACCTTTTGGACTACATGGACCTTCGAAAAAGATCTGGGAGATTCACATACGATATATATAATTAGATACATAAATTTTAATAAAATATTGTTAAAGATTACCTCAAAATCCAAGGATCTATTTTGAACTATATTATGCTCCAATGGTCTTGTCGAGTTGTTTTTCAATAAGCTCTTTACCCGGTTATTCAAATTCAAATCTTAGATAAAGGAGACTGAAAAAAACTAATTTTAACATTGGTTGTGTTTATTTTTTATTTGAAATTTGAATACACCTTAATTAATTTGAATTCTAAATAGAACTAGTTTGAATTTAAATGATATACTTATTTTTTTGTCTGAATTGCTAAAAATAAATATTAAATTATTTTTTAACTTAAAAAATTAAAAAAATAATATTTTGAAATTTGTGCTCTTACAAATAACAAATGTTAACCAATAATAAACATTTTAAAGAAATTAAATAAGATAATATATTATCGTAATATAAATTATGTTCAATTGAATACAAGTAAGAAGAAAGAAAAAGATAGAAAAATAGAGTTCAGAATTTGTTAATTGTTCTAGCAACAATGATATATGTACACATAAGGTAATACGTCATTATTAGAGATTAAAAAAAATTATAGAACCAAAAAATTCACCACAAGATAAATTTTGTTTTTTAACTTTTTTATATTTTTGATACTAAATTTTGTGCCATTGTCGGTGACCTATACATCATCCAAACGACTTAACAAGGAGAGGAGGAAACTTCTTATTCATTTGACCTTTCCACGCGGTTAGATGTGATTAACAAAAGTCTTCTCAAGGTCTTCTCATACGTAGAAAGCAAAGAGTTTCTCTTACATTTAGGTTCTTTCTTGTTGTAATGAACAGTAATATCCATAATTAGCTTTAAACATGCCCGACAGTTAAATATGATCCAAATGCCCAAGTGGTGTTAAAGCTTTACACATTTAATTTCAATAAAAAACTTAAAATGAAACAATTTTGAATTTGGGAAAACTTAAATGATGTATGCATCAAGCCATCAAGGTAAAGAAAAAAATTATCATTTTATCACTTTATATTTTTTGACATATTAATTTATCACCAAAAATTTTAAATAATAATTTTCTTTTTCATTTAACGTATCAATTTTTATCATTTTATCATCAAACCCCTGAATAATGTACCACTCAAACGCGGATTCGCCACCCCAGTTTATACTGAAAGAACAACGCGCTCCAATCATTTTCTTAGAAATTGACTTTGCGAGGGGAATGAAACAACAGAAACTATTTGTAGTTTTATATGGTGATAGATTATATATATTAATTGCTAATTCGTCATCTTCAATAGATTCATTATCGCGAACCAAAATGATTCCAATCAGTGTTCCATATTTGAAGCTTCACAGCTCGTTCAGAGCCATTATAAGAAAATTGGGGTTTATATCATGGATAAGCTATAACATTTGCTTTTGTAAGGCCGCCCTGATCCTCTTAGGTAAGTTTTGCTTCCTTTCGGCTACTAAATTATTAGCATACTATCTATTTGACTCTCATAGTAACTATATTGATCAATTTGCAGGCCTGATTTTCAGCCACAAGTTGGTAGACATAGCTGTAGTGGCTGTGTTAATAACATACCTCACAGATTATCCAAGGAATTATAATGTTGTGGAAGCTGCTAGACTTGTCAATTTACAGGAGGGAATATCAGCGTCTACAGTGATTTTCCTGACTTGTATTCCAGATGCCTTTTCCCGACGGCTGAATGTCATCTTTTATTCCACCATCTCCTGCATCTTAGTAAGTTATTAATTTCATTTTAAATGTATTTTAAAGAACAATAAAGCTACAGTAGGTATATCATAAACAAAGTTAGTTCATGTTTGAATGAATGTGCCTCTTAACAAGGGCGAAACTATTATTACAATTTTGGGGACTAATATTTTATAAATTTAAAATTTTAAGGGTTAAAGTCGAAAAATATATTTAATTATTGAGTTTTTTTTTTAATTTTTCTTCAAAGACCACCGTGATGGTCTTTGAGAAATTATGAAAGTATTAAATTTATAGTGGTCAAATTACACACACATACATACATATATAATTTTTTATTTTTTAAGAATACTAAGTGCCGCCTGATAGTGTTAAGGGAGCATAATTACAACCACAGGTTTTTTGTGTGTTCCTTTTTTGTTTTTCAAAAAAACCACTCACAACAATATTGAAGTTCATGAACTTAATGAACTTAACTCGTACCAAGAGTGAAAAGTTGTCTCGAGTTTATATGAATAACTAATAATTATTCCCAGCTGATATAAGATAATGTCCTCAATGAAAACTTGTTAGAAATTAATAATTAAAATTCTTCTTTGTGTTTATTACTTAATTAGCATGCCAACGTCGTATGAAATTGTATCAGAAAAAAAGGAAAATAATGAAATTTGCAGGGATTGGTGCTGTTGTTCATAACAGCCTTTGAGGAAGCTGCAAGCCCCTTGTTGAAGAGGCTTATCTTAATTGGAGTGGTGTTGTTAGCAGTTGGTAAGGCTGGAACGCAGCACTTCTTAGGTCCGTTTCTTGCCGATCAACTAAGAGCCCATGAACCAATAAAACTAAACATAAGTGAACATCGAGTGAGTGCTCGAAAAAGAGTATGGTGGCTCATTCCCTTCTTTTTTAGTGTTATTGCATCAGTCCAATTAAGCAGTTGGAGAGTAATTTCTACATTCACTGCGTCGGCCACGGGGATCACTTTGTTCATCTTCCGGTTGGGTATTCGTTTTTTCCATTCTACAGAAATAACTGGGCCAGCTGCAGGCAGCTCTCTTGCTGTTGTTTTCCGCGTCGTCAAGGCTGCTCTATCAAAAAGACATCTAAATAACCCCTATTCTTCGAATCAGCTCTATCGTAATGATCAAAACCAAGTACACTTGTTTCCTCAAGTCAAGTTCTTCAGGTACTGCTGCAAAGACACTATGAAGTGAATACAAATTAAATGACAGTATTATTGTTTTACCAAATTTAAGTCTCTAATAAACCTCAACAGGAAAAAAACACACCATTTAAAGGTAAATGTGATTGTTTACCAAACAACATAATTAGCTTTAATTTGAAGAGATCTCCAAAAATCAATTTGCATGCAAAAATATTATATTTATCTTTAAATAATGTGCTTTCCTTTTTGTCCCTAGGAATTTGATTGAGACTGACTTTGTATCCTAAAGAAGATACGAGTGAAAAAAAATTGATTTGGGTTAAAAAATAAAATTTCTTTTCTAACAGGGATGGTAGTGCTATCCTCCCAATTAATATATATATATATAACCTTTGCTTGACATGTGTAAATACTCTGAATTGCAAGCAGATGGCTGGACAAAGCTGCCATTATAGAACCCTCCACTCTACTTAGTCCAGAAGAGCAGGAGAAGGCGGGCAGGCTTTGCACTGTGGCACAGGTCAGGGATACAAAACTTATGCTGAAAATGGTTCCCATATGGACTACTTTTGTTGTGTTTGGTCTGATAGTATCAACAAGGCAGACCTTCTTTCCTGAGCAGGGAAACCAACTGAATCCTCAAGGTTTTATTACTTATCTTCTTGTAATTCAATACCTATCTCGTGTATTCGGCAACTTTCTGTGTAACCGGTTACTTTCAAAATGGGTTCCGGAAGCTAAACAGAAAGGAGCTAAAATAGTGAGAATATGGGCTGGAATGGTGCTGTCAACGATTTGTTGTGCCGTTGCGTGGCGGGTTGAGGTTCACAGGTTGATAATAATTAACAATAACGTATTACTAGACAACACCGACGAAGTTATACCAATGAGCATCTTTTGGCTTGCCCCGCAGTTTTGCCTATTAGGTCTTATGAAAGGGCTTGCTAGAGATGGAATAAATAAATTTCTTGATGATCAATTCCCTGAATCAATGCACGGATGTGTATCAGCAATCACTGAATTAGTAGCTGGATTTGCAAGCTTCGTAAACATAGTCTCTGTCTATTTCAACAAAAGCCTTTTTGCCGACACTTTGAACAGCAGTCGCCTGGACGAGTACTATAAGATGTTAACCATTGTTAGTTTTATCAATATTTGCTACTTTTGGTGGATATCCACCTTCTACACGCATGGTCATGATACAGCGGAAGCAGATGTGATACCACAAGCGACCGGCCAAGAAGAAGAGGAAGATTTCAAGGTCATTGTTGTTTAGCTTCAATTCCTTCTTCTATACTCTGAAGTTTTGAGAGTCGAGATGATATTAGATATTTGTTTGAGAGAGTTCATTTCGTAGCTCGTATTCTTTATAAAGTAGGAATTTTCAGTTATATAGAAGTTGTTTTCGTATGATAAGCCAAGAAAGTCTCAACGTGTTCCCATCAAGAATTGCAAGTTCACTGTCTAAAAGGAATGAGTCAAGAATGCATGGAGCCGTTGAGGATTTAGTGGATTTAGTGGAGTGGTCAGCTTAGTCACGTGCAAGTTAAGGCTTAATCAAGTTCTGTTAGCAAGTATTTTGTTATTTTAATAGGTGTCGGCTTTATCTGGATTCAGTTACTGATTTTCAGTAGTTGTGACATTATTTTTAGGAGGAGTCTGTTAGTCCTTTATGTATTTAAACTCAAGTACTATGCATAATAAAGGGAAGAGTGAATTCAATAACAAATTCTTGTGGCTGATTCTTGCCCTAAGAGCATCTCCAAAAGAGTTTTTAAATTTTACTCTTCAAATTTCAATTTGCTTACTGATGTGGCAAATAAATATATAGAAAAATATAATTCCCTCCAAAAGACTTATCAAATAAGAATAAATTAATATTATTTTAATCAAATCCTTCCAACTATCAAATTGAATTGTTATTATATTTTTTAAAAAATATAAATAATAATTATTACAGTCTTATCTTTTCAATAAATAATAATAAAATATTAATAGAAGAGGGAGAAACTCACTCGTCAATATTGAAGAGTGAGAAACAAATCTTATTTGAAGAATCTAAATTAACGTGTCTTTTGGAGTGTTTAATATTGATATGACTCTTCAAATAAGAAGTAAAATCTTATTTGAAGAGTCTTTTGAAGATGCTCTAAGTAGAATCCTATTTACATACAAAATACAACAGCTCTGACTAGGACCTATCAATTGGTATCAGAGCCGCGTTATCTTGTTCAAAAACTTTATTGTTCTCATGGCAACTAACAAAGAAAGGATTGAAAATTTAGAAGCGAGGCTTGACGGACTTCAAGATGGATTGCAACAAATGGAGATTGGCATTAATGACAAACTGCATCAGCTCGAGGAGACCATCAATCGTATGTCTGAGGCTTTCTTTTCAAACAAAGAAAGGTCCAGCTACAACGTCAATAATCACCCTAGTCATTCTTACAAGGAGCACACCAAGGAGGAAGCTAGTGGAAGCCGAATGATTTTCTCCTCAAAAATGGCTAAGCTTGAATTTCCAAGGTACGCTGGAGATGATCCTACGGAGTGGTTTAGAGAAAGTTTCCCAATTCTTTGAATACCAGGGAACAACGAAGACACAAAAGGTTGCATTGGCATCATTCCATCTTGAAGGTGAAGCCAACCAATGGTGGCAGTGGCTGCACAAAGCTTATAAAGAGGAGGGCAGAACGGTAACATGGACAGATTTTGAAGAAGAATTATGGGCACGTTTCGGACCTACTGAGTGCGAAGATTTTGATGAAGCTCTATCCAGGGTGCGGCAAGTGGGCACCTTATGTGATTATCAACGAGAGTTTGAGAGATTGGGCAATCGAGTTCATGGGTGGAGGCAAAAAGCTTTAGTTGGAACTTTTATGGGAGGTCTTAAGCCTGAGATATCTAATGGCATCAGGATGTTCAAACCAAAGACTTTGAAAGAAGCTATCAATTTGGCACGTACGCAAGCAGACCAAGTCCAACGCAATTTTTCTCAGCCATTCCCAGTTAGCGGAACATCAACATCTAATGTTAAACGCTTGACGTGGGACGAGATGCAGAGACGTCGTGCGCAAGGGCTTTGTTTTAACTGCCCTGAGAAGTTTACTGTAGGTCACAAATGTATGGGCCCTCAAATATTGTTGCTTGAAGGAAGTACCGATGCGAGAAATATTACGTATGAAGAAAATGAAATTGCTGCGGAGGTTGTCCCAACAAACCATGCCAAGCCAAAAATTTCATTCCATTCGTTATCCGATAACAGAGAAGCTATTGAGTCAATTTAAAAATGTGGATCTTGAGGACAAGAGTCCACTTCCAGGGGAAGGTATTGATAAGCCAAGAAAGTCTCAACGTGTGCCCATCAAGAATTGCAAGTTCACTGTCTAAAAGGAATGAGTCAAGGATGCATGGAGTCGTTGAGGATTTAGTGGATTTAGTGGAGTGGTCAGCTTAGTCACGTGCAAGTTAAGGCTTAATCAAGTTCTGTTAGCAAGTATTTTGTTATTTTAATAGGCGTCAGCTTTATCTAGATTCAGTTATTGGTTTTCAGTAGTTGTGACGTTATTATTAGGAGTATGTTAGTCCTTAATGTATTTAAACTCAAGTATTATGCATAATAAAAGGGAGAGTGAATTCAATAACAAATTCTTGTGGCTGATTCTCGCCCTAAGTAGAATCCTATTTACATACAAAATACAACAGCTCTGATTGGGACCTATCATGGTACTCCCCAAGTAACTTAGAGTTGTTAATCCAACCATCAAGATGCCTTCCCTGTACTGTGTACTAAGTGTGCAGACAACAGTTATTTGTCTTCAAATACCCGCTCTCGACATTTTCTTCATCAAAAAGGCGGCGGTAGCTTGTCTTATAAGTTTCTTCAAAAGGAGTGACAATTGAGCAGTGTTGGGCCTCCTTGCTCTGGTTCTTACAGTACATTCGCCTATGGGCTGCAAAGAGTTGAGGCCCAAAGTACTATTTTCCAAGCAACTAGACCGCCGCCACGGGCGGGCACAATCGAGTCGGTTTCCGAATAACCAAAATAAAATATAATTACCAAAACCCAGCCTGGTTACTAAAACAATTCCAAATGAAGCAATAAAACTAAACCCAGTAAAAAATATATATATATCGATCAGAAATAAAAAGCAAAAATACAAAAAACTCTAATTTATTCACACAAAACTCAAAGCAAAAAAGTGGGTATCTCATTAAAAATTCCCAAAAAAAGAAAGTTACCACAAATCTTGATTGGAGCGTCAGGCTGCAACAAATTAGGTTTCAAGAAAATCTCTCTGGACTCAACGGCCAGCTGCCGGATCTCCGATTCCGATAACTGAACTAGCTTTCCGGGTCGGCCCCAGACCTCTAATAGCCGTTTGATTATATATCAAGAACAGCTTGCTCCATTTGTTAATCTATTTTTCTTTTTCCCCTTTCTGAGCATTCAGATTTTACAGTATTTGACCCCGTGAAAAAAAGTCAACGGTCGTACTGGTAATGATCGAGTGATTTAAACGAAGAAGAAGAAGAAGAAGAAGAAGAAGAAGACGAAGAAGGAGGTGGTGAGTGAGTGAATAATATGGATTGAATTTGGTTGTTGTTTGGGGGTTTGTCAATGGTGGTGTTGCCCTTTCGTTTAAGAAATGGTGTCGTTTTGGAGAGATGACGGTGGAAGAGGATTTGAGAGATTTGGGTTTTTGCTTTAAAGAGAAAATAATGTTTATCAGGTTGAAAATTCCTTTGGATGAAAGAGAGAAAATATGAAATTAAAAATTAAATCAAAAACTGGTTTTACTACTGTCTTACATTATGGGAGAACCTAGGTAAACAATGATAATATTAAAGATTGACTTTTTCAAAGAAAATAATTAAAAATATTAAGATATATTTTTTTATAAAATATAAATTTATTACATTGTTTATTTTTTTTAATTTAAAAAATTTAAAAATAATATTTTTATATTTGTACTTTTATAGATCACCAATGGTATGCGAACAATAAAAGGAGATAGCTACTTTTTATTTTTGTCTTTTGTGACGTTAATTTTTATTTAATCTTTTATTTTTCTCTTTATTTATAATTATTTTTAAATTTATGTGTTTTGGTAGGTAATTTTTTAAAATATAATTTTATTTTATTTTTTATTTTTTATTTTTTATTTAAATTTATTTATAGGTTTATGTGCTTTAATTGTTGACCTTTTAAAATGTTATTTTATTTTATTTAATATTACTTATCTTTTTAAAAGAATAAATATAATAATAAATCTATGACTAAATAATATTAAATAAAATAACAATATTAAAAATAACATTTATTTTTTAAGACTCACTATTGATTATTTTAGTTTATTTAATATTATTTAGTTTTTAAAAGAATAAATATAATGATGGTTGTCGAAGGCAGTAAAAATAAATAACTACTCTAAATAAATTGTGTATAGTGATTGAGAAGGGTCGTGTCCACAGAAATCAATAATTATTTAAATACTTTTAAAATGTAAAATGTAAAATGGGGGGATTATTGACAATAATAAAAATCAAATAAAAATAGCAAGAATGCAAATTAAAATTGTAATTCAAATTAGAAAAATGTTAGTACAATTTATGCACTAGTTTTGCATTGTTTACTTCTTTTAATATCGATGTTTTGTACTTAATAATAGTGATTTATTTGTGTTTTATTTTTGTAGGTGTAATTTTATTGATTGGTGCTAAAATTGAGTTATAAGATGATGTTTGAGGATGATTGTTTTCTTAAAGAAATTTTCTTAAAGAAATTATGAGCGTCAAAAGAACTTTGTTAATAAGACGTGGGCACGTGCTGTCAACTACGGACATGCAATTTTTAGTTTAATATATTTTGTATTTTTTTTTTTTTGTAATTACGAATTTAATATTTCAGATATTAATATTTTATTTTAAAAAGAACTCTAGAGGAGAAGAGAGAGAAGAGTATTTAAGAGAGTAATCTATTGGGAAAAAATGGAGATTATTAAAAATAAAGAAACCCTAAATCTAAATTTTTCTCTTGTCTCTATGAAGAACTAAACATATTATTCTAGTTTAAGGTTAATGAAGTTTTGATTCATCACTACTGTGAGATATTTCTTATACTTTAATTGTTTTATTACTTTTTGAGTATTTGTTTATTCTCTGAATTATTGTCATGATTATGTTTGTTCATTAGATAATTGACCACTATTTAATTATCAACTTAATCTATTGTCAATTAAAAGATCTATCGTATGAAGATTTTAATGTTTATGACAAATAGCATAGCAGTGCGTTGTGTTATGAGAATAAAAAATCAAATTTAAATAAATCATCATATGCGTTTGTTGATTAGGATTTGAGTCTCTTTAGTTTTTCAGGCTGTCAACGTGGAATGGTTTGAAGAAGCAGTTTCTTGAGAAGTACTTTCCTGCTTCAAGAGCTGCCAACATCAGAAAAAATATTTGTGGGATCAGACAACTTCCTGGGGAAACTTTGTATGAGCATTGGGAGCGATTCAAACAATTGTGTACCAGCTATCTTCAGCATCAGATTTCTGATAAACTTCTTATTCAATATTTTTACGAAAAACTGTCATTGATGGATAGGAGTATAATAGATGCTGCTAGTAGAGGTGTGTTGGTGAACAAGACCCCTACTCAAGCAAGATAGTTGATCTCAAATATGGTTGCCAATGCACAACAATTTGGCAGCAGGTAAGATTCCACTTCAAGGAAGGTGAATGAGGTAAATATTTCTTCTATTAAACAATATTTAGATAAATTTAGTTCTCTTTTGGAAAAGTTTGTTGTAGGTAATGTGCAATGGGTGAAGACTTGTGTCATTTGTTCCAATATGGGTCATTCAACTTATATGTGTCCTACACTTCAAGGGGTCTAGGCATGCCTTAGAGGAGGTATGATCCTTATGCAAAAACATACAATCCGAGATGGAAGGATCATCCCAACTTCAGCTATGGAGTTAGGCCGTCAGGATTCTCACAATAGTATCCATCAAGACAACCAGCCCCTCCACAGTCAAACTCCAAGTCAGGTATATCTCTTGAAGAAATTCTTAAATCACTTGCGACTAACACTCAACAATTTCAGCAGACAACTACAACAAACATTCAAAATTTAGAGAACCAAATGAGTCAATTGGCGACTATAGTGAGCCGTCTGGAGTCTCAAGTATCAGGGAGATTGTCTTCACAATATGAGGTGAATTCAAAGCAAAACACTAGTACTGTCATTCTTAGAAGTGGGAAGGAGTTGCAAGAGCCTAGTAAGAAAGTGACAAAATATGTAGAAGATGAGCTTGAAAAGAATGAATTGATACCTAAATTTCAATATGCGCAACCCACCAGAGCGAAACCCCTACTTTTGGTGATACCTCCTCCTTTTCCAAGCCAATTTGCAAAATCCAAGAAGGAGGAACAAGAGAAAGACTTCCTTGAGACATTCCGCAAGGTTGAGGTAAATATTCCTTTATTAGATGCTATAAAACAAATATTTCAACATGCTAAATTCCTTAAGAAATTTTGCACCTCCAAGAGAAAATTAAGAGGAGATGAAAGAGTTCAAATGGAGGGTTTGTATTGATTTTAGAAAGCTTAATTCACTCACTATAAATGATAATTTTCCTATTCCTTTTATTGATCAGATGCTTGAAAGGTTGGCAGGAAAATCTCACTTTTGTTGTCTTGATGGCTATTTAGATTTTTATCGGATACCAGTTGCGCCTGAGGATCAGGAGAAGACTACCTTCACATGTCCTTTTGGAACCTTTGCGTACCGACGTATGCCATTTGGTATTTGTAACGCTCCCGCCACTTTTCAGAGGTGCATGGTCAGTATTTTTTCAGACTATGTAGAAAACACTATATAGGTATTTATGGACGATTTTATGGTCTATACTGATTCTTTCGATGATTGTCTCTATAATATGAAGAAAGTGCTTGAAGATGCATTGAAACAAACCTTGTCTTGAATTATGAAAAATGTTATTTTATGGTAGATCAAGGAATTATGTTGGGTCATGTAGTCTCTACTAGAGGAATTGAGGTAGATAAAGCTAAGATAGATGTTATTAAATCTTTACCTTATCCCACATGTGTGCGGGAAATTCGTTCTTTCCTTGGTCATGCAGGTTTCTATTGACGATTTATCAAGGATTTTTCGAAGATAGCTTAGCCTTTATGCAAGCTTCTTCATAAAGATGTGATGTTTGATTTTAATGAAACATGCAAGGTAGCATTTGATAAGCTTATGGAGTTATTGACTTTAGCTCTAATTATACAGCCACCCAACTGGAGCTTCCTTTTTGAGATAATGTGCAACGCCAGTAATTATGCTGTTAGTGCTGTTCTCGAACAAGGAGTTGGAAGAGCTACTCACGTGATATATTACGCATCACGGACACTTGATAGTGCTCAATGCAATTACTCAACGACGGAAAAAGAACTTTTAACTATTGTTTTTGCTTTAGAAAAATTCCGTTCATATTTATTGGGTACTAAAGTGATTGTTTTTTCTGACCATGCAGCTCTCAGATATTTGCTCGCTAAGAAGGAAGCGAAACCGAGACTCATCCGCTGGATCCTACTACTTTAAGAGTTCAACTTGGAGATCCGTAACAAGAAATGAGCAGAAAACTTAGTTGCAGACCACCTTAGTAGATTGACCGCGAATGAAGAAGCAGCACCTTTGAAGGATGATTTTCCATATGAGCATCTCTTTGTAACTTAAGGTATGGTTCCTTGGTACGCTGACATTGTCAATTACTTAGTTACAAGAACACTACCTAGTGATCTGACGAGGGCTCAAAAAGATAAAATTAAGAGCGATGCTAAATACTATGTTTGGGATGACCCTTACTTGTGGAAACATTGCTCTGACTAAGTCATCAAAAGGAGCGTATCTGAGTTTGAAATTCCTTCTATTCTTCAGTTTTGTCACTCATATGCATGTGGTGATCATTTTGGTCCCAAAAGGACAGCATCTAAGGTGTTAGAATGTGGTTTATTTTGGCCTACTTTATTTCATGATTCATACATGTTTTGTAAGTTGTGTGAGAATTGTCAAAAGATGGGTAATTTGAGTCATAGAAATCAAATGCCACTTACCCATATTCTTGTGTGTGAAATATTCGATGTGTGGGGTATTGATTTTATGAAACTTTTTCCCTCATCTTTTGGCAATACTTAAATTCTTTTAGCAGTGGATTACATTTTTAAGTGGGTAGAGGCTAAGGCCACCCGGACTGACAATGCTAAAGTTGTTGTAGACTTTGTCAAGTCTAATATTTTTGCCAGGTTTGGTGTACCGAGAGCGATGATAAGTGATGGAGGCACTCATTTCTGTAATCGAGTGGTGGAGCTTTTGTTCAAGTGATATCATGTTATCCACCGAGTGTCTACCGCCTATCATCCACAGACAAGTGGACAAGCTGAGATATCAAATAGAGAAATCAAGTGTATTCTTGAAAAGACGGTTAGTCTAAATCGAAAGATTGGAGTTTGCGATTAGATGATGCATTGTAGGCGTATCGCACCGCGTACAAAACTCTCATAGGTATGTCTCCTTATCGTTTAGTATTTGGTAAGCCTTGTCATTTACCTGTAGAGCTTGAGCACAAAGCATACTGGGTGGGTAAGCAATGCAATATGCGGATGGATGAAGCGGGACAATAGAGGAAGTTGTAGCTGCAAGAGTTAGAAGAGATTAGAAACGAATCATATGAGAGTTCGCGATTTTACAAGGAAAAGACGAAGACATTTCATGACATAATAATTTTGAGAAGTGAGTTTTCTGTTGGTCAAAAAGTTCTTCTTTTTCATTCTAAACTTAAACTTTTTTCCTGGTAAATTACGTTTTCGCTGGGTAGGTTACTAATGTTTTTTCTCATGGTGCAGTTGAGATTCAGAGTCTGACCTATGACAAAGTTTTTAAAGTTAATGGTCATCACTTAAAACCTTTTTATGAAGGTTTTTCGGTGAATATTGTGGAGGAAGTGGCTCTCGAGAGTCCCATTTATGGAGATTGATGCATGAATGTGTCTAGCCAAGACATAAAACAAAGGCGATTTTTGGGAGGCAACCCAAAGGATTTATTTCTTTTAATTTTTGTTATATCTTCTGTTTTTTATTTTGATTCAGATTTTTTTAAAACAATGTTTTTGCTTATTTTGGCCAAATTTTTTTTTTGATAAGGCGTGCCCACGTTTTAACTAATAAGTACTTCTGTGATTTTAAAGTAAAATAGTTTTAAGGCATGCCCACGTCTTAACTAATAAGTACTTCTATAATTTTTAAAATAAATTGGTTTTAAAGCTTGCTCATATGCTTATTAAAAAAATATTTCTGAAATTTTTAGTGTCTCTAGTGACTCATAAAAAAAAAATAATACTGTTCACAAAATCCCTAATTCACAAAACTTTGTTTTCTTCTCCAGCAGCCGCTTGCAGCAAACCAACCCACGTGAACTAGCAAGCATCTCCTGTCAGCCCATCAGCGCAAGCATCCCGCGACCATCGCGCAGCAGCTCGCGTCAGCCCAACTCCATCCCGCGTCCATCATGCAAGAATCTCCCGTCAGCGCATAACACCAGCCTCATCTAGCCGCGCGCTCAACACCAGCGTCGCGCAGCAATCCCGCAAGCACTAGCATCGAGCAACACTCTCACAACCTAAGCCCACATTGTTGAGTGTTATAAAATGCATATTTATAAAGGAGAAACCCGTCATTTTACATTTCAAATCTTACTAACAACCCTTACTTTTATGTATTTAACATTCTTGTGATTCAATTACGTGTATTTTATTTTAATTAAGTAATTTATTTATTTTAGGGGCATTATAGTCATTTCACAATAAAGAAGAGATTAGACGGCAAAACGGACATCACTTTTGAACTCAGGATGGTCGAAAACCTTAAGAGTAGCATAAAAGGAAAAATGGCACTGTTCACATGTATGGTACTATTCATGTGTACGGTACTGTCTACGTTACTGTTCACGACACTGTTCACATAGACGGATCGATGACGTGGCATTGACCGATGATGTGGCATTGACTGATGAGGTGTCACGATCCTGTTGGACTAAAATTCTTATATACTGTTGATGGTGATGTGGCAGCATATCAGTGGACGAAAATCTCGCATACGGTACATGCATCATACATGATTATTTTCAACCAAACCGCGTTACTGTTCAACCCGGGTAAAACCGTGTTACTGTTCATCCGTATGGTCAAACCGCGTACTGTTGACTGATGACGTGGCGCAATCCTGAGCGTCCAAACTGTTTTTAATCCGATGGCCATGATTTACTTCATGTATCTATAAAAAGAGGGCCTTCCCGCCCTGATTTGATATCTCTGAATCCATTTTTGGGATCCATTTTCTGCAATTCCTTCTCCATCTTGTATTTTCTTCGTATTTTAATAAATTCTCATTTTGCCCTTAGTTCAATTATGAGTGGCTAATTTTCTTTCAAGTTTGGGTTGAAGGTGAAGTCTCAACATGTGTCATGGGCTTTATTCGGTAAATTTATTTTCTCTTCCCCTCTAGTTTTTGTGGATATTTTGACTTCTCGTCGACAAATAATACTAATCTTGTCTAGTACCGCCTTGGTTTCACCGACCCTCTAGTACAAGGTTATTATTATTTGGCACGATAAGCCCTTAGCATCATATTGATTAGAGCGTGGTTCATGAGGTGTGGATTCCCCCCTCATGATTTAATTGACATTAATACAGATTATTTAGCCTATGATGCATGTTGATACGGATCCAGATACCCAAGTACGTCATTTCAATAGATTTCTCTTCAATTTATTCTCGCCATTTCAATTCCAGTTTTAGAATTTATTCTCGCCATTTTAATTTAAGTTTTAGCATATTTCAAATCATTTCCACCATAATTCCAACCACCCATTTACAAAATTAATTCTATACACAATTAAAATCCACCTTCTCGTGGGATCGACACTCGTCACCATTAGTCTATACTACAATAGATTTATGCGCTTGCGAGTACATTAAAATTTGCACAACAAGTTTTTGGCGCCGTTGCCGGGGATGTAAGTAATTTTAATTCTTAGAATTAATTTTTGCGAATAATTTCTTTTAATTGTTTTCTTGTAATTTTTTTATTTTATTAAAAAAAAAGTGAATCTACATTTAAAGGTTAGTATTTCTTTTCGTTTTCTCCTCTTTAAAATTTTGTAATTTAATTTTTAAGTTATTTTTATTCTTCTTTGTAATTTTTTTTATCTTATTAATTTTTTTAGTTAATTTCACGTATTGTTTTTTTTTTCTTTTTGTGTATTTTTATAAAAAGGTTGTAATAGCACAATAAGGTTAATATCGTAATTTCTCCCTCTTCTTTATTTTTATTTGTTTTGTTCCCATCATTTTTTTATTTTATTTGTTTTGCATGCATGGTCGTAGGTCATTATCTCCTAATCTTGAACCTATAGACCTTGAATTAGAAAAAACACTTCGCACACAAAAACACATTAAAAATAAAATGGATTTACAACCACAGGAGAGGCCATTTAAAGATTATTTCAGTCCCTTAACTAATTTGAGCACATCATGCATAAGATACCCAAATGTAGCTGTTAGGAGTTTTGAATTAAAACCTAGTGTGCTAAATTGTCTCCCCACATTTTATGGCCTAGAAAATGAGGACTCATATAATCATCTGAATGATTTTCATGCCATTTGTCAAACATTTAAATATAAGAATTTTTCAGATGATGATGTTAAACTCAGATTATTCCCATTTTCTTTAAAGGATAGAGCTCGTTCATGGTTAAATACATTGTCTGCCAATAGCATTTCATCATGGGAACAAATGGTAACAAAATTTTTGAATAAATATTTCCCAATGCATAAAACCAATGCTATTCGCAGGGAAATCTCGGAGTTTACCCAGCGAGAGGACGAGCAATTTTTTGAAACATGGGAGAGATTCAATGGGCTACTCTTGAAGTGTCCACATCATGGGTACGAAAAATGCCACCAATGTCAATACTTTTTGGAGGGATTACTACCGAATGTGCAAGAATGGGTAATGGCAACAAGTGGAGGAGAGCTAATGTCAAAAAGTGCATCAGAAATTTGGGAATTCTTCCAGCGACAAGGGGATAATTCCCAACAACGGAGTCGATCACTCAGGAATACTAGAAGAATAAAGGGAGTGAATGAGGTTCACATTGGCGAGTCAAATTTAGAAATCAAAGAAGTCAAGGAGATGGTTGAAGGTCTTGCTCGACAAATCGCATCGTTATCGACTGCTAAAACAACAAAACTACATAACCATGACTCGTATTCAGATGAAGCCAATGCCATAGGGGTAATGAGAAAACCATCAAATTACAACCCATACTCCAACACATATAACCCTGGATGGAGAGACCACCCCAATTTTTCATGGTCTCAAGGATTCCAACAGAATGGACCAGCAGCTCCAGCTCCACCAATGCAACTAATTCCTCAAGCCTCTCAGCCACCATTTAGACCATACAATCAGAACCAGAATTACTCTCAACCTAGACCATGAGAGGACTCATTCCAAAATCTCAAGAATGTTACTCACTTCACGATTGAGCAACAGAATCACACTATTGATGGACTACGAAATGAGTTGAGAGTAGGCTTCAATTCACAAGCCCAATCAGTTTCAAGCCTCGAGAAGATGGTGGGACAACTTGCTTCTTCAGTTCAGACCTTGGCAATGACTGTTGAAAAAGGCAAGTTTCCAAGTCAACCAGTGCCTAATCCTAAAGGAGTACATGAAGCAAGTACCAGTTCACCACAGCAGCATGGAGAGGTCAAAGTAGTCATGACCTTACGAAAAGAAAAAGAAGTCGACAACAAAGTGGAGATGCCGGTGACAAAAGAAAATCAAATTGTACCAGTGAATGTTGAAAACTCATCACCGGAGGAGAAAGAAGAAACCAACCCGCGAGAATACGTTCCAAAAGCTCCATTCCCCCAGAAGTTAACTAAAGGCAAGAAGGGAAAATCTACAGGTGAGATTCTCGAAATCTTCAAACAGGTAAGTGTTAATATCCCTTTGCTTGATGCTATTAAATAAGTTCCATCTTATACCAAGTTTCTCAAAGACCTTTGTACTAAAAAGAGAAATATGCATGTTCAAAAGAAGGCATTTTTAACAGAAAACGTTAGTTCTATACTCCAACATAAAATTCCTCTAAAATGCAAAGACCCAGGATCCCCCATTATCTCATGTAGTATAGGGAACCACACAATTGAAAATGCTTTGTTGGATTTAGGAGCTAGTGTAAATTTGTTGCCTTACTCTGTATTTGTGAAACTTGCACTAGGAGAATTACACCCAACTCCAGTGGTGTTATAACTTGCAGATCGGTCCACGAAAATATCTCGTGGTATTGTGGAGGACGTGCTTATCCAGGTAGACAAATTTTATTTTCCTGTTGATTTCATTGTAATTGACACTCAACCAATACATGATTCAAGGAAGCACATCCCCATTATCCTAGGCCGACCTTTCTTGGCAACTGCGGATGCTCACATTCAATGCAGAACTGGAAATATGCAGTTGTCTTTCGGCAATATGACTATGGAATTGAACATCTTCAACATTGCCAAGCAACCTCACAGTGCAGATGATGGAATTGTTGATGTGGATTTAATTGAAGCATTAGTTGATGACACTTTTATTTCAAACCTCAGTGATGATCCTTTACAAACATGTTTAACTCACTTTGGTTTGGATTTTGATATTGACAGATCGGTTGAAGAGGTCAACGCCCTACTTGACTTAACACCATCCATGGACACTAATAAATGGAAGTCAAGAGTTGAACAACTAGCACCATCAGAGAAGAAACTCATCCCATCATCAGAATCACCACCGAAACTCGAGCTCAAACCACTGCCCAACACTTTGGAATATGCGTTTTTGGGGGAAGAAAGTACTCTACCGGTAATCATCTCTTCATCTCTCAATGACGAACAAAAAGATAAGTTGTTGGATGTTTTAAAAGAGCATAAAGGAGCATTAGGATGGACCATAGCAGACATAAAATGTATAAACCCTGCAGATTGCATGCATTACATTCACCTTGATGAAAATGCTAAATCTATTAGGGAAATGCAACGTCGGTTAAATCCTAACATGAAAAAAGTTGTTAGAACTGAAGTCCTTAAGCTATTAGACGCAGTTATCACTTACCCAATTTCTGATAGTTCATGGGTCAGTCCTGTACAAGTTGTCCCCAAAAAGTCAGGAGTCACAGTAGTTACCAATGCTGATAATGAATTGATACCAACTAGAGTGACTACAGGATGGCGTGTATGCATTGATTATAGAAAATTGAATTCTGTCACACGTAAAGACCATTTTCCTTTACCATTTATCAATCAAATGCTTGATAGATTAGCAGGCCATGAATTTTATTGCTTTCTAGATGGCTATTCAGGATACAATCAGATCCCCATAGCACCAAAAGATCAAGAGAAAACCACTTTCACTTGCCCTTTTGGCACATTTGCATATAGGAGAATGTCATTTGGATAATGTAATGCACCTGCTACATTTCAACGATGCATGTTGAGCATTTTTTCTGATATGGTTGAACGTTTCCTTGAAGTCTTTATGGATAACTTTTCTGTCTTTGGTGACTCGTTTGATCAATGTTTACATCATCTAACACTAGTTTTGCAGAGATGTATCGAGAAGAACTTAGTCTTAAATTGGGAGAAGTGCCATTTTATGGTAAAACAAGGTATTGTTCTCGGTCACATCATTTCGAGCAAAGGTATTGAGGTTGACAAAGCTAAAGTGGATCTCATTTCTAATCTTCCTTCACCTAAAACAGTCAGAGAAGTAAGATCTTTTCTTGGGCATGTTGGTTTCTATAGACGTTTCATTAAAGATTTTAGTAAAGTTTCTAGACCCTTATGCAATTTACTTGCTAAGGATGTACCTTTTGTCTTTGATGATTCATGTCTTGTTGCGTTTGAAAAATTAAAGCATTTGTTGACATCATCACCCATCATTCAGCCCCCAAACTGGAGCTTACCATTTGAGCTCATGTGTGATGCATCTGATTATGCAGTAGGAGCAGTATTAGTACAAAGCGTTGATCGAATTCCGCATGTTATTTAATATGCTAGTATGACATTGAATGATGCACAGTTGAACTATTCAACTACTGAAAAAGAAATGCTAGCAGTAGTGTTTGCATTGGAAAAATTTTGATCTTATCTCATTGGTTGTAAAATAATTATATTCACAGATCATGCTGCTCTTAAATATCTTCTCACAAAGAAAGATGCAAAAGCTAGACTAATTCGTTGGGTGTTACTTTTGCAGGAATTTGACTTGGAATTTAAGGATAAGAAAGGCACAGAAAAAGTTGTGGCGGACCATCTCTCTCGTCTCCATTTTGACACAATTACAGAGTCATTAATATTGAATGAGTCATTTCCAGATGAACAATTAATGAGTGTGGAAGTATTACCTTGGTATGTTGATATAGTTAATTATCTTGTTACAGGTAAACTTCCAGAGCATTGGACCAAGCAAGATAAGGCTAAATTCTTTGCGAAAATAAAGATTTTCTTTTGGGATGACCCATATTTGTTCAAGTATTGTGCAGATCAAATTGTTAGACGATGTGTCCCAGAAAATGAAATTCAGAATATCCTTTCATTCTGCCATGAACAAGCTTGTGGAGGCCATTTCAGTGCTAAGAAAACAACGACTAAAGTTTTACAATGTGGTTTTTATTGGCCAACTATATTTCGAGACGCTTACACTTTCTGTTCTTCATGTGATAGGTGTCAACGAATGGGGAGCATTACACGAAGGAACATGATGCCATTAAATCCATTTTTAGTGGTTGGGATTTTTGATGTATGGGGTATCGACTTCATGGGACCCTTTCCCCCTTCTTTTGCCCATCAATACTTATTGGTTGCTGTTGATTACGTATCGAAATGGGTAGAAGCGATTCCATGTAGAAGCAATGATCACAAGGTGGTGATAAGATTTTTGAAAAGCAATATTGTTTCGTGCTTTGGATTCCCTAGAGCGATAATCAGTGATGGTGGTGCTCACTTTTGTAACAAAGCATTCAAAGCTCTTTTGACAAAGTATTCAATCATACACAAAGTGGCGACTCCGTATCATCTGCAAACCAGTGGCCAAGTTTAGATCTCCAATCGAGAAATAAAGCACATACTAGAAAAAACGGTGAGGCCAGACATAAAAGATTGGTCATTACGACTTGATGATGCATTATGGGCATATAGAACGGCTTTCAAGACCCTGATTGGGATGTCACCCTACAGGCTAGTGTATGGAAAAGCTTGCCACCTACCTGTGGAACTCGGGCATCGTGCGTATTGGGCTATCAAGAAATTCAACTTTGACATGCAGCAAGCCAGCTCAGAAAGAAGATTACAACTGGCAGAACTTGAAGAAATTCGCAATGATGCATACGAAAATGCCAAGATTTACAAGCAACGAATGAAAGTCTTCCATGACAAGCACGTTATGAGAAAATCTTTCACTCCAGGTCAGAAAGTGCTTTTGTTCAATTCTCGCTTGCACCTATTCCCAGGTAAGGTACGCTCTCGATGGTCTGGTCCCTTTATTGTTCATACTGTTTTTCCACATGGGGCAATTGAAATTAAGGACCCAAAGAACGGTGTCACGTTTAAAGTTAACGGTCAAAGATTAAAGCCATATCTAGAGTACCAACCACATGGAGAAGACATCGAAATAAATTTGAGTGACCCACCAGAGTTGAATTGATTTTTTTTTCTTTTCGTTGATTTGATTTTGTTTTCTTTCTTTATATTATTCTTTTGCTAATTGAAATTATTTTTGCATAAGCGTGTTTGTTTAACTATTACATTTTCTCTTATCATTTTTAATCATGAGTACCTTACTTAGACCGTTCCTCCTGAACATTCTTAAACCACTTCAACGTGTCAAAACTCATCTCAAAAGGCAGATTCAATTTTGTAAAACACAACGCATTTGGGCTCTACAACCACCAGAGTTAGTAGCCTATGTTGAGGGTTTAGAACGCCAACTCAGAGACATTGAGAGAAGTGTTTACGACATCCAGTTGGAGCTGGAGGTAAATTCAATAAGAGGACGATTTTAATTTTCTTTGTGTGTTTTAATTTGTTTTTCTGTTTGTGTGCTTTACTTTGTTACCCCGGTGAAGTGGCGGATAACGGTACTCCGTGACAATCAAGTCGGTTACTTCAGTTTTCCTATAATAACTGATATTCTGAGGCGAAGGTATGGATAGAAACGAGATCTTAGTGAAGCTTCACAAGCGATTCCCTTCACTTCCTCAGAATGCCCTTCTTACGATCTACAAAGCTCGGTCCGAACGCATGCGACTACTCATGAAGAATAACATACCTGCTGATATCCGTTGGTTAATCGAGGCTAAAGTACGATCGGCAGGTGAGTTACCTCCAAAATTTATTGCATACATGCCTGGTTGTGGTAAAGAAAATTATGCAAGAAAACGACGAGCTCGAAGATTTTCTGTTGCTTGTCATAAGTGTGCCAGAGTGAGTTGCAATAGAAACCCATGTTCTTTAGGAATGGTGTCTGATAACAGGGAAGATAAGATTCAATTCATTAGGGATGGCTTGAATAAGGAGTCATTAGACGATATCCTTTTGTCTCTTGAAACGCATCTCAGTGGATATGTGCAAGGAGCGATTCTCCAGTTATGGCCATTATTCCAGAAAGAGCATGCACGATATAGTCTCGGGAATCTGACTATAAACGACCATGTTTGCCAGTTTATAAGAAAACTGGATGGGAAGCCTATCCTCGACCCATAGAGGGCGTTCAAGCCGTTTCTGGACGTAAAACCAGAGGAAGATGTGAGCCACAGTCACAACTACCTGTAAATATCCTTTTACTTTATTATTATTTTATTTCATTTCACTGTTGTTTTATTGTTTGCATTATTGTCTTTAATAATTTAATTACTGTTTGCTTTTTCCCTTTTACTGTTTTCTTTTTGACTCACAAGCCATGTGCTTTACATGTTATTTGACATTGACATGCTACCTCATACACAGCTGTGACCTACTGTCACAAAGACTCTTAAATGTGATTTTTTTTTTGTCAAGCACTCACAAATTATTTTTGAGAAGTATCCCAATGGCAGCTACTCCCAATAGACAATTCAAGAACATTTGTGTGCTTTCTGGATTTACCTATGGAAAACATAAAGAGTTCGTTGAGGTAGACATAGATCTTGGTCGAAACATAGCAGCGAGAAAATTACACTTGGTGTATGGAGGAGGTAACTGAGGGTTATCAAAAATGGTCTCAAAAGCAGCTTTTATTAGAGGAAGTCAAGTGTTAGGTATCATCCCAAGAGTCCTAAAACCATTGGGCAGTTCGTCTGACTCATCAACTGGAGAAGAGTTAGTCGTCTCAGGTATGCAAGAAAGAATAACTGAAATGTTTAATTATGCTGATGCTTTTATTTTCCTTCCAGGAGATCTTGCAACACTAGAGGCACTTATCACACTCGCATCTTGGTCCCATCTGGACATCCACCAGAAACCCATCGGTTTGTTAAATGTCAATAACTTTTATGATGGCTTTATCGCATTTCTTAACCATGCAATAAAAAATTATTTCATTCCCTCTAATGCGAAAAAAACTCTTTATTTGTGCTCACACTGCTAATGAGCTACTTGATATGTTACAAGCTTATAAACCGGAGCCGAACCCCTGGACCTTTGTGTTGGAGCGTCCAAATAATGATGGTAACAGTAGCGACAGTAAGAAGTACAAATTAGATTTAACTCTCCGCTTGTAAATATTTTCTTCTGTGTTGCACCACCCAGGTGATGTCTTCTAAACTTTACTTCTTCCTTTCAAACATTGAGGACAATGTTTCGTTCTGGTTGGGGGGAGGGAATAGTTGACAAATGTGGAATCTTGGTTAAGTTTTTACTAATTTTTTATTGTAGAAACTAACTGTTGCTAACTTTTTGTATTGAAGATGGCTGAATATAGAGTGTAGTTACTCTAGAAATGCATCTTCATTGTTAAAAAAAAAACCAAATAAAAAAAAAATAATAATAAAAAAATAAAAAAAACAAAAAAAAAATTTCGTTATTAAGTTTTGATGTTCATTTTTCTTCTTCTTTTTATTTTCTCCTCTATAAATATACATTTTCCAACTTTTGAGTCGAAAATTGCTGAATATGGAGTGTAGTGCCTCTAGAAACGCATTTTCTTAAAAAAAAATCATTTTCTTTTTCCATCATTTTAAGTGTAACTTTTCTAATTAGACTTTCTGCATCATTTTCACATTTCTGCATGCATATTTTCCTTTCATGTTTAGAATAGATTGGGGGGTAGAATGTTGTTTAAAAAAAAAAATTTGTATGGTTTGTTTTAACATTGGATGACATGATTAATTTCCATCATTTTTGTTGTAGAAACTAACTGTTGCTAACTTTTTGTGTTGAAGATGGCTGAATATGGAGTGTAGTTACTCTAGAAACGCATCTTCATTGTTCGAAAAAAAAAACCAAAAAAAAAAATAATAATAAAAGAATAAAAAAACAAAAAAAAAATTTTGTTATTAAGTTTTGATGTTCATTTTTTTTCTTCTTTTTATTTTCTCCTCTATAAATATACATTTTCCAACTTTTGAGTCGAAAATGGCTGAATATGGAGTATAGTGCCTCTAGAAACGCATCTTCTTAAAAAAAAAATCATTTTCTTTTTCCATCATTTTAAGTGTAACTTTTCTAATTAGACTTTCTGCATCATTTTCACATTTCTGCATGCATATTTTCCTTTCATGTTTAGAATAGGTTGGGGGTAGAATGTTGTTTAAAAAAAAAATTGTATGATTTGTTTTAACACTAGATGACATGATTAATTTCAAATTTTAGTATTTGTATTATCTTTGGTCTTAAGTGATGTTACGCTATGTTTGCTACTTTACATGTTGATGTCGGAGACGAATATGAGTTGCTTGAAGGAATGAACATGTCATAAATAAGTGCCAAGTGAGTTGTTGAGCCTATCATTTTCTTGGAGAGTAATCCTTTTGCCCATTCTCTATACAACTTAGCAGTTTATTATTTTATACACGATCTCTAGTTTTCTTTTGAGTTAACCCTTAAAAAAAATATTGTTGTAAAATAAAAATAAAAAAGAAAAAAGAAAAAAAATGTGTGTTGCAACATTTGGAGGCCCATCTAACTAGTAGATATGGACGATTATTTAGAACCCTAAAAGACGATGGAAATGCCATCTTTGATCCGTTTGAGCCTTTCTAGCCATCCCTTTTATTAAATATCCATTGTTAACCCTTTTGAGCCTTAAAAAAAAAACAAATAAAAAATTTCTTTGTCAACTTATCATCTTGACCCACTTCGATTTGGAGTATTACCCAATTTCTTATAAGTTCTATCACCTATTTATGTTTGAGAAAAATGTAAATAAGTATTTTGTTTTTCAGTGAAGTTATACAACAAAAAAAAATAATAAAACAACAAAACAAAAGTTGTTGTTTCGAAAGAAAAATAAAAAAATAACAATAAAAGGTGAAATCCACCTTGCAACTTCAAAAAAAAAAAAAAATTCTCTGCATTTATTCTCAAACATACACTTTGTTTTCCTTATTTCTCTTTTTTGTTAGCCATGTCCTTAGCCTACGTTACGTCCTAATAAAAGTCCTTCTTAATTTTAGCGAACTATAGTCTGAAGTAGAAGCTAATTATATGGGCTAAAAGATGTAGTAGTGCATTAAAAAAATATAAATAAATAAATTGGGTTGACTAGCATTTTTATTTGACTTGAGATCGTGCTATTTCTAAGCCAAAGGCATATTTCTTTCATCTTGGTGAGAGCATGTGATATCACTTCTTTATTATTTTCTCTCTCAAGTACCATTCATTGGAGTGACTATTTTTATTGAGTTTAATTTCTTTGTGAGAGTGTCACTACTTCCAGTGAGAATTTGGGGTTTGACATGTCATTCTTGAAAGTAGCTATAACAAAGTCTACTGGGCTAATTCATGTGGATGGTTGATGTAGATGTGATGTTTCTTTAAACTGGAGATAATGCTTATACTTTTATTTGATCGCTATCATTAATCTGATTGAATAAATACGAGTGTTCAAAAAAAAAAATCATTTTGAATTTAAATTTTATTTTCGCTTTATTTGCTAGGGACTAGCAATAAGCTGGTTGGGGGGTGTGTTGAGTGTTAGAAAATGCATATTTATAAAGGAGAAAGTCGTCATTTTACATTTCAAGTCTTACTAACAACCCTTACTTTTATGTATTTAACATTCTTGTGGTTTAATTACGTGTGTTTTATTTTAATTAAGTAATTTATGTATTTTAGGGGCATTATAGTCATTTCACAATAAAAGAGAGATCAGATGGCAAAACGGACATCACTTTTGAACTCAGGACGGCTGAAAACCTTAGGAGGAGTATAAAAGGAAAAATGACACTATTCACATGTACGGTACTATTCACGGGTACGGTACTGTCTACGTTACTGTTCACGACACTGTTCACATAGACAGATCGATGACGTGGCATTGACCGATGATGTGGCATTGACTGATGAGGTGTCATGATCCTGTTGGACTAAAATTTTTATATACTGTTGATGGTGACGTGGCAGCATATCAGTGGACGAAAAATCTCGCGTACGGTGCATGCATCACACAGGATTATTTTCAACCAAACTGCGTTACTGTTCATCCGGGTCAAACCGTGTTACTGTTCATCCACGTGGTCAAACTGTGGACTGTTGACTGATGACGTGGCGCAATCCTGAGCGTCCAAACTGTTTTTAATCCGATGACCATGATTTACTCCATGTATCTATAAAAAGGGGGCCTCCCCCCCCTAATTTGAGATCTCTGAATTCATTTTTGGGATCTATTTTTTGTAATTCCCTCTCTATCTTGTATTTTGTTCGTATTTTAATAAATTCTCATTTTGCCCCTAGTTCAATTATGAGTAGCTAATTTCCTTTCAAGCTTGGGTTGAAGGTGAAGTCTCAACATGTGTCCTGGGCTTTATTTGGTAAATTTATTTTATCTTTCCCTCTAGTTTTTGTGGATGTTTTGACTTCTCGTCGACAAATAATACTAATCTTGTCTAGTACCGCCTTGGTTTCACCGGCCCTCTAGTACAAGGTTATTATTATTTGGCACGATAAGCCCTTAGCACCATATTGATTAGAACGTGGTTCATGAGGTGTGGATTCCCCCCTCATGATTTAATTGGTATTAATACGGATTATTTAGCCCATGATGCATGTTGATACGGATCCAGATACCCAAGTACGTCAATTTAATAGATTTGATCTTTAATTTATTCTCGCCATTTCAATTCCAGTTTTAGAATTTATTCTCGCCATTTTAATTTAAGTTTTAGCATATTCCAAATCATTTCCACCATAATTCCAACCACCCATTTACAAAATTAATTCTATACACAATTAAAATCCACCTCCTCGTGGGATCGACACTCGTCACCATTAGTCTATACTACAATAGATTCGTGCGCTTGCGAGTACATTAAAATTTGCACAACAACTGCTACATCAACATAACCACATGACCATGACTTTTACTCAGATCAAGCCAATGTCATAGGTGTAATGAGAAAACCATCAAATTACAACCCATACTCCAACACATATAATCCTGGATGGAGATACTTGCCCAATTTTTCATAGTTTCAAATATTCCAACAGAATGGACCAGCAGCTCCAGCTCCACCAATGCAACCAATTCCTCAAGTTCCCCAAGTATCTTAACCCCCATTTAGACCATATAATCAGAACCAGAACTACTCTCAACCCAAATCATGGGAGAATGCATTACAAAATTCCAAGAATGTTACTCATTATACGATTGAGCAACAGAACCGCACAATTGATGGACTATAAAATAAGATGAGAGCACGCTTCAACTCACAAGTCCAATCAATTTCAAGTCTCGAAAAGATGGTGGGACAACTTGCTTTTTCAGTTCAGACCTTGGCAATGATTGTTGAGAAAGGCAAGTTTCCAAGTCAATCAGTGCGTAATCCTAAAGGAGTACATGAAGCAAGTACCAGTTCACCACAGTAGTATGGAGAGGTCAAAGCAGTCATGACCTTGCGAAAAGGAAAAGAAGTCGACAACAAAGTGGAGAAGCTGGTGACAATAGAAAATCAAATTGTACCTGTGAATGTTGAGGACTCACTATCGGAAGAGATAGAAGAAACTAACCCACGAGAATACGTTCCCAAAGCTCCATTTCCTCAGAGGCTAGCTAAAAGAAAGAAAGGAAAGTTCACAGGTGAGATTTTTGAAATCTTCAAACAGGTAAGTTTTAACATCCTTTTACTTGATGCTATAAAACAAGTTTCATCTTATGCCAAGTTTCTTAAAGACCTTTGTACTAAAAAGAGAAATATTCATGTTCAAAAGAAGACATTTTTAACAGAAAACATTAGTTCTATACTCCAACACAAAACTCCTCTAAAATGCAAAGACCCAGACTCCTCTACTATCTCATGTAGTATAGCAAACCACACAATTGAGAATGTTTTGTTGGATTTAGGAGCTAGTGTAAATCTGTTGCCTTACTCTGTTTTCGTAAAACTTGGACTGGAAGAATTACACTCAACTCCAATAGTGTTACAACTTGCAGATCGGTCCACAAAAATACCTCGTGGTATTATGGAGGATGTGCTTATCCAGATAGACAAGTTTTATTTTTCTGTTGATTTCATTGTAATTGACACTCAACCAATACCGGATTGAAGGAAGCACATCCTCATTATTCTAGGCCGACCTTTCTTGGCAACTGCGGATGCTCACATTCAATGCAGAACTGGAAATATGTAGTTGTCCTTTGGCAACATGACTATGGAGCTAAACATCTTCAACATTGCTAAACAACCTCACAATGCAGATGATGAAATTATTGATGTGGATTTAATAGAAACATTAATTGATAATACTTTTCTTTCAAACTTTAGTGATAATCCTTTACAAACATGTTTAACTCACTTTGGTTTGAATTTTGATATTGACAGATTAGTCGATGAGGTCAATGCTCTACTGGACTCAGCATCATCCATGGATACCAATAAATAGAAGTCAAGAGTTGAACAACTAGTAATTGATAATACTTTTCTTTCAAACCTTAGTGATGATCCTTTACAAACATGTTTAACTCACTTTAGTTTGAATTTTGATATTGACAGATTAGTCGATGAGGTCAATGCTCTACTGGACTCAGCACCATCCATGGATACCAATAAATAGAAGTCAAGAGTTGAACAACTAGCACCATTAGAGAAGAAACTCATCACATCATCAGAATCACCACCGAAACTCGAGCTCAAACCATTACCCAACACTTTGGAATATGCATTTTTGGGAGAAGAAAGCACTCTACCGGTAATCATCTCATCGTCCCTAAATGACGGACAAAAATGTAAGTTGTTAGATGTTTTAAACGAGCACAAAGGAGCATTAGGATGGACCATATCAGACATAAAAGGTATAAATCCAGTAGACTGCATGCATTATTGATGGTTGTTGAAGCCAACAAAAATAAATTCCTACTCTAAATAAATTGTGTATAGTGATTGAGCAGGGTCGTATCCACAGAGATCGGTAATTATTTAAATCCTTTTAAAATGTAAAACATAAAATTGGGGTTTTGTTGACAATAATAAAAATCAAATTAAAATAAAAAGAATGCAAATTAAAGTTGTAATTCAAATTGGAGAAAGCTCTGGTTGAAGGAATTAACTCAACTTGATTCGATTACTGATCATTGATTCAAATATAAATTATTATTACTTATGAATAGACCGGTTATAACTATTGAGACCCTCTAATAGTCAATCTTTCCTTAACTCGTCGATAACCAAGGTACGACCGTTGGTTATTTTCCTAATCAATAGACAACCCTAGATATGATCATAGGATTTAATCAATTGACAGCCCGAAAAGCAGAGAGACCCAAATCCTAATTAACACATACGATGATTCATTTAAATTAGATTGTTTATTTTCATAACACAATTCACTGCTATATTATTTGTCATAAACATTAAAATCTTCATACGATGAATCCTTTAATTGACAATAGATTAAGTTGATAATTAAATAGTGGCCAATTACCTAATTAACAAATATAATCATGAAACTAATTCAGAGAATAAACAAATACCCAAAAAGTAATAAAACAATTAAAGCATAAGAAAGATCTCATAGTAGTGATAAATCAAAGCTTCATTAACCTTTAACTAGAAAAAATAAGTTTAGTTCTTCATAGAAAGCAGAGAAAAATTAGATCTAGGGTTTCTTTCTTTTTCTCCCAACTCCTCCCTTTTTTCACAATAGATTTCTCCCTTAAATACTCTATCTCTCTTCTCTTTTAGAGTTCTATTTAAAATAAAATACTAATATCTAAAATATTAAATTCGTAATTACAAAAATACAAAACACGTTAAACTAAAAACTACAGGTCCGCAGTTGACAGCACGCGCCCACGCCTTATCAACAAAGTTCTTCTTACTCTCTAAATTTCTCCAAGAGAACAGTCATCTTTAAACATCATCTTATAGCTCAATTTTATCACAAATCAATAGAATTGCACATACAAAAGTAAAAACAAGTAAATCATTATTATTAAATGCAAAATATCGATATTAAGGGAAGTAAACAATGCAAAATTAGTGCATAAATTGCACTATAACAAATTTCCCCACACCAAGATGATGCTTGTTCTCAAGCATATAACTCAAGACTAATCCCAAATCTCCACTCAATTTTCATCTCAACTCATCCAAAAACAATTTTAAGCAAGCATACCTCAAGAATTTAAGTCGATCAACATTCGAGAGACAATGATTTTAAAGAATAGAATCTCATAAGCTAGAATAAAAACATTCAACCACCAAGAAGATTCATTCAAAATTCAAGTGCAACAAGATTTAATAGCCCTCTCATGGACTTCACTCCATGCACTCAATGTGTTTAGGGTGTCATTTATGCACTCAAATCAAATCAAAGAATGATATTACCATAAGCTTGCTTATATATCATATCTCAATCCACAAAACATGAATTAAATGCAAAAATCTAAGGGTCTTAAAAATGTTGTAACGGGGTTAAATGGGTTATATGAAAACGAAAGGTTTATGAAAGAAAAAGAGATCAAAATGAGAAGAATGAACTCATTGAATGAACTTATGATATCAAAATACTTATTTCTACTCAAGTCACCAAAAATGTAAACTTATTTCTATCAAAATACTTTTTTTTTTATTAAACTATTGAAAAAGAAATACTAGCAGTAGTGTTTGCATTAGAAAAATTTCGATTTTATCTCATTGGTTGTAAAATAATTGTATTCACAGATCATGCTGCTCTTAAATATCTTCTCACAAAGAAAGATGCAAAAGCTAGACTAATTCGCTGGGTGTTACTTTTGCAGGAATTCGACTTGGAATTTAAAGATAAGAAAGGCATAGAAAATGTCATGGCTGACCATCTCTCTCGTCTCCAGTTTGACACAATTATAGAATCATTACCATTGAATGAGTCATTTCCAAATGAACAACTAATGAGTGTGGAAGTATTACCATGGTATGCTGATATGGTTAATTATCTTGTTACTTGTCAACTTCCATTGTATTGGACCAAGAAAGATAAGGTTAAATTCTTTGCAGAAATAAAGAATTTCTTTTGGGATGACCCTTATTTGTTCAAGTATTGTGCAGATCAAATTGTTAGATGATGTAACCTAGAAAGTAAAATTCAGAATATCCTTATATTTTGCTATAAACAAGCTTGTGAAGGTCATTTCAGTGCTAAAAAAACAGCGACTAAAGTTTGACAATGTGATTTCTATTGGCCAACTATATTTCGAGACACTTACACTTTTTGTTCTTCATGTGATAGGTATCAACGAATAAGGGTCATTATACAAAGGAATATGATGCCACTAAATCCAATTTTAGTGGTTGAGATTTTTTATGTATGGGGTATCGACTTCATGTGACCCTTTTTCCCTTCTTTTGGCCATCAATACATATTGGTTGTTGTTAACTACGTATCGAAATGGGTAGAAGTAATTTCATGTAGAACCAATGATTACAAGGTGGTAATAGGATTTTTGAAAAGTAACATTGTTTCACGCTTTGGATTCCTTGGAGCGATAATCAGTGATGGTGGTGCTCACTTTTGTAACAAAGCATTCAAAACTCTTTTTACAAAGTATTTAATCACTCACAAAGTGGCGACCCCATATCATCCACAAACCAGTGGCCAGGTTGAGATATCCAATTGAGAAATAAAACATATATTAGAAAAGACGGTGAGGCCAGACAGAAAAGATTGGTCATTAAGACTTGATGATGCATTATGGGCATATAAAACATCTTTCAAGACCCCGATTGGGATGTCATCCTACAGGCTAGTGAATGGAAAAGCTTGCCACCTACCTGTGGAACTCGAGCATTGTGCATATTGGGCCATCAAGAAATTCAATTTTGACATGCAGCAAGCTAGCTCAGACAAAATATTACAATTGGCAGAACTTGAAGAAATTCGCAATGATGCATACGAAAATGTCAAGATTTATAAGCAGGGAATGAAAGTCTTTCATGATAAGCAGATTATGAGAAAATCTTTCACTTTAGGTCATAAAGTGCTTTTATTCAATTCTCGCTTGCACCTATTCCTAAGTAAGTTACACTCTCGATGGTCTGGCCCCTTTATTGTTCATATTGTTTTTCCACATATGACGATTGAAATTAAGGACCCAAAGAATGGTGTCACATTTAAAGTTAATGGTCAAATATTAAAGTCATATCTAGAGTACCAACTACATGGAGAGGACACCAAAATAAATTTGAGTGACCCACCAGATTTGAAGAGAGTTTTTTTTCTTTCTTTTTGGTGATTTGATTTTTTTCTTTCTTTTTATTATTCTTTTGCTAATTGAAATTATTTTTACATAAGTGTGTTTTGTTTAACTATTAAGTTTTCTCTTATCATTGTTAATCATGAGTACCATACCTAAACAGTTCCTCCTGAACATTCTTAAACCACTTCAACGTGTAAAATCTCATCCCAAAAAAGCAGATTCAATTTTGTAAAACACATCGTATTTGGACTCTGCAACCACTAGAGTTAGTACCTTACGTTGAGGATTTAGAAAACCAACTCAGAGACATTGAGAGAAGTGTCTACAACATCCAGTTGGAGCTTGAGGTAAATTAAATAAGAGAAAGATTGTAATTTTCGTATGTGTTTTAGTTTGTTTTTCTTTGTTTGTGTGCTTTAGTTTGTTACCCCGGTGAAGTGACGGATAACGGTACTCCGTGACAATTAAGTCGGTTACTTCAGTTTCTCATAATAACTGATATTGTGAGACGAAGGTATGGACAGAAATGAGATTTTAGCAAAGCTTCACAATCGATTCCCTTGACTTCCTCAGAATGCCCTCCTTACAATCTACAAAGCTCGGTCCGAACGCATGCGATTGCTCATGAGGAATAACATACCTGCTGATATTCGCTGGTTAATCGAAGCTAAAGTACGATTGTCAGGTGAGTTACCTCCAAAATTTATTGCATACATACCTGATTGTGGTAAATGAAATTATGTAAGAAAACGAAGAGCTCAAAGAATTTTTGTTGCTTGTCATAAATGTGCCAGAATGAGATGCAATAAAAACCCATGTTCTTTAGGAATGGTGTCTGATAATAAGGAAGATAAGATTCAATTCATTAGGGATAAGTTGAAAATGAGTCGTTGAATGATATCCTTTTGTCTCTTGAAACGCATCCCAGTGGATATGTGCAAGGAGCGATTCTCCAGTTATGGCCGTTATTCCAAAAAGAGCATGCACGATATAGTATCGGGAATCTGACTATAAACAACCCTATTTGCCAGTTTATAAGAAAACTGGATGGGAAGCCTATCCTCGACCCATAGAGGGCGTTCAAGCTGTTTCTGTACATAAAACCAGAGAAAGATGTGAGCCGCAGTCGCAACTATCTGTAAATATCCTTTTACTTCACTGTTATTTTATCTCACTATTGTTTTATCATTTGCATTATTGTCTTGAATAATTTTATTTTATCATTGTTTCTTTTTCTTTTTACTCTTTCGTTTTTGACTCGCGAGCCATGTGCTTTACGCGTTATTTGACACTGACATGCTACCTCATACACAGCTGTTACCCCCTATCACTAAGATTCTTAAATATGATTTTTTGTCAAGCACTCACAAATTATTTCTGAAAAGTATCCTAATAGCAACTACTCCAAATAGATAATTTAAAAACATAACAGAGAGAAAATTACACTTGGTGTATGGAGGAGGTAACCGAGCGTTATCAAAATTGGTCTCAGAAGCTGCTTTTGTTAGAGGAAGTCAAGTGTTAAGCATCATCCTAAGAGCCTTAAAACCTTTGGGCAGTTTATTTGACTTACCGACTAGAGAAGAGTTAGTCGTCTTAGGTATGCAAGAAAGAAAAACTGAAATGCTTAATCATGCTGATACTTTTATTTTCTTTCCAGGAGATCTTGCAACACTAGAGGCACTTATAACTCCTCTAATTCTGTCCCAATTTTGCTAGAAAGACATTTTCTTAAAACTGCTAGAACTAAAATGGATGTACATAAAGGGACCCTCACTATGGAGTTTGATGGAGAGATTATAGAGTTCAATATGTATGATGCCATGAAATATCCTAGTGAAGAACATTCAATATTTTCTGTAGATGTTATTAACCTTATAGTGCAAGAAGTTTTTTATTTAGATGTTGAAGATTCATTAGTAGCTGTTTTAAATAACAGTTTGAGCCTCAAAGGATTGTAAAAGGATGAAAATGAGTTTGTTTTAAATTCTGTATTGCAAGATACAATTTATGAATTAAATTCTTTGAGAGCTTTAACTCATCCTATGTCTTATATTGAATTACCTTCATCTCATGCAAAACTTCTTCCATCATGAGTGGATTCAAACGGCGTTGAGATTGAATCGAAGGTTTGGCATCTTTCTCCAGCAGTATTCTATGCATGCACGTGGACGAACTTATCCATTTCATATCAGTAATTGTCCACCCAATAGCCTTTTTGTAATCCTTCAGCACTCTAATAAGCTTTTCTGCCTCTAAAGTACTAAGCTTTGAAGAGATGATCACCGGAAGTGTCTCACCATCTCCTAGAAACATGTACTTTAGATGACTCAGCAACGGTTTAAACTCTATTTTTGGCACCTGCAAAATAAATGGAAGAAGTTTTGCATGAGATGAATGTAATTCAATATAAGACATATGATGAGTTAAAGTTCTCAAAGAATTTAATTCATAAATTGTCTCTTGCAATACATAATTTAAAACAAACTCATTTTCATTCTTTTACAATCCTTTGAGGTCTAAACTGTTATTTAAAGCAGCTACCAATGAATCTTCGACATCCAAATAAAAAACTTCCTGCACTATATGGTTAATGACATCCACAGAAAATACCGAATATTCCTCACTAGGATATTTCGTGGCATCATTCATATTAAACTCTATAACCTCTCCATCAAACTCCATAGTGAGAGTCATTTTATGTACATTCATTTTAATCCTAACAGTCTTAAGAAAAGGTATTCCTAGCAAAATTAGGACAGAATTAGAGGAGTTATCATATTCCATATCAAGTACATAGAAATCAGTAGGAAAAACTAACTCATTAACTTGTACTAAGACATCTTCTAATACCCCATCAGGATATGCATTAGACCTATCAGCTAGTTGAATTATCACACCAGTTTTTTTTAATGGACCAACATTGAAAGATGAATAAATGGAACGAGGCATGACATTAATAGAAGTTCTTAAATCTAACATAGCCTTCTCAACTTTAACACTACCAATTTTGCAAGGGATAATAAACATACCTAGATCTTTGCACTTAGAAGGTAGTTTCTTTTGAAGAACTGCTGAAACATTCTCCCCCAGGTGAACTCTTTCATTTCCTCTTAATTTTCTCTTGGAGGTGCATAGTTCCTTAAGGAATTTAGTATATCGAGGTATTTATTTTATAGCATCTATTAAGGGAATATTCACCTCAACCTTGCGAAATGTCTCAAGGATGTCTTTCTCTTGTTCCTCCTTCTTGGATTTTGCAAACCGGCTTGGAAAATAAGGAGGTATCACCATAGGTAGGGGTTTCGCTTTGGTGGATTGCTTATCTTGAGATTTAGACATTAATTCATTCTTCTCAAACTCATCTTGTACATGCTTTGTCACTTTCTTACTAGGCTCTTGCAACTCCTTCCCACTCTAAAGATGACAGTACTAGCGTTTTACTTTGGATTCACCTCATATTGTGAAGGCAATCTCCCTGATACTTGAGACTCCAAGTGGCTCACTGTAGTCACCAATTGACTCATTTGGTTCTTCAAATTATGAATGCTTGTTGTAGTTGCCTGCTGAAATTGTTGAGTGTTAGTCACAAGTGATTTAACAATTTCTTCAAGAGATATACCTGATTTGGAGTTTGACTGTGGAGGGGCTGATTGTCTTGGTGGGTATTATTGTGGGAATCCTGATGGCCTAAGTCCATAGTTGAAGTTGGGATGATCCTTCCATTCCGGATTGTATATTTGTGCATAAGGATTATACCTCCTCTGAGGCATGCCTGGAAGTCCTCCAAGTGCATTGGCTTGTTCAACGGGTTCTTCTTAAAGTGTCGGTCACATATAAGTTGAATGACCCATATTGGAACAAATGCCACAAGTCTTCACATGTTGCACATTACCTACAACAAACTTTTCCACAAGAGAAGTAATTTTATCTAAACGTTATTCAATAGAAGAAATATTTACCCCATTCACCTTCCTTAAAGTGGGATCTTGCCTGCTACTAAACTGTTGTGCATTGGTAGCCGTATTTGAGATTAACTCCCTTACTTGAGTGGGGGTCTTGTTCACAAACACACCTCCACTAGCAGCATCTATCATACTCCTATCCATCAATAACAGTCCTTTGTAAAAGTATTGAAAAAGAAATTGATCATAAATCTGATGCAGAGAACAAGTGGAACACAATTGTTTGAATCGCTCCCAATACTCATACAAAGTCTCCCCAGGAAGTTGTCTGATCCTACAAATGTCTTTTCTGATGTTGGCAGCTCTTGAAGCAGGAAAGTACTTCTCGAGGAACTGCTTGTTCAAACCATTCCATGTTGTAATTGATCCAGGAGGCAAGTAGTACAATCAATCGTTAGCTAGCCCATCTAAGAGAAAGGAAAATCACACAACTTAATCTGTTCTTCAGTCACGCCTTGTGGCCTCATACTTGAATACACAACATGAAACTCCTTGAGATGTTTATAAGGATCTTCACATGCAAAACCATGAAACTTGAGTAACAAATGAATAAGACCATACTTTAATTCAAAATTTACCTCCAAGTCTACATATTGAATGCAGAGTGGTTGCTGATTCAAGTCTAATTCAGCTAACTCTCTAAGAGTTATTTCTTCTACAGGTGCAGCTCTATCCATCACTTGTTTTTTTGAATTGCTAGATGATTCAACCAAATCAGGCACCGTATCTATTTCAGAAAGCAAAGGTGACGAGGATCGTTGTTTAGCTCGCTTCGTCTGCTGTCTCAGCTGGCGAACTGTCTTCTCAAATTCAGGATCAAATGATAGTGTACATGTACGAGAAAAACGAACCATACACCAAGTAAAACGTAAAAAGGATTAAATAAACGACACCAATCCCCGGCAACAGCGCCAAAATTTGATGGTTGTTGAAGCCAGCAAAAATAAATACCTACTCTAAATAAATTATGTATAGTGATTGAGTAGGGTCGTGTGAACAGAGATCGATAAATATTTAAATCCTTTTAAAATATAAAATGCAAAATGGGGCGATTGTTGACAATAATAAAAATCAAATTAAAATAATAAGAATGCAAATTAAAATTGTAATTCAAATTGGGAAAAACTTTGGTTGAAGGAATTTACTCAGCTTGATTCGACTACTGATCATTAATTCAAATATAAATCATTACTACTTATGAATAGACCGCTTATAGCTCCTGAGACCCTATAATAGCCAATCTCTCCTTAACTAGTTGATAACCAAGGTACGACCATTGGTTATTTCCCTAATCAATAGACAACCCTAGATACGATTATAGGGTTTAATCAATTGACAGCCTGAAAAACCAGAGAGATCCAAATTCTAATCAACAAATGCATACGATGGTTCATTTAAATTATATTGTTATTCTCATAATACAACGCACTGCTATGCTATTTGTCATAAACATTAAAATCTTCATACGATGAATTTTTTAATTGACAATAGATTAAGTTGATAATTAAATAGTGACCAATTATCTAATTAACAAACATAATCATGACAATAATTTAGAGAATAAACAAATACCCAAAAAATAATAAAACAATTAAAGTATAAGAAAGATCTCACAGTAATGTTGAATCAAAGCTTTATTAACCTTCAACCAGAATAATATGTTTAGTTCTTAATAGAGAAAAGAAAAAAATTAGATCTAGGGTTTTTTTTTCTTCTCCCTTCCCAAAATCTCCCCCCTTTTGTTTTTCACGTCTCCTTTCTCTTCTAGAATTTTTCCAAAAATAAAATACTAATATTTAAAATATTATCTAAATATTAAATTTAAAATTATAAAAATAACTAAAAAGATAAAACATGTTAAAATAAAAACTGCAGGTCCTTAGTCGACAACACGCGCCCAAGCCTTATCAACAAAGTTTTTCTGAAGCTCATAATTTTTCCAGGAAAACAATCATCCTAAAAAATCATCTTGTAGCTCAATTTTAGCACCAATCAATAGAATTGCACCTACAAAAATAAAACACAAGTAAATCACTATTATTAAGTACAAAACATCGATATTAAAGGAAGTAATTAAACAATACAAAACTAGTGCATAAATTGCACTCTAACAAATAATAATAAGCCTATGAATATATAATATTAAATAAAATAAAATAAATAATATTAAAAATAATATTAATTTTTAGACTCATTATTGATTATTTTGTTCTATTTAACATTGTTTGGTTTTATGAAAGAATAAATATAATAATAATTCTATGACTATATAACGTTAAATAAAATGAAATAAATAAAATAAAATAAAATAATTATTATTTTTAGTAATATAAATAATATTGAAAATTTATCCTTTTAAATAAAATAAATAATATTGATTAAAACTGATATTTTGTTAGGCCTCAATACTGATTATTTTATTTTATTTAATATTATTTAATTTTTTGAAAGAATAAATATAGTAATAAGTCTATGATTAAATAATATTAAATGAAATAAAACAAATAATATTTATTTTTAAAAAGAAGTAATATTAAAAATTTATTCTTTTTAAATAAAATAGATAATATTTAAAATAAATTTTATTTTTTAAGACTCACTACTCATTAAATATTATAAATTTGAGACAATCCGGACTTATGTGCTAAAAATGTTTACTCTTAACTTTTTTGAGTTTTTAATAAATATTAGGGAGTATAATGTTAATATTCAAATAGACAAATCTCCACTATTGAAATAATCTTTTCATTAAATCCAACTGTTAAGAGTTTAAATCACAAAAAAACAAAATTGGTAGTAACTATTTCAAGGTAGGTGGACCTTAATAAAAGATCCAATAGATAATATGTTAGCATAATATAAATCATGTTCAATTGAATACAACCCTTTATATTCTAAATTAGTATGTATTAATCAATTTTATTGTAATTTATGATGTTTTTATATGAAAAATATTCTTAAAAAATTATGAAGATAAATAATGCTAATTTGAAAAAAATAAAAGATAAAAATAATAATAGTATACCACTATATTATCATAAGTTATAGAGATGGATAATAATCTTAATTATTAAATTTTATTTAGGTAAACTTGAAAATTAATTAATTAAATAGAGGTATTTTGGAGAATATATTTTAATTATTTCATTTAGACTTTTTAGATTAAATAAAAAAATTAGCTTAATAACTTAATAACTAAAAATTTTCGTTAAGTTGAAAAAACAAACAAACTTAATAATTTAACTGATTGAAATTAAATCAATGAAGTCATTTAATTAAAAAATCAAACAGCCACTAAACATTAATAGGGTGCTGAAAGAATTAAGGTAGAACCAGATTTAATTGAATTTAAGTTTTCTACTTTACATTATTTCAATTAGTATTTTTATTTATTTATTTTCTAAATATCATTTGATTCTTTTTCTTTATGAGTATATGCACTAAAATGTATATTAAGTTATTGAAGAATTATGTCATAATTATCCAATTTAGACATTATTTATAGTATAGCATTGATTTATGGATACGTTATTTATGTAAAGTTTCTTTTTATGTGAATGATTGGTTTATGAAATAGAAATGATCCCTCCTTGAAGCATTTGCATGTTCATTAGACTTGAGGTGGTGGTTTAGTGTCATGGGCACCTTTTGAAGAAAAAGTAGTGATGTCTGGTGGACCAACCAATGAAATCATTGTTATTCCTCCATCTTGATTCTCTAATCCAAAAATAAACACATTATTAATCTCTATTTACAATTGATCAACTTCAAGGAAATTGCAGTTTGTCCTGTGATACTTAAATTTTTTAGCCATTCCATGGACCATACAACTTCATAAAAATTAATGTTTGAAGTATCTGTTCAGCAGTTGTGGTTTCCAAGCAAAGGCAAAACTAGATGAAGGCCTACGGGCCCAACCATAAAGCCGAAAAGCAAAATATAAATGGTTGTTATAAAATAAATAGAGAATAGGAAAATTTTGAACTAAACAAAGTACACTTTGGTACCTTGTTACTAAGCTTATTGTTAAGGCAATTTTTGTTGTTGCCAAAACAATTACATGGTTCGTAGATATATATATATATATAGTGCTAGAAAGTTGGGGAAAGGGATAAAATTTCAACATAGGATTGCTTGCAACTTTAAAACGGTGAAAGTTCACCAATTTCACAACACTTTCCCTTTGAACTTCACTATTGGTAACTAAGTGTGCTTAATACTACCCCATTAAAACCTTAACAGTAAAATTCAGTGGGACAAAACTTGGTCGAAGAACAAAGAGTACAATGCACATTTATCCAATACAGCTGCAGAAATTTTCTTTTCAAATATGCTCCCCTTGATGAAATATCTCCTCAAAATGTCATGTATTAATTTAATAATTGGTTGAGTCAATGCATGCCAATATTGTGGGCAAACTTATAAAGCATTTATGTGGGGAGAGATATAGTAAAAAGCTCAGCAAAGTTATTAGTGTGTTGTATCTGCTTGGTATCAATCTTCTTGTCCTACTATAGCTCATGAGTGTAGAAAACTTTAGTTAGATATGCTTAGTTCTATCTCTCTTGATGTATCCTTCTCTAATTTGAGAAATACAAAAAGCATTGCCTTCATATATAATTATGGGAATATCCGTTATAGAAGTCAAATTGCACGTGCTTTGAATATGATGGATAATAGACGGCAACCAAACACATTCTTTGTTTGCTTCATGTAACGCAAGGATCTCTAAATCATTAGAAGAGGTGGCAATAAAAGTCTGCTTAGTAGATCGCCATGAAATTGTTGTGCCATTGTAAGTGAAAACATATCCTATTTGTAAACAGGCTTTGTTGGGATCAGCGAGGTACCCTATGTCTACATAACTGATAAGACTAGGAATTGAATAACATAATCCTAAGTCTGATGTTATGCAAAGATATCAAAAGATACGTTTGATGTTATTCCAATGTCGCCATGTCGGCGGGGCTAAACCTCACTAATAAGTTCACAGAGACTGCAATGTTTTGTCCGGTACTTTGAGGTAAATATAATAAAGCATTGATTGCATTGAGATACACTTTTGGACTAAGTATCTCTTCGTCATCCTCTTTGGGGCAGAATAGATCCTTTTTTGGATCGAGAGACCGAACAAACTATATGAGTGCTTAGCGGATGAGCATTATTCATATTGAAATGCTTTAAGATTTTTTCAACATAAGTTAAGTGATGGATAAGCACGCTATTTGTTTTATGCTCGATCTGTAGGCCGATGTAAAGTTTCATTTTCTCCAAATCTTTCATTTTAAATTGTCTTTTTAAACATTCGGTAGTTTTTAGGAGCACTTCAAGAGTTCTAATTAAGTTCATGTCATTAACATAAATTGCTATAATTGCAAATCCAAATTCAGATATTTTAACGAATAAGCATGAGCAAATAAGATTATTTTTGTATAGTTCTTTAATTAAATATCCACTCAAACGATTGTACCACATGTGTTTAGATTGTTTTAATCCATATAAGGGCTATTGCAGTTTGATTAAACACAAATTTCGATCCTTTAATTTAGATGCTTCAAGCATTTTGAATCCTCTAAGGATTTTCATGTAAGTACTAGCATCAAGTAATCCATACAGATATGTAGTCATTATGTCTATGAGATGCATGTCAAGTTTTTCTAAGATTGTTAAACTGATTAAAAATTGAAATGTAATGGCATTCATCACCAAAAGAATACGTATCCTCATAGTCAATACCGAGTCTCGATGAGAAACCTTGCGCAACTAATCGCGCTTTGCATCTAGGGATTTCATTATACTCATTACATTGCCTTACAAACATCCATTTGTATCCAACGAGTGACATCTTCAAGTGTTTGGACTACAAGTCCTAAAACTTCACGTTTAACTAGAGAAGTTAGTTATGCTTGAATTGCTTCTTTTTATTAAGGCCAATCACGCCTTTGTGTACATTCATTGACAATTTTAAGCTCAAAATCATTTGTAATTTTAGTAGCTACAATGAATGAAAATATATTGTCGATGTTCATTACGATATCACATTTTCCTTGTATAAGTATAATTTGTAGACCTTTTCTCTCTTTTTTTTTAATCTCTTTAAAAGTTACTTTCTCTTGTGAGTATGTTCATAGCTCAAGCATTATTTCAATAAGATCCTGACCTTTCATTCTTCTCTTCTAGGGAGCACTATCTTGAAACCAAATATTTACCACGTTTCTATCATGTAACAGATAATCCATTGGTTGCTTTTACACTTGATTGTTCAGCAGGAACAAACACTTGGGCTAATGTATTAACAACTAGAATATGTGACTCGGTTACCTTTACTGCATCTGTAAATATGCTGCAAATATACTATCCTTCGTACTTTATTTTCACATTAACTACTACAAGGATCTAAATAAGACAAAGTGAAAACTTTTTAAGAAAACTCACGCCTTATTTTAGGAGGCTTTTCATTCTCCAATAATGAAAAAATTCTCTTATCAAAATGATAATCCGCAAAACATGCGGTAAAAAAAATCATCCATAGGGGTTCAAGATATCCAATAATTTAAGATAAGTCGACATAAATCCTCAAACGACATTGAGGCCCCATCTTTGTATGCTAAGGGGGTGATAGAAAACATGCATAGCATAACCAAAAGTGCGTAGATGTGAAATGTCAAGTTGTTGATGAAGTACAAGCTGTGATAGGGAATAATTATGATAAGTAGTGGGTTTTAAAATGAACTAATGCCACAACATGTAAAATAACATGACCTCATGCAGATATTGGTAATTTGTACGCATAAGTAAAGTTCTTGCAATTATCTACAACCGCTTAATCAATGATTCTGCCAGTATGTTTTGTGTATGTACATGCGGAACCAGATGCTTAACATCGATACCTATTGATGTACAATAGTCATCAAATGTCTTGAATGTAAATTCACTAGCATTATCTAGATGTACAGTTTTAATTAGATAATCTAGAAATTATGCCTTTAATCTTATAATTTAGGCAAACAATCTTGTAAATGCAACATTACATGGAGACAATAAACAAACATGTGACCATTGTGCAGATGCATCAATCAAAACTTTAAAGTACCGAAATAGTTCACTAGGTGGATGGATTGATTTACATATATCTCCTTGAACTCTTTGCAGAAACGATGGAGATTCATGACCAACCTTAGAAGGGGATGGCCTAACCACAAATTGTCTTTGTGAGCAAGCAGTGCAAACAATCTCATTGGACAATAGAATCTTTTGATTTTTAATGGATATCCATGAGAATTTTTAATAATTCTATGCATCATTATGGATCCAGGATGCCCAAGGCGATTATTCCATAGCACAAACATTTTTGGATTTGTAAACTTCAGGTTCATCACGCGTAGCTTTCAATCGCATTTATGATTATGTAATACAAACCTGATGATAATATTTTGAGCTTATCTAACATGCATTTCTTCTTTGAGACATTTTTAGTGACAAATAGATATTTCACATTATTTTCATTTAAGGTCTCAATATTTATCTATTTTGGAAAATATTTTTAAAGCTAAGCAGATTCCTTTTGGATCCATAAAGCATTTTAGATTATTAATTTTATACCGCTTGCCAACATGACTATAGCTCCTCTGAAGCCTTCTATCAAGCTTGCAAGGCCAGATATAATGTTTAATTTTCCTTCAAGTAATTTTATCTCCAATAAATATTTTTTTATCTTAAAGAGTAGTATAGGTGGTTGTATTATCAGCTAAGCATACATCACTAAGTTTCATTTCCAAAATAGATAATTTATTTCCAAAATCCATAACCTTGTTATAATAAATAAGGAAAAATCACTATATAAATATAACAATCAAGGAAAAATTGGTATATAAATATAATATATGTAAATATAAATAAAAACAAAAATTATGAAATATATAGAAACTTCATGCATGTATTTAGAACTTCTGGTTCCAACTTAAAATCATAATTTAGAACTTCAAGTTTTGATTTTAATGAGGGTAGAATTTCATGTTCTCACCACCTCATTCATGTTATAAACTTCAGGCTACAACAATAATATTCAAAGACAAACATATGCAAGAACAAATCATAATTTATTGAAAATTAAAACAACTTGATAGGTGGTTAAATAAGCTATATAAATAAATTGAAACGAATAATATTTATAGAATAATAACATATTAACAAGATAATAACAATGTAGCTGGTATTATAGAAGCAGTCATTAAAATTATCATAAACAATAAACAATTAAAATAACAATATAATGAACTCATAATATAAAAACATAATAATGAAAAAGCATAAAAGAAATAAGCATAAATAAATATAATCAGTAAAAATTAAACTGCCCACGTCAAACCAGTTATCGTGCCGATAACGTATTATAAAATAAATAGATAATAGAAAAAATTTATCCACATCAAATCAGCTATCGTGTTGATAATATATTATATAATAAATAAATGATAATAATAAATTTTATAAAATAAATAAATAATAAAAAACTTTTGAACAAAACAAAATTCTCTTTAATACCTTGTTATCAACCTTGTTATTAAGCCAGTTTTTGTTGTTGCCGAAACGATTACATGGATCACATATATATAGTTCTAGAAAGCGGAGGGGACGGGATAAATTTTCAATGTAAGATTGCTTGCAACTTTCAAATGGTGAAAGTTCACCAATTTCACAACAATGATGAATTTGAAAACGAGTGGTGATATTTTCACACTATTTTTTTTTTCAAAGCCACTCTACTTATTAACAAGCCCCATAAAAAATAATTAAAAAATACATTTTAAACATTCACCCTAAAGTACCAAAAATAACCCTACTTATTTAATTATTATATTATTTTCTTTTCTTTTATTTTGTTTTCTCAAACTTTGTTATTTATCACCTAAAAAAATCAGATATATCATTTTACATATATGGATCTTATACATAAGTATAATATTTGATAATTTTCGGACGACTAATTTATAGTATTTTCATTACATACAAATTTAAGTAAGTCATTTTTAGTTAAAAAATTATAAAAATTAAAGTAAAACTACTTTATTTTTGTTCTTAAATTCTTCCCATGGAGTAGTATTTCATTCCTTCATCATTTCAAATATTACGTATATTAAAAGAGCTATCTTAGTTTAAGAAGGATCCAATAAATAAGTAAGAATATAATTTTTATTTATTTATTTATTTATTTATATTAATTATTTCGCCAAAGGGTAACACTGTAATTACGAAAAAAAAATCGTAAATAGTGGAGTGCTTGATAAATAGAATCTGAGTACTCTTAACCAAAATCCTGGCTTCAACACCACCCCTGTTTTCAAGGTGCATTTTGTTAGACAATTTCTAGGTGCTTCATAAGCAGATTCTGAGTGCTGTACTTAATTATCACAATCAAACCATTCACTAGACCAGATTTACAATCAAGCAAACCATTCACACTTATAAAAAATCATCTCTAAATAGAAATTCTCAGCGGTCCACTTAAGTTACTTCATTATAAAAAAAATACTACAAAATTTTGAATTTTATTTAATTTTACTCCTAATATATGTAATTTATATTAATCATTCATTAAAAAATATAATCATAAAATAAAAATAAACACAAATTATATTGAAATTATTTGAAAGAATAATTCTATTCTTTTAGTTGATAATTAATACACATTATAAATAATGGATAAAAATCAAATAAATTTAAATTTTTCTAATATTTTTTAAACAGAATAATTTTTAAGTGAACGACCGATAATTTTCATATTTAAATTAAAGCTTATGTCATTTTTTCTCCGGGCATTACCAATATTAATGCAATTTTGTCGTGTTTGCTTACGTTTTTCTTAATCCATATATATATAGAGGAGTATTTCTACTTGCACGTGAAGACCATTAATAAGGACTCTAAAACTCATTTTCTTAACCCCAAATGGAGGGTATCCCGAAAATAAATAAAGAAATTAAAGAATACATTATGCTAGTGATGGTTGTTTGACTACTTTATTATTATGTTCTCGTACAATTTTCATGGTAAGGCAATTAAAGAAATTATTAGATTTACCATATGTGGAACAGCACTGATACTTAGCTTGAAATTTCATTTATCAAAACAATCGAAACTAATAATTGATAACATTTTAAATTTTAAATTTTAAAAATGGTAATAGTTCGATTTCTTTTTTTTTTCTTAGGTTTTCCCTTTTTTATTCTTCGTATCCTTCTCTTTTTTTTCATCACCTAATTTTTTTTTTTCAATTGTTCATCTTCTTTTTTTCCTTTTCGTCTTCTTTTCTTGCTTTTTCTTTATTCTTCCGCTTCTTCCATCTTCTTCTATATTGCTGCTTCTCAGTAGCACACCATTCAAATGATTTTATATATCATAAAAATAAAACAAAAAATAATCAATTTTAAAATAATAAGCCATCTAGGTGTAAAGTGAAATTTATTAAAGTATTTGGGTGCATTTTCTAATTTACCGAAACACTCGGTATGAATGAAAGGTAAAAAAATAAATATTTAAATTTTATAATTTAGTTAAACTTAACATAAATGTATATATTCAATTTTAGCCTTTTAAGGGTTAAAACTAATAGAGCGATAACAGATTTTAGGGTGCATTCTTTAATTTACTGTAACACTCATGTATGAATGAAAGGTGAAAAAATAGATTTTTGACTTTTATTATTTAGTTAACCTTAACAGAAATGTATAAATACAATTTTATCATTTTGAGGGTTAAAACTAACAGATAGATAACAAATTTTAGGGAATCAATTGAAATTTTCATACTTTTAGATGGTAAATTGAAGTATGTCAATTTAATAGGGGGTACAATGAAATTTATCTAATATTTTATAATCTATTCACACATGCATATGTACTAATAGAGAGCATAACCTAAGTGCTATTATGGTTTAATTAGCAACATTGCTACAATATATGAATATCGTTTCATATTTGCTCTTCTCTTTCTTGTTGACCCATGGACTGATGTTTTCTCATACTATTTACATGATGGAGGCAAATGAAATTGTTTTGGTTGATAACTCTTCTTTGGATCCAATATCTTCGCATGTAAGTTACCAATGATGGTAACCTTAATGGAAGTTTCAGGACAACCCCAAGCCTGGTTCCCAACGTTCCTCCACAGCGTAATCCTCCTCCAATAACTTTTCCAGTAGAATTACCATCCCTATTATAAAATAAAAATTTAGTTTGTGTTTTGTGTTTTGTTGAAGCCAGAAGGCTTTATTGTTGGGTCTGTCTCAATTGGGTTGCCCAAGCGCAAGTTTAATTAATTTAGGTATTTAAGCAATTAGAAGAACAAGTGGGACTAAATGCCTATTTGGTATAACTTATTTAAGAGTTATAAGTGCTTGTTTAATCGCATAAGCATTTTTTAAAAATTTTTATGGTGTTTGGTTATTTTTTCAGTAAAGTTTTTTTAGCTTAAATAAACTAATTTACCTCTACTAGTAAAAACCCAAAATTTGAGCTTTTGGGAGTAGAGGTTAGAGAGTTTTTCCAAAAAATATATAATATAAAAAATATCACACATTTTAATGGTTCAAAAGTACTTTTTCTATTGACAACCAAACACCCAATGATTTTTTGTCCAAAAGCTCTATTGATATAAGCTCTACTGCTATAAGCTCTACTATTATAAGCTCTATTTAATAAGCTGTACCAAACATAACCTAAGTAAAATTAGCCAATAGAAAACTTATGTATATAAAGAACAAGAGCAAGCGGCTGCTATTAGGTTGAATAACGCAATGAATTTGGGGGCAAGTGTTTCAATTTTTTATTGGATGATTGGAAGACGAATTTAACTTTGTTTTCTCTTAAATTTGGTGGGTGAGTTCCTGCCATCGCCCTTTACAATCCTACTGGTTCTTGATTTTTATTTTATCATTTCATTGGCTGTTATTTGAGATACCCTCTTATTAGAAAGACAGATGTTAGGTCGTTATTTTAAGTTAAGGTTATTGAGATTGTTGATGTCATTAGCCTATAGTTTTATCTAGAGCAGAATTTATGCCATAATATATTATGGTGCGTTTACTTCCTGAAATGGGAATGAGGTGAAATGTGAATGAGCTGGGAATAGGAATGAGCTAGAATGAGAATGAGAATGAAATTTCAATGTTTACTTGGCAAAAAAAAAATGGGAATAAGAATGCGCTGGAATACCATTGATGTGTTTACTTGACAAAATAAATGGAAATTAGGAATGAGAATGAGAATCAATTTACCAAAATACCCATAGTATTAATAATTAATAAAAATAATTAATTTATCATTATTAACAATATTATCATTATTGTTATTGTTATTATTATTATTAATAAAAATTATGTTAACAGTAATTAATAATAACTAAAATAATAAAGTTAATAAAATATAATAATAATATTATTATTATAATATTATTATTATATTTTATTAATTTTATTATTTTAGTTATTATTAATTACTGTTAATATTATTTTTATTAATATTATCATTATTAATATTTATTATTATTATTTAATTAATTAATATCATTTTTATAATAATATTTATACATGTATCTAGATAATGAAAATTACATTATTATTATTAGTATTAAATTTTATTAACTTTATTATTTTAGTTATTATTAATTATTATTATTATTATTATTATTATTAATAACAACAACAACAATAATGATAATATAGTTAATAATGATAAATTAATTATTTTTATTAATATTATCATTTTTATTAATAAGTTTATTAATACCAGTAATAAAATAGGATCGAAAGATGGATGTGAATCAGGCAGAATTTAAGTAAAATAGAACTTCAAGAAAATAAACTTATGTTTGTTAAACCAATTTTGTACGTGACTTGTGATCTGACAGTGCAGACCAGACTGGTGCCTATTCAGGTTCACCTCTGGAATTTACGTCGTCGGTTTCCCATCGATATACTCAATTGGTACATTTAAAGGCTCAAACACATTACTAGATCTGGAATCCAGAAATAGTAATCTGAATGAATGGGGGGAGAAGAGAATACGACCAAGTGGAGAGATTCGGTCTCTATGCCTTGGAAGAACGTAGTGATATGCAGAAATGCAAGATTGAAATTAAAATTGCAGAAATTTAAACATACATTTGAACTTTAAACTTTAGATTGAAATAAAATGAGAGATGCTTACATTAATTGCTTTGATCCGAAAGCTTTACAATGGAGATTGATTACAATGTTTTTAGAAAGGGAAAATTACAAGATAGGAAATAGTTTCCTTGATATCTTGTTCCTGATTTCCTGAGAGAGAGAGAGAGAGAGAGAGTTCTATGGATGTAAGCAAAAAACTCTGAAAAATAAAATGTTACAATGCTTTAAATTTAAAACAAATGAAGCTTGCACTGTGGCGAGTCTGTAGCTTCAACTGTAGCGAAACTGTTGGTTCACATGCGAAGATGATAAAGCAGGACTGTCAAGGCATGTGGGGGACAACATTTTTCTTTATGACATCGGCTTTATTTGCTTTTGCTGTAGTTTCACATGCGAGGTTGAAAGGCAGGTGGAGACAGCATCATGAGAAGTAGGGCCATCTTTAGAAAAATTGGGTGAAGAGACATGTGCGCTCTCACTTGTGTCCAGGGGACCACCCAGAAAAATACAAAAGCAATAATTACATTGAAATTATAGAAATTACAAAGGATTACGAAAAGAAAATGTAAATTACATAAATAAGGAAATTACTCTTTTTTTTTAAGCTAATAATTACAATAGCTTTAAGAATGCTTTATTGGAGAAAATATTCCGAAGCAGTCGTCTTCGTTATCATCTCCAAGGGAAATAAAGGGCTCTTCATCTCCAGATGTACTCGAATCAGAGCTTGCAACAAATGTTTCTGATCTTAATGCAAGGAGCTGCTGCATTACTTTAAAATATTCTTCTTCGATCTTTCCACTGGCCAATAAGGATTGGGCCTTCGTTCTTTGAGCAAGAAAAGTACTTTTTGCTTTAATATCTTGAATTTTAGGAGCGAGGAGGCCCCTTGCAGTAAGCCAAGTTTTAATTGTGGCTTCAGACAATTTGGTTTGTTCGTCGAACTTTGACCACCATTTGACTTTGAAGGTTCTTTGAAGAATTAATTGGGCTTCTTGGTTGTGGTAATTGAAGTTCCACATCCAAACCCAGGGAAGAAAGAAATTTGTACAAAAACAGAAAAAAGGAGGAAATCTTTTCTCAGACTCAGAAGGACTGTAATGGGCTTTGAAAAGATTTAAATAGTGGATGGCATTAGGAGTAAGAATATCTGGGCTTGGCCCAAAATAGTTCCACCACTGTTGAAACCAGTTGGGGAGACTTTAGACGGTTATTTTTGAATTAAAGAAAAATAACCATGAATGGGTCTTTTTTGGGTTTTGGATAAAAAAATGTGTTAAACCATGCTTGTTGGTAATCCCAATAAGAGAAAGATAAGCAATGGTTTAAGGCTCTTTGGAAATTGGCGGGGAAAACTTTAGACTTGTGGAATTGGTCATTCCACTGCTTTGGACTTAAAACTTTAAGGATGGTTGCCGTGGAATAGGCAGGCTCAGAATGAGATTCACTGAGGAAGAAATGTTTGAATTTGACAGACTCAGTGAATTCTAAAATGGCTTGATAATAAGGCTTAGGTTTTGACAAATCCCAAGATTTGAAAAACCAGCCTTTTGGGAAAATCTTTAAAGCTGCTTGAAAAGGATCAGAGTGATAAAATCCATCTTCCATAGTTAAAACATTTGAAAATGAGTTTTATTAATCCAATCGGAAGTTTTCTTTGAAAATGTTGGTTGTGAGAGGTTTTTGAAATTTATTTAGGGCTTTCTTTTTCAGAAATCTCTTTTGAAGATTTTTGGCTTTGAGAAAAACTTTGTAAAGCAAGCATAAGTTCAGGAGATTTAAAAATGCATTTCATCCATTCATTTACCTGTTCTTGGGAGGAAATGACTTTAGATTGGGCCTCTTAGGCCTCTTATTCTTCAACGATATCAATCCAAGATTTGATTGACATTGCTGAGAAAAGTAATTTTTCTTTAGGGGTTGTTGGTGAGGCTTTAGAGGTAGCTTTAGGTTCAGGGTCTTTAGCAATACCCTTATCCTTGTCTCTTCTTTTTGGTGGCATTATTTATTTTGGAGAAACTCCCTGGTTAGAAAATTAGGGATAGAATTTGTATCGCCTTTAATAAATTCAATATCAAAATAAAAAACGCTTAAAATAGCTTGCCATCGTGCAAAAATTTGTTTTGAGGCAATATTTTGAACATCTTTTTCCAAAACATGTTTTGCAACTTTGCAATCAATTTTAAGTAAATATTTTTTATTTAATAAATCACTTTGGAGTTTAGTAATGCATAAAATAATAGAAAAAATTTCTTTTTTAATAGTAGAATAATTCTTTTGACATTCATTCCAATGAGCAGAAACATATTGGATTATTTGTTCTTTATTATCTTGCTTTTGCTTTAATATACCTCCATAACCTAAATCAGATGCATCTGTTTCAACTATTTTAGGTAATGCAGGATTTACAAGAAATAAACATGGAATGTTTTTTACAGAATTCTTTATTAATTTAACAGCTTTAGTATGTTCATCTGTCCATGCAACAGGATTCTTTTTCAACCTATCATGCAATGGTTTAGACATCCTATTAATGTTAGGGCAGAAATCAAGAATATAATTTAAACTTCCTAAGAATCTTTGTAATTGTGTTTTATCAAGAAGTTTATCTGCAAACAAAAGTGATCGCTCAATAGGGGTAATTGTTCCTTTGGAAATATAGTGACCAAGGAATCTGACTTTTGTTTGAAACAACGAGACTTTAGAACTAGAAATGGCGAGACCATCTTTTCTAGTGGCAAGATAGAAGGTTTTTAAATGTTTAAAATGTTGATCAATAGTTTGAGAAAAAATCAACACATCATCTATATAAACAATGCAAAATTCAGAAAAATGATTATAAATATCATTCATAATTCTTTAAAATTCTGAAGGTGCATTCTTTAAACCGAATGGCATAACAGTCCATTCATATTGTCCAAAAGGAACAGTAAAAGTAGTTTTGTAACGGTCTTTAGGGTGAATTTGAATTTGCCAAAAACCAGATTTTATATCAAACTTAGAAAAAATAAAAGCAGAGCATAATTTTTAGAGCAAATCTTTTTTATTATATATAGGATACCTAATCCATTTTAATGCTTTATTTAAGTGTTTCTAATTTATTACAAGTCTTGATGTTCCTCTTTCAATTTCGAAATTTTTATTTACATAAAAAGTGGCGCACGACTAAGGAGATCGAGATTTAACTATTAGACCTTTAGAAAATAATAATTAATAAAAATAATAATAACAATAATTAATAATAATTAAAATAATAAAGTTAATAAAATTTAATAATAATAATAATTATTATTATTATTGACATTTAAAATAATAAATTATTTGTGATTTGAATAAGGGTAATTTAGGAAATATGAAAAAATTAAAAGGATGGAAAAGTAAATATACGTTTCATTCCCATTCCCACATTTTCATTCCCAACCCCTAGATGGGAATGAAATTCCCATTCCTTATTCCCAAATTGTGTGGGACCCACACATCTTATTCTCATTCCCAAGTTTCATTTTGCTAAGCAAACATAGGTTTTATTCTCATTCATTCATTCTCATTCCTCAAACCCACAAGTAAACACACCATTAATTTAGTGGAAGATTATATTATACTACTTTCATGGTTTTTCCTAATTTGGATTTTTCACGTAAAAATCTGTGTCTCTTGTGGGTTGTTTATTGCTTTAGATTATGTTGGTTTAGTTTCTGCTTATTTATTCATGGTACACATTCTATTTTACTCACACAAAGAGGGAAAAAGTTAGTTTCCATTTAATTTGCAGTAGCTTGTGTGGGTTTATGTTGGTATAAATTCAAATGCTATAGGCGCCAATATGCAAGTGTACACAATAAGTAATATAATGATGAGTATTCAAGATCGCCTCCACATGGATTGATGTCACGAAAATTGCTATAGCAACCTTAACAGTTTTGCTTGAATTGAAAGTAGATTGAACAATTAAACTAATAAACTACTTAATAAAATGCAATAAGTGAGTATGGAGAAAAAAAAAATTTCACGTCAAACACAAGGATAAAATCAATAGGAATGAAGTAGTTGAGTGATTAAACTTTTTTTAACGAACTTTACTATTTCTTACAAATTTCAGTTCAATTGCTGCAGCATTAGCCACAGCACTGGGCAGATTCCTCATGTATCCTTAGATGTCGCATGTTGCATGTCTTATATTTATATGCAATCTAACAGTAACCAACTATTATACCAACATAAGATATAGCATTACATGTTTATGTTCTATTTACCCTACAAAATGAATTCCTATATTTAGTTCATCATTAATTTTAGATTAGGCATGCCCTTTTTGGACTCAAGTTACACTCAACCTAAGAAACCTAATCTAAAATTAAGTATTGTTCTAATATGTTCTAGTAAGATATGCCCTTTTGTATCTCTTTTCTAACTTGTATTATTAAATGGGTGGTCAGCTGAAATAATGAATAGAAATAAGCTTTACCAAAACAAAATGTCATAGCAAACATGCAACAACATATAAATTTAGTCAAGAACTCATTAAGATTGTTTATCACTCAACCACAAATAAATTTAGTTTATAGTTTGTGAAAGAAAAGTAAACAACAAAGTTTCTATCGGAAATACATGCTCATATAAAAGAATACACAAGAAATTAAAAGAAGAATAAGAAAGACTTGAAATGCAAGTTAAGCAACCCAAGAGGGGGGGTGAATTGGGATTTAAAAATTTATGCAATACAATTCGCACAATAATTTAATCTATTGCCTTAATCAAATCAAAACAATAAATTCAATCAAGCATAATATTAAAAGAGTAAGGGATGAGAAAACGAACACAAGGATTTTTACGTGGTTCGGCTATCCCCGCCTACGTCCACGCCTCCAAGCACACCGGGCTTGAGGATTTCACTATCCAAGCCTTTTCAAGGCTTCAAACGTTTACAATTGACTTCAAGGTGTCAATGTACCTTTACAACAAGAGATTATATCCCCAATCTCTTCACCCCAAGTGTTTCCCACACTTGTACACTCACAAATTGATGAGAAATGAAATTCACAACAATAAAACTCTCTTTAAGAGTGAATAACAAATTATAGCTCAATAATGATTTAACAAATGATGATTTACGAAATGAAAGCTCAATATATGTTATATGATCTTATATTTGCTTGTGTTCAACCTTAGAAAGAAGTTTGGGTTGAGTTTTTATAGAGAAATTCCAAAAACTAGCCGTTATAGCCAAAAACCCGTGCTCAAGCGGTTAGCCGCTTGATTAACCGGCTAGCCGCTCAGGAACAGTAATGTTACCGTTATTTTTGAATCTTGCTACAGTAACACTGTTCACTGAAATTACATTTTGACCCAAAACTTTATATAATTATACTATGGCCCAAAACGTCAGAAAACTTGTCAAATAGGTCCAATAGTTATCATTCTAAAACTTTCTAAAATTATGATATGCCCCCAAAGATATTAATATTTTTCATAGAGGTCCTTTTCAAATTTAGCATAATACCCATATTTTTCAAAGTTCTCAAAACCTTTCACTTTAGTCCAAAAATTGAAAATATGAGATTTTCCTCAAGCGGCTAGCCGCTAGCGCTCGAGCGGTTCGCCGCTTCCTCTCTGTCCAACTTTGGATTTCAAGTGTCCAAATTACATTGGGGTCCTCAAAGTTTCATAAATTATGATATGACCCAAAACGTTTCAAACCTTTACAAATAATCCAAATTTGAATTTCAAAATAATATTTAATAAACTCAAAGATTACAAATCTTAGCATTTAAGTCCAAATTACTTAAATCCACAAAATACTTTACTTTATAAAAATAAAACATTTTAGTTTATGAAAAGTATTAAATTAATCTATTGAGCTTCTTAAATACTAAATCATGCATCAATTAAATCATACCGGCTTTACAAGAATTTGTCGCAATAAATTGTCCATTGAGCTCTAAACTTTATTCTTGATTTCGCCGTTGTCCGTTGAGTGTCTTGAGCTTGATTTCACTTGATTCACTTGTATAAATATTACCCCTAAAAAAAAACTAGTGAAAATGTGAAATACAATATTTATTAAATCACTCAATACATATGTTTGTTATCATCAAAATTACATTATGTATAGCCCTTTAGGCTAACAATCTCCCCCTTTTTGATGATGACAAACATCTCATGTATTTTGACATTTATACTCCCCCTTAATACATGGCATACATGATTAAACATATAAATCAAAAACTCCCCCTGAATATTTGATTTATGATAATTTGAAAGCTCCCCCTTAATATTTCAAAACCATGCATAAATACTTGAAATACAAAATACGTATTACATGTCCTCATATTCAAAATACATGACTTCTCCCCCTTCATCATCAAAATTACTAGAAATCATGTTAAGACCAATAATATGTCAATGGTTAAACAAGAAACATATAATAACCAAACATCCAATTAACCATAAAATGATCATGAACCATCATGCCATCAAAAGAATGCTCAAAATGCATATTATCCAAAATCATATTGTATTTATCTCCCCTTTCAAAAGAATAGAAAAAATACAATCGAAACAAGAGCATAAAAAATAAATCGATAAAGATATTACCAATTTTGTGCGAGCAAAAATTTCGGCATAGTCTCCCCTTAAAATGCTCAAATCCTCAAATACACAACATAGTTAAAAAACACTTTCATATAAGCTTAAACAATTATATCAAACCAACAACTCCATCAATTCATCAAGCAACACACATATAATCATCAAATTCAATATGAATTCCCGCAATACTTGTAACAATTATATTTGAGAATCTCATAATCATATTCGAATAAAACACCTTAACTAAATTTTCATAGAATTGCTCCTTAATAATTAAAACATTTTTCTAGCCCATAGCAATGAAAAAAATAACTAAGAGATTTGTCACAAATTTCTAAATTTTTCAAATTACGAATGTTAACAAAATAAGGAGCGATAATCGATCTCGACATAAAATTGTTGTAAAATCATTTCCGAAGAGATAGATGCGGAAAGTGGGTTGATATGAACTCCGTATTATCTCCATAATTTTCCTTACATCTCTTGGCAACTTGTTTGCTCATGGATTTATCACCATCCACCATTGTTAGAACAAAAACAAGCTTAAAAATCCAATTTCGAGTTTACAAAAATTGAGTGAAATGGATTTGTTTGAGCCAAGAAAATTGATCATAGAGATGAATGAAGCTAATATATGATGTAGATCGGATCAAGAATGGGCTAAAGGAAGCTTGAAAATGTAGAGAGAGAAATGGGTAGAGTTAGGTTTTTGATTTTGGGTTTTATGTGGAGAGTTGATGAAATGAAGTTTTGAGAACGAAAATTGAAGGAGTAATGGATGAATAATGATTTGGATGATTGATTTTAACAAGAAAATAAGTGAAAGATGAAGAAATTCGAGAGAGAAATGGAGAGGTACTGTTCACGCGTGAATGGGATGGTGAAGAAATAATGAAGAACAAGTGAATAAATGATGATGATGAAGTGTTTAATGAAGATGAAATGTATGGGTAATGGTTTAAGGGATTGATCTTGGCATAAAAATGGTTGAGAAATGAAGAGGAATTGATTGGAAATGGAAGAGTGTGGCTCACGGTTTTGAGAGAGAGGAAGAACAAGTGCAGAAAAATAACGAAGGAAGGAGAAGGAGCAAAAACCAATATGCCCAACCCGTGACCAAGCGGCTAGCCGCTTGGGGGCAAGCGGCTAGCCGCTTGCTCTCGGGTTTGGGACAGCTTTCCAAGCGGCTAGCCGCTTGGAACAGGCGGCTAGCCGCCTTGTTGCTGTCCACCTGCACTCTTCTTGTTTTCCGGCTTGTTTCGATCAATTCCGTAATCATTTTGTGATCCCGAAACATCTCAAGAGCCAATTTAATGCATAATTCATGATTTTAAACATCCAAAAGATAATTAATTCAAACAAATAATCCATCCAACAAGTATACAATCATGAAGCATATAAGCATTCAAAACTTAAGAACATGCAGAAAGGTCAATATCAAAATAAAAACTGTATTGATTGAGCAAGAATTAACATGCAAGCTATATACCGTTGGAAAGATAATTAAGTTAGCTTTCCAATAAATTTTACAGAGCTTGATTTAGAGTTCTCTAGAATAAGTTATGACCAATTCATTACAGCATGTGCAGACTCGGGATTTTCAACGACTCATTTAATTTCCAAACAATTTTAATAGATTTAATAACATAAATAGAGACGTTAATGCGAAAATTTCATCATCCCAAGTTCATGCCGAATTTTTGAAAATTGTTCTTCGCAATAATTAAACATATAAGCATTCGAAAGTTAATAAATCAAACACACCACTTAACTATCATGCTTAAACACTTCATAAACATTAACATCAAACAAATCCATCATGATGAGTTGATAAACTATTATCATTTATATATTTTACTCAATCATAAAACATATATGCACTCAAAGATTAATAAGCATATCACTCATTACTCATGCTTAGGCATTACATAATCATTAAAATTAAACAAATCCATAATGAGTGATATACTCATCCTTTTCATTTTTCAAGTCATCTACATATGATTCTAGATGCTCATGTGAAGTGCTAGGTTTCTCATTCGATAATGCAACTTTATCATGTAATGTTTTATTCTCTAATTCTAGGCATGTAATCTTTGCACTTAGAGATTCATTCTCATTTGTGAGCTTTACCATTTTCTTTTTAAGACATGCATTCTTTCTACCAATTTTTATCCAATTATCATGCAATTCTTTAAAAGCATCATATAATTCATCATAAGTAGAAAGATCATTTACCTCATCAAGTTCATCATCCGATTCATCTCCAATTGCCATGAGAGCTAGATTTGTCATTTCTTGATGTTCTTCACCATCACTTGTTTCCTCATCGCTATCATCCCATGTGGCTACCATTGCTCTCTTCTTGAACTTATTGAGAAGAGGGCATTCCGTTCTTATATGACCGGGCTTCTTGCACTCATAACATTTGATTACTTCCTTCTTCTCCTTTCGGTTCTTGAGGTCTTGATTCAAATATAGATTATTATTACTCATGAATAGACCGGTTATAGCTACCAAGACCCTCTAATAGCCAATCTCTCCTTAACTAGTCGATAACTAAGGTACGACCGTTGGTTATTTCCCTAATCAAGAGACAGCCCTAGATACAATCATAGGATTTAATCAATTGACAGCCTGAAAAACCAGAGAGACCCAATCCTAATCAACACATATGATGATTCATTTAAATTAGATTGTTTATTCTCACAACACAACTCTCTGCTATGTTATTTGTCACAAACATTAAATTCTTCATAGGATGAATCCTTTAATTGACAATAGATTAAGTTGATAATTAAATAGTGGCCAATTACCTAATTGACAAACATAATCATGAAAATAATTCAGAGAATAAATAAATACCCAAAAAGCAATAAAACAATTAAAGCACAAGAAGATCTCACAGTAGTGATGAATCAAAGCTTCATTATCCTTCAACCAGAAAAATAGGTTTAGTTCTTCATAGAGAGAAGAGAAAAATTAAGATCTAGGGTTTCTTTCTTTTCTCCAATCCAAATCTCCTTTTTCACAATAGATTCCTCCCTTAAATACTCTCTCTCTCTTCTCTTTTAGAGTTCTATTTAAAATAAAATACTAATATCTAAAATATTAAATTCGTAATTCCAAAAATAACAAAAAATAGAAAACAAGTTAAACTAAAAACTGCAGGTTCGCAGTTGACAGCACGCGCCCATGCCTTATCAACAAAGTTCTTCTGCCGCTCATAATTTCTCCAAGAGAACAATCATCCTTAAACATCATCTTGTAGCTCAATTTTATCACCAATCAATAGAATTGCACCTACAAAAGTAAATCACAAGTAAATCGCTATTATTAAGTGCAAAATATCGATATTAAGGGAAGTAAACAATGCAAAACTAGTGCATAATTTGCACTCTATTTAAAAAAAAAAACCCATTGTGTGATACTTTTCCTAACAACCCATTGGTCTTTTGTCATGTGATAAGGTAGTATGGACCCACTCATCCATTCCATTTTATTTTTTTCCTGATTTCTGATGATTTTTTTTATTAACTTGCTTAATTGATTCAGAACTGCTATTCCCCGAGAGCCTTTATCAATAATTTCAGAGTTTCAAAAAAGTAAACAATCACTTAATTTATTTTTCTTGGATCATAGAATCATAATCCATCTATATATAATTTATGTCGAGACAAATATCATCCAAATCCCTTGTATACTAGTATAACTTTATTTTATTTATTTTAGTGTCTTATCGATTCCAATTATTTTCTAGTTCATGGAAGAAGTGTCATTTGTTCAATGACTTCAAGTGCTGTCGGTTTTTTTAATTACTCAATCAATGTATGATATTTTTCCTCACAACCCACTAGCCTTTGTCACATGATAAAGTACTATGGGGCCACTCATCCATGAGTTTAGTTTTGATACTATATAGAAGCCTATAGGCCTAATTCAACCAAAAAACTAACTTAAAAATTAAGGGTTGTCTAAGTCTTATATACTTAATTTAATTTTAATACTCAGTTGATGTGGGATATAATGGATGGGAACTAGAGTGGTTGTGGCAAAGGAAACTAGAGTGGTTGTGGCAAAGGAAGTATATCATTAGTAGATCCCATTCAAAGGTACATTTTATGCATGTTGGACTAGATTACTGGTAAGTTTGGGTGACAAGTTGCAGTATTTGTATGAAAGTTGTTTTATTTGATGAATTGTGGAATATTTTATTATTGTAGATAGACAGTTATAGAATATTTGCATAGTAAAAATTACAAATTAAAAAAGATTTTTCAGTTTGTTTTCTTAGAAGCAAAGACTGGAGTTTTTTTAATATAAAAAGGATGAATTACAGTGGTTGAAACAGCGGTTTTAAATCTTACACTTGAAGAGCTAGCTTTTGTAGCATCCTTTGATTTAGCTTTCGGCAAAATGCTTTATAAGTCCCTTTATAGCGTTGCACTAACACTTTAAAAGACCCAATTTCATACAATGATTTTCTTAATCACATGATGATCTCTTGGAGAGAGTGGAGACAGAATTGTAGAGCATTTACAAGTGAGCTTATACAGTGCTTATGATAGCTTTTCTTTTTGTATTGTATAGGAATCTACAATTGAAAAATGTGAGAATCAATTTCTTGAAGAAATTACTTTCTTTAAGAATGTTTAAGAGTTTGGGTATTTGAGAAATGAGATTTCATTATTCAAACTTATATTCTATTAATTATTAGTAAAATAATTATTCTCTCTTACCTCTATTGACATAGGTTTTATTGTTAAACCACATTAAATTTTTGCAGGACTAGTTTTAGAGTATTTGGGGTTTTAGGTGAATTTATTTTGTGAAGTCTCTTTTTATTCAGCAACTTTAATACTCAAAATTCATTTCATCTTTAGTTCTTGAATTTCAACAAATAATCAGGAAGATCTTAAAAAATTTTGAAAACAAAACCTAAAGTTTACTTCCTTTAGAGCTTTTACAAAAATAAACAAGTAAATAAATGAGAACAATATTATTTTCCAACAGAATGTTTAGAATGGTGACACAGAGAAAATTGAGATTATGAATTGATGATCAGATAATAGATATGGACTTTGAATTTCAAGAAACTAATTTTTTATTTTTTTAAATGAACTAATGTAAAAACTATTTTTTTAAGAGAAGAAAGCAAGATTTTCATCTATGATTTTTTAGATTATAAGGTTCTTAATAAAAATTAAAAGGAATACTCAAAATCAAAGATTCTAGTGTTAAATACTTAAGCTTTTTTAAGAAAATGAAAAGGTAAAAAATTTATTCATTTTTCTTAAAAAAATAATGATGAATGAATTAATGGTTAAACAATATTCTTAATTTTATCTCTTTAGCAATAAGATTACAAAATATAGATTTAAAAAAATCAAGTATATGATAATTATTAATTAGATAAATGTCTAATAAGCTTTACTATCATATATAATTTTTTTTAAAAAAATCTTTATTAATTAGAGAATTATTAATGAAACACTTAAAAGATAAGGTTTTCCTCAAATTTAGAATCTCAAGCAATCGCCTTGTTTACTTATATTTAAAACCACTCTTAAATGTTATTTAGTCCAAATGTTTGTGCTGATGTTCGTCGAGAGGTGACTGATATCTTTGGCTTTACTATTGTGCCAGGTTATAAGAAATATTTAGGATTGCCGGCAATGGTAGGACGGAAGAAAAAAGAGTTTTTTTATGAGCTTCAACACCGTGTGATGAAGAAGTTGAGTGGGTGGACTACACAAAATTTTTTCGGAGGGGGTAAAGATGTGTTAATTAAAGTGGTAGCCCAAGTTATTCCTGCTTATGCAATGGCTGTTTTTTTTGTTTACCTATAGGGTTTTGTGATGAGTTACAGAGAAAATTTACGGCTTATTAGTGGGGTACGACAAGCCAACAATGAAAGATTTGTTGGTTGGGGTGGGATCATATGAGTGGCTCGAAAAAAACTGGTGGTCTTGGTTTTAGGGATTTAAGATGTTTTAATCAGGCAATGTTGGCAAAGCAAGGGTGGCGATTGCTATTGTATGATGATTCTTTCGTAGCACGTGTACTAAAAGTGCGCTATTTTTCATAGATTTTCCTTTTAAAGGCTGATTTGGGAAGTAATCCTTCGTATAGTTAGCGTAGTATGATTTGGGGTAGGGAGTTGTTAATGAAGGGGCTTCAGTGGAGGGTGGGATGTGGGAGGAGTGTTGGTATCTATAATAGTAATTGGTTGCCATGTCCTATTACTTTTGGACTGATTTCGCAACCAATTTTACCTAATGATTTTGTAGTTGCAGACTTGATTTTAGATGGAAATTGCTGGAATATACCTATGCTACGACAACATTTTTTAGACGTGAATGTTCAGCAGATTATGAAAATTAAACTGCCATATCAGTCTAGCGAGGATACAATTCTATGGCATTATGATAGGGAAGGCGAGTATTCCATGAAATCTGGCTACAATTTGGCTGTGCAGATACGTGATTCCAAGTTTGCAGTGTCTTCAAGGGATGATTCATATAGGTTGGTAGCTGTTTGGAAGTTACATGTTCCTCTCAAAGAGAGTTGTACTAGATTCAAAATGTAATATGTGTCAAGTGGCGGACCCAGAAACTAAAATGAGGGGGGCTTAGTTTAAAATTTTTTATTTAATTTAGATTTTTTTTAACGTTCATTTGAATACATTTTAAGTCTTACAAACTCAAATTTTATTACTTTTTTTATTCTAAATAATAATAGTAATAAATTATTAAATGCGTGAAAATATCATTTTTCAAAGTAATATTTTAAATGCGTGAAAATATCATTTTTCGAAGTAGTTTTCACAAAATATTTTAAAAAATAAAATAATGTGGCTAATGGAATTTGAACGAATGTTTTGAAACCATTAAATAACACACTTACTATTAAACTACAAAGTCTTTTAATAAATAAAAAATGTGTCAAAAACATTTTCTAACTTTTTCAAAAGGGATTTGAGATTCATTTAAAAGAAAACTTAATGGCCTAAGGGGGGCTGAAGCCCCTCCTGGGGCTTAATTGGGTCCGCCCATGTATGTGTGGATGTTTGGAGGAAACAGTGATGCATGCTTTGGTGGGGTGTGGTTGGGCGCAAAGGGTGTGGAAAATCACAAAGTTTAGACTAATTGTGTAGAACATACACCATGATTTGTGGGGATTGTTTCAATATGCTAGAAATGTGGTTACAAATTTTGAACTGCCTTTATTTGTGCTGACATTGTGGGGTATTTGGGAAGCTTGAAATAGATGCTTATATGAGAGAGTTAAAATAAAGCCATCACATGTAGTTGCTCGAGTTGAAGGTATGTTCCAATCTTTTGATTATGTGCTATCTGTTGGTGGAATTTTTGAACAATCTAATGATGTTTTATCTATTGAGAAGTGGGAGGTGCCTCCAGTAGATTGGTATAAATTAAATGTGGATGCAGTGGTAGACAAAGAAAATGGAAAGGTGGGTTATTGTGATGTAATTCGTAATAGTAATGGTCAGGTTATGGTTGTGGGGGTTGATCGAGGTTTCTTCTCTAATGATGTTGATATAGCCGAGGCTAAAGCTCTTCACTTCGGTATCTGACTTGCTAGTGAGACTAGTTTGTCTCCATTAATAGCGGAGTTGGATTCATTGTGGGTCATTCAATTTATTTCAGGCAAATGTTATACACGTACAGAGTTATTTTGGATTATTTCAGAGATTCATATGCTAATTTCAGGGCGGGAAAACTTCTAACTCCAGCATATTTGTAGATGTTGTAACCATGTGGCTATGTATTAGCGAAATATGCACTTTAGTGTTCTAAATCCCCTAGTATGATTGGAGGATTACCCAAATTTTTTAGAATGTTATCTTTAAGTTGATTTCTGAAATAAAAACCCGCATTTATTAAAAAAAAACTACTCCTAAATTTGTGTCTTTATTTTTTTGAATTATCTAGTGCATATTAATTCTGCATTTACGTGCAAAATAAATAACGCCTCCCTACATATAGGAACTTCATCGGTTTAAAAGGTTGATGTTTTAAAGAATATCAAATTAACAAAAGAACTAAGGAATGATGAATAGAGTTAACGAGGATATGATACGCTACAGTTCGTACTTGTCCCAGTTAATCTCGGTTTGGCAAACTACTGAACATTGGTCAATTTGAATTATATGCTATCTCATTGCCAAATTCAGATTGGTGGGCCACTCTCAAAGAAGAAGTTTCATCGGATCCCTTCTATGAGCAGATTACATCCCTTCGTAATAAAACTCCCACACTTTATCCTCAGAGGGATGGAGTTTGGTTTAAAAAGGGCAGAATCTTTTTGAGTCCTACTTCAACTTTAATTCCAGCCATACTAGCAGCTAATCACTCTTTGCCGGTGGGGGGACATTTTGGAGTTCAAAAGACTCTAAGCCAGATCCGATCTATGTTCCTTTGATTAGGAATGAGATCTACAGTCAAACAATTTATCCAAGGATGTGATACTTGTCAGCGTTGTAAAACGGCAATGATGCGGCCAGCTGGGCTCCTTCAACCTTTAGCGATTCCTGAAAAAATATGGACTAATATTTGCATGGATTTCATTGAAGGCCTTCCCACATCGCAAGGATACACAGTCATAATGGTGGTGGTAGATCGTTTGTCGAAGTATGCCCACTTTGTTCCTTTAAAGCATCCATTTATAGCTTTAATGGTGGGTAAGGCTTTTCTAAGTCATATTGTGAAATTACATGGAGTGCCAAGATCCATTACTAGTGACCGTGACAAGGTTTTTATTAGTGCTTTTTGGAAAACTTTGTTTCAAATGCTAGGAACTTCTCTTTGCATGAGCTCCAGTTACCATCCACAAACAGATGGGCAGACTGAAGTAGTCAATCGCACCCTCGAGCAGTACCTTCGTTGCTTTGCCCATGATCAGCCCAAGAACTGGTTGGATTGGCTTGCTTGGGCAGAATATAGTTACAATACAACGGTCCATTCCGCCACTCGCCTCACTCCTTTTGAAGCAGTCTGGCATTCCTCCACCCAATTTGCTCTCATATGTTACAGGAACTACAAAGGTGCAGTCAGTTGATGAATTTTTACAAGCTCGGGATAAGGTTATAAAGACACTCCGTCATCGCTTGGTAATAGCTCGGAATCGTATGAAGGTCCAAGCAGACCGCATAGGCGTGAAGTAACCTTTGAAGTGGGTGATTATGTTTATTTACGTTTGCAGTCGTTTCGACAGTAATTGGTTGTGTTTCGAAGCTCCTTGAAACTGTCCCCTCGGTATTATGGAGCATACAAAATCTCGGCTTAGATTGGTGCAGTTGCTTACCGTTTGGAGTTGCCAGCGGGGTCCCAAATTCTTAATGTCTTTCACGTTAGTTTGCTTAAGAAGTGTGCTCGCCCCAGTCACAGTAATGCCCAAACTACCATATGCAGCTGCGGACGCCACTTTGCTACCTCAGCCAGAAGCTGTGCTTGATAGCCGTGTAATTCAAAAGGGTAGCTATCGTCCAAAGGAAGAAATTCTTGTTAAATGGATGGGTGCCCCTGCTGAAGATGCTACATAGGAAAATAAATGGAGGTTCCTTCATTCGTATCCAGGTTTTTGTCCTTGAAGACAAGGACAGAGTCAGCGGGGATGGAATGATACACACTTTATAATTCATGCGGAGATCAGTTCTTCTGTGGCCTCTTTATTATTTGACTTAGTCAGAATAAGTTGTAGTTGGGCGGCATGTGTTTAGGTTTGTTAAGCATGTTGCTGATTTAGGTGATTATGTCTCCTTGTTGCAAGTGATTTCCCTATTTTATAGTTACTAGTATTGTGTCTAGGTCTATATAAGAGACCTACTTGGACTTCTATGAAAATAAATAATAAGAATTGTTTTTTCCTCCTTTTCACCAACTCTATTCTTTTTCTCCTCTGCGCTACCAGATAAATTCCATATCACAAAGAACGAGACATACCCATTTGCTGGAAATCCATGCATGCTCAATATTCATAATTCAGTCATCGTTATTATGTTCCATGTATGTACAATGTGTCACTATATGGCTGGTTTCAAATTATAGATAATTATTAAATTTTATCATTTTTAATTTAAATAATAAATTTTATTGGTGACACATCAGTTTAGATATACACTAATATTTTAACTAACAAAGCATAGCATCGCTTTAATTTTGTTGCTGAAATTCTGAGAGAAGCTATAATTTTTCACAGATGAAGATGCTCTGCTTTAGCATTGCTACATTTTAAGGGGATGATGGTTGTTCTCGCTATCATTATTTTAATTAAATAAAAAATTATTAGAAGAGTCAATTTCTTCCGTCATTATTTTAAATTAAGAAAATCACCGACCAGTTATTATATAAATTCATATTAGCTACTTGCAAAATGTTTAAATAGAGATAGTCAACGAGCCGTGCCGTGCTTGCCAAGACCCATCAAAGAAAGCACACGCGTACTTGTGCTCGCGTCGTGCAGTGCCCACTTTGCGTTTCGTGTTGTGCCTATTTTTTTTTTTGTAATTATTTATTGAATAAATTATAAACATAAATCACTTATAAATTTTTTGAAACTAAGAATTAAATAAATTTTAAAAACTTGAGCTAATAAAATATATTAAAAGATTCAATTTCAAATTATTTATAAAATCATAAAATTTTAAATGTACTTTTATTAAAAAATAAAACGTGCTTATTGCGTATTTTTTCGCGTGCCGTACTTTACCATTCTTTAATCATGACGTGCTTTTAAAACTCACGTGCCTAAATTTCTAAACCCGGCCCAGCCCACGTTCGTACCATGCCGTACCGCATGCTCTACTGAAACGTACTCGTACCGTGCTGTACTATACGGACACATGACGGGTATGTGCCGTACCTCGTGCCGTCCAGCTCATGGACCACCTCTATGTTTAAATAAAATAACAGTGGGGTTGGATGAAGATTATATAAGGATGAGTTTTCGAGGCAAAAAGACTCAAAATAAGAAAAGAAAAAAAAGAGACTTATTCGCATCTAATAATCATGGAATCAACGACCAGCTTTAGATAAATATATGATTAGCCGAATTTGCAAAAGATATATTTATGGCCCTTTTTTCATCACCTAATTTAGAGTCTCCTTGAAGACATCCGATAATTTAATTAATTAGAGAAAAGGACAGCTGCAATTTTAGGAATTAAAAAATAGTTATGTAGACTCTTAAATTTTTTAATAAGAAATACCATGATCTCATTTTAATGAAAATGAGTTTTGAATATAATAATTAAAAAAATAATTTTAAAATTTTCAGTAAATATAAATATATAATAAATAATTTAATCTATATGATTGACTAATAATATTAAAATATATTTATTTTAAAATACTAGAGTTAATTTTTTGGGATTAATAGGGTAAAAAAAGTATTATGGTTAAAAGGAAATTTGATTGTCTTCTATTAAAAACTTAGGATTTATATGACCATTTCTCTGAATTTTGAGAATGCAGTTATTGTTTTCTAATTTAATTAAGGAAAAATTAGAGGACGTGTCTTCCTTCCTATTCAAATGATGCAAATAAGTGGGGTTGGTGGTAACTGGTAAGGGATGAGTTTCCAAGTAATGACTCAAAAAGAAAAATTCAAATGAGATTTATTTATATTTAATCATGGAAATTGGAATCACCGACACTAGCCTTTAAATAAATACATAATTAGTACAATTTGTGATTTTTTTGAATTAAGTAATCACCAAATTGTTAAAATAGCAAAAAACATGGTGTGATCGATCACAATCTTTCTTTTTTTTTTAGTATATTAAACTATCTGAAAGTTAATTCAGATTCGAGTTGGGTAGGACCACTAAGGTAATAAAATTCTCTTAACAAATATTTAATACAGCTGCATTCTCAAAACTCAAACTAAGAACCTTAATTAAGTTATAACAGCCCCCACAATCTTTCATTGAAATTTTACACTAAAATAATTTTTGGATTAATTATTCTATTACATGTGCGCGGCGTGACTTTTTCAAGATGAGTTTCCTGGAAGAGTATTCCACTACTGATGAGGAACGAGCAAATTAATTATTGAATGGGTAAATGACTTAAAATTAATATTGCAATCCAAGAGCGAGAGATAAAATACAGAAAGAGATGGAAATTGAGCGGTACCAATTCCACAAGCATCCTTTAACACTCTGTGAGATTGAGGGTGACAGGGTGTTGATGGATCTCATTGCCCTGTCTGTGACATGGGATCTTTCCTGGACGGGTACAATTGCAGCAACTGTGAGTTTCATCCAGAGAAATGCTCTGTTTGCGACGGTAAACCCTCCGGTAATTTTTATTTTTGCAGGGTGTATTGATCCAAATCGCCTTGCGTCCGAATTGCTCTTTACGATTCGTCAAAGATAATATCGATGAATCTAGTAGTTTAGACATATATTCTTTCCTGAGTACTAAAGAGTTTAAATGTCATTTCTGTGAGAGAACACGAAAAGGCGATAAGTTCAGCAGAGTAATAAAGAGTTTAAATGTCATTTCTGTTCATTTCTGTGAGATAACATGTGCAATCACTATAAGAAAGCATGCAATAGATGACGAAAAATAACCGTCATAAAAGGTAGTACAAGATAGACAGTTCATCCGTCATCTATGTCACTGTCATTAATTTATGACAAAATATTTTCCGTCATAAATTCTTGATGGTAGTTTATAATCATATATCCGTCACACAATATTTTAATGAGAAAAAATAATTAAATTTGAATTTATTTAAATTTTCGCTCTATTTTTTAAAATTTTTAGCAGGAAATTAAATTGTCATTTGTAAATTTATTATTCAATTTTGGTGGAAAATTTTTTATGACAGACTTTATGATGTGTATTTCCCGTCATAAATTTAATTTTTTTTAAAAATTATGTTATGATTATAATTTATTTGTGAATTCCTGTTTACAAATTTAATTAATTAATATTGTCAAAAAAATAAAAAAATAATATTAATTAACATCCATTCAATCCAACAAAATTAATTTCAAAATAAATATATCTAGTATTCAATGTCATTACCACCAATACATAATAAACATCCCAAATAAAAAAAAAAAAGAATGCCAAAATATAAAACAATAGTTAAATTCCAATTAAACTCCAAGAAAAGTAATTCAAATTCCGGCCACCGAGCCAAGTTCCCCAACAAAACTTCCAAAAATTAGTGGAAATATTCCAACAGCAAGACTTCTAGAAGCAATACCCTCTTCCAGCGACAATACATTGAATAATCTGAAAATTTTATTACATTGTTTAGAACTACAACACTAAAACATAAAATCCAAATAACTATATTAAACTCATAAAAAGCTTATAATTTACAGGAAAAACTGAAAGTATCAATCAATTTTGAGGCAACCAATTTGACAATTTAATATTAAACTCATAAAAAGCATTGCCAGTAGTGAGTTTAAATATACATACATCTGTGTCCTTGCCAATTCGATGGGGTAGCAACTAATACATGCTAATGAACGTGCAGCAGACCCAGCAACTAGGGGGACATATGGTGTCAACATTGGAGCATTGCCAGTAGTGAAATTTTCTATCAAATTGTGAAAACTGTCATAACAAGGAAGATAAATTCCCACATGAAAAGAGTAATTAATAGAAAAAAAAAAGATAATCATCAGAATGCAAAACAATTTCAATGCCACACTAATGTATGGGATGAAATATTTGAAGAAACACAAGCAATTCATGTACAGGAGAGACTTACTGTTGGCACAGACAACGCTAAACTTGCATAAGTGCCTCTCCACAGTCGGGCAAATCCCTCCTGCACATGTTTAGCTCTTATAAAACCTTTGATATTAAAGATCAAAATTTAAGATTCACCAACAGTAGCACCAAGAAATCTATTTATTGAAGGCACATTAACTACACAATACAAAATCTCTTTCCATAATATATTTAATCACACTGCAAGTATAATGCAATACACAAAAATGCCATCAGTTGACTTGTTCTAAAAAATGTCTATAAGACATTCTTTACAAAGATCCAATATAAAACTCTTTAGGATAAAAATAGTCCAAGGAAAGCTTTTCTCAATAGTATAAACTATACACTTTTGGAAAACTTCAGTTCTTTTTATCAGATATATATGTAATTTATTCATAAAGTCCTTGTATCCACCAACCTGGCGTACGACTTTGTAGAAAACATCTAGTGTTCCTTCATATCTATTACATTCTGAAGCTGGTTTAGAGCCTGGAACTGCACACATGCATGATGGAGAATTTCTCATATCTGGAAGCATCTACAGAAACAATTTGAAAGACAGCACTCGTCACAAGATCATATAACATAGAGCAGTAAGAATAATAATGTCTATGCATAATGATCATAACAAAAAAGAGAATTCATCTATCACATTTATCATTCCAACCCTCTCAAAATACTAATTGAAGGAAAGGAGGAGACAAATTTAACAAAAGCAAACCAAGGGGGAAAACCAGAGGAAAGCAAAACAGATGACATGCATTTTTAAAACATTTGGATTGATTCTCTTAACAAGTTATCTAACACTTAATACATTTAGTACCTACAAAAGTTAGACGATGGCAAGAGCTTGGACCATAATAGCAATTGATGAAATTTCATTATGTAAAATAGCACTCAATTTTGGTAAAACTGTTATGTGTGCTCAATATAAGTCATTTTGATATCAGTACACGAAGATTTTTTTTCTTGATATGGTTGTTCATGTATAGAGAAGATACCCACTTTCTCTAATATCAATGTTTCAAGCATTTTCTTTCCTTATTAGCATTTCGGATAGTGTACAATGCAAAGAAAAGAATCCCAAAAAGGGTAGTTCAAATACAATGTTACTTTCAAAAGATGTTGTACGACATAGACCCTCATAAGGGACGCCAATAGCCTAGGCTTGCAACCTTGTTTGAAGATGAAGGCAAGACATCTATTAGCTTTGTAGCTTTATCATGAAATCTCAAAAGATGAAGTAATGTGAAGACCAGGATTTCTGAAAAAAAAAAAAAAAAAACTGGAGAAGAGATAGAGGATCCATGCAACAAGCATCACTCAAATTTAGAAAATAATAGGGCGACTTTAGCCCACGTTTAAAATATTTATAATGATTAGTAAAAGAATCGTGAAAAGTAGCTGAATAAAGAAAATTTAATTTTTCAATCTTTTTGCTTCCTTTTCTTTCATTCTCTGAAAGAATCATAGCTTCTCAAGGACTAAGAAGAATGGCACAACATTTGGATTCTATTCTTGAGATAAAGAGAAACAATAATTAACATCTATCCACAATACGATTCTCAAAAGTAGAAAAAATAATAATAATACTAACAATAATAAAAAATAATGAAAATTACAATTAAAGTGAAGAAAAATTTCAATATAACAGAGCAAAATTAGCAATAAATAAGTTAAATAAAGAAAAAATGAAATGAAAATTTAGATGGAGTAGAAGCAATAGCCAAAAACCTAAATCCCTCAGCCGCCCTCTCTCTCATGCGAAGCAACAACCAAAAAGCTAAATTTCCAAAATCACTCACCCTACCATCCGTGAAGCAACAACAAACAACAGCCAACAGCCACACCTTTACAGCCTCACACACCCAAACAACAATTACAGCCATCACCCATCAACAACCCAACAGCACGCGATGCAGTAGCAACCCAACAGCATCAGTAGCGCGACGTAGTAGCAGCCACTCCTACGCGACGTAAAAGCAACCACTCGAACCCTACGCGACACAACAGCAATAAACCTAGCATTTTAATACTACTAGCAAAATGGTGCCGACAGCAACGGGCTACAATTTTTAAGCAACATTGTCGGCATAGTTACAATATACTTGAATGGTAGCGAAAGGATGGTGTTTTGCTCGATCAATTGAGTGCAAGGCTGATTTCTAGGGTTTGGTGGTGAGAGAGTGATGAGTGTTTGGGTGTGAGTGTTAGTGATTTTGGGGCTTGGTGGGTCGAGAGAGTAGTGTTTTTCTTTTCTCTTTTTTTCATTTTTGAATTATTAAAATGCAACCTTTTGTTTTTTTAAACAAAATAATATATTAAACTTTAGGTCAAACATAGTCAAAGTAAATTTTTTATCATAATGTCTTGACAGAGAAAATTTTTATCACGATTCTATCATAAATTTGTGATAAACAATAATTATATCACAAAACCATCATAAATTTGTGATAGAAAATAATATTGTCACAAAATCATCATTAATTTATAATAGATTGAAAATTCTATCACGAGTCTATCATACTATTATGATATAAGTTGAATCTGTCATAAATTATCTGTCATCTATTACATATTTTCTTGTAGTGAATTTTCAGATTTGTTGTAGATGCGCTGGTACGCTCATCAAGTATCATCAAGGTGCAGAACACATCCAACATTTCAGACACCATCACCTCTTGGTTATTTTGGGAGCAGAGGATTCGGAAGAGTGCAAAATGTGTTTCAAAGAGATTCAAGGTCGAAGCTATTGTTGCGCCCCGTGCAAGTTTTATATCCATAAATCATGCAGCGAATTGCTGCAACAAGTCCAGCGCCCATTCCATCCGCGCCACTGTTTGACACTCAAAATCGATAACTTGGGGGGGGATAATTTTAATGTGTGTGGCATCGAAATTGATTATGGCATCAACTACCAGTGTGATTATTGCGGCTTTCTCATGCATCGTCAATGTCTGTCTGTAAAGCCGAATATAAAGTACCAAGCTCATCAGCATGATCTTCTTACTTTACTGCAGAATAATGATAGGTCGTATAAGAGTCAATGCCATGCATGCGGTTTTGACATTAAAAGCACTTCCTTTGTTCAGTGTCCTGAATGCAGACTCGATTTTCATATTCGTTGTGGTTCAGCTTCAGCCTCGCTACCACCAGTTGCTCAGCATAAAAGTCACAGCAATCCTCTCTCCCTCATTACTAATGAATCGAAAGCACTCGCGAAAGATGATTCCGTTCTTATTTACTGAGACGACTGTAAAGAAGAAATAGACCCAAGCCATCTATCTTACGGCTGTGTTGAATGTGATCGGTACAACGCACATGTACGCTGTGTGATCACTGAGATACAACTCGGCGAAAGAGGGAGATATAAGCATTTCAGCCAACGTCGTCTCTTGGTTCTTCTTGAAAGCAAGGAAAGCAAGTGCTACGCATGCAAGAGATTGAACATCAAGGGCCAGCCAGCATACGGTTGCGATCTCTGTGGATTTTATCTTCACCAATCCTGTTTTGAGCTACCAAAGGTGGTGATATATCATATATCTCATTTACATTATCCGACTCTTTGAGATTCTTCAAATTCAGGAAAACGTGTATGCAAAGCTTGCGGTAAGCATTTAAATGGCCTTATATATCATTGTGCTAGCTGCGACTTCAATCTGGATCTTGACCGTGCTTCGCAACACCCATCAATGAAAAATTGGAAAGTCTGCGGCAAATACCAAGATGAAGATCTAGAAGAAGGTATCGGGCATTATAGTCATTACCATCACTTGACACTTTCAGATGTGGGCGATGTGGAATGTAAGTTATGGCACAAAAACATCCATGGCCCGAACTATGGCTGCGCTCCATGTATGTTTTATATCCATTAGTCATGAGCTGAATTGCAGCAAAGAGTTCGGCACCCCTTCCATCCACACCGTTGTTTGACGCTCGACGAAAATACCTCAAAGAAGAGACCTCGTTGTGAGGCATGTTGCTCCTACGTTAATCCAGGCTTATGCTACCAGTGTGATGATTCTGGGTGTCCTTTTTACTTGCATCTTGAACGTGTGACTTCAAAGCCAAACATAAAGTATGAAGGCAATCCACATCTTCTTATTCTAGTACAAAACATGTCTTATCAGAGTAAATGCGAAGCATGCCACTGTGAAATTATTGACGGTACTTTCTTTTCCCGATGCGTGGAGTGCAACCTCAATTTTCATGTTCAGTGCGGCCCACTCTCCTTACCACCAACTGTTGAGCATCAACATCACGACCATCCTCTTATCCTTGCAACCGATGATTCTATAGATCTTCATTGTTGCGGCGTGTGCAATGAAACAAGAGACCCAAAGCATCCTCTTACTGTTGTGTTGAATGTGAGTACTACACACACTTGCGTTGTGTGATCACTGAGATAAAATTCAATAAGAGAGAGAAAGTAAAACATTTCAGCCATGATCATTTCTTGTTTCTTATTGGAAACAAGAGGAATGATGACTTTAAGTGCTATGCATGTGACAGACTAATCCAAGCAGCCCAATCAGCTTATGGTTGCGATGCTGTGCTTGAGATAAAGAGTTGGGTGGCTTCTTTTACCAATGTTCTAATTGTTTCGTCCTGAATGTTGATTGCGCTTTTCTACAACTTGGGGTCCAATTCGAAGGTGATGAGCATATCCTTACACTCTTTGAAAAGTTACAACATGCCCCGGAATGCCGAAGGTATCTATCACAAAAGAGTGGGACTATTGGCACCCTCTAAATATGCCTTAACACCCATTTTCTTAATTAACCCTATCAAAATATTTTTTTAAAATGATAAAAAAATTTTAATACCTCCATCAATAAAAAAATACTTTTATTTAAAATTTATTAGTATAAACCCCATTCTCTAATTTTTATTTATTTTTATTATAAAACCCATTTCAATAACGAGATTTCTTTTATTCAAATAAAAAAAACAATGCGTTTTCATTCTCTCCATTACAGCCATCAGTGGTAAATTTCTCACCCAAAAATTAGAGAAAAAAATAAACTTTTTAATTTATAAAATTTTGATTTTTTTAAGAGAAACATTTATTTGACTTTTAAGTGGGGGTTTAATTAAAAATTATCTTATTATATAATTTTAATAAAGGCTAAAATTGTAAAATTATTAAAGGGCTTTAAGAGGTATTTTGAGGGGTGCCAATAGTCCCACTCATCATAAAATATTGAATGTAACAGTCATCAACATCCACTGACCTTTACAGATAAATTTGCTGATGATAACTATGATACTCAAATTTGTGATATTTGCGAGGACAAGGACCCTGAATGAAATGCTAGTTATGCAACCCAAGAGGGAGGTGAATTGGGATTTTAAAATTTATACAATATAATTCGCACAATAATTTAATCTATTGCCTTAAAATAATAAATCCAATCAAATACAATATTAAAAGAGTAAGGGAAGAGAAAACAAACACAAAGACTTTTACGTGGTTCGGCTATCCCCGCCTACGTCTACGCCTCCAAGCACACCCGGCTTGAAGATTTCACTATCCAAACCTCTCAAGGTTTCAAATGTTTACAATTGACTTCCAAGGTGTCAATAAACCTTTACAACAAGAGATTATATCCTCAATCTCTTCACCCCAAGTGTTTCCCACACTTACACACTCACAATTTGATAAGAAATGAAAATTACAACAAAAACTCTCTTTAAGAGTGGATATGCAACTAATAGCTCAACAATGATTCAATCAATGATGATTTACGTTTTGGAAGCTCAATATATGTTGTATGATCTTATATTTGCGTGCATTAGTTCTTAGAATAACGTTTAAGCTGAGTTTTTATAGTGAAAGCCCAAAAACTAGCCGTTATAGGCATATTTCCGCACCCAAGCGGTTAGTCGTTTGATTATCCGGCTAGCCACTCAGGAACAGTGATATTACCATTATTTTTTAATTTTGCTACAGTAATACTGTTCATTAAAATTACACTTTGGCCTAAAATTTTCTACAATTATACTATAGCCCAAAACGTCATAAAATTTTGCAAATAAGTCCAATTTCAGAACTTCCTAAGTATAGTTGTCTTTCCCAAACTTTCTGAAATTGTGATATGACCCCAAATATTTTATTATTTCGCACAAAGGTTCTTTTCAACATAATACCCATATTTTTCAAAGTTCTCAAAACCTTTCATTTTAGTCCAAAATATTCATAAATTATAGTATGGCCCAAAACATTTCAAATGTTTGTAAAAATGTCCAACTCCGAAATTTAATACTTATTAAAATTAAAGATTTCAAATCTTAGCATTTAAGTCCAAATTACTTAAATCCACAAAATACTTTACTTTATAAAAATAAAACCTTTTTAGTTTATGAAAAGTATTTAATTAAATTAATCTCTTGAGCTTCTCAAATGCTAAATCATGCATCAATTAAATCATGCCGGCTTTACAAGAATTTATCGCACTAATTTGTTCGTTGAGCTCTAAATTATATTCTTAACGTCGCCGTTGTCCGTTGAATGTCTTCAATCTTAATTTCACTTGATTCACTTGCATAAATATTATCCTTCAAAAACTAATAAAAATGTGAAATACAATATTTATTATTTTTACTTAAGACACATGTTTGTTATCATCAAAATTACATTATGTGTAGTCTTTTAGGCTAACACTGAAGTATGTGTTTATTATTATGCCAAGTGCGATTTTATTGCAAAATTTGTCTGCATAATTTCTGAGGTAAGCATACTAAATGTATAATAATATGCTCCTATAAGCATTAACTTGCGTAACCTGTTTAAGTTTACCTGAACACTGCCTTCTTGATAGGTAATTCTTACTCTACAGAAACAATCCTGAGAAGTGTCATTGAGAAATATCAACAAAAAGACTAATAATGGGAATAAGATGATCAGTGAAAGCTTAACCTTATATGATTTATTTGACTTAATCACAAGTGAGGAAGACAAAAAATGGGCACAAGTAGTGAGGAGTATCAAGGGGGATAAGGAAGAGATTCGTAAGAAACTTTTTTAAGCAGGGTACGAAGCAGAAGTAATAAGCATTTCACCAGAAACATTTGGTTATTCGAATGAAGACTTCTTACGCCATTTGACAGTTTTCTTTGATGAAGACGTAGTGGATTTAATCGAAACTAAGGAGTGGAAGGGTGAGGTTGTTGATGTGGGAGATTATAAAAGCACTCCAAGATTGGCCAGCATTATAAAAAAGTTGATTGATAAATACGGGGATGATATCGGTGCTGGTTGCAATTTACCCCAAAGCTGCTTTAACTTAAAGTCGATTCTCATGATCATTTTCTATGCAACTATGCATAGAATGTGTTACACTATGATTTAGGTGTTAGACCAATAAAACTCATGTTAGACGCATATATAAAGGGGCATGGACAATTTAGTAATTTTAGGGGCAGGGGCAATTTAATAATTTTATTAATTAGGGTTCAGTTATAAATAAGAGATTATGGAGTCATTTAGGGTTTATATTAAGTTTTATCTGGTATTATGAACCATTAGGAGTTTTGGGAGAGATTGACCTACCTCTCGAATTGTAGGTCAGGATTGTTTGTTTTCTTTTGATTTAATCAATAAAAGTCAGCCCTAATTTATTTCTAAGTCCTATCAAATTGGTATCAGAGCAAGAATATTGAGACAATGGTAGCAAAGAAGGTGGATGCGCTTAAAGAAAAATTGGAAGCAGAGGTCGGATCACTCAAGGCTACGATTGATGAGCGATTCAATATCGTTCCACAACAATTTTCATCCATTCAACAACAATTTTCATCTCTTGAAGCCATGTTGCTAAAATTGAAGGAACTCCACCACAAGCCACCTCCAGCAGCATCGAGAGGCCATGGCGATGTGGTAGGAGAAGGATCCGGGGTTACGAAACCCGTGGTAGGCGACGGTGCAGAAATCGGGGTGACCAGGCTAAGCGACTCGGGGGCGTTTGGGGGTAAGGTACAACCTGGACAGGCTGAATTTGGGCCTAAGCAGGGAGGATTCAGGTCTGAACATGTTGGATTTGAGGGCGATAGGCTAGGAGGAGGGATTTCTGGTGAGAAAAATGAGCGGTTATGGCCTAAATACGGTCGAGCAAGGGAATCCAGCCCATTATGGTGATGGGCAAGGAGAATTTTGGGCTAGATCTTCGAGGTTTACGGGCACTGGATTAGATTGGGGAGGTTGGAGACCTCCGATGGCACGAAATTGGGCGGGTCAGACTCAATTTGGAGTAGATTCTAGGGTAAAAAAACTAAAAATGTATATTTTCAAAGGCGAGGATGCCTATGGATGGATGTATATGGTAGAGCGCTATTTCACTTAGATTCTAGGATTAAAAAAATTAAAAATGTCTATTTTTGAAGGCGAGGATGCCTATAGATGGATGTATAGGGTAGAGCATTATTTCACCACTAATGGACTCTCAAAAAGGGAAAAATTGACGGTGGCAGCGTTATACTTGGAGGGCAAGGCCCTTGTATGATTTTAATGGCGAGAACAACGACAACCAATGAGGTCGTGGGGTGAATTTAAGGATTGACTGTTGGAGAGGTTTTAGGCCACTCAAGAGGGAGCATGAACAATTTTTGCTCTTACCCAGGAGAGAATGGTTATAGAGTATAGGGAGAAGGTTTAGTTGATATCAGGGCATCTAGGGGAACTTCCAGAGGTGGTGTTGGAAGGGAATTTTATGAAGGGACTAAAACCAGAAATCTGAGCCTTGCTACACTTGCTAAGGCCGAGAGGGTTAGGGGAGTCAATGGAGTTGGCACAGATGATTGAGGATAAGAACACAATAAAACGGATTAATAGGAGCAGTTCAGTCAATTTTTCATATCGAAATAGCACACCATTGATAGGACGGAAAACTCAGACTTTGGGGTTTCAGAAAGAGTTCCAAAGTACACAATCGGGAGGCCAGAAAATGCAAATGATAGGTTTACAGAGAGATTCCCAAAAGGATCGAGTTAGTGGGGCACAACTAAGGGTGACTTTCAAACGCCTCACAGAGACAGAGATTCAGGATAAGAGGGCGAATTGGGTGTGTTTTTAATGAGATGAGAAATTTTCACTAGGGCATTGATGTAAGGATAAATCACTACAAGTCCTGACTGTCTGTGATGAGGAGGAAGGCAAGGAAGAAGCCGAGGAAGAAAAGGCAGCAATTTCCAAAATTTCACTTTGAGGACTTGGGAAGGGAGTAATGTTAGACCAATAAAACTCATGTTACGCACAAATATAAAAAGGCAGGGACAATTTAGTAATTTTAGGGGCAGGGGCAGTTTAATAATTTTATTAATTATGGTTCAACTATAAATAAGAAATTATGGAGTCATTTAGGATTTATATTGAGTTTTGTCTAGTATTAGAAATCATTAGGAGTTTTGGGAGAGATTGACCTACCTCTCGAATTGTAGGTCAAAATTGTTTGTTTTCTTTTGATTTAATCAATAAAAGTCTACCCTAATTTAGCCCTAAGTCCTATCATTAGGATGTGAGCAATCCCTTACTTTACACCAGGTGGAGGAACTTCAAAATGGCTCGCGGAGCAGGTTTTAAAGTTGAGTTTTTATTTGAACATTTGAAGAGGGTAATGCACATTTGAAGAGAGTAATGCAATCTCATCATAGAACTATTCATACTTATGAATGACTTCAAATCACATCCATTCACCGGTGCTATGACAAGATGATTGAGATTTTTGAGGAGATTGATAAGCTTTCTAATGAGACTATTGTATAAATTATTAAACAAAAAGCAAAATTGGACCTACAATACTTAGGAAGCAAACACTAGTAGGGATAGCTAATATTTCTTTTCAGAGTTTGAGTTCAGAAGCTGAGCGATTGAGTGAAATTAGGGAATTGGGGATGATGGAAGCAGGCATGGGTGTGCTATGATTTGTTTTTGCAATGAAAAGAGGACACATGTTGTTTTGCTGGAGTTGCTATGATTTTTTAATCATCATTTGACTATCTTTTTTTTTTTTACCTACCAATTGAGGTATATATTTATATTGAATTGGTAACTGAGTTTTGTTATGTAACTGTTAGTTTTGCTAGAAATTACATTACGAAATAGAAATCACGTTATTGGTCAAAGAATTTAGAATATGAAAAACTAATGCCTATTTAGAGTGGTGTGAAAATTGTTAGGGTTCTTATTATTGGCATCATTGTGTTAATACTATTGTAATTTATTATTTTTTTACTAAAGATTTGTTTCCTTTTATTAAGGATTTACCTAGGCTTCTAAATTAATTAGATTAGATTATGTGAAATATTAGAAAATATTTTTGGAGGCATTGGGAAGCAGATTTACGCATAAGGAAGATTACATATCAAAGAGTTCCAAATAAGGATAACTACTAGATTGGTAAGTATATCAAGTATTTATTGAATATGAGACTGTTAAGGAAGTATATCTTAGTAATTCTCTATTAGGGTTTGGGTGCAATACTCCTATATAATGAGAAGTATTTGAAACATTTAAAATGGTGAAGAAGACATATCGTATTTTATGTTAGAGAAGCAGCCAGTGCAAAGAACTAGAATAAACTCTATTTGGGCACATATGATGTTTCATATTTTTATAATATTTTAGTTTTCTTCATCAAGTCTTTCATAAGATATTTTTTATATTCGCTTTGGCCTCTTCCAGACGAAGGGGTCATTTGTTGTGTTAAGGGGATCTCAATGAAAGCGGCAAACACAATTGAAGACGAGTGGAGCCCGCTAAGTAAGGCTGACTAAGTTAGATTCAACAAGATGGCAGCAAGAGTTAGAGGGAGTTTGAAATTGTACAAGAATTAAATCTATTGTAATCTTTTCATTACATAATGAATTGCCTTTTTTTTTTTGGCATAGCTTTGTGGATGTAGGATTGTAATCCGAACCATGCAAAAATCATCTATTTTCTACAGTTTACTATTCTAGCATATATGATAGATTTAAAGTGAATGAACAGTAATTATAAATAGTATGTATGAACAATAATTGATGAACAATGATTTCAAGAATAATTAACTAGGAAAATTAATTTATTTATCATTTTAATTTGCCTGCAATTACTAAATAAATCTAAATTTTTAATAGGTGGTATCATAATAGTGTTAATAAAAGTTCGTTTGGTGAGATTTTGGGATCTTGATGTATTTTTTTAGGCATAGATTTTCATAAAGAAGAAGGATCTACCACTTATCTATAGTTGCTTGATGACACCAATTATTCATATTGGAAGAAAGAGATCACTACTTATATTAAGACCATTGATAGAAGAGCTATAGAATGGATTAGAAAAGGCTATACTTCACCTACCAAGTTTAAACGCGATGTAACATAATTAAGCCTGTGGATGAATATTCCAATGCTGAAATTTAAAAATCTGGCTTTAATTTGAAAGGGCTCAATGATATTGTCTACATGTATGACTACCAAGGAAGCTTAGGACATTCTTCAAGAAACTCATCAAGAAGATAATTTGATAAAATGTTCCATACTTCATAAACATGCTACTAAATTTAAAAATCTTAAAATGCATGAACATGAAGAGATTGTTGACTTTAATGCTTCACTTCTTTAGATTGCTAATACATCACATTCTCTTGGTAAAAGAATTTCTAAGGAAGAATTGGTTAGAAAAATTGAAGATCTTTCCTAGATAGATTTTTTGTTAAAGTTGCTGCTATTGAAGAATATTGTGATGTTAATACCATGACTAGAAATCAATTGATTAGAAACTTCAAACCTTTGAGACTAGTCATTTGGGGACAAAGAAATAGAAAAGTATTGCTTTCCAAATGGAGATGCCAGATTCAAAGAGTGATACTTATGATGTTGATGATGAAGTTAAAAACATGCAAAAATCCCTGGCAATGTTGACCAAGAATGTTCAAAAATTAACTCAAGGTTCAAAAATTAACTCAAGGAAATTTTGGAAACAACAACAATAAGAAGAAATTCTCATCAAATTAGCAACCTGCAGAAATGAGTAAATCTTCTTGTAATTTTAATTTGTTTGAAGCTAATATAAATCAAAGTCTTTGATATAAGGCTTGCAATGGTTACGATCATATTCAAACTCAATGTCGTAGTTAAACAAACTACATGGAGTGATAGTGATAATTGGAGCATTGACGATGAGGATATTTTTGGCAAACTTGTTGCTCATGATAAGAAGTTGAAACTAAAAAATTCTAATAATGGAAGACCAAAATCACATGATGTTTCTCCTCCTATAGATTTACAATTTTTTTCCTATAAGGCTACTATAACTTCAAGTGTGAAGTCAAGTAATAAAAATTTATTTCAGGACCTGAAAGCGGTTATAATATTGCTACTGTTACTAGATCAATGAATAAAACATATGATCATATATATTCTGAATAGGTAAAAATGAGTGTAAAATGCACAAAAATGCAAACTTAGGTATCAAAACTCTTTCATGAAAAGTTAAGGTTTGAAAGTGAACACAATCGATCACTAGAAATGCTCCACTCCAACACTCCACCCTTGTCGTATATTCCATACATCACACTAGATAGATATCATGTTCATGGAGTACGATTCACTTTGAAGATGCCTTGATGGTGAAATGGCAGTAATCAGTCACTATTCTTGAAAAAGAAAAGGAATTGAAAGAAGTTTTATCTGAGCTGGAAAGTACTTAAAAATCTTTGAGAATGATGAATTTTAGAAAAAAGCATCTTGATCAGATCTTGACTATGGGAAAAGTTGTAACACCCCAAATGTAACACGTGTGGAGTAAGTAAAGAAGGACAAATTCTTATGCCAAAAATCTCAATTTGAAGTACCTCAAATTCTTATTCAAATAAATTCAAAAATTCAAACGTCTAACACTAAATAATCTCTCCTGAAACATAAAAATAACAAAAGTCTTAAAACTCAAAATTACAAGTTCATAACATAAACAAACTAAAAAGAAACATGAGTTTATTCCTCTTCTTATTCAAATAGCAAAAGGAAACGAAATCTCTAGCTCCAAAACTAAGCACACCTCTCAAAATGAACTTAATCTATAAAAAGCAATGTCGAGGGGTGAGCCATCAACTCGGTAAGTAAAATCATTCCTAACACACTAGGCCTATTGACCAAAAGAATAATCAATTATGAAAGCAAATCGTATAACGCATATACAGAAAGTAGATAGTTAGCTTATGTCACATAGTATCACCTATAGTCTGGTGACCCAGCCAGAAACAGAATCATAATATCGTATGCACACTCAGAACAAAAACTCGGTACTGGTTCAGAACATATATATTGTATTATACGATTAGAATCAGAATCAAAATAACTATAGATAATGAGTCAAAATATTCAAATTAACTTTTCATATGTAATGATTTTTACATGGCACCTTGCACTATATGTGGCACTTTACGGCACTCTGGCCTTCAAGAGGTGGCTCTTATATAGTCTTAAGAGGTGGTCCCCATACAATCATAAATAATCTAAATCATACATCGGTGCAAAACATTCGTATCAGATTCATAAATGTCCAAAACGATATTTTAGGCTTGCAAAATATTTTATAAACAAAATCATAAAAGGTAGTGATGTAACAAAATAATTTACATGTTTAAAAACATTTATAAAATAGTTTACTAAAATAATTTAGATTTGAAAACATTTACATAAACTGATTTTGTTATGAAAATCAATTAATCTTCTAATTAGTATAAAAATATTTATACTTATAATAATATCAAAATAATCATATATATCTAGTACATTAGGGATGAAGTTACTTACCTCGATAAAAAAAAATCTGAACTAAAATAACAAACTCTCAATAAAACTAAATTTCCTACCATCTACTATGTGCAACCTTGTAATAAAATTTTACAGTTATATGTCGTGATTGAATGAATTATAACATGCTATGAATTATGTTACTAGTGTTAAAGAAGCTATAAGAGATTGTTTAGCATTATTCCAAGAGACAGCATGCCAGTTAGTAGATAAATATAATCCAAAGTGGATTTCATACTATCTTGACATCCAATAAAATAAGAGTCATTATACACAAAATCTCAAACTGATTTGACATCTTATATGTGAGCATATAGTCTTTTGTTCTCTATAAGTATGTAAGACATGTTTGGCTACTTTACAATGATCTACTCTTAAATTACTTAAATATCTACCCAATATCCCAGTAACGTACATAATATCCGGTCGCGTAGAAACTTGAGCATACATCTGACTTCTTACTATTAACTTATAAGGAATTTTTTGCATTTCTTTTTCCTTAAAATTATTCTTAAGGCACTTATTGGGACTAAAATTGTCTCCCTTAGCCATAAGGGCATCACTTGGTCTGTAATTTTGCATGTCATATATCTTAAGAACCTTTTCGATATACTTTTTTGTGATAATCCAAAATTACCTTAGGAGGGATCCTAGTGTATCTATATACTTAATACAAAGGAGATGTCACTAAGATCTTTTATATCAAAATTTTTAGCTAGAAATTTATTAGTTTAATGTAATAAGACTATATCATTGCTGGCAAGAAAAATGCCATTGACATATAAAACTAAAAAAATATACTTACTCTCACAACTTATTGTATATGCAATTATCAACTAAATTCATCTAAAAACTAAATGAGATGATCACTTAATGAGACTTGAAATACTATCAATGGGATGCTTGCTTAAGTATAGATGAATTTTTAAAGTTTGTAAATCGTGATCAATTCTAACACAAAGTTTTCTAACTATACCATATAGATCGTTTCATCAATGTCACCATTGAGAAGCATTGTCTTTATACTCATCTAATGTAATTGAAGATTGAAGAGTGCCACAAATTCCATTATAATCCTGAAAAAATCTTTCCTAGAAACTAGCGAGAAAGTCTCTTTATAGTCGATGTCTTCTTTTCGTGTAAAACCTTTTGTGAAAATACACGCCTCGTACCTCTCAACAGCATTTTTAGATTCCTTTTAATCTTAAATATTCATGTGTAACCAACAAGTTTTGCACTTTCTGGCAATGAGACAAGTTACATACGTCATTGTCCTTCATGGAATTCATCTCTTCATTCATGACATCAATCTACTTCTAAAATTTAGAACTTTCCATGGCTTGACAAAAAATAATTGGATCATCTTCCACTACTCCAATGTCTACCTTATGTTCTTGGAGAAATATATCATAGTCATCTGAAACTGCACTTCGCCTTTCTTTAATGGATCTCCTTAATGGTATACGTTCTTGAGGTGATATAGTTTATTCTTTTATCTAGAATAACTTCTTGTATGTGGGATTCTCTAACATTGTCTTGATCTGTTGGTCTTGAACAAAGTCAAGAAAGAGACCTTAATTATTGCCAATAACACCCATGAGAATATACAATTTTCTTTTTCTAAAGAAAAATTCCCCAGCTGTATCTCCCTCTCAAACTTGACATCCTCAAAGAACTGAGCATTTCCTAACTTGAAAATCGATTTAGTTATGAGATCATAAAACTTGTACCCCGTAGATCGTTTAAAGTATCCAATAAAATAATAACTCACCGTTCTTGAGTCCAGTTTTCTTTCACTAGGCTTATAAGGCCTTTCCACGATTGGACATCCCCAAATATGCAAGTGCTTTAAACAAGGCTACTTTTCTATTTAAAGTTCATAAGGAGTCTTAGCAATCATTTTAGTTGCAACCCTATTACAACCCTATTACACATATATGTTGTAGTCTTAAGTACTTTTCTTTAGAGTGATTTTGGTAAGGTAGAATGACTAATCATTCTCCTTACTATGTCCTTAAGCATCTTATTTTGTCTTTTGAAAACACCATTTGTAGTAGGCAAACCCAACGTAGTGTACTATGGGACTATACCACATTCCTCTATAGTATTCACTACCACGGTCAAATCTGACACTTTGATGCTTTTGCTAAGTTGATTTTTAACTTTATCTTAAAAATTTTGGAACATATACAAGGATTATGACATTTCATAAAGGAGACATTTTTAACCATATCTAGAAAAATCATCTATGAATGTTATAAAATATTGTTGACTATTCCAAGCAACTATAAGAAATGGCCTACAAATATCCTTATATGTGAGTTCTAAGACGTTCAGTTGGCTTTAAATCTCTTTTTATTAGTTTGTTTCCTCTTAATACAATTAACATAGCATCCAAATCCGTAAAATTTAACGGTCGAAGAATTTCATCTGACACAAGTCTCTTTATTCCCCGTATGGAGATACAACTTAATCTCTTATATCATAACGTAGCCAGATTCTCATTAATTAATATTCTCTTCAAACCTCTTATACTGAATTGCAAGGATTCAACAAATAAAGCAATTGTATCAAGAAAAGGAACTAATTAGTTTTGAATCGTGAAACAAACTAAATTTTTCATTACCAAATGAATAAGAAAAAACTAGATTTGTCCAAAGGCAAAATGGAAATCAAATTCCATCTAAATGATGGAACAATAAATGTTTCATCAAGATCAAAATAAAATTCAGTCTTTAATAATTATCTAAAATTTTCAACTACTTTAACTTCAACGCTCTTGCCATTGCCCACATATATGTTTCTTTTGCCATCACTTGGCTTTTGACAACTTAGGCAACCCCGGATAGACATACTAATGTGAATGGTTGCGCTATAATTTTATATACCATGTGTATCTAGGTTCTAAAGTTAAATTAACCTCAGAACAAATCAAATTAAAAATCATACTTTTCTTATCACCCATGCGTGATAGTTGTGGATACGCCTCTCATAATGGTGTTGTGGTCGAGGATCATGATCTTCTTACTATCTAAATTTTTGTGGAATAGAAATTTAGGCCGTGATTAACATAAATAAAAAAATAAAGAAATTAAGTTTTTATAGATATATTATCATAAAAAAAACACATGACACAATATTTTAAAAATTAAGGAAAATATATATTAGAAGAAAATTCTAATAGTTTAATTGACCCATTAATCTATAAATAGACAAAGAAAAATTTTAAAATGAAAAAAAAATCACTTTCAACTATATACAGTTCTCAAAAAGACCATTTCAAAAGTCTCCTTACTGTGAAGCTTCCACACAATGTTTAAGAAATGGCCGTCACACATCTATGCTACGCGTTTATTTGACAAGTTCTTTGACTAACATACCATTACTACCATTTACAAAAAGAGCATAAAACAATTATAGTAAGAACAAGCATTAACAATGAATACCATTTCATATTTTCTCATTTGCTTCTTGATTCATGGGTTTTTTCTTTCACATACTACTTACATGGCCAAAGCCAATAAAATTGAAATTTCTTCCCAAGTTAAGTTTTTCCCTTATAGGTTAAAGATTGTGTCCAAGAGGGTACCTAAACCACGGCCACCATCTCCTAGGCCCAATGTTCCTATTCATTTCAAAAGACCTCCTCCTGCACCACCGCCGCAAATGAGACCGCCACCGCCGCCACCAGGATATTGAAGCAGCATCTGCATTTGACATACAGATATAGTCTGCTAGAGTTATATATCAATTATGTTATATGCTTTCATTTTATATATGTTTTGTGATTTGATGATGGTGAACTTATGTTGATATGAATAAAACTCCTTTCTCTTTCTCTGGATGAAATTAATTATTTTTATATACGATTCAATTGTTAATTAAGTTCCGTCAATTTGATTTTCGACCATCGTCAAATTAACTGCTTCCTTGAATTGGTGACTCTTTGACCATGATGTGAATTAATTTATGGAGAAAGTTACGGTGCAACGGTGCCGTTAGATTCATTCACCCAAGTGGATCCAACGGCTGGATACAACAGTAATACCGTATTACCGTTGCACCGTAACCGGACCTTTAATTTATTATGTAATACAATAAAACATGGGGCTGGCTATGGTACAGCTTCTGTACCTTACAGACCAGGTTAGCCCGCTCCCAAGGGTGTCATTTGCGTGCTTTGTTTCCAATGCTGATAGGTCAGTCTGATGATGGTCTGCCAACAGCCATGTGGCAAAATTATGGAGCTCATCGACTTTTAATATTCAGTGGGTCTAACTAATGATCTTACTCTGGGATCTACTAACCCTACCATATGGCAGAGCACATACTAGACCAGTCAGCTTCACACAAACTTTTTTCTATCGGTTGAGGAGAAAAGAAGTATCATCATTTCGAATTATAATAATAGTAGTAGAAGTAATAACAATAGTAATAATAATAATAATAATAATAATAATTTCTTCTACTTCTTTCATCACAATCTGTTTCTTCTTCTTCACCATCATCACAATGCCATCATCATCAACATCAACGATCTCATCATGAATAGTCATCATCATCGGCGACCACCAGAGAGGCTTAAAGCACACCAAAATCACTTTATGTTACTTTTGGCTAATTTGATATATTTATAATTTTTTTTATTAATATCTTCAAGATGATGAAAATATTATTGTAAAGATATTATTATAAAAATAAAGAACATACAACTTAAGAATGTTAAAAACTTAACTACAAGGCTATTTTTAAATGTTTTTTAAAATTATATGGACTAAGTTAGTTTATAAATTAAAATATAAAAATTAAATAAAAATTTATCAAATTATTTAATGAGCTAATAAATAATTAGTTATTAACTTCACTGGATAGTCACCGACCAAAAATTTAAAAGTCCGCTCTCAAAGTCAGTCTACTTCATTTTCTCCAATCGACCATTTTCATAACAATCACGTCAACTTGCCAACTTTGAACTAACGCGATTTCAATTAATTCATTACAATCAATTTGACTCTTTTATTTTATTTTATTTTTTGGTCCTCTAAACTACTTTTGACACTATTTTCAAAATACTATGATTATTTTTCTCCGTGAAGCAAATAATTGGTCCGCTTCAATTTTTGGTAGCATTGTTGACTTTGCATGAGAAACTGACATTATCTCTGATCAACTTGATATCAATTACGTACCATTTCATGCATGTTGTTGCATTCGTAATTAGCACTTAATTAAAGTTATACACACCATTATATATATACTTCTTAATTATCTAATTGCCCACATTTATATTAGAAAAATCTTTAGTTGAGCTTTGTCAAAACAATCACTAAGTTGATTTAATACCAACATGCCTGCCATTGGTCAGAAGTTGACCAAACTGTGGCTCTATATATGAGAACCAATAAGAGTGAACTCATCTAAGTGTGCCACAACTCAAAGTCATATACTCAAAGTCAACTATGGAGGCAGCTCGTTCACGTTTGCTCGCTGCAACGGTGTTACTTTTCGCCATACTTGCACTGGCCGCTTCTCCAACTCATCAAGCCTCTTCTGTTGTGCCTGGCTCACAGCTGCTCCAACTTCTGGCTCGTCATAGCCAGTTTCCACAAGACTCCAATACTCTTTGGACCTCAGAAAGTTCTCCAGCAACATGCTTCAATGATCGTAATGACCATCGAAACAGGGAATTGCAGGCTGTACGGAATTCCCTTCACTTGCCATGCTTCTATCTGCTCTCTGTTACTCAAAAGCTGCTGCTTTGTTTCTACAAGCCCAGTGGGGGCTCTGATACTAGAATGTTAGGAATCAAAGATTAAACTCAAGAAACTCAAACAATTCTGGAAAAATGGCTTATTATTTACTAAACAAATTTGGCTAATATATATCCTTTACAACTTAACAGAAATCAGAAAAAAAACAGCCCACGTTTAAAGTGGTAATCAAACTAGAGAATAAGTCAAATACTACCCTAGTTAATAGGGATTATTGAAACTGAAATCCTAACAGAACACTACTTATCTTTTCAATAATGAGACTCCTATTTCCTAATCTCAAATTTGTTGTGTGCTCCACAATATTGATTCTCATTCCCATGTATAAATTAAAATAAACAATGTCAATAATTTCGATCCGTAATTCTAATTACTCAATCTGAAAACTAAGCATAAAATAGATCTTTTGCAGAAATTTATTTACATTTCGATAACATTTTGGAACCATTTTCAATTTTTAACCAGATAAATGTGTTTCGGGCGGGGAAGCGGGCAAAGCTCCGGGTTACCATTGGGGTGGGGCCGGGGCCATTTGCATCCCCACTCTTTTTTTTTTTTTCTTTTTAAGTTTGGATCTCTGTAATCTTATATTTTCCTTCCATATTAAGACTTTAATTAATATTATTATTTTTTGAATTAGGCCTACATATAAATGCAGGCCAAATAGTTGACTTAAAAAATTTACGATGACAAAGATCATCATATGAATATCAGAAAAAGCCCCACAATAAAATTAAAGTCATACTGCCAGCTCAAATCTTTTTTTAAAAAAAAATACTTACAGCAATTTTACTAGTAGTTATTTGTAAAAAATTAATTTATCAAATTAATCCGAAAAGTAAAATAATAACATAAAAATATTTGTAAAAATTTTTATGTTACTTTTAAGGTTAATTTGATATATTAACAATTTGTTTTCTTTTCATTAATATCCTCAAGAAAATAGAAAATATTATTTTAAGAATATTATTGTAAAAGTAAAGAAAACAACGTAAGAATGTTAACAACCTTAACTATAAGGATATTTTCAGATTTTTTTAAAATTATATGGACTAAATTAGTATATAAATTAAAATATAAAACTAAATAAATATTTATCATATTATTTAATGGGCTAAAAAATAATTAGTTATTAGCTTCACAGGAAAGTCACCGACGGAAGATTTAAAAGTTCACTCTCAAAGTCAGTCTACGTCATTTTCTCCAATCGACTATTTTTAATTTTTATAACAATCACGTCAACTTGCCAACTCTGAACTAACTGGATTTCAATCAATTTCACTCTTTTATTTTATTTTATTTTATTTTTTAGTCAACTAAACTACTTTGGCAATCCCTAACTTACGTTTAAAGTAACGTACTGCCCAACTAATCTTAAACCGTTAGATATCTTCAGTTTGAATTCAACGGATATTGTTAAATTTTTGCAAAAAGAGTAACAAATAGCCAACCGGCTGAATTGGTTAATTGAAGTGATCGGCGACTGGATGAAACGGTTTGAAGATGACTGTCAAGCAAAAAATGTTCAAAATGAAGAGCGAATGATCTAGATAAATAAAATCGAACTTGTCTGGAAATGAAATATATCAGCCCAAAGCCTTTATTCCGATTTTGAATCGAGATTAGCATATACCCATTGATGATTGATTGCTCCACTGCCGTTGATTTACAGAATGGCCATGAAGCCAAAGAAGAGGAGAAGAGTGGGAGGGGGATGCAAGTACAAGGGTGCAAAGTGGAAGGTTTGTCGATAGCAAGCCCTTCTCGATCTATCTCTCTAAATTTCCTCTTTATATCACATGCCCACATGGATCACATATTCACATTGTTAGTTCTCCATATCTGGAGATATTCCAAAAATAAATTTCAATCATTAAAAGAAAAACAGAAGGAAAACCAAAAGCCTCAAAAGAGAAAATGGTTAAAAGTAAGCAATTGAGACAAGACACTGAATGGAAAACGCCGAGGTCCGTCAGATGAAAGCCGGGTTAGCTAAGCGATCAGTTTCAAAAACAAAAACCATGAGAACCAACAAACAATCACAAAATTAACCTAAAATGCAGACATTTATGTGAAAAATCACAACTTGAAACTGATTTTGCAGTCTCCAAGCCAGGTTTCCCATCTGGGTTTTGTTTGGAATCGAATAAAAACTCCGACTTTGAAGTTGGATTTGAATGATGATGATGATGAAGAGATTGTGTGTGTTTTTCAATGTGGTGATGATAATTATCATTGATGTGGGTTTTGGGTTTCGCTCGAGAACTAAAGGCTCTTTCGCTTGAGTGATTATATTTTCCACTTCTAACTCCTCGTCTGTGTCTGAGAATTTTCCAAAAATCCGCCATTATTAGCGTTGCTAATTGTGACAATAATTTTCGTTAAGTTTTGTGATGAATTGAGTATAAAGTGCGGTTCAACGGCTAACTCTTGATTCTGGTGTTTTGTTCTTCATACTCATAAGCTGCCAAAATGGGTTTGGAATCTGCGTTGCTGGAATTCAGTGGTGGAGGTTGGCTTGAGAAGAAACTCCTTTTGTGTTCTCAATTTAATGGTTAAAATGACATCGTTACATTTCTCACAACCGGTTATAAACAGGAGTCTCTTGCGTTAACTTTTTTAGCGACTGGCTACTAACCGGTTAAACCAATTCCATTTAACTGCTGTCATGCACACTTGGCATGTGTTTATTGGTTAGGTGGTCATATCACAGGCTGTAAGTTACGGTAAACGTAACTTAGAGAGGTCCAACTACTTTTGACACCATTTTCAAAATACTACGGTTATTTTTCTGCATGACGCAAATAATTAGTCCCCTTCAATTTTTGGCAACATTGTTGACTTTGCACTAGAAACTGATATTATCTCTAATCAACTTGATATCAATAAAGTACCATTCCAAGCATGTTGTTGCATTCTTAATTAGCACTTAATTAAAGTTAGACACACAATTATATATATACTTCTTAATTGTCTAATTGCCCACATTTATATTAGAAAAATCTTTAGTTGAGATTTGTCAAAACAATCACTAAGTTAATTTAATACCAACATGCCTGCCATTGGTCAGAAGTTGACCAAACTTTGGCTCTATATATGAGAACCAATAAGAGTGAACTCTTCTAAGTTCTAAGTGTGCCACAACTCAAAACCATATACTCAAAGTCAACTATGGAGGCAGCTCGCTCACGTTTGCTCGCTGCAATGGTGTTACTTTTCGCCATACTTGCACTGGCCGCTCAAACTTGCAGTGGAAGCAGCAGGAACCCTGTGAGGCACTTGCCTCAATCTCATCATCATTTGCAGGTGGTGAAACACGAGGAGGGTAGGATGGTAGCCAAGAGGATTCCTCCTAGATCTTATCGGGTATTCGCTCCCGTGTCGGCCATTTCACGACACTACGATGTGCCACTGCCACCTGGTGCTCGCCCTCCAAGCGTCCTATAATTAATTGACGACTAAAATGCTCAATTGGATCTTGGAGAAAATAAGAGTTAAAAAAATTAATTGAAATGTTGCCCACCTCCCTACGTTTTATATAATAATAAAAAAGTTAATCGATTTGTAGTTCAACATTTGTATTGTGTAATTAACTTTTTTTCTTTGTGCTTTTCAGTAGGGTTCCATTACTTCCATATATAATTTTGTGATTATAAGTTTGATCATTTGCATTCAAGTTGATCAATCTGTTGGGAATAAAAAATTGTACATCTTTTTTTGTTTGAAATAATTAATTAATGGCTAAACTCGATTGATATCAGTTTTCCCCACCATCTAATATTAAAATCAACCTGTTTCATGACAAAATACCACGTCAATTGGAACAAACACAGCTTGAGCATACATTAATCATCGTGTATCCTATTGGAGTTGGAGTTTTCATTCGTCATCCCTTTCGTAGATGATTTATATCCTGCTAAAGTTTCAAATTTGTCCAATATTTCTATTCAATAATTCAACGAAAGCTTACACCAAATACCAGCACACAGTTCTAACTAATTAGAGCTTGCTATTCATGCAAATGCAGGGAACAAATAGATGGAGATATCGATGTTTTAGCAATGACAATCCAAAATAACTTGGGAAACGTAATCATGAACTTTCTTCTAAAAGCTTAGAAATTTCTAAACCGTACGGAAGGAACGTTTGACAGTCAGAAGCCCGTGTGCGTTTATTGTGCCATTCGGTGGCCAAGCTGGTAAAATTGACAATTTGGGCAGATTGTTTTGGAGGTGCCGAAATCTTTGAAATCTGAAGCCATTCGATGGCTATTTTCAAAGAATTTTTGTTGTAAAAGTAAATGCGTGCATGGTATGCTTCGATTATAAATCAGAGAGAAGCAATTGCCATTTGAAAGAATCCCAAAATATAGAGTATAAGAGCTAAGGTGTGCATGATGTGCTCTTCAGGGAGTGCAGAGAAAGTCTTTGTGAGAGGGTTTCCTTTGGTGCCTATAGGAATATGCATTTGAGAGATGTGAGAGAATTTGTTTCTTGGTGCAATTTCTTTCGAGAGTGTATGAGAATATTAGATGTATTTGAGTATTTGGGAAGTGAGTTTTCATTAATCAAATTTATAATCTATTAAAATAATTATTCTCTCTTATTATTACCAAACCACGTTAAATCTGCTTCTCACTATCTGTTAGTAAAGGAAATGTCATTAAAAATTTGTTTTTAAGGAAAGAGATAAGAGTTGCCCATTACCCTTAAATCCAAGGTCTTATAAATCTAGCAACAATTCAACAAAGATGAGTGTCATCTGGAATACATTCCCATGCCAATGGAAAGAATTTGGAGAACTTATAAGTCAGAATTATCAAGAAAAATAACACCTGCAGCTAAAAGCAAGGATATCAATGATCATTTAGCTGCATTGAAAGAGTTGAAACCTAAATACATGAAATCTGAGCAACACTGGGATAAATTTTTTAAAACACAGAATATCTATTGAGTTTCACGTTAGTATGATGTTTTCAAGTAGTGCAGAACAATTTTTGTTTAATAGGTCATTCATGGACTACTTTGTTTAGTTAAATAGTGAACATTTCCGAGCCTTACGGGCAAACTAAGACACATCGAACAGGCCGCAAAGGACTCCCGTTTAAGATATGAAATGGTAAATTCTAATATCTATTTGAGAATTTTTTTTAATTTTTTATAATCATTTTAGAAATAGGTGAATAACCAAATTGATGTCGGATTCGTGCTTATTCAAAGAAAGATGGAACTCCAGTTGATGAAAAAGTTACACATGATTTGGTAATTAACATGTTCATGCATTTATATAATCTTTGTTTTGAAATATTGATAATATTAACGAGCAAACTGCAAACATGCAGGAGAAAATCAAAGAATATAAAAGGAGAAATCCTAGTGCAAATGGTACTGTCAAAAGTTATGCATGTTTGTTGTATGAAGGGAAAGGAACCTCCTGGTCGAGTGTGGGGAGCTGAATTTGGAGCCGCACCATCAAAAGTGTCTTTACAAGCAATCATTCATTCAAATGCTGCCAAGTATGAATCTAAATTGAATGATCTGCAAAACAAATGTGAGGAGTTAAAAGATGCCTTCATTACATTTATGAGCACACATGAGGTAATTTGTTTATTTAACTAATCTTCTTAATTGAGTGTTTAGCATACATTGTTGCCTTGCAAACTCGATCATCCAGAAAGAGACTTACTTTTCTAAGTAGTTTATTATAAGAAAGCTTCTTCTTTGTTTGTTAGATGATATTGGCTTCTTTGCTTCTTCAATTTTATAAGCTTTGTGCCCCTTCTTAACGTGGAATGATTAATCTTTAGATTAACATTAAGTTCAGAAATATTTCAAAGTCTAGAGTGATAGAAACGAGATGATGTAGGATGTTTAACACAGATATAGGATAGTTGTGTATTACAAGTGGGGTACTTTTCAGAGGCCATAATTTGAACTAAAGGTGTCCCTTTTTTTATGTATAATATACCGTTTCGAAGCTAGCGACGAGACAAATCTAATTTGTGCTATTTTCTATCAAAGTTGAGCAAAAAATTCTTCTTCTTTCTTGGTCGTTTTTTAAATTTTTAAGATTTTTTTTTCTTTTTTCCTGATTCTTCTAGGATTTTTATCCTTTTTTCTAGAATTGAATTTGAGTGTCATTTGTTTTCCTTTTCTTATTTTGATTAAGAGAATTTAATTATCATATTATATTCTAAATTTTCCTATTTTCATAAATTCATGGTATTTAGGCTTGTTATAAAAGGGACTCAAAACCCTAGTTTTATTCATTCAGACTTTCAAAAAAATTGATCATTTTTCAAAAACCTAGTTTCTTTTATCAATAAACTCAATAACGTTTTCATTTTGTCAGTTGGTATCAAGTTCGCTTGTCATTATGGTATAATCACATGAACAAAGAAACAATTGTCCTAAAGACGATTATCAAGGGATGCAGGCAATGTCTGCGGAGACTATCTGATAATGGCAGTGATGGAGCAATCAATCAAGGGTCTTACACTTTCCATGAATAATATAGAGAGAGAGCAGCGACAAAGAGTAAATCGCGAAAGAGTTGTTGAAGGAGTCAATTAAGATGAACAACCATGTGATTATCATTATGAAGAGGCACATTAGGGCATCAATCGTAAAACAACGCCTTAAGGCATCAATTGCAAAGTAGTACTTCAAAACCTAAAACCCGCGAGAGGAGTGTAGCCGCGTGTGCATGAAGAGTTAGGAAGCGATTCAAAATAAGAAAACGCTAAGGATTATGGTAGGAGGGGTAGGAAGAGTTCAGATTACAAGATTAATGTCGATATTGCGGATTTTTATGATGGTATGCATGTTGAAGAATTTTTAGACTGAATATCGAACGTAAAAAATTTCTTCCAATATATGGAGATTCCCCAAGATAAGCAGGTTAAACTTATGGCATTTAAGTTAAAGGGCGCAGTGTTTGCATAATGGCAAAACATACAAAATTGAAGAACAGATGTAGGAAACTCATTGATCAAATCGCGACCTAGAATGCAGAGGATGATGAAAGAATATTTCCTGCCATTTGATTATCAATAGTGGTTTTACATGAAATATCAAAATTACAGGCAAGGAAATCACTATGTTGATGAATATACGAAGGAATTAATCGTTTGCACATAAGAAATAACATGGATGAGCCAAAGTTTTGGATAGTTACAAAGTATGATGCCGAATTGAGACAAGAGCTGCAAGATGAGTTTGTAAAGGCAATTTTAGATATAGGTACAGCGGTTGCTAGGGCAAAGAAGTTAGGAGAACATAAGCAATGTGTTGTTTCTATAGCTCAGCAAAGGCAATTCACTAGTGGTCAAAATAGACTAAGCAGTGTTCAGGTGGAAAATAAGTGGAAAACATGTGTTGGTAGTAGTGAGGCACAACAACCAATGTAGTAGCGATCAAGGTAACACCTGCCCAGACAGTAGCAGCCACCTAGATAGTAGAATAATCTTTATGCAAATCGTATGCTGAATAAGTGTTTAAAGTGTGGAGAACCAGGGCATAGATTGAATGACTTTCATCCTAAAAATTTGAGTTTGATAGAGGTTAAAGTTGGCGAATCAGAGGTGAATAACATTAAGGATGGAAATGACAAGGAGGCCTTAGAGTTGGAAGCAAATGGGGGAATATTGTCGAACAATATTGTGCATAAAATTTTATTGGCACCGAAGCTTAAATGGGATAATTAGTGCAATAAGGTTTTCATAACACATGGCACCATCAATGATAAGGTGTGCAACGTGATAATTGATGGTGGCAGTAGTGAGAACATAGTTTTGAAGGCATTGGTTGATGTGATGTGACTTTCGACAAAGAAAGATTTATAAGAGTGATGTGGTATACGATGTGGTGGATATGGATGCGTGCCATTTGTTATTAGGCACACTTTGGTAGTTTGATATAGGTGCGTGAAATACTATGTAGGCAACTCAAAAGGGGGTGAATTGGGTTTCTAAAAATTGTGCAATGCTTGAACAAAAGTTAATGCAAATTTTAAACAAATTCAAAACAATAATAAATAAACTAATCAAAATATAAAGAGGTAAGAGAAGAGAGATTCAAACACAAAGTTTTTACATGGTTCAGCCAACCCCACCTACGTCTGCGCCTTTAAGCTTACCGAACTTAAGAATTCCACTATCTAAGCTTCCAAAGCTTTAAGAACTTTTACAATTGATTTCACATGTGTTAATCAACCTTTACAACAAGAGATTATCTCAAATCTCTTAACCCAAATGTTTTCCACACTCACACTTTCTCAAATACAAGATTTTTCTCACACACAATCTATGTGTTTACAAATATATGCCCAAGGTGTGATTTAAAGAATGAATGAACAAATTAAAGCTCCAGAAATTTTGTATTCTCAATAATATGCTCTTTAGTATTCATTGGATTCACTTTGATTTGGATCTAATGCAACCTTTTTATAATTGGAGCTGAAAACTAGCCATTATTGACTTTCCGCACAAAGTCGGATCACCGTTAAGCCTTATCGGATTACTGTTTTGACTTGAGCAAGTTACCGTTATGCTATAATTTCAAATTGTCGGATCACTGTTTTACAAATATCGGATCGCTGTTAGTTTCCATAAACAAACTCCAATTCTGTTCTATATCAGTTAGCCATTATCTCCAAAACAGTTAGTCGTTTGCTACAGTGAAATTATTTTATAAAATTATAGTTTTGCCTTAAAACATTATATAATTATACTATGGCCCAAATCTTAAAAAAATCTTTACAAATAGGTCCATTTTCAAAGTTTCAAAACAATACTTGTTGATTTCTAAAATTTTTGAAATTATATTATGACCCAACACTTTATAAAATATTTCAAATAGATTCATTTCTAGAATTTGAAAACAGTACTTGTTGATTTCAAATTTCTCTAAACTTTTTCAATTTAATGGTTTAAATTGGAAATAACAAATTTCATAAAATCAATTTTCCTTTAAGTATAAAACCTTTATATTATGAAAATAATGATTTATTTAAAATGTATGAAAAATAATTTGAGCTTTTAAAAGCTTAATCATTCTTAATTTTATTTGTTATCATCAAAATCAACATTATGGATATATAAATATTAACATTGTGGTTCATAGAGGAAGGGATAATGTGTAGAAATTTTGGTAGAATAGCAAGAAAGTTCATTTATTGCCTTTAACGAACAAGAATAAGAATCCTAAGGTCGAATAGAAGAATCTTTTTACTATTATGAATGGACATCTGGAAGAAAATTGTGATGGTTGAAAGACCTACAAAAAGAAGATGAGTTCGAGGTGAAGTTTATTCCTGAAGAGGTGCAGCCATTGTTAACTGAGTTCGCTGACATTACACCATCAGAGATGCCAAATAGGCTGTCATCTTTGCGAGATATCCAACATCATATAAACCTAGTCCTTTGTGCAACTTTACCTAACTTGCATGATTATCGTATAAGTCCTCATGAGCATGCAATTTTACAATGATAGGTTAATGAATTGTTATGAAAGGGATTTATTCGTGAGATCATGAGTCCATGTATTGTACCAGCTTTATTAGTGCCCAAGAAGGATGGGAGTTGGCATATGTATGCCGACAGCAACTAGATTAATTAGATTACGGTGAAATATCAATTTTCTAGTCCGACATTTTAGAATTTACTAGATCAATTAGATTACAGTGAAATATCAATTTTCTAGTCCGACATTTTAGAATTTACTAGATCAATTAGATTATGCTTGGGTTTTCTCAAAGATAGACTTACGTAGTGAGTATCATTAGATTTGGATTGGGCCTCGAGATGAGTGAAAGGCATCATTCAAGACGAAGGAAAGGCTATATGAGTGGTTTGTGATGCCATTAAGATTGTTAAAAACGCCGAGTGTTTTTATACGCTTAATGATCTAGATTTTTAAGCCTTGTTCTTGCAAATTTATAGTGGTATATTTTGATGATATTTTGGTGTATTCTATTGATGTAATGACAAATTTGGAGCATTTGAGAATGGTGATGAAGATGTTGTAGAGGAATAAGTTTTACATTAATATAAAGAAGTGTAGTTTTCTGTAGAATAATGTAGAATTTTTATGTTTTATAGTTGGTGTAGATGGGATTGGAGCTATTGAGTCGAAGTTACAAGCCATTAGAGAATGGCCTATATCTAAAACAGTAGGTGAAGTTAGGAAAGCGCAAGTATGGACCAATTCACGTGGCACGGAGGATTAATGATAATGCTTATGTACTTCAGCTATCAAACACGTGGAACATTTTTCACACTTTCAACGTGGCTAATCTATTTGGGTATCATCCAAATGATGAGTAGTTATATCAGCGTAACTTGAGGACGAGTTCTTTTATAAGTAAAGGGGACTGATGTAAGATAATTGTGTATTACAAGCAGGGCACCTTCCGGAGGCTATAACTTGATGTATATGTGTCTATTTTCGGCGTACAATATATTGTTTTAAAGCTTGCAATGAGACAAATCTAACCCAAACATTTATGTTGTTTTACCTTGAGGTTCAGCCAAAAATTTCACAATATATTGTTTTTATCTTTTTCTATAACTCGGATTTAAGTGTCATTTATTTTTCTTTTCATATTTTAATTAGGAGAATTCAATTATCATATTATATTTTAGATTTACCTATTTTGGAAAATACGTGATATTTAGGCTTGTTATAAAAAGGGCTAAAAATTCTGATTTTAATCATTCTGACTTTCAGTAAAATTTTATTATTATTAATTTTTTCTATCAACAAACTCAATAACATTTTTGTTTCGTCAAACACATTGCACACTGCACAAGTAAATTGGATAATGCAGGATGTTCAACACACTGTCTAAGTAAATTGTTGCTTAACTCAACCCAAAAACTAGCTCATGAGTTGAGGATCTGGGATGTTTTTCCTAACTCAACCCCAAAGCTACCTCATGAATTGAAGGTTGCCCAAGCTACAATTTAAGTGGATGATTGCCGTCTCACTCTCATTATTTTAATTAAACAGAAAATTATTGGAAGAGTCAATTTCTTCCGTCATTATTTTAAATTAAGAAAATCACCGACCAGTTATTATATAAATTCATATTAGCTCTACTTGCAAAAAGTTTAAATAAAGTAACAGTGGGGTTGGACAAAGATTATATAAGGATGAGTTTTCGAAGCAAAAAGACTCAAAATAAGAAAAGAAAAAATGAGAATTATTCGCATCTAATAATCATGGAATCACCGACCAGCTTTAGATAAATACATAATTAGCCCAATTTGCAAAAGAGATATTTATGGCCCCTTTTTTCATCGCCTAATTTAAACTCTCTTTAAAGACATCCAATAATTTAATTAATTAGAGAGAAGGACAGCTGCAATTTTAGAAATTAAAAATATAGTTATGTAGACTCATAAATTTTTTAATAAGAAATACGATTATCTCATTTTAATGAAAATGAATTTCGAATATAATAACTAAAAAAATAATTTTCAAAATTTCAGTAAATATAAATATATAATAAATAATTTAATCTATATAATTGACTAATAATATTAAGATATATATAGTAATTTACTAGACTTAATTTTTTAGAGTTAATAGAGTTAAAAAAAAAGTATAAATGGTCAAAAGAAAGTCTTATTATCCCTTATGAAAAAATTAGAATTTATATAACCATTTCTCTGAATTTTGAGAATGTAGTTATTGTTTTCTAATTTAATTAAGAAAAAATTACAGGATGAGTCTTCCTTCCTATTCAAATTATGCAAATCACTGGGGTTGGTGGTAACTGGTAAGGGATGAGTTTCCAAGTAAACACTCAATAGGAAAAATTCAAATGAGATTTATTCATAATTAATCATGGAAATTGGAATCACCGACACTAGCCTTTAAATAAATACATAATTAGTGCAATTTGCGAATTTTTTGAAATTAAATAATCACCAAATTGTTAAAATAGCCAAAAACATGGCGTGATCGATCACAATCTTTCATTGAAATTTTACGCTAAAATAATTTTTGAATTAATTATTCTACTACATGTGCGGCGGCGTGACTTTTTCAAGATGAGTTTCCTGGAAGAGTATTCCACTACTGATGAAGAACGAGCAAATTAATTAATTAATGGATATATGACTTAAAATCAATATTGCAATCCAACAGCGAGAGAGGAAATACTGAAAGAGATGGAAATTGAGCGGTACAAATTCCACAAGCATCCTTTAACACTCTGTGAGATGGAGGGTGTTGATGGACCTCATTGCCTTGTCTGTGACATGGGATCTTTTCTCGACGGCTACAATTGCAGCAACTGTGAGTTTCATCCAGAGAAATGCTCTGTTTGTGACGGTAAACCCTCCGGTAGTTTTTATTTTTGCAGGGTGTGTTGGCCCAATTCTCGTTTCATTCATGAACCATGTGCTGAATTTCCACAAAAGATCCAAATCGCCTTGCGACTTTAATGTGTGTGGCATCGAAATTGATTATGGCAACAACTACCAGTGTGATTATTGCGACTTTATAATGCATCGTCAATGTCTGTCTCTAAAGCCGAATATAAAGTACCAAGCTCATCAGCATGATCTTCTTACTTTACTGCATAATAATGATAAGTCCTATAAGAGTCAATGCCATGCATGCGGTTCTGACATTAAAAGTATTTTCTTTGTTCAGTGTCTTGAGTGCAGACTCAATTTTCATGTTCGTTGTGGTTCAGCTTCAGCCTCGCTACCACCAGTTGCTCAGCATAAAAATCACAGCCATCCTCTCTCCCTCGTTACTAATGAAGCGAAAGCACTCGTGAAAGATGATTCCGTTCTTCTTTACTGTAACGACTGTAAGGAAGAAATAGACCCTATGGCTGTGTTGAATGTGATCAGTACAACACACATGTTCGCTGTGTGATCACTGAGACACAACTCGGCGAAAGAGAGAGATATAAGCATTTCAGCCACCGTCATCTCTTGGTTCTTCTTGAGAGCAAGAAAAGCAAGTGCTACGCATGCAAAAGATTGAACATCCAGGGCCAGCCAGCATACGGTTGCAATCTCTGTGGATTTTATCTTCACCAATCCTGTTTTGAGCTACAAAAGGTGATATATCATATATCTCATTTACATTATCTCACTCTTCGAGATTCTTCAAATTCAGGAAAACGTATATGCAAAGCTTGCGGTAAGCATTTAAATGGCCTTATATATCATTGTGCGAGCTGCTACTTCAATCTGGATCTTGACTGTGCTTCTCAACACCCATCAATGAAAAAATGGAAAGTCTGGGGCGACTATGAGAGCAAATACCGAGTTTAAATTCTGAGCAATGTTTTATAAGATTAATGTAAATTACTCGCAATAATATTCTGATTGTAAATATCATAAATAGTGATTGTAATATTAATGTTATTAAAAAAAATTCATCAATACTAGTATGACCATGATTCATTCTTCAATTCATTATTATGACCAATATTAGTACTAATCACAATTTTTGTATGTTATTATTATCATCGATTTCATTTTTAAAAAAAAGTAAATCATCACTTTTCTTAGATTTAATTATCATTATTTTAAATCTTCCATAAAATATTATTATTTATAAACCTTTCCTGAAAAATAAAAATTTGTATATCGCCATTAAAATAATATAACAACAAATATTATACTGATTATGGTGAAACATGATGATATAATGTTGCCAACTTATAGTTATTAAACATCATGTAAAACTTAGCGCAACAGTTTGCTATTAGCAATATTTAAAAAATTTAATATTATTGTTAACCTTTACGCAAAAAAATTAATCTCGGTGCGAAAAACACTATAGGAGCACAAAAATAATTTTCTTGCTAACAATAACTTTCTGCAATATTTTCATTTGTTGCAACTGATGCAAGTGTGTATTGCCGAAAATCTGTAGCAACAAAAGTAGATTTTGTTTTCATTAAGCTTGCTAGGCAACAAGAGCGCTTTTCTGGCAAAAAATAGCGTACGGCAACATAATATTTTGTTGCCATATAGTTTAATCTTCTCGCCTATTTGACATCATTAAAAATAACAAAATCTACTTCACTATAGCTATAAAGACAAATTTTTGTCGCAAAACATCAGTTTTAGTAATAAAATAAGTTTTGTTGCAATAGAATTCGTAGTCAACGATGTATTTTCTTGTAGTGTATTATTGCTTTATCTATTTGTGTTTTATTTATTCAATAATAAAAGTTTAGTTTATAATTAGGTCAGCATCATTGCTTAATTTACTCAATACCATTTAATTGGAAAAAGAAAGTTGGTCGGTATTTGTTTTACTTATAAAAGTTTAGCTTATAATTAGGCCGTAAATAATTTAAATTAAGAAAATTACGGCGAATTATTATATAGATTAATATCAGCTCCACTTGCAGAAAGTTTAAAAAGTTTAAATATAGTAGTCGACAACTTTTCAAAATAGTCATAAAAATTGGGAGATCGACGAACAGTTGAGTTGGTATATGTAAGCTGGTGAGTTTCCTGGCAAAAAGACTCGAATAGTAAGAGAAGACAAATGAGATTTATTCGTATTTAATTATGGAATCACCGGCGGATTTTGTAGCCCTAGGAAAGAACAGGTGCAAATTTGAGTCTTATAAAAAATAAAAAGTTATTTTTTACTAGCTGTAAATAAATATATAGTTAGCCCAATTTGCGAAAGGTATATTTAAGTTAAATATTCACCGACTTGTAAAAACGGCCAAAAGCATGGCGTGATCAATTACGGTTTTTCACAGAATATTCCACCAGGAACTCAGAAGAAAAATGCTAAAGAACAAGGTCAAAAACTTAAAACATCTAATCTACAGTATTTTAACATAAAATGTTAAATTATATTGGTTAGTAAAATAAACGGCAGGCAACAATCTTTTAAAAATAAATTGGTGTCTTTGTTAATTTTGGGATTGATTTGTTAACGGCTTTATATTTATTAACTTACATGTAAAGATACTAGTAATACAGAATTTGAGAAGCTTTTTTTTTTTTTTTGGGGTCGGTAGGTTAACAGCTTTTTATCCATCTTGGGCCAAATTAAGAAAGAGAGCGAATGGTTGTGGAAAAAAAAGTGTAAAAAAAAAATTCATAGACATTATTATCCTTAATAGTTTTTTATAAGTCCTTAATAGTTAAATACTCTATTGTTATTTAAAAGAAAATAATTTTAAAATGTTTAGAGTTTGTTTTTCTAAGACGGTAAATGAGCCCACTCTTTATAAATTAGAACTGGGTTCGGCTAGTTCCCATATGAGTAACAAACCTCATCTTTTGTCTTTTTCTAATTCCCTTTTAATGGTGGGTTTGGGAATGAAATTGAGCTGTTGTACCTTAAAAATATAATAATAAAATATTTAGTAAACACTAACTGTTATATTTTAAAAGTTATATCGATATAATTTTTTACTTGTATAATAGAAAATCTATTATTTTTTAAAAAAATTATCAAAATTATTATTTAAAATTTATATTTACTACATATTATTCATTTTTGTTTCATAATTACAGTTTTTTTTCATAGCAGTTGTAATTTAAAAATTACAACACCTCAATTCCAAATAGTACCTAAGATCTAACCTGAAAATAGGTCAATGGCTAAGATGTTTTTGTTTGGTTATTAATAATATTAGTCCCTTATGTTTACTACAAAATTAGAAAAGCAAAAAGGTTCAGAATTTTGATATATAAGTCCCAAATATTTTAAATTTTTTACACTTAAGTCTCTTGACTTGGTTAATTGGACAACTAAAATGAATTAATCATACATTTTGCATTAATATACTCAAATTAAGGATTTATTTATGATGTTGTATGTGTTTTTACAATATTGGTTTTGGGGGTTATTACAGACTCTTAAATTTAAGTAAGTTCCTTATCTTTTTAATCTTTAAAAGAAGATTATTCCTTAATTATTTGTAGATTTTTTTAAAAAATTCATTGCAAAAGAAAAATACTAATTTGGTGAAGATAATTTTTGTAATTTGAAATATAATTTTTTTTACTTAATACTCTTATGTTTAGTTTTAAATGTCAACTACATGAATAGTTAATAGATTTACTTTTGGATATTGTAATTGAGAAACTAACACTAAATTAATCATGATTGATGAATCAAGAAATTTAAAATAATCAACTTACAAATGAATTGACATATGTGAACAAATTTATGCTTCTATTGTCTAATGCAGATATAATATTGCAATATATTAGTATTACTTTTTTTGTTTATATTTAAATAGAGAAAATTAAAGAAATTGTGATTTGTTAGAATACTGTAACATAAAAAGTATATTTTTTTGGCTTTCTTCCTTATTTAATTAGTAAAAATCTCAATCTAATCTTTTTAACTGGTGAAATTCATTTTACCCCACCATTGATGCTGAAGTTTAGTCCAGCACCATAAAGGGACTCATTAGGGATTTTGTTAACTTTCTTATTAATTAACTAATTTAATATATAGTCGCACTATATATTAATTACAAATCAGATTTATGGTAAATGTGAATATGAATTTAATCTCATGTTCTTAATCTGTAGTTAATTTTTTTGTGTCATAATACTTATTTATTATACAGTCAATAATTTGAATATGTAATAAAAATATATTAATTTACTAATAGTATTAATAATGTGTTAGAGATTTGGAACTAAAACTTAGTGAGGATGTAAATAATTTAATTAATTTTTTTATATATTATTTCAATTAATTTATTTAGTAAAAATAAAGAAATTAGTTTTAATAAGGATATATTTGATATTTAGGCAGGTATATATTATATTAATTTTTCTTTTTTAAATTTTGATGATGGGTGTATGAATTAATAATTAAAAAAATAGCTCAACCCTTTAAAGTTTGATATGAATTTTTAAAAAATTAGAACAAGCAAGATTAATGAGTCAAATTTTAGAAATATGTCATTTTTTAAATTTTACAATAAAACATGAATTGTAGTATAGTTTTGCCCTAATTTGGAATAATATAAAATGACAAAATATTAAAATCAAAAGAAAAATCACGAAACAAGTGGAAGTATGGTATATATTTTATTACTGAAATTCCGGGGAAAACTTGTTTTCTAATATTAAGATGCTAGATCCATTATAATCTAGTAGCATTGTCATTATCCAAGGAGATGATTGCTGTCTTCATCACCTAATTTAATTAAACAAAAATTATTGCAAGAGTAAACATTTTTCTTCCTTCTTATTTAAATTATGAAAACCAATGAACATTGGGGTTGGTGGTAAATGGTAAGGATGATTTTCCAGGAAATGACTAAAATTATTAAGAAAAGACCAGTGGGATTTATGCATTTTTAATAATGGTATGATTGGCATCACCAGCTAGCCAGTATACAGATACATAATTTAACAAATTTATTAATTAATCAATTAAGGAGATTAAATTCATGGATCGTTGTAGAGTTTGTTAATTTTTAAATCGAATTGTTGTAACTTTTAAGGTGCAGTTATTGTGAAAAAAAAATTGTAATTATAAAATAAAAATTAATAGTATATAATAAATATAATTTTTTAATAATAATTTTGACAAAATTATTAAATATATGATAAATTTTTCATCATACAAATAAAAAATTATATTAAAATATCTTCTAAATTACAGTAGCTAGAAATACTTTAGTATTATAACTTTTAAGATACATCTCATCACTCTCAAACGAGTGAGAGAGAAAGTAAAGAACCAACATAGAGAGAGAGAGATGGAGATTGAGTGGTACCATATCCACGAGCACCCTTTAACACTGTGCGAGATTGAGGGTCTTAATGAACCACCTTGCCCTGTCTGTTGCATCCCATCTTCTTTTGACGGCTACAATTGCAGTTACTGTAAGTTTCGTCCAGAGAAATGCTCTTTTTGCAATGACAAACCCTCTGGCAGTTTTTATTTTTGCAAAGATTGCTGGCCCAAGTCTCCTTTCTTTCATATACCATGTGTCGAATTTCCACAAAAGATCCAAATCGCCTTACGTCCCTACTGCCCTTTCCGTTTCGTCAAAGATCATGATATTGATGAATCCAGCAGTTCAGATATGTTCTCTTTCCCCAGTAATAAAGAGTTTGATTGTGATTTCTGTAATGAATCACGAAAAGGCCATAAGTTCCGCTGTGACTTGTGTAATTTTCAGATTTGTTTTGGATGCGCTGATATTCTCATCAAATATCATCAACATCGAGAACACATCGAGCATTCCAGCCACCATCATCCCTTGATCCTTTTAGAGAACACATCCAATAGTTCAAACGCGAAAGACTGTAAGATGTGTTTGGAAAAGATTCATGGTCAAAGCTATTATTGTTGTGCCCCATGCAAGTTTTACATCCATAAATCATGCGGTGAATTGCTAGAAGAAGTCAAGCACCCATTCCATCCGCGCCATTATTTGACACTCCAAATGTCCGGTCCTTGGTGGGGATATCATTGTCGTGCATGCGGCCTAAAATTTGATAAACGCCTCTGCTACCGATGTGATGATTGTAAGTTCGAAATGCATCCTGAATGTCTGTCTCTAAAGCCAACTATTAAGTACCAAGGTCACCAGCATGATCTTCTTACTTTATTGGAGGATATGGCCTACAAGAGCGAATGCCGTGCTTGCGGTCATGACATTAAAAATACTTTCTATGTTCGATGTGTTCCGTGTAGACTCGATTTTCATGTCCACTGTGGCCCTGCTGCAGCCTCGCTACCACCAACTGTTGTGCATAAAAATCACAACCAACCTCTCTCTCTCGTGAAAGATGATTCTACTCTTCTTGAGTGTGACGATTGTGAGGAAGAAATAGACCCAAACCATCCCTTTTATAGTTGTTTGGAATGTTATCCGTACAACGCACATGTGCGCTGCGTAATCACTGAGATACAATCCGACGAAAGAGAGAGACAGGAGCATTTCACCCACCATCATCTCTTGGCTCTTCTTGAAAGCTCGAGGAACGAGGATAGGGTGTGCTATATATGCAAGAAATTGATCATCCAGTGGCACACAGCATATGGTTGCGATCCCTGTACATTTTATCTCCACAAATCCTGTTTTAAGCTGCCAAAGGTGATGTGTCATAAATCTCATGATTCACATTATCTTACTCTTGAAGATTCTTCTAATTCAGGGAACGTAGTCTCAGGGGTGGCTTTAGGTATAGGCGAACAAGGCAGTCGCCTAAGGTCTCATATTTTAAGAGAGTCTTATTTTTTGACTATTTCCTTAATAATTCTCTAATTAATAAAAAATTTTAATACGTATTTTAAGAAATTAAGAGTTATTTTTGATAAAAAATCTATTTTTGGAAATATTAATTTTAAAGAAGTATAATTAATTATATTATTTAACCATTAGTTGATTCATTATTATTATTTTCAAAAAATTATTTACCTTTTTAATTATTCAATGTTAGAATCTTTGATTTTTAGTATTTCTTTTAATTTCTATTAAAAACCTTATAATCTCAAGAATTAATAAATGAAAAAAAATTCTTGTTCTTTTCTCTACAAAGAAAATTATTATATTCATTGGTTCATGTAAATAATTAGTTTCTTAAAATATAAAGTCCATTTTTATTTTTGAACATCAATTCATCATTTCAAAATTTTGTACTCTATCATTTTAAATATTCTATTTGAAAAAAATATTGTTTTTATTTATTTGTTTGTTTGTTTTTAACGATTTTAATGGAATAAAAAAATATATCTTCTTGACTATCTTTTAGGTTTTATTTTTAAATTTTTTTTATTATTGAACTTCAAAAATTAAAGATGAAATAAATTTTAATTCTTTTTATATGTCTTTGAGTATTAAAATTGCAAAATAAATAGAGGCCTCATAAGAAAATTTCGCCTAAAGCCCCTCATACTCTAAAGCCGGTCCTGCTTAGTCTGCAAAGGATGTGATGATTATTTGGAAGGCTATATATATCGTTGCGGGAGCTGTGACTTCGATCTGGATCTTGACTGTGCTATCATACACCCCTCAATAAATTGGGAAGCCGGCAGTGACGAGGAGTGCAAATACTATGATAAAGATCGAAAAGAAGGTCTCAGGCATTATAGTCATTACCATCCCTTGAAACCTTCAGCAGTGGGCGACTACGTGGAATGTAAGTTGTGCCACAAAAACATCCGTAGCTCGAGCTATGGCTGTGAATCATGTATGTTTTATATTCATAAATTATGTGCTGAATTGCCGCAAAATGTCCAGCACCCCTTCCATCCACACCGCTGTTTGACACTCGGGGCACATTATAAGGAGATATATCGTTGTGAGGCATGTTACTTCTATGTGAATTCAGGCGTATACTATCGATGTGATGATAAACACTGTGAGACTTACTTCCATCTTGAATGTGTGTCCTTAAAGCCAAACATAAAGTACGAAGGCCATCAACATCTTCTTATTCTGGTAGAGAACATGTCTTATCAGTGTAAATGCGAAGCATGCCACTCTGAAATTGTTGGTACTTTCTTTGTCCGATGTGTGGAGTGCGACCTCAATTTTCATGTTCAATGCGGCACAGTCTCCTATCCATCAACCGTTGATCATCGGCATCACCACCATCCTCTTACGCTTACAACTCATGAGACGCTCGTCAAAGATGATTCTATTCTTCATTCTTGTGGCGTGTGCAAGGGATTAGGAGACCCCTCACAGCCCTCTTATTGTTGTGTCGAATGTGAGTACTACACACACATGCGTTGCGTGATCAACGAGATGCAATTCAATAAGAGAGAGAAAGTAAAACATTTCAGCCATGAGGATCATTTTTTGTTTCTTGTTGGAAACAAGAATGGTGGAATTATTAAGTGCTCTGCATGTGACAAACTAATCCAAACAGCTCACTTAGCTTATGGTTGCGATCAATGCAATTATTACCTCCACAAATCCTGCATCGAGTTGCCAAGGCAGATCCAACATCTCTTTCACAGACATCCCCTGACTCTGCAATCTCATCGAGACGATGGCACAAAATACCAAAGATGCAGTGCTTGTGATAAAAAGTTAGGTGGCTTCTTTTACCAATGTTCTAATTGTTTCGTCCTAGATGTTGATTGCGCTTTACTACAACTTGGGGTCCAACTTGAAGGCCATGAGTATATCCTTACAGTCTTTGCAAAGTTACGACACGCCCCGGAATGCCGAAGATATCTATCTGCCACTACCGGTGCATTGGATCAGAATTGCGTAAAATGTAACTTTGTTGTCTATCTTTTGCGTTCTCCTCTGCCACAGGTTATTGAATGTAGCAGTCACCACCATCCACTGACCCTTACAGAAAAAGTTGTCGATGACAACTACGGTACACAAATTTGTGATATCTGCGAGGAGGACAGAGATCCTGAAGTGTGTATTTATTATTGTACGGAATGCGATTTTATAGCAGAATTTATCTGCATAATTTCCGAGGTACGCCTATTAAAACTTTGTTTGATATAATTTTTTAAATAAAATTTATTTAACCAAAATTTTTATTAGTAGAAATTTATTATAAAAAGAGTTTTTATTAAAAAAAATTTAGTTATTTAGTTATCAATAAATTTTTGAAATTGTAAAATTACTTTACTAAGTAAGTTTTGTAAAAATATGTTATAAAAAAATGAAATAAAATTATCAAATAAGTAAAATATGTTTTAAATATTTTAATATTTTAAAAGAACTTCTCAACTTCTACCCTTAAAAATTAAAAATTTAAACTTTTACTCATAGAAATAAAATAATTATAAAAAAAATATTTTAAAATTAAATATTTAATACTTTGATAAGGCATACCAAATATACAATAACACTTAAATAACTCATACAATAATATTTTATGACACTTAAATAAATCATACAAAACATGCAGCAAGTGTTCTAAAAATGTTTTAATCTCCAATGTACAGATGAAATCGGCACTGATAATAATATGCTCCAGTAGCCCATTATCTTGTCTAACACTTGCTTCTTGATAGGTAGCGGTTGCCCTACAGAAACAGCCCCAAGATATCTTGTTGAGACGTATCAACCGAAAGACAACTGGTAAAAGCCTAACCTACGAAAATTTAGTATCTTCATCCATAGTTGAAGAGAAACAGTTGTATTTTGATTGGTGGGATGAAAAAGAACGGCCTTGGGAATGGTTAGATGAAGAAGTTTTTCGCCCACAGTTATCTTGGAAACGAGTTTCTTTAATAAAAACGGAGGAGTATAAGAGGGAAGTTATCGATGTGGGAGATTATAAAACAATTCCAAGGTTGGCCGTTGTTCTCAAAAACTTGATTGACAAATATGGGGACATCGGCGCCAGTTGCAATTTACCCCAAAGCTGCTTTAACTTAAAGATGCGTATCATGATCAATCTCTGCGCGACTGTGCATAGCATGTGTGACATTTTGATTCAGGACGTTGACGAACGGTTTCTCGACACTTGGCGGAAGCACTTCAGCATAGCTCTCCGAGTAGGGTTTGAAGTTGACTTTTTATTTGATCGTTTGAAGATAATAGAGGAAGCTCATAAATGTTTTAATGATACTGATAATCAATTGCATCAGTTCACATCCATTGACCGGCGTTATGACGAGATGGCTGATATTTCTAGAGGGATTGAGAAGCAAAAGACAAAATTGGACTCACTGAGGTGGCAAACACAGCAAGGGATATCGAGTATCGCTTTTCAAAGATTGAGAGTGGATGCTGAGCAACTTAGTAAAGCTAGGGAATTTGGGTTGAAGAAAGCGGGCAAGCATAGCAAACTGCTGTGATTTTTTTTTTTTTTTTAAATTACCACATTATAGCCAGTATCCTTTGTATTAAATTCTCAATAAACCATTTGGCTGATGTATTTCTGGTTTATTAGTATTGGAAAGATGATTTTTTGTTTTGCTTGATGAATTTGTTGTGACTTTAGAGGTTAGCATTATGCAGTTTATTTATCATTAATTTAGTTTTTCTATTTGGTTGTTGTACTTTTTTACCCATCAATATTTAAGTATTTCTGTTGAATAGCTAACCTAAGTTTTGCTAGAAATTATGTTATGGCCTTGAATATTGTTGAAAGGTGAAAATATAAACTCTTTAGAGAGCAAAGGTGAAATTATAATTCATTTAATCTGGTTTCCTTAATTTGTATTTAACTTTTAAGATTAGTTTCTATGGGGTTTTAATTCTCGCAACTTCACAACTCATCATTTATTGGTTGACACTTTTGGTAATACATTAAAAACATATTTTTGATTAATAATTGAAGCAGTTCTAAAATCCAATATTATATAGAAAATTCGATTCATAACTTTAATTAAAAAAAATTAACATACGTAATTATATATTTTTCTCTTCGAACAAGGCGTGAGTGAAAGTTGAAATGGTCCACTCTTAATTACACCGTCTATTTCTTTTTTGATTAAAAAAAAAATACAACGTTTATATAGTTGCAAGATGATGGCCAAAACATTCGGGCAACTAGGCATGCAGCTAGGGTCCATCTCCATCTTAGGTATATGCTGCAAAATAATTAATAATCTATGTAGGCAAAGAAAATGACCAGAGCAATGTTTCCAAAGGCCGAAACAGCTAACCTAAGAAGGCCTTCGAAGGCAGCCGCAATTGGCCTGCTCAGTGGTTTAGGTAAATTGGGTTAGGATTTAGTGATTTGCGAATTAGGGATCTAGAATTTTGTGTTTTAATTAAAAGATTCTAAGATAATATTTCAATTTTAAGTTACAAAAATAATAAGGAGCTGGGCTTACGCTTGGGCTTTAATGCTTAGGCCCAACCCATGACAGACTGAAAAATTTAGACCCATATCCAGGCCGTCCCATAAAAAGCCAAGCCTAACCTTGGATAGACTGAGTTCTTTTACCATCCTTGCTTGTGCGCAACATGTATGGAAAATATTTGGAAAATATTTATCTACTCCGATATAAATATTGAATACTATTTTCTTAAACTTGGAAGCTTTTGTCGGCTTCAAGTAATCGGTGAGCATCCAAGCCAAAATGGTGGTGGTACAATTTAAGAAATACACGATAAATGCATTGTTGAGATAAAATCATGTGGAATGGGCTGCATTAAAAATGTTCTAGACTTGTCTGAACTGGATGTAAATTTACTGAGTGTGGGCCAATTTCTCAAATCAGTGAGCCAACTTTGTTTTAAAAAGCCGTAGAATGCAAAGAATGGTGCCAAGCCATGGATGATGAAATTAAAACTCTGGAAAGAAACCATACTTGAGAGCTCGTTGAATTATTGGAGAGAAAATACGTTGTTGGGTTAAATAGGTCTATAAGATTAAATATAGATCCGATGGCTCAATCTAAAAGATACAAGGCAAGGCTGGTTGCCAAAAGAATACATGCAGTAAAAAAGTATTAACTGTGACTAATACTTTTGCTCCAGGTTTTAGATTTGATATTATTCGAATTGTTTTGACTATTTCTGCTCATCATGAAATTGAGAATCTACCTTTTTGAATGGTACTTTCGAAGAAGAAGTTCATGTACAGGAGCTAGGCTCAAGTTCATGAAGAATCAAGTGATGAAAGTCAAGTCTACCAATTAAAGAAAGCACTTTACAGCTTGAAGCAAGCATCGCCTGCTTGGTACGATTGAAAGCAACTTGGCTTCCAGAAGAGTAAAAATAAACCTGCCTTATATGTCAAAACAGAAGGTATGGATAAGATTCTTATTATATGCCTTTGTTGATGATATCATATATCCTGTTAATAGTGTTGGCTTGAGTGAAGAATTCAAAGCTAGCATGATTAATGAATTTAAGATGACTGATGACTTATCTTCCTAGGCTGGAGGTGAAGGAACATGATGGGACTTTTATTTCTTACGTGAAATATATAAATGATCTACTAGAGAACTTTAACATGAAAGACTGCAATCTAGAAAAATTCAATGAACACCAATTAAAAATTTAGCTTGAATGATAGGGAAGAAAATATTGATGCTCATGTTTATCAGACTTTGATTGGGAGCTTATTGTATTTGACAAATGGCTGATTTAATGTTATGCATGCTACATGTCTTTTGTTAAGGTATATTATATTTAAGGTTCAACTAGATTTCATTATGGGGCTACTAAAAGAGTGCTATGATACTTGAAGAGGACTAGCTCATATACAATTTGGTACACAAATTGAAGACTTTCAGTTATGTGGTTTTTCAGATAGTGATCATAGAAACACTATATGCTGCACTTTCAACCTCCACTCAAATGCTATTGCTTGGTACTCCAAAAAGCACTCATTTATCGCATTGTCCTCGTCGAAAGAAAAGCATATGGCGGTAACTTTAGTAGCATGTCAAGCAATTTAGTTAAGGAGAATTTTAAAAGACATGAAGCAACATCAAAGAGAGGCAACGATTCCTGATTGCGACAATGAGTCATAACTGACTAAAAACTTTGTGTTTCATAGCCGCAAAAGATACATAGAGACAAGGCATCACTTCATCAGAGAGTTAGTGGAAAATGGAAGAACGATCTCTTATTGCAATACTGATTAGTATTTACAAAGCCTCTTTCTTTGGAGAAATTCCTTCATTTCAGGGATGTCTTGGAAGTTCTTAGATTTCTACACTAAGGGGGAGTGTTAAGGTTAATGTAGAAACAGTGTATGGTCAGTCCTTATCTTTTGCGGTCAGTATAGACCAAGTCAATAATATTGTTTAAAGTTTTTCTTGTTCTTTAGGAAGTCTATGATTTTGTGTATTTGAGTCTTTCCTATATTTAATTTGTGAGATATGAGGCTGCTAGTTTGTTTATGCATAGCTCTATATAATCGTTGCTTATCAGTTAATAATATTTAATCGTTTCTACGTAGCAAAAATTTTTAGCATTATCTATCTTCTAAGTTATCAATTTCTATTTTAAATTCCTCTCACTTTAATAAGTGCAAAGATGCGTGACTTAACTTAGGTGGTGTTTATTTTTTAATTTAATAACTTAAAGTAACTTAGTTTAATTAATTAAATTAATTAGAAGTGTTTGTTTTTATAAATTAATGAAACTTATTAGATAATTTTGAATTAATAAAATAAGCCAATTTTTTTGGCTTTTTATTTAATGAAAAAATCTGAATTAAGACAATTACTTGCTAATATAAAAAATATCTCTACTTTATAATTTATTTTTCATGGCTATCCCAAAACTCACCTATAGACATTTACCCCACATAAAAATATACATATTTTTTCTTTCTCATATTATATACTATAAAATTTGAAATTTATGGTATTTTATATATTAAAATTCTAAAATAAGTATGTATTTACTTGAATATAGTTTTACTTATAAATGTTAAAATATTGTGGTATTTAATATATTATTTATTTGACATTCAAATTTAACAAGGATACAAATGTAAAAATACATATTTTCAGCTTTTAAAGTTAAAAAAATAACTTAATACTTATTTTCCGAGATTCAAACGAAAAAAGAAACATATTATTCAGATTCAAACATTCAGATTTATTCAAAATTCAGACCAATTCAAATTTATTCATATTTCAGACAAAAAAACAAACGCCACCTTAGTGTCTTATTCCTTCTTTATTTCAACATCATTCAATTTCAAAATGGATCGAGTAATGTGACAAACCTTAGACAATTCAATTTTCATACCCTAAAAATCATCACTATTTTGCAACTAATTATTTCTCAATTGCAAAATCAGAATATTAAAAACTGAAATTTCAAGTGATATTCAAAATTAAATGTGAGTAACGAGATTTTGAATCATAAACTAAAATTAGTTGAGCTTGCAGAGAGATTAAGGAGAAGAGTGAGGGACCTAGGCGAAGTGAGAGATCTAGTGAAGCTATCACGCCCTGACCCGTTTGTGGATCAAATTTTGCATATTAGGACACTAATCCATATATGATTCACAATTTTGCATATTATAAATTTTAAATTCAATCTACAAATTGATAAATTCAATCTAAATCCAATTTATATGCCTATAGATCAATTGTGGATTTGACTCAATTCATATCTAACCCACCATTTTGTGGATTAAAAATTTTTAATTTTGTCCGATATTCATGAAGTAATTAAAAAAATTAATATAAAAATAAATTTACGACTGATCAAATTCAAAATTAGTTGTTTAAATAAAGCTAAAATTATACATTGAAAGTTTCAAAATATAACGCACCAAAAAGAAAAAAAATCTCATTTTATTTAAATCAATGCATGAAAAGCTTGAAAAAAAATAAGAAACTAAGTTTAATTACCTCAAGTGGTGAGATAAAAGGTGATGGCTCTACGTGTGTGTTGGGATAGAGGTTTGGTTTTTGTGCTAAATTGTTTTGTTTGGCATGGGATTTTTTGTTTTGCTTTAGAAATTTTATTGTTTAGGAAACTATATTTATTTATTTAATTATTCAATTATTTAGTTATTTTTTATTTTTTATTATTATCAGATAAGATATAATATAGTGTTAATACAATTGCATTTTAACTTATTTAGTTATTAGTAACTAGTAGTCTCACATTTATGAGTTTTATCTTTTAGTTAAATAAACAGTTTTTATTTTTTTACAGATTCGTGGATTTTTTCAAATTTATAAAAGTAAATTCATATTCAATCCACCAACTTCGGATTTTCAAATTTTTAATCTAATCCAATTCAATAATCCACATATTGAAATTTTTTGAATCATATTTTTACGGATCAGATAGATTGAGCGAATCAAATTGGATTCTGAACACCCCTACCCAAAAAGAGTCCAAGGCTGATCTTTCAATCAAATAATATCTTAAAAGTGTAGAAAAAAATCATATTAGTAATGAGACCACTTGAATGTTTTCAAAGTCGGTAAACTTAAATTTCAACAATATGACTCCCAAGAGCAAAAGACATATTCCACTTAATAAGTCAGAAAAGTCTCATGTCATAATAAACATGTCAAAAGTCCTTCTAAGACTCAGGGAACCACCAAATATGAGCAACTTTGCCAAATCCATCACTCTCTAAATCCATCAGTCAAATCATAATAAATTATAGTGAGTATAAAAACTCAATAAATAAACTAATTTTCATATAGTAAATGAATAAATAATATACAAATGCGTGTCAATGAAATCAAATGACTAAAAACTTACATTCAAAATATTTTACATTTCATAAATCACTTACAAAAACTTCCACTCTTATTTTAGGAAGATCCACCATTTCATTACTAATCTGTAAGACTTCACATATTGCATATCAATTGAGGAGCTTGAGTCAACCATTGCCAACTTATTGTACATGTTATATATACCAATCCCAAAGGAAAGGCCACAGATATTGAAAGGTTCCACATAAACATATAGTTGCCTACTAAGCAAGTAATAAGCTTATTAAAATTTCACTTGCCACTTGTAAACTTTCATACATAATATCCTGCTTATAGCACTTTACATTATGTGTAACACTTTATTCTATATATGGCATTATATGGTCCCTATAAAACTACGAGCACTACAAGAAAAAACAGAATACTTGACATTTTTTAACGTGAATATATTTTTAAGAAATATCAAATATATATGACATTTTGTGAAAAATTGAGTAATTGTGAAATATAAATGACAATTTATTTAAACGTCAAATACTTATGACGTTTTACCAAATAAGTGGCAAATATATTATATATTTATTGAATAATTACTATTTACCTTTTCCTTTTATTGACTTAAGAAAAAACAAAAAACACACTAGATTGCCTTTGTTTCGTTCTTAGAACATATTTGTTTCTTTTAAGAAAATTCAAACTCGTTCCCCTTACTTTCTTTCAATAATCACCTCGCATTTTTTATCAATCACTCAATTTCAAATTTCATCTCCATCCTCTCTCGAAGAAGAACGCACAAAGAATTTTAGCTTGCTTTAGCCTCATTTGCTTCTGGAATTTCAGGTATTATTTCCTTTAATTTTGATAATTTTTTTCTACTTCTCTCGTTTTGGTTTGATAATTTTAGGGTTATAGTTGAATTATTTGTATTTTTAAACAATCTAGGGTTGATTTAATTGATTCGAAGTGTCGTATCTGTTCTGCTATTTGAATGCACATTACTTATTTGATGAAATCACTCTTTAAAAGATTTTTTTTTTTTTTAACAAGCATCTAATTGAGGTGTTTCTCATAATAATATTAACATAATGCACTTAGCTTCAATTTGGTCTATTTAATACATTTTAACAAAAGAAAATTACAGAACTGCAACAATTCTCAAATTGCTTGCAGATTAGAAGTAATGTTATTGATTTTTATTAATTAATGAGATTTTTATTCACTGAGTCTGTAAACTCACTCTAAGAAGTGAAGTGATTATTGCTTCAATTTGGTATGTTTCATATATTTTCATTCTCATTATATATGACAATCATCTCTCATTTTTTCATCAATCACTCAATTTCAACTTTCATCTCTATTCTCTCTCGAAGAAGAACCCACGAAAAAGTTCAGCTTGCTTCAGCTTCATTTGCTTCTTGAATTTCAGGTATTTTTTCTTTTCATTTTGATTATTTTTTTAATTCTCTCTTTCTAGTTTGATAATTTTAGTGTTATACTTGAATTAATTGTATTTTTAATTGATACTAAGTCTTATATATGTTCTCGTTCAACAAACAAAGAACGCACAAATAATTTTCCCTTTCATTCTCAATTTTGAAAGAATCAATTTGTTTTATTTATAACATCTATTAGATTCTTGACAAATAATCACAGAGATACAGTAGTAGAAACTATATTAGACACACTCTAGTTGCTTAATTAGTAAAATTGTGTCTCATTGCCTTATTTTTTGGGGTTAATTCTATAATTTTATCAGTTGTTCTTGTGGTTGCAAACAATATCATTTTTTAATATTAATAAAACTAAATGAATATTATGTGATGTAATTGCAGGAAAGTTAATAGTTTAAATATGGATAAATCTTGGATGTTGATGGATAGAAGGTCTATAGAATATGAAAATGGGGTAAATGAGTTTCTCAAGTTTGCAATACTTCATGCTAGTAATCCTGAACTTTTAAGATGCCCATTTCAAGCATGTGGTAATTTGGTCTTTCATGTACCTGCTGAGATAATAAATCATCTTTATTGGAAAAGTTTTGACCAAAGCTATCAGACATGGACTTGGCATGGAGAAGGAGCTTCTAGTAGACGACCATCAAATGTAAAAGCTTCATTTGATGGCAGTCAACAAGATGATGAATCTGCTGATACAATAGAAATGGTTAATGATGCATTTGACACTTGTAATGGTGACCCTAAGTCTTTCGAAACTCTACTTAAAGATGCTGAAAAACCTTTGTTTCCTGGTTGTGTGAAATTCACTAAGTTATCTGCCTTAATAAGGCTTTACAACATTAAAGAAAGAAATGGATGGTCAGACAAAAGTTTTTCAAATTTACTAAGTTGTTTATCATATATGCTTCCTGATAAAAATGAAATACCTTTATCCATATATGAAGCAAAGAAAATTATGGTTGCATTAGGCTTAGAATATGAAAAAATACATGCATGTCCCAACGATTGCATCCTATATAGAAATATCTTTATTTTGTTGCTTTAAATATCTTTATTTATTTACTTAGTTTTTACTTTTTAATTAGTATTTTTTTCTAACTCTTTATTCGTTTGTTAATAGTTGTCATTGGATCTTGCTTGTGATCAACTTGCCCTCAATGGTTGTTCATTATTTGAATTTAGTGAGAAATGAAATCATTGTTGATATAAAAAAAAATTGTAACTGTGTAAGTATATTAAAGATATTTAGCAATAAGTATACTAGTGGTTTTTGCTATATATATAATTATTGAGTTTAATATTTCATATTTGATTTGTATTTTTTTGTAGTGGAATTCGAATGTTTCTTGCCAAAAAAGGACATCAAATGAAAAAGATTAATTTGAAATGGAATGATGTTAAGGTGCCTCTGCAAATTGGTAGTGTTGAATGTGGCCACTATGTCATGCGATTCATGAAGGAGATTATTGCATATCAAAATATACTTTGTGCAAAGGTTAGATAATTAACATATCTTAAATTTATTGCAGATTTTACAGAGAAATGTGGTTAAAATGAAGTGTATGAATTGAAGGAGTGACAAATAAATGTAGTTTTTTGTCTTTTGATGTCAGTTTAATGAAAAAGATACTTATAATAAAAATGAGATCAACGAAATTCGCTCTGATTGGACCACTTATGTTAGTGACTTGATTTGAAAAAAAAATAGACAAAAGAGACAAGTAATGCAAGTAAATAGCATATGATTCAATTGAAGTACATTTACTTTTTTAACCTCTTCCTTAAACAGTAACAGTAGTATATGGTAGTAATTTTGGCTTCTTAACGTGTAGGGCTATGCCGCGGAGTTATATAGATCTCAAGACCAAGACACATTTACAATCAAAGAGGATATAAGGGTTATAAAATATTAGATCTATTAGGTTAATGGAAATTTGTTTAAAAACTTTTCCTTTTGTATGTACAATGCTGCTATGAAAAACTTTTGAACCGATGGTGGAATGCTAACTATAGGCTCAATGTATAGTTTTAGAAACAACATCTTATTTTAGATTTATACTTAAGACATTTGATACATTTATAAGTACAATGCAAGTTCATGTTAATATGAATTCAGGTTTCCTATGCTTTATTATGGTGTTTGAAGTTAGTTGAAAAATTTTAAATTTTATCAGGTTTCAATGTTATAATATATATAATGTGCATCCCAAGACAAGGAATTTCACTAATTTTCTTTTTCTTTTTTAAATTATAATATTTGATATTTTTATCAAGTCATTTGCATTTGACCATTTTGAATAATCTCACAAATGCATATGACTATTATTAAGTATCATACACATTTGACAATCTTATATTGTGAAAAATATTTTATTATTATTAATTGACAAAAATAAATGACAATTTTGCTAAATGTCAAATAAGCATATTCGACACAAGAATATTTGGCACTTTTTAATTGTCAAATATTCCATTATTTGACAGTTTTTAAATATCAATTATTCTCTTTTTTGTTATATTAGAGAAGTAGTCCCCACATGATTTCAAGAGGTAGCCACCACATGGCTTTAAAAGGTCACCCCGTGTAACCTTTCATAAATTAACATAGTAGATCCTTTACTTGAAAGTACTCAATCTAATAAAGCTTAACATAATGACAAACTTTATAAATCATAAATAGTAAATACATTTGATAAACATAATTGTTTCGATGTAAATATGTATAACGAATATTTACAATGACACTTTGTGGTACATTAGCTTTTAAGAGGTGGCCCCTGTATAGTCTCAAGAAGTAGCCCCCACAACTTCAAGAGGTGGCCTCTATACATCAATCCACATATTAAAATAATTTTTTTTATTAGAAATGGGCTCTCAGGGAGGTAAGGCAACATTAATCGGGAGTGTGCAATCCCATACGCATCCTTACAAAGTATGCCAACAATTCCAAGAGGAGGAGAAAGGAAAACATACAATCCTATAGGGGAATTTAAGCTATAAGTAGCGAGAAAATCAGCAGCACAATTTGCCTCTCTATACACATGCTCAAGTTGAACGATCCAATCCTGTTCTAATAATTTCCGAATAGCCTTGATAAGAGTGGCATTTTCATTTTCTGGAACAGAGGCCATTGTCAACAAATGCACTACACTCTTGTTATCCACTCCAACTTGAACACGCCTAAAATCATTTTCCCATGCCATTCTTAATCCATGCAGCAGCCCCCAAAGTTCAACCAAAAGGACTGAACACGTTCCAAGGTTCACTATAAATACCATGATCCAATTTCCAGTAAAGTCACGAAGCAAACCACTAGCTCCAGTCTGACCGAAACCTTTCCTGGCACCATCCATATTTAAGCTAACACTCGGCCAAATAGGGGCTCTCCAACGTATCATTTTCTCCACTTTCTTTTGCTTAACAGTCAAAGGTTGCTTGATACACCTTAGGATCTCATACGTCCGAGCTTTAATATCTGTAACTATAGAGCTATTATCCCACGATCCATGATTAAATAGTACATCATTTCTCCAATACCATAGACGCCACACGGTCACTCCAAAGCACACTCTCCAGTACTCTTGACTTGCGGTATTATGACCTCTCACCAGATTCATATGGATCCAGTCCTTCAACTGCCATAGGAAAAAATTAGGATGATACTGACCTAGCAGAAGCTGAGACCAAACCCTCCTAGCTGTAACACAATCACAGAGAGAGTGAAGGATATCCTCAACCGACCCTCCACATCAATCACAGTAAATAGAAAAGTGACATGCCTCCTATAAAGCTCCTCCCGAGTTTTCAAACGGCCATGCAAAAGAAGCCACAGGAAAACACGTATGCTTTGAGGGCCCTTCCAGTTCCAAGCTAAACGCCAGTCAATCTGAGATCCACTGCCCATAGACTCATCTAGCAACTCATAAGCAGCTCTTACCGAAAACATTCCATTAGATGAACCCCCCCCCCCCCAAATAACTGTCATTGCCAAAGGCAGCTGTTGGCGGATGAATTGCAGCAATCTTTAAAAGGACATTGCTAGGCACCAAGTAGCTAAACAAAGGCCAATTCCACTTACTAGATCCATCTAGAAAATCCACTGCCCTCTTATTTAGTAACTCATTCGAGATTGGTTGAATCACAAATTCAGCTAGAGGCTTTAGACTTGTCACCCAACAATCCCCCCAAAAGCTAATTGTCTTCCCATCAGCAATGTTCCACCGAATGCCCCCTCGAGTTTTCTCCCAAATATTTCCCATCGTTTTCCACAGAGGGGAATCATACCGAGTAGGCAAACTTGTAGGAACCTCATCCATTTGAACTCCGTATTTTGTTAGCAGCACTTTATTGCTAAGTTTAGTGGGTTCGATAATCAAACTCCAATTATTCTTCATAATGAGGGCATGGTTCATAATCTCCAGCTTTTTAAAACCGAGACCCCCTTTAGACTTTGGAGTGCAAACCATATCCCAACTAAGTAAACTCATTTTTTGGTGTTCAGCAGAGCCACTCCAAATAAAACGCCGACATAACTGATCAATCTTTAGTTTTATACTTCTTGGCAGGTTGATGGTTTGCATTACGTACATAGGAATGGCTTGTAAGACTGATTGTGCCAAAGTAATGCGTCCCGCTAACGACAGATGAGAAGCATTCCACCCGAACAGCCACTTATCCATCGTGTCAATAATATTAAAATAAATTTTAATAAACTCATTCTTTTAATAAAATTCTTATAAAATCAATTTCATATTCATGCTTATGTCAATTAACCTTCTTACATATATATGCTCATGTACATAATCATGCTTAATGCATTACAATACATCACATAAACATACGTGCAAACTTATATAAATCCAATAACAAACTTCATAAATCATAAATTTTAAACATAATTCTTTTTATGTAATACTTATAAGAGACTTTTGCTTGTTTATACTTGTGCCAATGCATTTATCAAGGACATTATCAAACACACTTATAAAAATTTTTCGTAATACACATATCAAAATAATCTTTCCGAACTTAAAAAAAATGTATATGTTCATTGTGATTCTAGTTTAAAGTCTAGTTTACTTACCTTTTGGTGGTTATAACAATAAGCTTAACTTTATAAATTAACCAGCATAACCTAACATCACAATTAAACTCCCATAGACATCATCATATACACAAAATTGAAGGCTCCAATCTCCTTATAACTTGTACATCTTCGTATCCCTTTTCATAGTAGCAAGAAGTTACAAACCAGCCCTTAATCTCTAATTTTTTAAAAATAATATATTAAGAAAAAATCATGAAATTGTGCATGGCTCGTATGGACACATAACTATGAGGTGATAAAAATTTCAAAGCCAAATTCACTCAAAATTTATTTCAAAATAATTTTATTTCAAGACTAGTTAATCCTCAAATCTATAATGCAGAATTGAGGACCATTCACTCCTCAATTTAGAACAGTTAAAATACAAGGACTTAGGACCCCAATTTTGGATATGATATACTAGACATATATAAGCGTAAAATTGGAAAGTTTCATAGCTTTGGAGAAGTTTTGATCGATCAGAACATTTTTCTCATTCTATAGCACTGCAGAAAGTTTAATTTTCTATAATATCAATGCCTAATTAGAAAATTTATTAAAAATGAAATATAATTTAATGAAAATATATTCTATTAACCCCTCAAGACGTCTAGTTTCACCATATGTAAAATATTTTCATAACTCCAAACATATAATTTTAAATAATTTTTTCAGTGAGTAACTATCATAAAAATTCTATGTGTTCCATTAATCCACATGGTTTTCACTTAATCAATAATTCCGTAATATATAATACCCATGAAAATCATACAATAACATAAAGATTCAAAATCTCAAAATTTAGCTTAGAGATCAAACACAATAATTCAAAGTTTGTATACGAAATAGAGTACCCAAATGTCATAGCAATTCATACTTTAAACACATCCAGAATTATCCAACACCTTTGTTACTTGAATAATAAAAGCCACTGAAAAACTTGGGCTTCTAGAACCTCGCATGGCCGACCAAGGGGTAAGAAGAAACTTGCTCTCAATTTTATTTTATTTTTTGGTTGCCCAAGTAGGAATGGATGGATTGACATTAGAGTCTAGCTATTAGCACCTCTACATTTTTTTTATAAAACTCCACTTTAAATAAAATTATAATTAAAAAAATTAAAAATTAAATATATATAAATTTCTTTTAACAAATTACTTCATTCATAATTAATCCTTTTAAAAAAAATTATTTGTTACTTTCTATTTAACTAAAATAAATTATACAAACTTAAAATAATTTATTTTTCTCTTTTGATTACTTATTAATTAAAAAATTTATACTTAAAATTATAATTTAAAATATGTGTTATTTCAGCTAATAATTAACACTAAAAAATTTATCACCCACATAACTTTTTAATTTGTGTGTAGATTAATAATAAAATTAAAAATAATTAAAAAATAGCACAATAATACTTTAAATTTTAATAATAAAAAAATTAAATGAAAATTAAGAATTAGAAAAGTATATCTAAAACAAGGAGTATTTTCGAAAATAAAATAAATATAACTAAAAAAGAAATTTTATGAGAAGATGAGAGGGGGTGCCAATAGTCCAACTCTTGACATTAAATAATTAAAAGTTAGCCCAATAACAATGCTAGGCCCAAACTATAAACTCCAAACACTAATACATTATTAATATTAATACTAATAGTTGCAACAAATAACAATAACAATAATAATGACATAATTAAAATAATAATAATCAAATAAGGAAATAAGCAATAATTACAGTAATACAATGAAAATAATACTAATAATTACTCACTTAAATTACCGAGTGTTACAGAAGCTCAATGAGAGATCGAGAGAGGTTGAGTGGCTCGATGGCGGTCAACGAAAACTAACCCAGAACTAGTTATGCCACGTAAGCATCAATAACTAATTCTCCTTTGTTACCTCTGCTAATAGCCACTTGGTCCAACAAGTCTCAGACCAAGGCGCATATACCCTTATTATTATTACGATATGGCTCAGCAACTTTACGAAAATTACAATCAACCCCAAAGCTTAAATCTTGAATCCTAGCCCCAGTACATAATTACATGTATCCAAAGAAAAGTATGTGAGCGAGAATTTACAGTCAACGATCCAAATCAATGAGGAATTAGTTAAAAATCATTCATACTCTAAAGATTGACATCATTTTACATGAAATTCTTTAAACGTCTCAACTTTTTTTTTCCCCTTAGAAAGAACTTGCTAATTTTATATATGTCTATTTAGATTACAGCAATACTAATATGGGAAACCTAGTGAGACTGTGAGAGCGATCACTTTTATGTTTGATTTGAAATTAATCATGTGTTTGATTTAATTACAAATTAAAGTTGAATAGGTCAAATTTATATGTAATTTGAATTATTCAAATTGAATTAAAGTATGAGGCACATGGATAAAAAATTCAAATAAAACAAGAAACTGAGTGACTAATTCAAATCGTATTAGAAAAAAGGATTATAGAGGGGTTCTCTATATAAAGGAGACATACAAAACCTTCCAAGAACAATTATTACCTCTCCTTCTATCTCATATTTCATTTATCAAATTTTCTTTTGCAGTTCTAAACTGTTCTGCATGGAGTACAACCATACAACAGTGTCATTGAATCCTTAAGGTCAATTTCTTTTATTTGTATCTTTTTTGCACTGGAATATCTTTCTAGAGTAGAAGAAGTTGGTCTTTTGTTATTGAAGACAATACTTCGTGTACTTATTTAAGAATTTATGGTTGTTGTCGAGTGGATAGTGTTGTGAATAATATCAAATGAACAGTATTAATGAACAGTGATTGAACAATACTAACAATTACTATTCATATTTTGAACTTTCAAAGAAGTAATATCGACTCATATTACCGACATCTAGCTCTTACAAATCTCGGGCTGCACTTTTTTCCAAAACAAATAGAAAATAAAAATTTTACTATTTGTGGCTCATGTGAATTCAAATTAGCCTACGATCGAAAAAGGAGAAAAACCCTTTAAGTTTTCTAACATATCAATTCACAATTAAATTATTCTATTTTAAGACTCAACTATTTTTATTTGTTTAGTTTATGCTAGAAAAGATTTTTAAATAATTGATATTGTAATTTTTTTCATTTTATAGGACAAAATCATCTTCTTATGCACTTACACAACTCCAAAGGCATAATTAATTTTTACTATATATGCTAAATATTCTCTTACTTTTATATTTATAAATAATAAACAAACTAGGTGAGTTTTGAGCTATTGTCATGCCATTGTAGTGAATTGATATGTCAAAAAAATTAGGTGCCTAATATATCAAGGTGCTTATATTCATTTCAGGAAAATAAGAAAATGTGCTGCCGATTATCTTGCTAATATTCGTATGCATACTGATCACTGTACTTGGTGGTAGGATTCCCCTAAGGCTATTCGTAAGTTTCTTTCTTTGAATGCTAATAATTTTCCATACTGCTTCAGCTAGTGTTACTACTTGTTTTTGTTATCCTCTTTTTGTGGGATCTTATGTTTATAGTGCCATCTATCTTTTAAGGGATATTTCTTTTATTTATATTTAATAATTACTTGTCTATGCGAGTGTGATTAAAAAAGAAAAATCAAACACTCATCTCCAAATTTCAAGTTAATTAATATCACCATTTTTTTTAAAGACAATTTTAAATTATGAACCTAACACTCTCCAATCTCACATTCCTCAGCAAAAGTTAATTATATTCTCATTTTCCTTCAAAGTTCGTATTAAGTATTAGTATGGGTAAACCCCTTTTTGTTTTTTGGGTTTTTTCCGTAAATCTTGATAGTATGACAGAAACTTTATTTATATATTTAAAAAAAAAGATATACACCTAGGGTGCGTTTGGCACACTGTATTGTATTATGCTGTATTGCATTATTTTAATGCTGATGTATTATATTATGTTGTATTGTATTAGCATTGTATTATAATAATAATGTACAATGTTTGGCACTACACTGTACTGTATTAATTTTTTGTAATTAATTTAAATTTTATATTTTATTAAATTAATATTTATATTCTTATTAATTTTAAATTAATATTATTCAAATTTATTCATATTTAAATATTTATTATTAGTTATATTATATTATAATTTATTAATAAATTTATAATAAAATAAAAATATAATATAATATTATTGAATAAAAAATTATATATTTATTAATTTATATTAAATTATAATTTAAAAATAAAAATGTTATATAATATTATATTAAATTAAAAAGTTATTTTTATTTTTTATTATTATTATAAGCAAAAACAAAAGTTAAAACAAAAAGCAATTGGAAAAGAAAGAAAAAAGAAAAAAAAAAAAAAGAAACGCAAGCTGCCAAAAAAGGAAAAGAGAAAAAAAAAAAAAAGGTAAGCTAATGCGGCAGTTGCCGCATTAGCTACAGTATCTTTATCTCATGTGATATTTGCCCAAACATGATATTGGTATTAATTTAATGCAAATAGTAATTTAATACCCCCTTAATACTACAACCAAACACACCCCTAGTTAATTAGGAACACATAAGCCTCACCACTCAAAAATAAACTAATTATAACAAGCCATATGAGATTTAAACCTAAGAATGAAAATGCTAATTGACTTCAAAAATCAACCTTAAAAGAGGTCAACAAAGAATCAATATTGTTAAAAAAAAAAAAAAGTCGCAATCAAGGTAGAACTATGTCTTCTAGTTATAATATTGTTCAAACAAATTATTACGTTATCGACTTGCACAAGTTGGCCAATATATGAGCCCCACTAAATTATTGAAATTCTAATACTCAAATATTTCAAAATAATTGACAATTTAATCAAAACGAAGAAGACATTATCCAACAAAAAATAACTATTCATCTCCACCGTCAATCATCTCACCAAATAAAAAAGTTCATAGAGAGTAGATTAATTGTAGTTGTAGGCATAAGGCAGATAATCATCACTATTAAATGGATTAGCATGTACTGTCAGAAATACTGAGAAGTTCCTCCAAATACTCAGTTCCTAAATCCTCGAACACCACCACATTTTCCAATCTCATTTCCTTCTCTTTGATCTTCTTCTTGCTCTCTCCTTTCCTTTTCATTGAGTGCCTCTTTTTCAATGTTAATACAGGCGAACTTCCCACCTCAAAATCATACTTCATTTCTAGAAGTGACTCGTAAACTTTCTCGACAGGAAAGTTTAGTACAGCCGTGGTACCTCTCATTGCAAATGCAGCTTGATCATAAGCTAAAGCTGCAGCCTCAGCAGTGTCAAAGGTTCCTATCCAAACCCTAACCCCATTTCTTGTCGAATCCCTAATCTCCGCTGCGTATTTCCCCCATGGCCGCCGCCTCACTCCTCTATAGGAAACTTCCTTTAGAGGTCCTTCTTCAGTAGCATTAACCGCTCTTGAGCTTACTTCATGATCATCTTTGATATTATTATTGTTTGATGTTGAAGATATGGTATGCATAGAGTTAGCTGAGGCTTGGTTGAGGACTCCTAAGAGAAGCATCTCTTGGGAATCATTTTCATTGAAAGGTAGGTATTGGTGGTTGTTATGGAAGTTATTGAATGTTTTGTATGTGAAAGATTCAAGGGAATTATTAGTGTTGTATGAGTATGAAGAAGAAGAATATTCAGGAGAGAATTGTGAATAAGGGTATTGAAAGCAGAATGATGAATCCATGAATCAATGCAAGTGATTTCTTCTTCTTCGGTTTGGATTTTGAACAAATCATTTGGAAGCTAAGCAGGATTATATAGACGTTAAAGAGAGAACATAATTAGAAGTTATTAAAGAATAATAATAATATGGGAATTATGGAAAGGTGGCAAAAATGCATGAACATTGGTGCGGTACAAGCAAATTTTGGTGGTTATTGGGACCCAACTTCAGAGAAAAGAGTTATTGATTTGATGCACGTGAGTCAAAAGGGCTGATGAACATAATGGCATGGGCGGCCTGGTCAGTATATATATATATATATATATGAACAGTGGCGGGCAGCGATACTATTTTAACAGCAATAAGACAATAAAAATATAAAATTGTGAGAACTATTCATATTACAGTATCATTATAACGATTATCATAATATTTATAATTGATAGTTATAATATTATACCATAATTTCTATTTTCCTAATATATTACTTCTATTCAGTTATCATTTTTTTTATGAGAATTTATTGTGACATCAGCTTGATGGTTTCACTTTTTCACTGAAGGAGGGGTCGTGTCCACTTGGCTCCTATAGCTGGCTTTCTAGCTCAATAGTTTGACTTATTCATGTTTCAATTAATTTTATGTCTGCTGTCTTATTTGCATTCTTTTCTTTTATCGCTAGCACAATAAGACTTCTAAATGAGCAAAAACGAGGCATAATTTCGCACCACCAGAAACTAACGGGCCAAAAAGAAACATATATTTCGTAGTTAATTGCAAACCCTCCTTGGTTTTGATATGAAAATGAAACAAAACCAGATAACTTTGATTGTGTTGCATACATACATGCATATCCTAAAATTTGACTAGAACCTTCTTTTATTTATAATCACATCTCCAAATTTTGATGAAAATATAAAGTGATCGCATATTAACCTGTCTAATTCTTTCCAAACAAACTTTAATCACTTAATCAATGGGGTTTTGGCATCACATATTTTTTTTTCAGTATATTCAACAATTTAGTATCTAAAGATCACATTAGATCCTGATTAATTCAAATTCGACCCGGGTAGAACTACTAGAGTAGTAAAACTCTCGCAACAAGTATTTAACGCAGCTGTATTCTCAAGTTTCGAACCGAGAACCTTTGTTAAGATAGAACAACCCTATACCAGCTAATCTACGCGCCTGTTGGCTGACAACACATATCTTATAATTATAGTGGGTATTGCTTGAAGAAACAATAGGCCATATTATATAAGGATAAGAAAAATGAGAGCAAGGAATTCACTTTAAACAGGCTATGGTTGTGCACGCAATTTACATAATAGGTACAACCAAAGATGCATTTTGAATTGTAGCAATGATAAATTTAGACAGGAAAATATGATTAAATGTTGATTAAATCAACTTTAAAAAAAAAAAGATCAATAAACACACTAACACAAACATGTTTTGCAGTTGTTTTTGTCGGTGCTTAGTCAACATTTAATCTATTTATCATTTTACTTTGAATTATTTCGGGATGGTTTATGGTAACTTCGAAATTATAAAACTAATTAATGTGTTTGTGGTAACTGCCAGGGATTGCAACCTTGATTGTTTACTATCGAGAACAATAACTTAAAGAACAAAAAATAAGATACAAATTTTGCAGAGGTTCACTCTCAAGGTGAGAGCCGTTGCAGAGTTTCGCAATTTTGAACAAAATGGATTACAGGACTCACAGTGGTCTCAAGCACATTCTCTTTGTAATCTATGCCTTTAAGATACAAAATGGCTCCATAGTATCCTTTATGAATATATAACCAGAGGTGCCTTTAAATATAAGTAAACATGCAGTCACCTAAGTCCCCTTTGAAAAGGCTTTATTTTTTGAATATTTTTTAATAACTCTCTAATTAATAAAGTTCTTTTTTTTTAATTACGTTTTGTAGGAGAATCTATTAGACATCTCTATAATTAATAGTTATTCTACAATTAAGAATTATTTCTATTAAAAAATTTATATTTGATAACCTTAGTGTTAACGTGACATAATTATTAATATTATCTTACCATTAATTCATTCATTACTAGTTTCTCTCAAAAAAAAAAATTAAGTTCTTTACCTTTTCAATTTCCTAAAAAAACTTAATTATTTAACTTTAAAATCTTTGACTTTTAGTATTCCTTTTAATTTCTATTAAAAACCTTATGATCTCAAAAATCAATAGATGAAAAAATTTCTTGCGCTTCTCTCAATAAAGAAAAATATTATATTCATCAGTTTCTTGTTTAAAAAAGAAAAAAAATAGTTTTTTAAAATACAAAGTCAACACTATTATTTGATTATCAATTAATTATCTCAACTTTATATGTGCTATCATTTTAAATATTCTATTTGAAAATAGTGTAGTTCTTATTTATTTGTTTAAGCTTCTAATGGAAGTAAAAAGATATTTTCTTGACTATTTTCCTAGGTCTTGTTTTTGAAATTTTTTAGGATCTTCTTGATCATTGTTGAAATAAAAAATTAAAGATATAATGAATTTTGAGCTCTTTATTTTATGCTATTTTATTTTTTTAATATTGAAGTTGCAGAATAAAAGGAAGCCTCATAAAAAAATTCGTATAAAACCTCAAATTCTATAAAACTGGCCCAGTATATACGAAATTACATCAACCTAATTCATGAGAAGAAAGTCTAACATATCTTACTAAGGAAATTTCAGGTCAAAGAGGGGAATTTACCGTTGTAGAAGCCCATAAACCTACCTTGTATATACTAAAAAGTTAGTTCATGAGAAAAGAGTTGTCTAGATATTATCCCACGTCAGCTGAAAATACAGTCTACAAGTGCTTCAACATGTTAATGTCAAACAAACCCTTAATTATAGGCTACATAAATTTAATAATAACAACCTATTTTACTTAAGTATCTAAGTACGTACACTTAATTACGATATTAAATTTGTATTAATTTAAAGTCATAATCTTTGAGTAACCTTGCAGGATAGGCTATGATGAATTTTGATGTATCCACGAATGGATTCCAAATCCTTGACTGGAAATGCGTTCTTCTCATGTCAAAATTAAGAATGTTCCAATTTTACAGCCACTATGATTTTCATCAAAGGGGTGGGGTTTAAAAAATTTAAAAGAAGGGAAAATGTAATGATTCCCTATTGTTGATCAATTTATCGGCTGCAATTTGGTCGCAAATACTGGCTTGAAAAGTTTATTTTTTCTTCTATAGTAGTTCAAAAGTTCAAACACACTTTGATTATCTTCTATCCAAAATGAAAATAAACTGATTCTTTGTACCGTGATTAATTTTGCAAGAGTGGTTGGATATGGACATGGATAATAAAGTTGGTCGCTGGTCTTGCTTTCGCACCGAAGTTTAGTCAATTCAACCGATAAGTGATAACTTTATATCAAGTGGTAATATTAATGGCTACTTGTAGCCTAGGGCCTATAAATGGTGAAAGTTAAATTTGATCATGACATATCCTCGTAGTTCAAGGTCCATTGTATGAGTTTCATCGAAAGAACAACGCTTTCCTGCTATTTCTCATTAACCACTTTTTGGTTTTTTTTTAAAGAGTAATTACATATTAGTCGCAAATAAAAAATGCCAATATTACTAAGCAAGTCATATTAGAGATAAATAGAGTGAAAATTCTATATTAGAGGGCCAAAGAAGCAACTAAATAGCTAATCGGTTATGGGTTTCATTTAATTGAGGTGGTAAAATGACTTACGTTGAAAATAAGAGGTTTAGACATTAATTACATAGATGGAAAGAAATATAATGGTCATTATGTTAAACAATAAAAAACAACAATTTTACATATGAGGATTGGGTGGAGGTGGGGTGAGCAGTGGCGGATTTAGAAAAATAATTTACTGAGGGCTAAATTAGATAATAATAAAATATAAAAAACTAAAATTTTGAATATATAAAATATTTGCTAATACATTTATAATTATTCTCTATGCATTTTCATATTTTAAACATATTATGCAATAGACTCATTATCAATATTATTAAATTTATTGTTTCCTATATAAACAATCAAACTATCATTTATCCCATTTGATTCCAAAGATAATTTTTCATGAGTTTCATTAATGAAAACGTTCGTTCTAGTATTATTATAGAGACCGGAAGAATTAATCATATTTTTGAGAATATAAAATATTTTGAGTGGTGTGCTATTATTATTTTTAATTAAAATATAAGTTTTTATAATTCTTAAAAGTTAAATTTTAAATTTTATAAGAGTTTATAATTTATAGTGATTATTTTAATAATTTTTTTGTGAGAACTAATTAGAAAACTATTTTTTTTAATTTTTTTTTTTTTTTGCCAGTGGGGGCTTGAGCCCCCACTAGTCACATGCTACATCCGCCCATAGGGGTGAGGAATATAAAATCAAACCCTATACATTAAAAATTTATGGATTATTTTTCTCTTATTCTTAGTCACATTCCCTAAAATCCAATCAAAATTGACTCAATTTGGGGTGGGGTTCGGTGGAGTCCCAAATCTGTTGAGGATTTTGTCATCTAATCACAATTTTCATAATATGTTGTTTTTTCTTTGGTGTTAAAATATTAACAAAAATCAAGTGATAATTAATCTTGTGATTGAGATAAGTTTTTTTTTTCCATAAAAAGATTTGACATTATGAAGTAACTTGTGTTACGAAAACTCTAAGAGTCGAGTGGTACTTAAAGACAAAAATAATAAGAAGAAATTGATATTTCCCTCTGAAAAAATAAAAGAATTTTAATAAAACACTTCTCATGATACCAGAAAATAATATGATTTATAGTAAAATAATAAGCAAAAGCGTCTGAAACTCCCCGTTCACTTGATTAATTAATTAATCAAGCTAGTATTTAGGATTTGGATCTTTTCTCAGATTAGAATCTCGACCAAGTGATTTTATAAATGCAGCATTCATTCAAAAAAATAAAATCATTTGGTAGTTGATAAGAGAGAAATTAACTAATTAATTAATTAATTAATTAAAACTAGGAGATTTTATAAGTTTGGCACGCGTAGCTTTTAGATCTTCTGGAACATGCATGAACCTACAAGTATATTTTCGAAAGGGGTTTGGCCTTATGCATTTTACCATGAACAAATCCATCCATGGTTGCTGCAAATTATTAACTCGCACGTTGTTCACTGTGGATGATTGTCTTTTATTGGTATCATAACTAATAAAGAATATTCTTTGGCTTTGGTCAAATCTTTTGCCCCGTTTAACCAACTTGTTTTGTGCTTGATAAATGTACTTATTATTATCTTCAAGCTGCTGACTAGTCTTAAATTTTGTTTTTAAGTGAAATCACGACCACATACAGTAAAGCTTCTCGATAATAATATTTATATAGAAATAACTTTTATATAATCATAAACAAATATGGTTGAAAGTAATGAATTTAATCAAAATTGATAAAGAGAATACTATACAACTAGTTAAAATCAATTAAATATATATGGAGAGCTTCAGACTCCGTATTTTAGTTAAAATCAGCTATGAGTAATTATCTAGTAAACGACAATCATGTCACGTGGTATTATCTAATAATTAATTCACAGTTTTAATATTATTCACAAAAAATCATATAATAATGTTACGTGCAGGAGCAGACCAGCTAAGGAGCCCCTTCTGGGTCATTATTATTTTTTTCCTTTAAATGTATCTCAAATCCTTTCTGAACAAATTAAATAAAATGAATCTTGACACATTTTTTATATAATAAAATATTTTTAGTTTATTGGCAAAAGTACTATTTAATAGTTTTGGAGACTTGATTCAAACCCTAATAGCCACATAATTTTATTTTTTAAATATTTTGTAGAAATTACTTAGAAAAATGATACTTTCATAAATGTGGCCACAATTAGCTTCATCGTTTAAAATAAATAATTTACTGCTATTATTTGTTAAAATTTAAAGGAATATAATAAAATTTGAGCTTTTGAGATTTTAAATGTGTTCAAGTGAATATTAAAAAAAATTAAGCCCCCCAAATTTAATTTAAACTTTTTGAATTAAACCCCCTAATTTAAGTGTTTGGGTCTGCCACTGGTTACAATTATTTATGTAGTCATCATATAATGGATACTGGTGCTTACTAGATCATTTCCAAATCAAGTATCTTTCAAAATACATTTCAAATACTTTTATGATGTGGTTTTATTTGAAAAATTAATAACAATAATATACAAAGCATCATTTAGAAAGTACATTTAATTTATGTCTAATTTTTTCCTTATATTTTTGTAATATAAATAATAGGGAGAATTTATGTTTCATCCCTAATAGATATCATATTTAACAATTACATTCCTATTAAATTTTTAATTACTCGTTTTATCCCTCATGTTAAGAGATAATAGAATTAATTGTGAAACTAAGGGCAAAACAATCGTTCAAGGGTTTCATATTTTAAAATTTAAATTGAAACATGACACTAGTCATTGGGATTAGGAAAAAGTGAAAAATGTAAGCGTTGTTTTAGTGGTTACATAAGACTAATTTTTTTCATATTCTATTTAATTTTGACATCAAACTACTTAAAAATGTCATAAAATCCTCTGAAAATGGATAGATAAATGAATAAATAATTGTTAACTTCATGTATTTTCTCTTAATGAAAATGATAAGACTGATAATAAAAAAATGTAATAAAAATATAAGTAGTAAATACAACATCTATCAAAATTAAAATATACATTCTTCCTGAATAATATTATCCATTCTTTCCAAAAAATATTGGATAATTTGAGTAGATATAATATTTACATATCAAAATAAACTAGTAGAAAGGGGTGTGGCGTTGGTGGTGTGGTGCCTGTTTCTAGTCAACCAAATGTTTTGGAGATTCAAACCGAAGCATTTGAAAGTCTTTGGAAGGTCAAAGTTCAACAAATAAACTGCTGGTCAAAAAAGTTTCGGCATGCATTGCTGATGCTATATAAAAGAATTAAGTGGGGAGCTTTAATTTTTTAATTTTAAAGCTTTTGACCAGCACTTTGTGTTCACACTTGATAAGTAAATGAAAGAAGCTTTAATGCTTTGTGTTGTCAAGTAATCAAAGAAATAGTCTTGTTATGTTTTGAGTAGTGATTATACTCTAATTTGTCACAAACAAATACGTTTGATCATTTTAAAGAATATTTTATTCAAAAAAATTATAATTTTGAATATGAATGCAATCATAATAAAGCTTATACTTTCATGTCAAAATGGCTTTGATTGAAAAAATTATATCTTCATATAAACACTTTCTAAGACGAAATCTTAAGAGATATCAATGAAAAAATGTACTATGGTTATATAAAATATATAAATCAAATACGTTGCAACCTCAAATGAGAAAATAAGCCATTGCACCCCTTCAATTCCTGTATCACTCAAATTTTTTTCCAAAAAAAAATAACTTAGACCTTTTTTAGAAAATAAATAATAAAAAAAAGAATAGAGGATGCGTATTTTCAGAATAGGGAGGGAGCAGTGATGATAGAAAACTTAAATGATCAAATTCAAACTTTTACTTGGACGCATTTGAACTTGTGCAAGATTTATTTTATTTTAAGGTGGGGCTATTTCAACTTAAAATTTTGATTTAAATTTAGGCATAAATTACTAATAATTTATTTAGTTCAATCTAAGATCTAAGAAAATTACTTATACGGCATCAAAATCCTACTAAAAAAAGACTGAAGTTCAAGTGTAAGAGAGAAAATATCTTGATAACAGGATTTAATGGTTCAAATCTATTGGATTTTGCTAAATTCAAGTTCAATCTATCGTATATTAGATTTTATATTTTGGATTTAATCTAATCTAATCTCTTATTGAAATTCAATATAATTCAAACCAACAAAAAAGTTAACTTGATTCATTCAATTCGATCATCCGATTAAAATAAAAATTTACAAGTAAAAGTCTTCAATTTCTCTTCGTACTCTTAATTACTAACAACTGAAAAGAAAATACAAAATATCATCTCTTTTAATATTTTATGATTCATATATTTTATTACCATATATCTAGAAGAAAAAAAAAGGAATTTGACTATTGAAAGCAAACGTTAGTTGCAACTTGCAGTTTGTAATCTATTTTGTTTTTATAATATATTTATAGTTATAAAATTAGGTTTTATCTTTTTTAGCAAGTTAAATATAGAAGTAACATGTATTTTTTAAAAATAAATAAAAAATAAAAATTAATGGGTTGGATTTGTTTATATTTTATTTGAACACATAGATCTATAAATCAGTCCAACAACATTAAATTTTCTATTTTGTAATTCAATCCAATCCAACCAAAATTCAATCCGATAAAAATTAGATTGGTTTAGATTGTATGGATTGGTTTGATTGGAGCTAATTAAATCTTGAACACCCTTAGCAGTGGGCTTTCTGGTCGAGGGAGAACTCAGATGTGTTTGAGAAGTGGACAATGAATCGAAATTGTAAGCCCAAACACAACATTTTGTAAATTTTAATATGCCCCTCAGCTCGTAGATTTTTTAATCTTGTTTTAATATAATTATAGTGTTATATGAATAATTATCACAGCCCTCGATTGAACTAAATAAATAACCAAACTTTGATGTCCAAATATGATTTAAGTCAAAATCTTAAATTGAGAAATAACCCAGTATTTTATTTTATTTTATTATTTACTTTGAGAACGAACTTGCATAAGATTGGACTTCCTGTATCAGCGTTCGTCCTCAAACCTGCTTTTAACTACTAATAAATATTGGGCTTCTTTCAAGCCAAACTGGACCCATAAAAAGGCCCACCGCCCACCCCAAAAAGAAAAATGAGGTAATTAACATCCTGGTCCACAGCTTATGGGAAAATCATAGTTTTCCATAAGAATATTCTCAACTTTGATGATGCTTTGACTCCATTACCGATTCACTGACAAAATCGCTCCCTAGAACCATTGTTACACTCTGCAAAAGTTTGATGCAAGGATTTCTTCTTTAATTACATTAGTCTATTTATATTTAGAATTAAAAATTTACTCAAACCTTTTAATTATTGGTTATAATACAATATGAATATCTAGGTCTAGAATCAAAATTTACTTTTTAAATATTTGAAAAAAAATCAATCTATATAATATACAAGGAATGACTTGAATCCTCGAACTCAAGAACATGTCGAGGGTGTGCTTAACGAGTGAATTGTCGAGAAGGCACAACATTCAAATTAGTTATTAATAATATTTTAATGACAATCAATTGTAGAAAGGATGACAATTAATTGTATGTATTTTCATATGAACATTTTATTATATCTCAAATTTAAAGTGCCACGAGACCAAGATATAAAACAATTCTACTATATTTTACCAGATGGTAGGGAGACAAATGCAAAGTCTCATCCAATTATGTTAGAGTTTCAATTTCACCTATTTACAAGCCCAAACCTAAAGCAACTAAACTAAAATTCAAAATAGCATCTAAGCAATCACAATTTCACTTATTTTGAAGCATAAATCTTAATTACTAATATGTTAAAACTCATTCACGAGTCGGTTGATTTGGAAAAATAAAACGAGATGGGATAATTAGCAGGACAAGAGGGGATGATTTTTCCATTTCAAAGAAAAAATCAAGATTAATATGAACTATCATCTAATCCCAATTAAGTAAATGGAATTTCAAAATAAAGGTTACCATATTCTTTTAAAAACCAAGAATGAACATAAAGTGATAAATCTTTACCGGTTCCAGCCCACTGCCATCTCCAAATCATAGGGACTCGTATGAAAATACCTACAAACTAATGTAATTAACTGAAATTTAATTAAATAAAATATCATACGCCAGATGTCATCAAAAGACTGAAAATATAAAAAATTTAGAAGATAAGCTTTTTAACAGTACACACAGTTCTTTCTTCTTCCTTGCCAAGTGCCAAGTGCCAACACCCAGAAGCTATCTCCTTCCTCATTGAGTTCATCATGCCCTCCATAACAACCACCATCACACTCAAACCCATTTCCCCTTTCACTCACAACAACCTCTTCTCCTTAAACCCACCTCCATTTTCACCTCACAGACCTATTCTCAAACCCATTTCAGCCATTATCATCCCACCTTCTTCATCCTCCCAACAGTACCAACAGCAGCAACTCTACCAGCCCTTCAGGCCTCCCCCTTCTCCTCTCCCGCCCAATTTTCGCAACCTCGACGTCGCCGGCCGCATCGACGTCCTCACCAATCGCCTCGGCCTTTGGTACGAATACGCCCCCTTAATCTCCTCCCTCTATCAAGAAGGCTTCTCCCCATCCACCATTGAAGAAGCCACTGGCATCTCCGGCGTCGAACAGAACCGTTTGGTCGTCGCAGCTCAGGTTAGAGACTCTCTGGTCCAATCCAAGACTGACCCAGATGTTCTTTCTTTCTTTGACACCGGTGGGGCCGAGCTGTTGTACGAGATTAGGCTTTTAAGCGCCTCGCAACGTGCTGCTACTGCTAAGTATGCTGTTGAGAACAAGCTTGACTCTCAGGGATGCCGGGACTTGGCTCGTGCTGTTAAGGATTTCCCTCGTAGGAAAGGAGACACTGCGTGGGGTAAGTTTAATTATGTGCTTCCTGGTGATTGTTTGTCGTTTATGTACTATAGGCAAAGTAAGGAGTATAAGAATCCATCGGAAGAGAGGACTGCTGCTTTGCAGCTGGCATTAGATGTGGTGGAATCCGAGGATGCTAAGAATGTAATAACTAGAGAGTTGGAGGGTGGTAGAGCGGGGAAAGATAGTACAGGAGATGAATTGGTTGATGTGGTAAAGGTTCCTGTGGTGAGGTTAATGATTGGAGAGGTTAGCGAAGCTACCACTGTTGTTGTTTTGCCGGTTTGTAGGGCAGAGGAGAAGGAAAAGAATGTTTTAGAGGCGCCGTGGGAGTGTAAGAGTGAGGGGGATTTTGGGATTGTGGTGGCGGAGAAGGGTTGGACGAGGTGGGTGGTGTTGCCTGGGTGGGAGCCTGTTGTGGGTTTACGGAATGGGGGTGTTGTAGTGGCTTTTAGTGATGCTAGAGTGTTGCCTTGGAGGGCAAATAGGTGGTATTATGAGGAGGCTATTTTAGTGGTGGCTGATAGGAGCAGGAAGGAGGTGGCAGCAGATGATGGGTTTTATTTGGTGGTGGGTGATGGTGGTGAGTTGAAGGTAGAGAGAGGGTCAATGTTAAAGGAAAGAGGGGTGGAGGAGAGTTTGGGGACTGTGGCATTGGTGGTTAGGCCACCTAAAGAAGAGACAGATGATCAACTTGCTGATGAAGATTGGGACTGATGCAATCATGAATTTGATTAGAAATGCAGATTGATACTTGTTATTTAGAAATTTTAATAATGACGAAAAATTGAAGATTGGAGTTGTATGGACTTTGTTTCAAGGCTGTGTGGCAGTATTTTTGCTACCTGTTTTGCTGCTGGATAATGACTATTGTTTAACAAGTGATCTTGTTGTAGTACTCTAATTCTATTTGTGCACTAGGAGGCTACTCGATTTTTGTTCTATCTGCAGGTTGTATTATATGACAAAGTTAAAAGATTTTGCTGTGCATTCTTTTCCCTCTAGAATTGCCATATATGTTGTGCATATGTATTGATAATCAGATTCTGATAAAAAAGGAAATGCAGCATACCAAACTTTCTATATGCTGATATGACAGTGCAATTTTTTTTCCTTAAGTTTCGATGTCTTCAGTAGAGGATTGAAGGGGAAAAGGTGAATTGTTTTCGCTAATATTCTTAATCTCTTGAAGAACATTTTAACATGAGAATTTTGTGCTTGACACTTTCTTTGAATGAGCAAATATTTGAATTGTCTGAATCCAAAAGTTGCATGCAGCCTAGTTATTCAGGAAGTGCTTTGAATTCTTTGCTTTCCTATTGCCCACTTTCTGCAAGAAGCCCAAGCATACCTGCAAAATGGGGGAGCAACCGGGGATAGTTGTCTTATTTGGCTAAATAGTCTGTGTAAGTCTTTTCTTATCCTAAGGAAGTGTCACAGTTTGCAGTGAGTGCCTCGGGCGTTTTTGTCACTAGCTGTAGAAAATATTTATCATATACAATTCAGGGCAACAGTTGCAACATACCACATTTTTTGTCTTTATTCTAAACTACCGTTGGATGTAAACTAAACGAATCTAACGGTTGAAATTAGAAAGTAGGCAAAGGTCTATGGCCGGTTGTTGAAAGAAATCATAAAAAAATTATTAAATAAAGAAAGTGTACAAAAATATGTTAAATAAGGGTCCATGGCCGTCGTTGAAAAATTTTTCACACCCTAGAATTTGAGATCATCAAAATCTTTTCAACCCCTAGAAAATCCGATCATCGAACTGTTTTCCACCCTAGAATTTGTGATTAATTTCCCATAGAAATAGCTATCGTCAAGTTTCAGATGTAACTGATAGCATATTGCAGGAGACCTTTTCTAGTGAGTATCCATCTGTAAAAGGAGCCAAAGTTATCATCGACTCGAAAACTGGCCATACTAAAGGTTACGGTTTTGTTAGATTTGGTGATGAAAATGAGAGGTCAAGGGCCATGATCGAAATGAATGGTGTTTATTGTTCAAGTAGGCCCCAAAAAGGCTTCTGGATATCAACAACAATGTTCTTCACAAGCTCTTGTATTGGCTGGTGGACCTGCGTCAAATGGTGCTAGGGTCCAAGGATCTGATGGCGAGTCCAATAATGCGACTATATTTGTTGGGGCACTTGATTCTAATGTCAGTGATAAGGATCTTAGAGAGCTTTTTTCTGATTTTGGTGAGATTCTCTTTGTTAAAATACCTATTGGTAAAGGATGTGGGTTTGTGCAATTTGCAAACAGAAAGGATGTTGAGGTTGCATTGCAGAAGTTACAAGGGACCGCTATAGGCAAGCAAACAGTCCGTCTTTCTTGGGGTCACAATCCTGGGAACAAACAGTGGAGAGGAGATCACATTAACCACTGGAATGGGGCACACTATGGAGGTCAAGGCTATAGTGGCAATGGATATGCTTTTCCACCAAATCAAGATCCAAACATGTAAGCTGCAACAACGGTTCCCGGTGCTTCTTAAGAAGTATAAGGGTAGTACGACACCGTGTAATTTGAACTTGCTGAACTGGCTGAAATTTTACCCAATGAGATCTATGAACTAAAGTAGGATGGATTTTACTGCTGAATATGTAACTAAATCTGTAGTTTGCAGAATTTTGTAGCTGGAATATACTTAATAGCTTGGAGATGTGTGAGGCTTGTATTATTATTTTTATTTTTGAGGAGTCTGTTTGAGAGGGATTGTTATGTTTGTGTTTCTGAACTAAACTCAAGAGGAGAATGCCAAGACCAGAACCTCCACAGTATTTGTCAAATGAAATCAATTACACCTACTGCACAAACAAATTCACCATTTAATTGATATGCCTTACAGCCCCAGCCCAAGATGCAACATACGTGAATAATAAAAAAAATTTCCCCAAGAAATTGCGACAAATTTTGTTCGATTTAGTTGTCTCCAGATTGATTCTCAACCACAATCCATCAAAACCCAATTTCTATTTTTCATACATAAAACATAACTGGTTTAATCGGTTAAATTTTGAGCAACCGGCATCAACGGTTCCCGGTGTATACCTCATTTATCAACCATCTAATTTCAACCTTTCGATTCATTTAATTTATATCCAACGATAGTTTACAATGAAGACAAAAAGTATGGTATGTTGTAACTGTTGCAACATAGGTGGATCCACAATTTAGGAGAAGATGATTGTAGAAAACATAGATATTTTGGGTTTCTAATGAGAGAATTGTATTAATTCTGCAACAGTATAGTGAGTGTTTTCCTTATGTTTAGGCGAGGCATAGATTATCAGCATCAGATTTTTTATCGAGAATGTTTCTATTTGTAATTCTGTGAAGCCAACTTGTTTGTAAAGAATCTATTCCTTTGGCCATCCGCACGGTAAAGTAGCCTGCTTCATCCCATTTATCTCTTTTTTTTTATTATTTTTATTTATTTTTTTCCTTCTTCTTCTGCCCCTTTTTCAGTGAACCTCGCAAGAGCTGCATAAATGAAAGGCAAAGGGAAAGATATAATTTCAAATATTTTATAGGATTAGTTTATTTATTATCTTTAACCAATGTCTCCATCTTAGAGCATCTGAGCAATTCTATATCTTTTATGATCCTGCAACTTAAATTAATGTCACAAAATATAGCATCGTGGTTTGGATATCTTTTAACAATAAAATGAATTTTAACATATTTTTATTTAATAAAATATTTTAAGTTTAATGGTAAGAGTGTTGTTTAATAGTTTCGGAGACTTGATTTAAATCTCAATAGTCACATAATTTTATTTTTTAGATATTTTGTAGAAATTACTTAGAAAAATAAGGATAGTTTCATAAATGTGGCCACAATTAGTTTCATCATTTAAAATAAATAATTTGCTACTATTATTTTTTAAAATTTAAAAGAATGTAATAGAATTTGACTTTTAAAACTTTAAATATATTCAAAAGAACAGTAAAAACAAAAAATTAAGCACTTCAAATTAAATTAAAACTTTTTAAATTAAGCCTCCTAATTTAAATGTTTGGATCCACTATTGGCCAACTTGTTCATTTACTCATCATGGGCATTGTGCTCACTAGGTCATCTTCAAATTAAGTACTTTCATAATGCATTTCCAATACATTTATGATGTGTGTTTTATTTGAAAAGCTAACAACAATAATATAGAGAGTATTATTTAGAAAGCACTTTTAATTAAGGTCTAATTTTTTTTCCTTATATTCTAGTGATATGAATAACAGGGAGAATGTATGTTTCATCCCTAATAGATATCATATTTAACAATTACATCTCTATTAGAATTTTATTTACCCATTTCATCTCTCATGTTAAGAGATAACAGAGTAAATTATGAAACTAAAGGCAAAACAATCATTCAAGAGTTTGATATTTTAAAATTTAAATTAAAACATAACTCAAGTCATTGGGAATAGGAAAAAATGAAAAAAAGTATGCGCTCTTTTGGTAATTACGTAGGACTAATTTTTTTCATCTGCTATTTAATTTTGACACATGCTACTTAGAAATTTCATAAAATCCTCCGAGGAGAGGTGAAATAATAAATGAATAAAAATTGTTAACTTTATGTGTTTTCTCTTAATGAAAAGGATAAAATTAATAATAAAAAATCTAATAAAAATATAAGCAATAAATATAACATCTATCAAGAATAAAATATATGTTCTTCCCGAATAATATTGGATAATTTGAATAAATATAGTATTTACATATCCAAATAAAAATATTAGAAAGGGGAGTGGTGTTGGTGGTGTAGTGCTTGTTTATAATATTTACATATCAAATGTTTTGGGGGTTGTTGGGGTCTCAAAAAGAGAGCTTGGCTATCTTTGGTTGCCATTTGGCAATCAAAGATCTTTCTTTTAAAAAACATTGGAAAAATAAAAAAAAATGAAAATTTTTAAATAAAATGTTAAAAAATAGTAATGTACAATATAATTACAAGTAAAAAAAATTATAGTATTACCATGTTGCATGTTGTATGTGGTAAGTTGCAGATTTCAAGTAAAATGTCGCATGTTTCATGAATTACATCCATTGTTTCATGTTTGACGTTTTTGTTTCATGTTTCACATCCAATATTGCATGTCTTAAATAGAGACAAAAGTTTAGAATATTCCCAATATTTTTGTTTGTTTCATGTTTGACGTCAATGTTGTATTTTGACATTAATTGTTGGATGTTTGACATAACATGTTGCAAGTTATCTTGGTTCTCATGTTTAACCTCAATTGTTTCATGTTTTATGTTGTTGCAAGTTCTATGTGATTTAATTATATGTAAATTGCATGTTGCGTTTTTTACATTTCATGTTACATTTTTGACCTCATGTGCTGCATATTTCATGTCATCTACAACATGTTTTGAATAAAATAAAAAAAATAATATTCTCGCCCGTTTCATATTTGACGTTAATGTTTCATACTTTACATGATAGGTTGTATATTTGACTTAAAATATTGCATGTTGCATATTTTACGTAAGTTGTTGCATGTTTGGTGCATTGTTGCATGATTGACGTTAAATGTTGCATGTCTTAAATAAAACCAAAATAAGGAATATTCCTGAATATTCTAGCCCGTTTCATATTTGATATGAACATTGCATGTTTTATGTGATAGGTTGCATATTTGATGTAAAATGTCTCAAGTTTTATGTTCTACATATGTTGTTGCATGTGTCATGTCATTGTTTCACATTTGAGGTCAAATGTTGCATGTCTTGAAAAAACAAAAAAAAAATTTCCAAATATTCCTGCTCGTTTCATGTTTGACGTCAACATTGCATGCTTTACGTGATAGGTTGCATATTTGACATGAAATGTTGTAGGTTTTATGTTTTATGTCAGTTATTGCATGTTTGATGTCAATGTTTTATGTTTATTGTCAAATGTTGCATGTCTTGTATAAAGCCAAACAACAAGGAATATTTCTAAATATTCTCAAATATTCCTGGCCATTTCATGTTTAACGCTAACATTGCATGCTTTACATGATAGGTTGCATATTTGACGTGAAATATTGTAGGTTGCATGTTTTATGTCGGTTGTTGCATGTTTGACGTCAATGTTTCACGTTTGACGTCAAATGTTGTATGTCTTCAATAAAGTAAAAATTTTAAAATTTCTTCACCCATTTTATGTTTCACGTCATTCTTCCATGTTTGACCTGAGTTATTGTATTTGTTTCGTTATGCTTTGTATGTTTCACAACAAATGTTACATGTCTTGAATAAAGTACAAACTTTTAAAATTTTCCAGCCCATTTCATATTTCACGTCCTTGTTCCGTGTTTGACCTCAGTTGCTTCATTTGTTTCGTTACTTCTTGCATGTTTCATTGTGGTCAGTTTAACCCTTAGTATATACATCTCATTGACAAGACATATTTACTAACTTTTAGGTGCTATGAGATTTGAAGAAAATGAAGGAAATGAGAGGACTAATATGGAGGAAGTGATAAGAAACAAAAGGAGTAGAATAAAGAAAGTAAATCGCATTGTTTGGTATAACAATTTATGTGCATAAGCCAAAATCAAATGCACCTCATTTGTGGATCTAGTTATTATACAAATAATCTTGGTGTTGCTATGGTTTAGTTTAGTTGGATTCGCAAAATAAGTGGTCAGGTTTGTTGACACACAATTACTTGTGTGTCAAATCACTTGAGGTATGAAATAAATTACTTGTACATATTTGGTATATGATGTTTACAAGTAAACTAGGTTAATGGCATGTAATCATAAAATTGGATCAAAGTTAGATAAATTGTTCAGATGGGTGTTTGATCCATGCAATTTTACTTACCTTATTCAAAGTCGTCGGATGAGAAAATATAGCCACCAATACATGCATTCAATTGAAGACCGAGTATTCAAATATAAACATTCAATTGAAAACTTTAGTGACAAAACCAAATACAAGCATTCAATTGAAAACCAAAAGCATTTAAATACGCACAGAAAGTTAAATTTGAAAGATGTACTAGATATTCAATTACATTTTTAAATTTATTATACAAAGTTAAGAAGACCAATAGTTTCAAATTCTATGGTTAGTTAAGATGACCATCAGTTTCAAATTCTATGGTAACTATAAAGAAACTACTCCAGCCAACCAGTATTGCCTTGACCTTAGTATCCACATCTATGTTATTGCTTATTCTCTAAAGGTGCCTCAGTGATACCATGAAAATATTTGCAAACACGTGTGAAAATAATATAGCTAATTAATGAGAGTAAATGCAATAAAACTGAAAACAAGGCATTAAAGACCATGCTTCATAGGAAGTCATATACATTATGTTCACATAGCCTTAGAAACAGACTTATATTTCTCATACAGTACTTTAAAATATATATGTATATCACAGAACCACATCAGTTGTATCTCCGTAGCCTACAACCATAGTTCAGCTAAGTTTTTGAAACATAATGGTGTGTTTAAATTCTAATGTTATGGGTGTTAATGTACAAGTGTATACAATAAGTAATATAATGATGAGTATTCAAGATCGTCTCTACAGGGATTGTTGTTATCGGATTTGTTACAACAATTTTGACAGTGTAGTTTAGATTAAATTAAAATAAAATAATTAAAAAAACTAATAAACTAACTAAATTAAAAATGCAATAAAGGAAATTTTAAATCAAACACGAAGATGTAATCAATAAGAAATGAATAGTTGAGTGATTAAACTCTTTTAATGGTTTTGACTATTTTTCTAATGTTTGGCTATGTTGCTACAACATCTGCTACAACACTGGGTAAAATCCTTATGTATCTTCAGTTATCACATGTTGGGTATCTTATATATATATATGCAACCTAACAATGATAAGTTTTTATGCTAATATTATATACAACATGTACATGTTTTAGATTTCAATTACCCTACAAAGTGAATCCCTATATCTATTTCATTACTAATTTTAAATTAAGCATGACTCTTTTCGAATCAAATTATAACCAACTCAGTAAATCAAACAAAATTGATTAAAAATAAACTAAGATAGATGTTTATGTAAAATATAACTAAAATGCAATAAAAAACTTATTTACTTTTTAAGTAATCATGATTTAAGTCCAAAAGTGTAATGATAACTCTCATTTCATAAATTTAAACTATTACTCATTCTCAAGTAATGACAACAACACTAACATTTCAATCACACACTCATGCACTAACAACTTAGCTTTGTAATCAAATTTGCAAGGATTCTTTAATCCTCAGAACACACTCTTAATCATACAAAATTGTCATAACAGATCAATTCTAGACTTAGGCCTCATTTTGTCCATAGTGTGTGTGTGCCATTAAATTCTAGAGGTACTGCAACATTGCATAAACATTATATAACAAAGTAAGTATAGAGTATGGACCTAGATATAAACCGGTCTTAAAGTTGTTGTTAACTTAAATATTTCTTTAATTGATTTGATGATAACAAACGTGATTAAAATATATTAGTCTTTTAAAGAGCTCAAAATAGTTTTCATATATTTCTCGATCATTCTCATTTTATAAAGGCATTATATTTTGATCAATGGTTTCAAATTGAAAAAGTTTTATGATTTTGTAAATGATAACAAGTATTGCTTGAAATCCTGAGAAAAGAACTAATTGACAAGTTTTCATAAAACCTTTGAGCCATAGTATAAAGCTACAAAATTTTGGAGTCAAACGGAAATTTTGCAAAAACAGTTACTGTAGCAAACGGTTTGCCGACTTCTGGTTAACGGTTCACCGACAATAAGCAGAAGTGAAGACCAGTCTCTGGACACTAACGGCGATCCGACTTCTAGTTAATGGTCCGCCGACAATGAGCAGAATTGAAGACCAGTCTCTAGACACTAACGGCAATCCGACTTCTTATTAATGGTTCGCCGACAACAAGAAGAATTCTCTGGACATTAACGGCGATCTGACATTAGTTAACGACGAGCCGACAATTTGAAAATCCAGCCCAACTGTCACATTGACCAGTCAAACGGCGATCCGACATCCGTTAACGACGATCCGACAGTGAGTAAAAAGTGAATAACGGCTAGTTTTTCAGCTCCATCTATAAATAAGCTCATCCAAATTCAAATAAGGTTGATCACAACACGACCATTGAGCATGCATCTGAGAATACAATCTTCATAGAGCTTGAAACGCATTTTCTCTTCATTTATTCACACATTGGGCATTGATTTGTAATCTTAAATATTGTGTGAGAGAAAAACAATTTGTAATCTTTTACTTTGAGTGATTGTAAGTGTTGGAATACACTTGGGTTAAGAGATTGGGGATAATCTCTTGTTGTAGAGGTTCATTGACACCTTGGAAGTCAATTGTAAGCGTTTGAAGCCTTGGGTGGCTAGCTTAGTGAAATCCTCAAGCCCGGTGAGCTTGGAGGCGTGGACATAGGCAGGGATTGCTGAACCACGTAAAAATCATTGTATTTGCTCTCTCTTCCCTTATCTTTTTTTATATTGTGATTGTTTTATTTGTTATTGCTTTAAATTTGTGTTGGATTTGCATTGTGTTTTACTTTAGAATTAAATAATTTTTAATATCCCAATTCACCCCCCTCTTGGGTTTGCCTAGTTAGTATTTCAGTTGTTTCTTTAAGCTCGAGGTCCGAAATGAGTCGCAATGAATTGAAGGATCTCTTTAGCACGTTCTCCTATTTTCGTAGCCCTAGGCTTGCGTTTCCCTTAGCTCTCAAGCTCTCTGCACTAGCTATTAAAACTTATGCAACTTAGCCCTAAGATTTTGACTGTAATTAGAGATTTTGAATCGATAGATTAGGCATTGATGTGTTTTAATGTTGTGTATGGGTTAACTTTGACCAATAAGGAGGGAAGGACAAGCGTAAATCCAGAAACCTTTTATTTTTTTTTGTAATCTAAGGTTAACGATTTGCATTTTTCAAACAAGATAGAGGATTTGGTTTGTTTGTTGTGAAAAATTGGAAGTTTTCGTGATGATTAATCGTTGGGAGATGTTAGGAAGTTAAGAACAAATGAAAAAAATTAAGGATTTATTGAGAGAGAGCATGAATAGTTTGTAAGGAATTTATGGGGGAGAGAAAAGAGCAATGAATAAGGAAAATAAACAGCTTATTTGTTAATATGCGCAGCTAGCTAGCCGTTTATTTAAGCGTTGATTCTAAGTGGTTCACCGATTAGAGTCCAAAGAGTATTCAATTAGAAATGGGTAGCCAGATTAATAAGTGTTCGTTTGAAGAGGTTAACTACTTAGAGTACAGATAGCATCCAACTTGAAAGGGCTAGCCAACTATTCTCCTGTTGTGTTAAGCAGTTACCACGTGAGGTCCAGATAGCATACATAGTTAAATGACTAGCTGAATAATTTCATGTTGTCTTAAGTAGTTAACTGGGTCCAGAGAGCACCTATAGTTAAATAGCTGGCCGAATAATTTCGTGTGAACGTAGCAGTTAACCGTGTGAGGTCCAGAGAGCACCCTTAGCTAAACGGCTAATCAAATAATTTTGTGTTGAACTTAGTGGTTAACCACATGATCTCTAAAGAGCACCCATAATTAGTTGGCTAGTCCTTTATTCATGCGGTAAACTGCTTTTCACATTGTGCTGGTCGGTTAGGTTTACAATAAATGTCATGTAAACAAAACCCACATTTCCTCCATTAATGGGGGATTATATCATGGCTTAAGTCTTGGACTTCTTCATAAAAAAACTCACTCACTCCAAATGCTATGTTCTTATATCTCGTTGAACATCTTCGGACGTTTAGTTTTTCACTTTTCATGAGTTTAGTTTCTCTCCAATAAAGATATGTGTTGTAATTTCAGTAGTAGATTTGTGATCCCATAGAGCTATAATAATTATGATTATATTAAATTACTAGAAAAATGGTTATGAATTATGTTATTAATTAATGACTAATACATATATGAAGATAGGAAGAATGTTGACTCATATTCTTCCTAATTTAACGTTAACATTGAACAAAGGTTAAATATGAGTAGTCCACATTATAATAGCAATTTGAGAACGTCTATTGCTTTAAAAAGCAGTGAATTATCATCAGCATATGATTAGTTAACTCAGTCAAGATATAATGAGGGTTTACTGGCATCAGGTGTACTTAGTAGTCATATCGATTAGTAGCAGATGCAGAAATATAGTATAACAATTATGCTTAAATTGTTGGATTCAGTGTTAGGAAAGATGGCATACGACATGGAAAAAAGTCTGAACAAATCACAATTCGATGGTCAATTTGTCATTTCGAAGGGCTAAGAGAAGAAAAATATTCTCATAACTACAGTAGGGTGCGAGAATGACTACTTATAACACAAACCTGGTGTTAGGCATCATTTCAAGTGAATTATGATGAATTAGTTGGTAAATACATTATCAAAGAATTTAGGCATAAGCACGACTATCCTTTGGCTTTTAACTATAAAGTCATCTCATTCGTTCACATCGGAAGGTTACTAATGCAAATCTTGCACATGCAAGGGCATTACACATTTTTATGTGAAAACCTGCCAATTCATGGATTACATGGCTGATCAGGTAAAGGGGTCACACAACCTAAAGTTCCTCGCAAAGACTTGCAAAACACAATAGATGCTTATACTCATGTCAAGGTTGGAGATTATGACTCAGACACAACTAGAGCATATTTTGTGGCAAAATCTGAACATAACCCTAGGCTCTACTTTGAGTACGCACTTGATGATGAAAATAGGCTAAGTAATTTGTTTTGGATTGATTATGTGGCTCGTCATGATTATAAATGTTTTGGTGATGTGTTGACATTTGATGCAATATATAAAACTAATGTATATAAAAAACCCCTCGTTACACTTGTTGGAATTAACCATCACTATAAAACAATGGTCTTTAGTTTTTTTTTGCTCACAGATGAGACAGTTGACTCATACACGTGGTTGTTGCAAACTTTCTTGTCTATTATAACTAATCGAAAGCCTGTATTTGTAATTATTGATAATGACAAGGCAATGTTAAAGGCAACAAAAATAATGTTTACCGAGTGTATCCATCATCTTTATTGTTGGCTTCTCGAGCGCAGTGCATAGGCTAATGTGAAGAATAAAGACTTTACGAGGAAATTTCGTGATTTGATATCGACCCCCATGACGCAGGCTAAATTTGAAACACAGTGGTCAACTGTAGTGGGTGAATTCACGCTTCAACATAATGCATGGGTATAGAAAATGCATTCGAAGTAGTGCAACTAAGTGGAAGCCTATCTGAGAGGAACATTCTAAGCGGTGTGAGAATATAAATTCATATATTAGCCGGTTTGTCCAACATAAACTAAAGTTGTGTAAGTTCGTGGGGCGAATCGATCATGCTCTCCACAATATTCGTGCCACAAAAACATTGGATGAGCTCAAAACTGAATCCAATGTTCCTGTCTTAAGACCACACTTACGTAGCCTAGAGAAGCATGCTACAGAATTGTTCCCATTGAGAGTTTTTTTCGAAGGTTAGAGATTAGATACTATAAGAAGGCGCGGTCATCGAGGTAAAAACTGTCAAAACCACTGATGCTCATTTCTACACAATCATTGAATTTGAGACACCAACAATGTGGTTGAATGTCATCCATCATTTATTGAAAAATAATATAAAATGCTCTTGTGAAATGATGGAATTTGTTTGGCTTCCATGTAGACACATGTTTCATGTCTTGAAAGTGGAACAAATCCAATAGATTCTTGAGAATATGGTTCTTCGTCGATAGATTAGAAATGTCAAGGATCATAATACTTATACCGCTGCAAAACCATAATTTGACGTCGAAATTTTAAAGCTAGTTAGATTTAGTGTATTGTCTACAACTTGAAATAAAATGTGCTACAATACAACAAAAAAGTGTTAAAGCCTACGAAGAGGCATTGTTTGAAATTAATTAGTTAATTATGAACAGCAACCTAAACGTGACGGCTTCCCAAATAAAAAAGGTTCATATGGGACTAAACCTGTATAATCAAGCAGTTGTAAAGATCAATGGTGCTAGGTTGAAAGGAAAATGTACAGATGAAAGCTCTAGAAAGTGTGAGAATGATAGCACCCAACTAAAGTATATCCCAAGTTCTTTATCTTGTGTTTACTATTTAAATGCATTGGCCATTTTATAGCAAGTAACTTTCATGCTATCAAATTTCAGTATTAATAGTGAATGTTTTATCACATTCGCTTCATCAAGTATCCAGAATCCTAGAGCCTTTGCTAGTGTCAATCTTACATTTTTAGCTCATAATGTTTTGTATTAGTGGCCTCATTAAATAGTATTAGGGGTCAATATGTATAACCATTTGAATTCTAATGATCACGTACCACTTGATAATCAGTTCAATATTAATTGATGAGATATGAAGACATATGATAACTCTGTGAAACGAGAGTTATCATGGCACTTTTAAACTTAAATCAATAATACTTAAAGAGTAAATGATGCGTTTTCATTGCATTTTTGTTATATTTTACATAAACATTCATCCTAGTTTATTCTTAATAAATTTTATTTGATTTAGAATAATTTGTTCTTAAATTATATGCATAATTGTAGGTGTCCGGAAGCTCAAATTTAAAGGAAAGAATACTAATGCAATAGGCTTGAAAAAATAAGGAAAAAACATGGCTACAAAAGAAATGAAACAAATCTGGAATAGTGCAGTTGCTGTAGCCGTTGCTGTAGCAATATTGCTGTAGTAATCCTAGAACAACGACAGAGAAAATTCCGCACGGGATACTTGTAGAATTGCAATCTACGGTTTCCTAATTTGACTTATGCGTGACCTAGGCTTCTGTTTACCCTTATTTTCAACTATAAAAGGAGCACACATCATAAGGAATAAATGGAGTCGTCACCTAAGGAGAAAAACTACAAAGAAACAAAAGAAAAGCAAGATTCAAGAGAGAAATTAAGGGATACATAAGAGGAGAATTTGCAAAAATCAATTGGGAGCTCAGTCCTTCTTATTCTTCTTTTGTTTTCTCGTTTTCTATTTATTTATAGGGATGTGTTTCATGGCTGAAACTTTGTTCTTTATTTTTTTTTTGCAAACCATAAATTAAATTTATTTGTAGTTGAGTGATAAATAATCTTGATGGTTTATTGACTGGATTTATATGTTTCTACATGTTTTTTATAACATTTTATTTTGATAGTATTTATTTTTATTCATTATTTTGGTTGATCACCCATTTAATGATACTAGCTAAGGAAGAGCCACAAAAAGGGCCTATATTAGTGAAACATATCATAGCAATACTTGGTTTTAGATTGGGTTTCCCGGATTGAGTTTTACTTGACTCCCAAAAGGGCCATGTTTAATCTAAAATTAGTGATGAACTAGAGATAGAGATTCACCTTGTAGGGTAAATAGAACATAAGCGTGTAATGTTATATCTTATGTTGTCATAACAACTGATCACTGTTAGGTTATATATAGATATAAGATATCCAATATGCGACAACTGAGGATACATTAAGGATTATGCCCAGTGCTGTAGCAGATACTACAACAACTGAGCCAACCATTGGAAAATAGTCAAGACTATTAGAGAGTTTATTCACTCAACTACTCTATATTCCCATTGGTTTTATCCTTGAGTTTGACATGATAATTTACTTTGTTGCATTTTATTCATTGCGTTTTTATTTTAATTAGTATATTAGTTTTATTAATTTTTTTATTTTAATTTAGCACAAAATCTGCACTGTTAAAATTGTTGTAGCAAGTTTGATAACATCAATTCTTGTGGGACGATCTTAAATAGTCATCACTTTATTACTTGTTGTGTACACTTGAACATTGACACCAATAGCATCTGAATTTATACCCAACAAGTTTTTAGCGCTGTTGACGGGGATTGATTGTTCATTGTGATTTGTAAAATTAGTTTTAATAGTGTTAATTTTTTTATATTATTTTAATTTGTTTATTTTGTTGACATAAGTGATTTACCAACCCTTGCATGCGCAAATATAAATCTGTTGAATTCTAGTTTGATCCAGGAATTGAAAAAACCGCAAGGAGATTAAGAAGAGAGCACCGAGAATTACAAGCTGCTGTAGTAATGGATGACTTGCAAGTATGAGAAACTTGAATCCTAGAGAGGAGATACAACCAGTTAATGTATATGAAGGACTAAATGCACAATATGTTCAAAGGCAACTAGGGAATAACGACACTATTCACATGGCAGACAATAGAGATAGAGCCATTAGAGATTATGCAGTGTTGACTCCTCAAGCCATACATCCTGGAATAGGTAGACCCGATGTTCAAGTTGACAATTTTTAACTCAAACCAGTGATGTTTCAGATTCTGCAAATAGTGGGGCAATTCAATGGGCTGTCATATGTAGATCATCATCTATATCTTAAGCTATTTTTGAAAGTGAGTGACGCTTTCAAGATTGCTGGAGCATTACAAGAAGCATTAAGGTTTAGACTTTTCCCATTTTCTTTGAGAGATCGAGTAAGAGTATGGTTGAATTATCTACCACTAGATTTTATCACTACATGGAATGACTTGACTGACAAATTTTTGATGAAATACTTCTCGCCAACGAAGAATGCAAAATTGAGGAACGAGATCACATCTTTCCATCAACTTGGAGATAAAAGTTTTTATGATGCATGAGAAATATTTAAAGAGTTACTCAGAAGATGTCTTTATCATGGTATTCCTTGTTGCATACAGTTGGAAACTTTCTATAATGGTCTCAACTCAAGCACTAGATTAATGATGGACGCTTCAGCAAATGGGGCTTTGTTATCTAAGTCTTACAATGAAGCTTATGAAATTTTGGAGAGGATTGCTAACAATAATTATCAGTGGCCATCAACTAGACAAGTTACAACAGGAGTCCATAATGTAGATTCCTTGATTGCATTGTCAGCCCAAGTAACTTCATTAACAAAGATGGTAAAGGCTATGACTGCTGCTTCGAAAATTGTTAACCAAATTTCTAATGTGTCTTGTGTTTATTGTGGAGAAGGGCATTTATTTGACAATTGTCCTGATAATCCAACTTCAGTTAACTATAAGGGCAGTTTCAACATACAAAACCAGAGCAATCCATATTCGAACACTTACAACTTTAGATGGAGACAGCTTCCGCACTTTTCATGGAGTTATCAGAACCAAACTGCTGCAACACTCAGTGAAATTTATCAGTAAAATCAAGAGCAAATAAGCATCAACAATGATCAACTCAGCTCCCTTGAAGGTTTGATTAAGGATTATATTGTAAAAAATGAAGCAATTGTCCAAAGTCATTTGTATCTTTGAGAAACTTGGAAAATCAAATTGGACAGCTTGCTACACCATTGAGCAACAGACCTTAAAGTAGTTTACCCAATAATACAGAGGACCTAAGAAGAGAATGGAAAGAGCACTGTAAAGTGATTAACTTGAGATCTAGAAAAGATGTTCATAGTCTCGTTGGTGTACCAAAAAGAAGAGCTGGGTCAATTTCAATCCAGAAAGAAACTCAAATTGAAAAAGAGAAACAATCCTCCACTTCACAGCACACTGGTGAGAGCAGTCAAGCTGCAGCATTTGCCGAAAATGATGATCCAACACCTGTGGATAACGAGGCTGTAGCACCAACCCAGAACATGGCAAAAGAGAAGTAGTCTGCACAACTTACTGCAGTACAATAGTTTAGGCACTCACCACCCTTCCTTCAAATATTTCAAAGCAGCAATAAGACAAGCAGTTAAGCAAAATGTTAGGAGTGCTAAAACAACTACATATCAATATCCATTTTGTGGAAGCTCTAGAGCAAATGCCAAACTATACGAAATTTTTAAAGGATATCTTGACAAAAAAAAAGAGAAAAACTTGGAGAATTTGAGATAGTTGCTCTAACACAAGAGTGCAGCCAAATGCTTCAGAGTAAGATACCATCGAGGATGAAGGATCCAGAAAGCTTCACAATCCCTTGCTCCATAGGCACTAAATACAGTGGCAAAGCATTTTGTGATATGGTGGCTAGCATCAATCTCATGCCTTTATTAGTGTTTAAGCAATTGAGAGTTGGTGAATGTAGACCAACAATAGTGACTTTACAACTTGTTGACATATCTCATGCATATCCAGAAGGGAAGATTAAAGATGTGTTGGTAAAGGTGGATACATTTATTTTTCTAGTGGATTTCATTGTGCTAGACTTTGAGGCAGACAAATAAGTGCTAATCATTCTAGGGAGACCTTTCTTAGCCACGAGAGAGATTTTAATTGATGTTAAAAAAGGAGAATTAACCATGAGGATAAATTACCAGCAAGTTACAATCAATGTGCTGGATGCCATGAAGAGTCCCGATGAGATTGAATATTGTAATTTTATTAGTGTCGTGGACTTTGTGGACTTTGTTGTAGCAGAGAGATTACACAATTGCTACAGTAGGGAAGAAATCAATGCTGTAACATTTGAAGAACTTGATGGTGAAGATTGTGGAGTAGCTAATATAGTATGGTCAGGCGAGAAACAACCCTTCAGAATTGACGAGCAAACCCAATAAAGGGAACTCACTCTAGACCAACAAGAATTCAAGGTTAATGGGACGAAAGTGGAGCACTACATGGGAACTAAGGTGAACAGCCTACAAAAGTATCTATTCTTAAAGGATCCAAGTTGAGCAAACAAGAAAGGACAGGCTAAAAAATCTAAAAATCAAGCACTAATTGGGAGGCAACCCAATGAGGGAAGTTGTTTTAAGTTTTTAAGGCATTGAATTTAGCTTTTAAATTATTTAATTTGTCTTTTTGTTATTTTAAATGTGCATCTAATTTTTCATCTTTGTGTTAAATTACAGCAGCAAAAAAAAAATGTGGGCAAAAAGAGTAGGAAAGTATTGTTGTAGCATCATTTACAACATGACATATAACATAAGATTTTCAAATGACAGAGGCGTTTCTTGCTTTTGCAGCAGCAAATAGATTGATCAAATTTTATGATAAGAAGCGTTTGAGAAGTAGATCAAGGAAGAAGTGACCTTTTACAGCCTGTGCTGCAGCAGTGCTTTCAGCAATATGGGAGTACCCATACCTGCTAGTTTATTTTACTTCTTTCTGTAAAACTTTTCTTTCTTTTAGTTTTAATTTTTTGGTTAATTCTGCATGTCCATTTATTTAATGTATGCATGTTTGGTTTATGTGGTTTTGTTTTGTGTGCTTGTGAGGACACATCACCACTCAAGTTTGGGGGGGTTGCGTTTCTGATTGCATGTGTTTATGCTTGTGTTGTGTGTTGTGTGAAGCACTACTTTCTAGTATTTGTGCATGGATTTGAAAACCTAATGAAGATAAATTCAGTGTTATTAAGTATTTATGAGAATGCCAAGTAGAGATAGTTATAGATGGAGGTTGAAATTTTGTCCCGATACTTAAACTTTGGTTAAATTTTATGAGAATACTGTAGCAGAGCTAGGAAAACAAAAAAAGAGTAAAAAATATCTCAAGTTTGGGGGAAAATTTTTGTTAGACTGTGCCTGTTATGAAATAAATTATGCTCTAATGGTTTAAGTTGCTGAGTAACTAGGGTTGGGTATGCACCTCATATGCAGACTTGAGTCCAAAGGCAACAACAACTATGAGCAGTGCTGCAGCAATTATATATATATATATATAAGAGGCAAAAAAATGATGATGAAGGAATAAAAAATAAGGGGGTTCGCTGCCTAGGATACTGAGTAACCTAGTCTGTTCATGAGCCCCATGTTCAGCCTTTAGTCAAAGGCGTTCAAAGGTAAGACCTAGATATAGCATCCTGGTTGTGCTGTTGCGGTAACTCTGACATGTACTTTGAGCGAGCAATTGGGTGTCGTCATTACAGGTGATAGGCATTCACATGAAAGCTCAATGTTGCATTAAAGAGTTTAACTGAAAAAAAAATGTTTGTTAAAGCATAGTTTAAGTTTATTTATGAATTCTGCTCCCCCATATGTGAATATATTTTTGTTCTACCTTTAAATTATATGCAATGTCTGTGTAATATTGTAGCATCTCTGGAATTTGATCAAAGTGGCACACACACACTCTGGACATAATGAAGCCTAAGTCTAAAACTTGAATTGCTATGGCAATTTTGTATGATTAAGAGTGTGATCTGAGGGTTGAAGAATGTTTGCAAATTTGATGACAGAGCTAAGTTATTTGTTGCATGATTTTGTGATTGAAGTGTTAGTGTTGTTGTTATTACTTGAGGATAGGTAATGGTTTAAGTTTGGGGGTGTGATAACTCTGTGAAATGAGATTTATCATAACACTTTTAGACTTAAATCAATAATACTTAGAGAGTAAATGATGTGTTTTCATTGCATTTTTATTATATTTTGAATAAATATTCATCATAGTTTATTCTTAATAAATTTTGTTTGATTTAAAATAATTTATGCTTAGATTGTATGCATAATTGTAGGTGTCCGGAAGCTCAAATTTAAAGGACGGAATGCTAATGCAATAGGCTTGAAGAAATAAGGAAAGAACATGGCTACAAAAGAAATGAAACAAATCTGGAACAATGCAGTTACTGTAGCCGTTGCTATAGCAACATTGGTGTAGCAATCCTGGAACAATGACAGAGAAAATTCCTCGTGGGATACTTGCAGAATTACGATCCGCGGTTTTCTAATCTGACTTATGCGTGACCTAGGCTTCTGTTTACCCTAATTTTCAAGTATAAAAGGAGCACACATCATAAGGAATAAAGAGAGCCGTCACCCAAGGAGAAAAATCACAAAGAAATAAAAGAAAAACAAGATTCAAGAGAGAAATTAAGGGTTGCACAAAAGGAGAATTTGCATAAATTAATTGGGAGCTCATTCCTTCTTATTCTTCTCTTGTTTTCTCGTTTTTTATTTATTTATGGAGATGTGTTTCATGGCTGAAACTTTGTCCTTTATTTTTCTTTTGCAAACCATGAACTAAATTTATTTGTGGTTGAGTGATAAATAATCTTGATGGTTTGTTGACTGAATTTATATGTTGCTGCATCTTTGCTATAGCATTTTTTTATAGTATTTATTTTTATTTATTATTTCGTCTTATCATCCATTTAATGATACTAGCTAAGGAAGAAATAAACTAATACTTGTACGAAATAAACTAAGTTAATTGTGTTTAAGATTCAATTGAGAATGTAGTAGTTGAATGATCAAACTCTCCTAATGGGGTGACTGTTGATTACCGAATTAGCACCAGTTGTTGTGGTAAGTGTTGCAGCACTGGGTAGAACAAATCTGCTTCCGCAGCTATCGCATGTTGGAAATCTCATACTTTCAAATCTACTAACAATGACCAGTTGCTCATAAATTTAATAGATGGCTTTATGACCTTTAATCTCTCTACCCTACAAGGTGAACACCTATATCTAGGATATCACAAATCTTAATTCAAGTATTGCCCTTATGGGATTTAAGATGACCTAATCCAGGAAACTCAACTTAAGAACAAGTAATACTCCAATAATGTTCGCTAAGACATGCCCTTTTGCTGCTCTATCTTAACTGAAATCATTAAATGGGTGGTCAACTGAATTAACAATTATGATCATAAAAACTATTAGAGTATAATGCTACAACATTATCACAGCAACATATAAGAACAGTCAAGAACCCATTAAATTATTTGTCACTCAACTACACTTAAATTTAGTTCATATTCTGAATAAGAAAAGCAAACACAAATATACTGATCACAGAATACATCCAATCAACCAAAGGAAGAAAGATAATATGAATTGAGCACGATGAAAGTCTAAGGATCCTTCTCGGTTCTTCAACGATGCCGAACAACACTCTCCAATCTTCTCATTCTCCTCACCTTTTTAATTGTTTTTGGATGATAACAATTCTCTGCCGCTTGCTGTGTGGGGCGTCCTCATTTTTATATTGCAAATTAGGTTAAAAACCGAAACCTATGAGCGTGCATGTGTTTAAATTAGGAAACATGCAGATCGTGATTTAATTGCTGACCGCGCCTATATTCTCTCCCGCGTTACTCCCAGATTGCTATAGCACTGGTTGCTCTAACATCCGCAACAGCTCTTGTATTATTTCCGATTGTGCTTTCTTTCTTTTGTGGCCATCTTCCTTCCTCTCTTTTCCCATCTACTGTCTCTGCATCCTTTCATGAATTTAAAACCTGCAATTTAAAACCTGTTTTTAGCACAAATTACTATGATTCCAGTAAAACTTGTTAAAACTCAACTAAAATGAATGTTTATGCAAAAGGTCACCAAAATGTAATCAAAACACATTATTTGCTCTCTAAATGACCTTTGTTCAAGTCTAGAACAGATGTAATAACTCTCATTTCCTAGAGTTATCACACCCCCAAACTTAAAACTGTTGCTTGTCCTCAAGTAATGACACAGACTAATATTTCCCGCAAACAAACATGCACACAACTTCAGCTCTTTTATCAAACTTGCAAAGATTCTTCCACCTTCAGATCATAATCTCAATCATACAAAAATGCCTATACTAAATTAGTTCTAGACTTAAGCTTCTTTCTGTCCATAATGTGTGTGTCCTGCCTTTGTGATTGAATTTCCAATATGCTGTAACATTACCAAAGGATTGCCGAAATTTCAGCAGTCATATACTTCATTCTTACAAGGGGTAGTATAAATTCCACATATTCAAACTGTAATAGCTTTAACATTGATAACCTGGGGGATGATCAACCTCCTCACTGCAACATTTATTTTCATGTGAATGTCGATCACTTTTAATGATGACACCCAATTACTCAAACCATGCCCAGATCAGAGTTGCTGCAGCAATATCTGTGGTATAGTCTTATCTCAAGATATCTTTGACTCAAGGTTGAACATGGGGCTCATGAACAGACCTGGCTACTCAATGCCTTAGACAGAGGACATATATATATATATATTTTCACTAGATATATATATATATGCTACAACACTGCTCATAACTCTCGCTGTCTTTTTACACATATCTGCATATGGGGTGCATACTCAGATCTGGTTACTCAGCAACTTAAGCCATTGGAGCAAAGTTTTATTTCATCAATATCACAGTCACTCAACATGCTTCTCCCTTCAAGACTTAAGACTTTTTCTATTCTTTTGGTTTTGCTCTAGCAGTCTCATACAACTCAATCACGGGCTAAGTGTTGGGACAGAATTTCACTTCTATCTATAACTATCTCTACTTAGCATTCTCATAAATACTGAATAGCACTCAATTTATCTTCATTAGGTTTTCAAATCTATACACAAATAATAGATAATAGAGCTTCACACAACACAAACATAAACATATACCTAAAACACATGCATTCGGAAACAATCCCCCCAAACTTGAGAGGTGCTATGTCCTCACAAGCAAACAAAAATAAAAACACATAAATGGACAAACAAATCTTTTTTTTTAAGAACAAAAAGGCAAGTAGTGAGATAAAAGTACTCCCTTGTGGTGGGGACTGCAGCCTATGATGTCGATGCTATCAGCGCTTCTTGGAGGCACTGCGCAGCTTATCCTTTGGTGAAGCTTTTGGGGAGGTGGCTGGCAATGGCTTTGTCCTTTTCGCTGTAGGGCTGGTGAGAGGAGTTGTTGTTGGGGTTGCTGTAGCAGTGCCCGCAGATGTACTGCCTTTTCGTTTGCTGGGTTGCCTTGGACTGGTGCGGATATGCTGGTTAGGAGTTTGTTGTGGAGGTTTAGGGGACAATGCATCCGCTGCCTGGCCCTCAGCAGTGATGGTAGCAATGACCTCAAGTAGTTGCTTGGCTTGCTCAGATGTGGGCATGGCTTGCTCAGATGTAGGCATGGCTCTGGTTGCTGCAGCAGCTAGTTCAGCATCGATTTGCTCTATATCATCGTCAGAGGCTGGAGGTGTTGCCATTTTTTCTTTACCATTGGCCTTTCCTTTGCCTACAAAGACTGGAATAGGTGGCTCCATGTCAAGGTCTTCTTCCTCCTCTTCTTGAATAATGTGTTGCTTCCTAGTTTTGGACTGGGATGGGATGGGTGGTTCCTCACTTTCTTGCTCTGAATTCTCCTTTGCCTTTGAGGGTGAGCTATCAGTCTCAGATTTGTCACCTTCATCTTCAGGTGGGTCAGATGGTTCAGCATCTTCTAAGTCAACTTCTGTTGGAGGTTCAATTATAGCTTGCTTTGCTGGTTCATCTGAAGTAGTGGTTTCTTCATTGGTCTCTGCTGGAGCACCTGTGGTGCTAGTATCAAAATTGTATTGCTGGAGCAGGGAAGCAGGGAAGTTTCGATGATTGCATTTCATGTACTCAGTGAATTGGTGTAGTTGTCCATCCAGGTGCTGTAGATAGCTCCAAAACCTACCATTTTTCCTCTGCTGAACTTCTATACACTGATGGATATTAGTGCTGAGTGCCTGGATGGCTTGTTCTAAGCCGAGAGTTCGTCGTGCTCCTGTTACAGCAGCTGGTTCAGTTATTGTTCCAGCACTCTCGCCAGCAACTCTTTCAATTGTTCATGTCGTAAAGGCACCATCATTTTTTACATGCTCATCGCTGGCTTCAAGACGAACACCTGAAACTACACAAATGCTGGTGACAAGTGAAGGAAATAACAACGCAGCAGATCGATGAGTTTTGGCTACACACTCTCGGATTTCTTTTTCAATGATGCTACCCACATCTATGGGCAGCCCTCTAATAAGGACATATAGCAAAACCAATCTTTCTTGTGAAACCGTTGTAGTGTGAGTGGTGGGCATAAGCCTAGATTTTAAAAATTTTACCCACACCTTAGAAATATGTTTCAAATCTATTCTGTTAACTACACGTCCTTCCTCGTTAACTCATTATACCCGTTCGATGGTAAGAGTTGTAAAAATGGTATTTCACTTTTTCGGGGTTAACTTATCATGCAATTTAGCATATTCACAAGTAATCTCAGTAGGTAAGTTATAAAAAGCATTGATAACACGGGAGTCCAATGGAACAAGAGTATTGCTTACCCAGATGTTGTGCTGATCAAGGCTTACCAAATTGGCATAAAATTCTTTTACCACCGGCAGTACAGGATTGCGAGGATGTTTGCAAAACTCTAGCCATCCTCTCTTTGCTGCAGCATTATGAATTGTTTTCACAATTCCAGTGAGTTGGTCTGGAAATTTAAACCATTTTTCGTCCAGAATCCGACACGACTCTATAAATTCTTTGTATTTTTCCTCAGCGTGGTAACTCTAGAATCGTGATGGATTTTTAAGGCAATTGGCTGTTTTCTTGTATTTCGGCATTGCTACAGCAAGAACAGATTGAAGCTACTATTTCTGAGAATAAAAAGAGAAAAAGTGGTTAAGAATTAGGAGAATTGGACTTGAGAAAGAGATGGGGAATAGTGGCGTGGACACTAAGCATAGTGACTCCTATTTATAGTGGACTGTAATGTGAAGATAACTACAGCAACTTAGAGATAATTGAGGAAATAAAATATTTGAATTAAATGTGCATATACCAAAATTATCGGTTATTGAAATTAAAGTTGTGATTTCGGAGATTTGTTTCCGCAATTTCTATCCATATCCGAGCGTCCATTTGTCATGATTTCATCTCCAACAGTAAGTGAAGGCTCCAGCCTTTAATTTTCTATAACAGGAAAAATTGTTGCTTTAGCCCCCCTTTGCTCATTCCAATGCCGTGCACAGAATCCATACCAAATCTTCTGACACGTGGTTGCTGTCCCCTGAGTTCTGTCACCATATATTTGCACTTGTCAATAAGAAATGCAATTGCCACCTTTATTTCAAACTAAAATTAAGTTTAAAATTATGAAAATAAATATATTAAATGACATTGAAAATAAAGAATGCAATAATGTAAAATGATTAAAATAACAAAACACGATTAGCGAAAATAGTAAAAAGGAATGGCTGTTCATAAAACCAAAGGATATCAAAATTGGTTTATAATGGTTGGTTCCTCAATGGGTTGCCTCCCATGAAGCGCTTGATTTAAGGTTCTTCAGCCCGACCTTCTGTCTTTACTCAATAGCTGGGTTCTTGAAGGAGTAACACCTTCTTTGAACCTTCTGCTGCTGGATGTATGTAATATTTAACCCTATGCCCATTAACCTTGAATTGGTGGCCTGTTTGTTCATTCAAAAGATCAACATCTCCATGAGGGTAAGATTTTAACAGCTTAAACGGGCCAGACCATCGTGACTTGAGCTTTCCCGGAAATAATCTTAGTCTTGTATTGTGGAGCAACACTAATTGACTAGGGGTGAACTACTTGTGTTGAATATGCTTGTCATGCCAGTGTTTTGTTCTTTCTTTATAAATTCTGGCATTTTCATACGAAAATAACCTTAATTCATCAAGCTCACACAGTTGAAGCTTCATTTGTTCTACTACAGCATACATATACCAATTTAGTTTCTTCAGTGCCCAGTGTGCTTTATGCTCTAGCTCTAGGGGCAAATGACAAGCCCTGCCATAAACAATTCGGTAAAGAGACATGCCGATTGGGGTTTTGTATGCTTTTCTGTAGGCCCATAAAGAATCATGCAAATGTAAAGACCAATCCTTCCTTGTTGGGTTCACCACTTTTTCTAGGATCTTCTTAATTTCTCTGTTGGACACTTCAACCTGACCATTTGATTGTGGGTGATATGTTGTTGCTACCTTCTGTCTGACTCCATATTTCATCATTGCAGCAGCAAAGATTTTGTTGCAAAAATGTGCACCTTCATCACTAATAATTGCTCTAGGGGTGCCAAACCTGGAGAAAATATTTTTTTGAAGAAAAGTTACCACGGCTTTAGCATTATTGGTAGGTAATGTTGTAGCTTCCACCCACTTGGAGACATAATCCATAGCAACCAGGATATATAAGTTCCCAAATGATGGGGGAAAGGGTCCCATAAAATCTATTCCCCAAACATCAAAGACTTCCACTTCCAGTATGTTGGTCAATGGCATCTCATGTATGCTAGTTATGTTCCTTGTTCGTTGACATCTGTCACACCCTTTAACAAAGTCATAAACATCTTTAAAAATAGTGGGCAAAAAATAACCTGATTGCATAATTTTGGCAGCTGTTCTATGACCCCCAAAATGTCCTCCATATGCTGCAGCATGACATGATTCCAGTATTTGAGGTATTTCTTTTGCTGCAACACACCTTCTAATTACTTGATTTAAGCATAGCTTATATAGATGTGGGTCATCCCACTGGTAGCTTTTAACATCATGAAGGAATTTATTTTTCTCTTGAAATTTCAGCTCAGGGAGTAGCAACCCACTGACTAGATAATTAGCAAAATCTGCATACTAAGGAGATTCTGACTGCTGCAGCATCTGTGCTTGCTGTACTACCATCAGCTGTTCATCAGGAAAAGTTTCAGTGATGTTCTTTCTTGTCATTGTACTAGTGTCTGCTTCCAACCATGATAAATGATCTGCCACTTGATTTTCAGTCCCCTTTCTATCTTTAATTTCCATATCAAATTCTTGAAGCAATAAAATCCATCTAATTAGTCTTGGTTTGACATCCTTCTTTGAAATTAAATATTTGATGGCTGCATGGTCTGTGTAAACAGTTACTTTAGTACCTACCAGGTAAGCTCTAAATTTGTCAAAAGCAAAAACTACTGCCAACAACTCTTTTTCTGTAGTGGTGTAGTTGATCTGTGTTGGAGTGAAAGTTTTGCTTGCATAGTATATGGAATGAAAAACCTTATTCTTCCTTTGCCCTAATACTGCTCCCACAGAATGATCACTAGCATCACACAGCAATTCAAATGGTAAATTTTAATCTGGAGATATAACTACTGGAGCAGTAATTAGGGCTTTATTTAATTCTCTGAATGCTTGAAGGCATTTTTTGTCAAAGTGAAATGGTTTGTCATGCTCCAGCAATGAACACAGAGGCTTGGCTACTTTGGGAAAATCCTTAATGAATCTTCTGTAGAATCCAGCAGACCCAAAAAACTCTTAATCCCCTTTACTAAAGTTGGGGGTGGCAGTTTATCGATTATCTCTATCTTGGCTTTGTCTACCTCAATACCATCCTTGGATATCTTGTGACCCAATACTATTCCTTTTTGTACCATGAAATGACACTTCTCCCAATTAAGTACTAAGTTGGTCATCTCATATCTTTTAATAACTTCTTCCAAGTTATGTAAACAATTGTTGTATGTTTATAAAAAAACTGAGAAATTATTCATGAAAACTTCCAAAGTCTGCTCTACCATATCAGAAAATATAGACATCATGCATATCTGAAAAGTTGCTGGAGCATTGCATAACCCAAAAGGCATTCTTCTGAAGGAAAATATTCCATAAGGACAAGTAAATGTAGTCTTCTCTTGATCCTCTGGTGCTATAGCAATCTGGTTGTAGCCTGAATACCCATCTAAGAAACAATAGTATTGTTTTCCAGCAAACCTGTCCAGCATCTGATCAATGAATAGAAGTGGGAAATGGTCTTTCCTTGTGGCTTTGTTGAGCTTCCTGTAATCCATACACACTCTCCATCCAGTTACTGTCCTTGTAGGAATAAGTTCATTATTCTCATTAGCCATTACTATTATCCCTTATTTCTTTGGAACACACTGAACTGGGCTTACCCATGAACTGTCTGATATTGGGTATATAATTCTAGTATATAACCATTTAATGATTTCCTTGTTCACCACTTCTTTCCTAATAGGATTCAGCCTTCTCTGGTGCTCTACCGAATTACCGGAACAGTCTTCTAAAAGGATCTTATGCATACATATTGATGGGCTGATACCCTTTATATCTGCCATGGTCCATCCAATTGCTCTTCTGTATTTTCCCAGCAAATCCACTAGGCTTTGTTCTTGACCTGCATCCAAAGTAAACGAAATAATTATAGGAAGTGTGTTGTTTTGACCAAGATAAGCATACTTTAAATGTGAAGGTAACAGTTTTAATTCAAGACTAGGGGGTGATTCAATAGATAGTAAAGTTGGTTTTACTTCCCTGTCTGAAAGATTCAGGTGTTCAATGACTATGGTGTGCCTATTAGATTGTTATTTGTCCATCCAATCTGTTTGACTTGCTGCAACATCTTCCTCTTCAACCTCCTCAAAGGTGGTGACTTTGTTAAGTACATTACTGCAGCATTGGTCCATTCTGTCTGCTACAACAAGATCCACTACACCTAAGAAATTGCAATCTTCTATTTTATCAGGGTTTCGCATAGCCTCTAGTACATTGAATGTGACTTGTTGATCATTTACTCTCATGGTCAGCTCTTCTTTCTGCATATTTATCAGAGTTTTTCCAGTTGCTAAAAAGGGTCTGCCAAGTATAATGGGCACCTCTTTGTCAGCTTCAAAGTCTAGCACAATGAAATCTACTGGAAAAATGAATTTGTCAATCTTCACTAGTACATCCTCTATATTTCCTTCAGGATATTCATGAGATCTGTCAGCCACAAACTCTAAGCTGCTTAAACACAGATAATGGCATCAAGTTAATACTAGCTTCCAGATCACAAAGTGCTCTACCAGCATACATATTCCCTATAGAGCAGGGTATTGTAAAACTTCTTGGATCTTTCAATTTTGTGGGAATTTTACTCTGAAGCATATGGCTGCTTTCCTGTGTTAGGGCAACAGTTTCAAATTCTCCCAGTCTTCTCTTTCGTGCCAAGATATCTTTTAGAAATTTCACATAATTTGACATTTGCTCCAAAACTTCCATAAAATGTATGTTTATGTGCAATTGCTTCAGTACTTCCAGAAATTTGCTGAACTGCTTGTCTTGTTTTTGCTTCTAAAACCTTTGAGGAAAGGGTGGTGGATGTCTAAACTGCTCGTTAGATTCAAGAGTTACCCACCTCTGTTTGTTTAAGTTGGTGCAGGTTGTGGCAACTGGTATTGTAACTTCTCTTTCAGCAAGTTCTGGTTGAATTTCTTTTGTCGTTACTGTAGCTGGATCCCTGGCATCAGAGTCTTGATGTGGAGTCTGCTGTAACAAGCTTCCATTTTGAGTTGGTTTTTGAGCTGAATTGCATTCCATCCCATTTTTGGTTACCTTAACTGGGGTATCAACATGCTTTCCAGATCTCAAACTAATAACTTTGCAGTGTTCTTTGCACTCTCTCCTAGGATCTTCTGTGTTGCTAGGTAAGTTTCCTTGAGTTCTGCTGCACATTACTGTAGCTAATTGTCCCATTTGATTTTCAAGGTTCCTCAAGGACACAACTTAACTCTGCACAATTGCTTCATTCTTTGCATTGTACTCCTTAATTAATACTTCCAATGAAGTGATTGGATCTTGACTGATATGCTTCTGCCCTTGACTCTGTTGATAAAAACCAGGTGGTTGTGGCTGTGTGTTTCTACTTAGTTCATTCAATACTGGAGCATTTCGATTCTGATTGCTCCATGAGAAATTTGGGTGTTGTTTCCAGCTTGGGTTGTAAGTATTTGAATATGGGTTGTTCTGAAGTTGTCGATTGAAGTTACCCACATAATTTACTGAAGCTGGATTTCTAGGACAATTATCAAAATCATGATCTTCACCACAGTAGACACAAGAAAGTTCAGTAACTTGCTTTACTGTTGCTGGAGCAGCTGACATGGCTTTTACCATGTTAGTCAATGAAGTTACTTGAGCTGATAGGGCTGTAATTGCATCAATGCTGTGTACCCCTGCTGATCCTTTGGCTACTGGTTGCTTGGCTGAAGGCCATTGGTAATTATTATTGGCAATTCTCTCAAAAATTTAATAAGCTTCAGTGTAGGATTTGGATAATAGAGCCCCATTTGCTGAAGTATCCACTATTAACCTTGTGCTCGGGTTTAACCCATTGTAGAAAGTTTCCAATTGAATGTAACAGGGAATACCATGATGAGGACACCTTCTGAGCAATTCCTTGAACCTTTCCCAAGCCTCATACAGACTCTCATCTTCAATTTGATGGAATGAGGTAATTTCATTCTGTAATTTCGTATTCTTTGTTGGTGGAAAATATTTCATTAGGAATTTATCAGCCAATTCATTCCATGTAGTAATGCAATCATATGGCAATGAATTTAACCATGCTCTTGCTCGATCCCTTAAGGAATAAGGAAAGAGCCTCAGCCTTAAGGCATCCTGCGTTGCTCCAGCAATCTTGAAGGCATCACTTGCTTCCAAGAATAATTTAAGATGGAGATAAGGATCTTTATTTGGCAATCCATTGAATTGCCCAACTGTTTGCAACATTTGAAACATCACTGGTTTTAACTCAAAGTTAGCAGCATCTACTTCAGGTCTGATGATACCATGATGGACAACTTGAGGAGTTAGCACGGCATAATCTCGTATAGATCTGTCTCTGTCATCAGCCATGTAAATAATAATGTTGTTGCCTGGCTGTCTCCTGTTAGCATGTTCATTCTACTCTTCTTGAATGTTGGCTGGTTGTAAAGGCTCGTTAGGGTTCAAATTTCCCTCAACTTGCAAATTATTCATGTTTGAAACAGTCTTTGAATTTCTTTGTTCTCTTCGCAATCTTCTGATAGTTCGTTCAATCTCAGGATTGAATTGGAATATCACAGATCCGTCCTTGCGCATGCACGTACTGATCTACTAATCAATAAAATGAATCAAGTTTAGTTTTAGTGCTATCACGATTTACTTCACACTTTAAAAATAAACAATCAATCCCCGGCAACGGCGCCAAAAACTTGTTGGTTGATTTATATAATCAATTATTACCAATGCCAAAGTGCAAGTATACACAACAAGTAATAAAGTAATGAGTATTCAAGATCGTCTTCACAAGGATTGATGTTACTCAAAGTGCCAAAGCAATCACAATAATGCAACCAACTAAAAATCGAAACAAACACTTGTCAAATTGTTCTTCCGTAACCAATAATTATGAGAGATAGAAATAAATTAGTACTTGTACGAAATAAACTAAGTTAATTGTGTTTAAGATTCAATTGAGAATATAGTAGTTGAATGATCAAACTCTCCTAATGGGGTGACTGTTGATTACCGAATTAGCACCAGTTGTTGTGGTAAGTGCTGCAGTACTGGGTAGAACAAATATGCTTCCGCAGCTATCGCATGTTGGAAATCTCATACTTTCAAATCTACTAACAATGACCAGTTGCTCATAAATTTAATGGATAGCTTTATGACCTTTAATCTCTTTACCCTACAAGGTGAACACCTATATCTAGGATATCACAGATCTTAATTCAAGTATTGCCCTTATGGGATTTAAGATGACCTAATCCAGGAAACTCAACTTAAGAACAAGTAATACTCCAATAATGTCCGCTAAGACATGCCCTTTTGCTGCTCTATCTTAACTGAAATCATTAAATGGGTGGTCAACCGAATTAACAATTATGATCATAAAAACTATTAGAGTATAATGCTACAACATTATCACAGCAACATATAAGAACAGTCAAGAACCAATTGGATTATTTGTCACTTAACTACACTTAAATTTAGTTCATATTCTGAATGAGAAAAGCAAACACAAATATACTGATCACAGAATACATCCAATCAACCAAAGGAAGAAAGATAATATGAATTGAGCACGATGAAAGTCTAAGGATCCTTCTCGGTTCTTCAACGATGCCGAACAGCACTCCCCAATCTTCTCATTCTCCTCGCCTTTTTAATTGTTTTTTGATGATAACAATTCTCTGCCGCTTGCTGTGTGGGGCGTCCTCATTTTTATATTGCAAATTAGGTTAAAAACCGAAACCTATGAGCGTGCATGTGTTTAAATTAGGAAACATGCAGATCGTGATTTAATTGCTGACCGCGCCTATATTCTCTCCCGCGTTACTCCCAGATTGCTATAGCACTGGTTGCTCTAACATCCGCAACAGCTATTGTATTATTTCCGATTGTGCTTTCTTTCTTTTGTGGCCATCTTCTTTCCTCCCCTTTCCCATCTACTGTCTCTGCATCCTTTCATGAATTTAAAACCTGCAATTTAAAACCTGTTTTTAGTGTAAATTACTATTATTCCAGCAAAACTTGTTAAAACTCAACTAAAATGAATGTTTATGCAAAAGGTCACCAAAATGTAATCAAAACACATTATTTGCTCTCTAAATGACCTTTGTTCAAGTTTAGAACAGATGTAATAACTCTCATTTCCTAGAGTTATCAGCGGCTAGGTTATGAAATTAAGGCATCATTTTCTTTTCTATTTATATGAAAAAATAATATTAAAATAAAGATATCCGGGTTTACCTAAACCTAGAACGTATCCGGGTCACTAAATTTTATTCCGGATCCGGATTTTTTTACACTTCGGTACGGGTCAACCCGGTCTGAATTATCCGGGTTCGTTCGGGTCTGAGTTATTCTACCATCCTTAGTTGGTTGATTAGAAAGTTAAGGAACTTTACGTATTGCATATTGCTTGGCATTTGGGGCTAGAGAATTGAATCCAGAGACTATAGTTGTCGGTAATGTTGAAAACCAAACAAGATTATGAGTGTGAATATAACACAACATACTCGACTAATAATATGAAATCGATTAGAAAAAAAAAAGAATATGACTGATAGACAATGTGTAGTGCTTGATTATGACGTCTTCTATTGTTGCAGGGATCCGGAAAAGGATCCCACATCTATGCACTTGTATCTCTAACATTCACGATCAGTAGGTACCAATGAGATTATTCATTGTTTATTGGCACGTAAATCTAACATCACAATTGTGCACCAAGCATACTAATATAAACTATAATAAGTAAAAGATTAAGAAAGTAACCTTTTGACACCTATGCAACTATTGCATATAATTCTTTCCAATTCTAGCTGCCCTTTTGAAACAATCCACCTTAGCTCTGACTGTTAGAACTGATTGCTACACATAATAAAGATAATGTTGCATGAACAAGTTCTCAATAAAGAAACCAAAACATAATGCAAAAAGTACTAGTGAGATTCACTGAATATCTTGTTGGTAAATAATATATCTTTCTCCACTACCTGCTAAATGATGGTGAGGTGATATGCTTTCATAGAAATCACTGAAAAGTGATAACATTGATTGAAATATATAATAAAACACAAACATATACTACCACATCATCAAATATTAAAACCTAATACCTCTCCACGTAGATAAGTCTTAGACAAAAGGGTTAATAAAGAATGTTGATTTAGAAGTTTGCTGTAACTGGAGACAATGATTTCATTAAAGACAAAACGCAACAATTGTTCAGTCATACTGCATAAAAACTATTTACACTAAACTTATTTCATTGGTCTGAAGCCTCACTTTCCCTCAGCATCTTTGTCAAAAGTATATTGAATAAGCTTCAATTGATCTAGTGTAATCAGGTCGTTAACTTGAAAAAAACCAGCTTTATACTTGGGATTTGCTCCCAACGACACTTGATTGTATGGTGAAAATTGATACAGGCCTGACCTATGATTTCTACTTGATCGTGTGGGCAAGACATTGACATTAGTATATGTTTAAGGTTCTTGTCTAAGTTGGCTCAATTTTTCCAACTGCACATGTTGGTTCTACTATTTTGAAGGTCGGAGATGGCAATAATGGATCAGATAGTTGTTTTGATGCTGCACCAACTAGAGACTTTGCTCTCAATTGCTCTAAAGACTTCTTAATCATTTCTATTCTCATATTGAACGAATCCATTTTGTGTTTAATTCTCTAGATTGACTCTATTAACACCCTAAAAGTTGCCTCCATATTAACACTGCTCGGCCTAGTATCTTGGGTTTGTTGAGAATGGGGAAAATTTTTTTAGAGCTGTAGAAAATTTTCTTTACGCATTGGAACCTAAAATAAATACGCACAGCAATCATACATAATGACAATTGAAACATATCCAATTTACCATAAAAAAAATTAAATACACGCATGAACAAGACAGAGAATAATACAAACCTCAGTAATTATCATGTTCTTAAACTTTTTCCGCCAATTCAATAATCACCAAATCTATTCCTTGGTCCATACACAAATAGGGCATATTGTTCTATCCATAGAACACCGATCATACAAAATAGCAGTGAAGTAGAACAATTGTTCATAACAAAAACAATTACTATGTCATTTTATTTTCCATAGCGATATATCAATATTTAGGATATTAATTATGACATTTAAGATTTCTTAAACATGCCTCTAAAAACACAACACAACCACTAACCGACTTAACTTGGTGGTCTTTACACTTTGTTATACCCTTCCACAAAAAGTTGAAGCACCATGTATCCCAATTCCTTTTCCTGATTGATTGCACATCTTTTAGGGCATGCAGATACATCAGATTAATATAACTGGCACTTGTGGGACACAATATAGTTCCTAGAAGAAACAAACAAAACATGATCTTAAAGTCACCATCACTACTCTCACTAGTTATCAATTTATCACTAACTGCGGCTATTTCAATTCCTCTTCCACCAATTCTATACTTGGCACACAGTCCAGTAATATCACCTGCTTCTTCCCAGATGTCTACGGGTTCCTTTCTATCTTTCATCCTCAAAACGATGCTAAAGGTTTTGAGGTTTAAACAAAACTCTCTCCCATGCAAAACTATACAAAGCCTCTTTGTGTCACATTGTTGGACAAGTGTTTTGCAGAAGTCTTGTCTTAGGCGACCACATCATAATTCTACCATGCTTCTGAAACCAATTTCTCTAATTCAAGCTTGTTGGTCAGGTGTCACTGTGGAAATGACATTAGTGAATGCGCTGGCACGATAACAAGATAAATTATACTGGTTATGCTTATCCTCAATTTTTTGTTCTTTATCTGTTTTTACAACACTGTTTTCACTAACATTTAAACTTGGGTCCCCAAGCATCATAACAAATCGACACTTCTTCTTTTTCAATAATTTCTTCCGTTTTTTAACAATTGTAGCCCTACAAACTTTTTCAGACCCTTGTTGCCTGACCCTTTCTGATTTATGCTTACTGTACACAACATTTAAGTTTAGCTAATAACATCAACAAAATTGATAGTTACGATAAGAACTTTATACGAAGTAATTACTTCATAGTTACAAAAAGTATATCTATGCTCTCTGACTAGGTCTTTCCCTTCTAAATTCTATGGATTCCATTTTATAATTGTATTTTGTTATTCAAATCCTATAATAGACCACACATAAATGTAGTGTCAATTAAATTTATAACAAGAGGTAAAGGAAAAAAACACAATAGTAAATATCATATAGGGAGGAAAATGGTTGCGAAAGACAGGGGAAGCAGCTAGCCAGTCATGATGCAGCAGGTAAACATTGGTTGTGGCAGAGTTTCTGTCCTTCAAGCGGCTGGCTGTTTACTTTAAATAGCTAGCCGCTTCGGTGACACAAACTCTGCCTTATTCACTAGTCAGCCGCTGCATCATGACTGACTAGCCAATTCCCCTGTTCATTATCTTCGCCCTTCATTTCTTCATCCTCTAACTCTAAAACCTTAAACCCACAATATTCTCTCATTTCAATCTATCATTTTCTTATGCTTTTTTTTGCCAATTACATGCGACCAACCCATTAATCATCTCTTCAACAAGAATTTCACATCATCTAAGCATAATTTCTCCACCTTTAATTCACAAATTCCTTATTATTTCACATAACACGCCTAATTTTTTATGAGACATAAACCCCTAATTCTTTGACATATCATTTTTAGCACTCACCAAAAAAACATAAGAGTCAACATTAAATCCTTACATATTCCTTAACTAATAACTAAAAACAACGACATGGATTCGAAGTGAAGCATTTGAAAGTCTTTAGAAGGTTAATGTTCAACCAATAAACTAATTCCGGTAAAAAAGGTTTCAGTGTACATTGGTGATTTTATATAAGAATTAAGTGGGGATCATTAATTTCTTAATTTTAATGCTTTCGACTAGCAGTTTTTATTCACACTTGAGAAGTAAATGAAAGAAGCTTTAATGCTCTTTGTTATCAAGTAATCAAAGAAATTTTCTTGTTATGTTTTGAGTAGTGATGACACTTTAATTTGTCACCAAGAAATATGTTTGATTCTTTTGAAGGATATTTTATTCAAATAAATTATAATTTTGAATATAAATGCAATCATGATTTGCTTATGCTTTTATGTCAAAATGGCTTTGATTGAAAAGGTTATATCTTTATATACATCTTTTCTGAGACAAAATCTTAGGAGATATCAATTAAAAAATGAATTATGATTAACAAAATATACAAATCAAATATGCTACAACCTTAATTGAGCAAAGAAGCCATTGTACCTCTTCAGTTCTTGAGTAACTCTTTTTTTTTTCAAATGATAAAAAAAATTATTTGGACTTTTCCTAAAAAATAAATAATAAAAAGAAACAATAGAGGATGTGTATTTTCATAATAGGGACAGAGAGTGATGATAGAAAAATTTAAATGATCAAATTCAAACTTTACTTGAACTCATTCGAACTTATGCAAGCTTTATTTTATTTTGTGGTGGGCTATTTCAACTTAAGATTTTGACTTAAATTTAGGCATAAAATACGAATAATTTATTTAGTTCAATCCAAGATCTAACAAATTAATTATACAACATCAAAATCTTACTAAAGAGGGGATTGAAGTTCAAGTGTCATATTAAAAAGAGAGAATATCTTGATAATAGGTTTTAATGGTTCAAATCTATTAGATTTTGTCAAATTCAAGTGTAATATATCATATATTTGATTTTATATTTTGGAGTCAATCCAATCTAATTTTTTTTATTAAAATCCAATATAATTCAAACCAATAAAAAGTTAAATCCAATTATACCCGATTCGATCAATTCAATTATCTAATTGAAAATAAAAGTCTACGCTTCATACTCCAAATTACTAATAATTGAAAAGAAAATGCAAAATGTCATCTCCTTTAATATTTGATGATTCATGTACTTTATTACCATATAGCTGGAAAAAAAATCTAAAATTTGAATATTGGAAGTAACATTAGTTGCAACTTGTAGATTATACTCTATATTATTCTTATATATTTATAGTTATATAAAATTAGATTTTATCTTTTTTAACAAGTTACATATAAAAATGAAATGTATTTTTTAAAACAAATAAAGAAAATAAAAATTAATTGGTTGGATTTGTTTATAGTAGGTTTGAACTCATAGATCTATAAACCAATCCAACAACATTAGATTTTTTATTTTTTAGTCCAAGCCAATCCAACCAAAAAATCAACCCCATAAAAGCTAAATTGGTTTATATTGTATCTGTTGGTTTGATTGGAGTTAATGAAATCTTAAATACCCCTAGTAGTCTATTTTCTAGTCGAGGAAAAACTCATATATGCTCGAAAGGTAGACAATGAATTAAAATTGTAAGCCCAAACACAACTTTTTGTAGATTTTAATATGCCCCTGAGCTCATAGTTGTTTGGAAAATTATCACTCATACACTCTTAGTTTGCACCGTTAAAAAAATACTATAAAAATTTGAGGGTATATCAATGGTCCACCCTTAGATGATAAAATATATCTCCCAACCATCATTCTGTCAACTGCTGGAATAAAATGACGATATTGCCCTTGAAAATGAAATCAATGTTAAAAAGATAGGATTTCCCCAAAAATGAAACAAAACCAAATGTAGTCATTGCAGGGAACAACAGTTACATTTTCGGCTATATAATTAGCAAAAAATAGCGGCACGCACCTCATTAAAATAAACCAAAAATTAGGTACTTCTCAACAATAACAACTCAGCTGCACACCTCATTGCAAATAGTGGTGGGCATTTTACTCGACCTGACCCAAAAAATTTCGAGTTCGGGTCGGATTGGGTCAGGATTGTAACCCGATCGGATTAAAATTGCAAACTCGAACCGATTCGAATACTCAATCGGGTTACAAAAACAAAAAACCAAACTAAACCTCAACACACACACACACACACACACACACACACACCCCATTAGGCACCACACGACCACACACACACAAAGTCACTCACTCACAATCACAAATTCACAGATGCCCACATCACTACAGCAAACAAGAATCAACAAGGCTCACATAAACCACGACACAAGACATAACCTTGAACTGGTAACTTCAATCATCATAATTTCCTACCGTCCTCTCCGGCCAGGCCAAGTGAAGCCGCAATCTGCTACTGCCAAGTGAAACCGCGTCCAATCGTGAGCCCTCTGGGATCAGCTGCCAAAAACCATTCGTGATTTCCTGTCATGGCCACTGATCTGCTACTTGAAGGACGAATCTCACAACCCGGCTCGAGTTTCTGGCTTTCTCCCCACCCGAACCGGATTTTGAAGCTTTCAACCTTCAACTTTCAAGCGTCAATTTTCAACTTTCATAAGTCATAACTTCAACCATTGTTATTGACCCAACCTGATCCGACCCGAACTCAATTCGAATCGGATCGGGTCTGGTCAACAATTCTGGTTAAATTTGGATTGATTTTTGTCTAATCTGAACAATCTGAAACCTTATCGAGTTGACTCGAACTCAGTTTTGCCCACCCCTAATAGCAAGAAACCAAAAAATTCCTACTTAACAATAATAAATCAGCAGCACACTTCCTTGAAAATAGCCTCCATTGAAACATTAAGTTCCAGTGTCAGTGGATTCAAAAGATATAAAAAAAAGTGGAATACCAACCAAAATATGGCAAGTGTGGTGTGTAAGCAGTGGCATGGTGTAACTACATTGCAAAATCTTAATGCACTGTTTTGGTCGTGTAGGTGGAAGTATTGCGGGGTGAAGCATTATGATTTTTGGAAATGGTCTACTACGGAATCTCTCATTTATCCTAATACTAATGATGAGATTCCATATGATCAAAACTTGAAGCTGAATGACGATGTGGTGAAAATAAAAAAGAAGCTAAAATTCATAAAAGAAAAGCTTAAATATATCTTAATTGTGCTAGTGTCTGTATTTGTAATTGTCTTTATGAGAAAGTAATATAGGATATAATGAAGTTTCAACAGTAATGATCAATCAAAATAGTGATAGTGTAATCAATTAACTTCTAAATCGTGCAAGTAACACATGCAAAAAACATATCGACTTCAAATTACTATCTAATAAAAATCCAAAACATGGTTCGCTCATGAAATAAATAACAACATAAGATTTTAGGAAATTGAAATTGATGACATGTTCCCAATAAATTAAGCATCAAACTCATTTCAAAGCACCTGTTACAATCGACGATTATGATAGATTATAGAATTGGTTAACTTGGGATAGGTTGACATTTGTTTTCCTTCATAGATTACAAAAGATAAAATAAATCAAACTCCTATTCATGCATTATGAACTGTGAACTATTAAAAAAAATTAACGAAACTCAACCTCTTTTTCTGGTTGTTTTAGCAACTGCAGTAGTACTTTTATTTTTCTTTTCTTTGATCCAACATTGGAGCCCTCGCCTGGACCACTTGCTTGTACTCTCTATTGAGATGGCTGGCTTGAAAGATTTGCTAGCTGGCCTGAGCATTTGCAGTTGAGAATTATAAAAAATATAACTAGTAAAGTTAAGCATTTGTATACTGCTAATTTGCATGTAACCTTTTGTGATACTACTGATTTGCATATATCTGTAGATGTGAAATACTATCAGTTATTAGCATGAACATAATAGTTTTTGGCCAAACATTTACTTGATTTCTTCTCTTTGTAAATATTTTTATAAGTCTACACCTAATCTCATTAACTATTAATAGCACTGGCCTATCTCTATAGGCAAGATCCAATTGTTGAAGCACTTGAATGCATTATTATCAGTTCTCTCTACTTTACAATTTTTGTCATATACATGCATAGACCAAATGTATCTTGTAATTCTATTTCCAGCCAATTACAAGCTTCTATTGTTTCTTTTTAATCAATGCCATTGCCTTATCAAAATTGTGCTTGTTACTGCTCTTAGCTGCCATCCAAAAATGATTCGGCAACTTGGCACTAGCATGGTCTTTGGCATATTTAGCATACACATGCCTACAACATGCCTTATGATAGGCAGAAGGCCATGTCGTTGGTATTTCATTCAGCAACCCTTTTTGCCTATTTCTAATGAATGTGACGTGTCTCCTATCATCTAAATAAATGTGCAAATGTTCAAGAAACCAAATCCATGTTTTAGTATTTTCAATTTCGCACACATATAGCCAATGGGACAATTCTTTTGTTAGCATCTACAGCAATAGCAGCCAATAGTACTACACTATATTTCCCCTTCTAGTGGAATCCATCAATTCCAATAAAGGGTCTGCAACTATTGAGGAAAGTATTTTTTTTTTTAATGCAGGAAATGCAATAAAGAATCTTTGAAATAAACATTTCTCGAAATAATTCACTGCATCGCATAACACCTTGTAAATAGCTCCTAGATCAACATAATGAATGGCAACATACTAAAATAGCTTCTCATAGCCCTTAGAATGATCACTGTACACACCAAAACCCTTATTTGTTCTCTAGCTCTATACATTGTTAGCTTCTTAATCTTCAATCTATACATTATGATCAATAGTAACATTTCCTTTTATCATTTCAGTAATCAATATAGAAGTCACCTTCACAGATTTCTTAGTAAGCTTGCACTCATTCTTTTTGTGGTATCCTAGCAATTAAAAACCATTTCTATCATTTAGTCTTGCACCATTAACAAATCATGGACAATAAGGCTCTTTACAAGTTGTATAATATCTCCCAATTCACTGTATTTAATATTAATATTAAACCCTTTCCTAACCATCACTTTGTGCAATACTTCTTTAAATAACCCATATCCCTTAACACATCACCTACTTTGAGTCTATGTACCCCATCAACATCTAATTTATCTCATGCATCTCTAAATAATTTCTAAACTGCACATTGCCTAAATTTATGTCCTTATCTGATGAATTAACAACCATTTGAACACTCCTTAGTATCATCATCCAGTAAAAAATTAGTATTACTATCACTATCACGTTAGTTTCCTTCACTGCCATCACTGTCAGCATTGTCCTCTACAGGCACGATATCATCAACATACACAATAGATGGTGGTTACAAAGCAGGCTATTCGCTATCATTATCATCACTACCAATCCCTGTGTCTGACCACTGTAATAAAAATCATTTTCAACGGCATAGTAGGTTCTTCACCATCATCCTCATCATCCTGATCATCATCACTGTCTAATCTCTTGCCCGACCAATTTGATAACAAGTCATCTTCATCTTTAACTTGATGTCTAACCTTTGGAGTACTTTGATGCACTGCTCTATTAAACTTATCATTCAATGTAATTATAACTTCCGAAGGCAGATGTATTCCTAAATTAAACATCAACAATTGCAGTAATAGAGCATCTGCATATTGAGGGTATAACATCGGCGCCACTTCAGCTTCAAATGTAGTTAAATCCATTTAGTTATGTATCTCAAATAAGCATTTTAACCCAAAATTAGTATCCAACACAACCTTGACTTTCTTATCTGGATTCATAACAGTTAACAAGATTTTTCCAACTTCGTTTAACCCATGTACTTCTATTATCTTCAATGCTTCAGCCCTTATTCTATCAACAGAACATATTTAGGGGTAAATTAAACCTACATGGTGTTTTTCTCCTTTGAATGAATCATTAACTCTATTAGAGACGTGTGCTGTCATAATAAATACAACAAAGCAAAACCTAATTAAATCCAAACTCAAGATTTTTAAAAAAGAAAATAGGAAATAAACACAAAATGACAACAAAAGGGACTTCAATGAACATACAAAACTTTCCTAACCATTTCATTAGTTTCTATAATCTAGGGTTTGCAACATTAATTAAATTAACACAAATTCAAATAATTTCTTATAAGTTCTTACATTTTCTGATTAAATAATAGATATATTGCATGAAACTAATATGACGTATGAATATACCCAATAAACCGATCTTTCACTTGTTGTCTTCAAGTGTTATTAGCTTATGCTATGATTCAAACTCCAACTCAAGCTCCACGAATGTCAGCAACACTTGTTTAATGGTTAAATATTAACCGTATTTGAGAAAAAAGGAATAGAAATAGGTAGGAGTGTCTGATATGCATGCAAGCTTTCTCTTGATGAAGGAACAGATTGGTGAGTGACTGCCATGAAGGTTTTTTATGCGCCCAAGTGAAACGTCATCATTCATTCCTTTTTTTCTGAAACGACATCATTTTACATAGATGAAACGACATCGTTTTGCCAAGATGAAACGACATCGTTTTGCAAAGATGAAACGACGTGTCATCCAATGAAATGATGTCGTCGTCTGGTAAATGACTGACATATCATTTTTTCCTACAACTTCTTCTATCTTAAAATACCATATTACTCTTATGACGTCAGCACTTGTAAATGGCAGTTGACGGAATAGTGGTTGGGATATATATTTTGTCATCTAAGGGCAAATGACTGATACACCCTCAAATGTTTTTAGTATTTTTTATAGCAAAGTAAACAAAGAGTGTACGTTTGATAATTTCCCTAGTTTTTTTATCTTGTTCTCATATAATTTTAGTGTTATATGAATAATTATCTTGGCCCTCCGATTGAACTAAATAAATAAACAAACTTATACTTTGATGTCTTCAGTAGAGGATTTAAAGGGATTATGTGAATTATTATTGCTAATATTCTTAATCTCTTGAAGAAAGTTTTAACATGAGAATTTTGTGCTTAACACTTTCTTTGAATGAGCAAATATTTCAATTGTCTGAATCCAAAAGTTGCATGCAACCTAGTTATTCGAAAAGTACTTTGAATTCTTTACTTTCCTACTGCCCACTGCAGAGGCCCAAGCATACCTGCAAAATGAGGGAGTAACTAGGGATAATTATCTTATTTGGCTAAATAGTTTGTGCAAGTATTTTCTTATCTTGAGGAAGTGTCACATATTCCAATGAGTGCCTCGAGCCTGTTTCTCACTAGTTCTAGAAAATATGTTGGTGGTATGTACTTATGGGGAATGGCAAATGTAGAGAATTACAATAATAGGGGCGGAATTTTATTGTGTAAAGTATTGTGTTTACAACTCTGTATATAGGAAGAAAATAATAGTAATATGTAAACTGCAGAAAATAATGTGTACTTCAAGGCATATTACAAATGTCACTTTTCTTAAGACATTATTTGCCCCCGCCAGTTGAGTGATGCACATGAATTAAGCAAATGCGCCTCCAGGATACAATGAAGCACATGTTTGTTTGCTTGCATTGTGTATCGACGAAAGCAAACTAGAATACTCTTGAATATTGCAAGCCTGCCAAGAAACAATATTTGATTCCTGCAGAAAATAATATATTGGATTTTTTAATGCACAAAAATAAGAGTTTTATGTTGAAATTCGTTCTAGAAAAGAGGGCCACGAAAAGAGTGGTGTAAGATCATTATTTTCATGTCTAAATGGCTTAAACATGACCTCTATTTATAAACATATTTGTGCCTTTTCATTTGGGTTGTCATCTTTCATGATACCCCTTCATTCATGGCCATTGGATTAAGATTTAATTTTAATCAATGATCCAAATTGAACCATCATCATTTCAAATGAAATGTCACTATGAAATGATGCATCTCCAAGTAAATTGTCGCCATGAAAAGTTATATCCCTAAGTGAGAAGATACTTTTCTATAAGGCATAATTAATTAGACATATATTTACAATAAAACACCATTTATTTTTAAAAAATTTCCAACAATCCCCCACCATTTTCAAAATAAACGAAGTTTGAAAAATTATCTTGCACAGGCTTGGAGAACTTATATATGGATGAAGGAATGTGTCTTTTGGACTTGAACCTTCACTTAGTGACAACACATCAAAGTTAACCAAGGTGGCATGGTAGATAAGCTTTGAACCGGTGACCTTATTCGACTAACCAGATATATCTCACACGTAAGTTTTCAAATTCTCAAGTATTCTTTAACCGACACCTGGATTGGCCCTGTCTCTATATCCTATTTTCATAAGCGCTTTAGTAACCAGTCTAGTTACATAAGAAGCAGTACCACCTCCTACACTCACATAGGTAAACTTATTTAAAAAATCTCTATAACTAAAACATTTATAAATCTATTAAAAGCTAAGTAGTTTAACATTTCTCATATGTTTCAGGTATCAAGATGACCTTTGGGATGCATCTTAGAATATTAGAGTGCTTATTATCACAACATATGTACTTTTACTCATTGAACCGAAGATCTTAATATTTCAAGTGTTGGGTTAAGTTTCCATCATTAGTGATAAGATGATGTTGGCTTCAGTCTCATTCCCTTAGAAGTTTTTAATATAATATCCCTTGCAAGACCTTTCGTTAAGGGGTCTGCCAAATTTTGGCATGATTTCACCAAGTCAATTGTGGTTACTCCATTTGTAAATAATTGTCTCACATAACTATGCCATAGACCAATATGCCTAGACTTTCCATTATAAATTCAACTATATGCCCTTGACAAAATTGCTTCACTATCACAATGAATGGACACATGATGCATTAGTTTGAGGCAAATAGGAATTTCTATAAGTAAATTCCTTAACCATTCAGCTTCCTTGCAACATGAAGCCAAAGCTATAAATTCTGCAGCAATGGTGGAGTCTGCTATACACGTTTGCTTCTTTGAGCCCCATGAAATAGCTCCTCCACCAAGATTAAAAATCCACTTATGGATGTATGATCATCTTGATCAATTATCCAAATAGCATCTGAAGATCCTTCAAAAACTTAAGGATATTTAGTGCAACATATACCATAATCCATTGTATTTTTAAATATTTTAGAATTCTGTACACTATTTACCAGTTTGCTTGGCTTGGATTACTAGTATATCTACTCAGATTTCCAATAGCGAAAGTAATGTCAGGCTTAGTATAAGTTATCGTATACAAAAGACACCCAATAACACGTTCATATTCTAATTGGGATACTGCTCTACTAGTGCTAGAGTACATTTTTATGTTTGAATCAAAAGGTGTTGACATACGATTACAATCATAATAATTGAATTTCTTTAAAATTTTCTCAATTTAATGTGCTTGGGTCAATATTAGGCCATTCTCATTTTTGATAATTTTAATCCCCAAAATAACACTAGCAAGCCCTATGTCTTTCATATCAAAATTAGATGACAATAATGATTTAGTGAGTTTAATGCTCTCACTATCAATATAAAAATTAACGTGCCATCTAAATATAAACAAATAATCACACCTTTATTTCTATTGAATCTGCTATATACACATTTATCATATTCATGAATATTAAATCCATTTGAAACAATCACTTTGTCAAACTTTTCATAACACTACTTTGGAGCTTGTTTGAGACCATATAAAGACTTGATTAGTTTACAAACTTTATGTTCTTGTCCTAGCATAACAAACCCTTCTGGTTGTTTCATGTAAATTTTCAATTCTCCATTTAAGAAAAGTTGTTTTTACATCCATTTAATGGAATTCAAAATGGTAAATCGAAGCCAAAGCAATCAAGACTCTAATAATAGTAATTCTCGCAGCAGGTGCATAAGTATCGAAATAATCAAGACCTTCTTTTTTTGTAAAGCCTTTAACTACTAATCTTACTTTAAATCTTTCAATTATTCCATCAACTTTCTTCTTCTTTTTTAAAATTCATTTACAACCTATAGGATTAGAGCCATGTGGTAAATCAACTAATTTTCAAGTCTTATTACTCATAATAGAGTCCATTTCATTATTAATAGCCTCTTTCCAAAAGGCAACATCTTGAGACTTCATTACCACTTCACAGATGAGGGGATTAGACTCCATAGTAGGTGTGATCATGATCTGTTTAGATTGTGAGTCTCTTATCCCTTAAACTAAATAGACTACAAAATCTTATCCAAAGCATTTTATATTCTTTATTCTTTTACTTCTTCTCAATTGATTTTGCTCATTATTAACAGTTCATTTAATATTAATAGCTCCAACATGTTTAATTGAAAATATATAAGGTTTGTTATCATCAAATTCAATATTATAAGATTATTTATGTCAACAATCTCTCCTTTTTTTTATGATGACAAACTTTGCATGTAAGAAGAGATAAGAAATATGTTAGCTCCCCCTGTTTTCAAAATTTTAAAATATAATAATAATTTAAAATATACACACACACAATATGCAAACTTCTCTCTCTTCATCATAAAAAAGAAAGTAAATGGTGACCATAAAATAAAGACTTATCCTTCCGTTCAAAGTGAAAATTTCAGCAGAACCTCCCCCTAACATCAAACATCTCCTAAAAAATCATTAGCAATAATTACACCTAAGAAATCAAAACATCTACAACCAAGCCAAGATCATAGTAAAATCAATTCCAAAATAACCATAATAATCCACACATACATCACAAGCATTCAAAAATTATCCATCACACATAAAACATATAATGTGAGAATGTTGTGCGAAATCAGAAGACAAAAACAAATAAGAAACTACTGCTAAGGGGGAGACGAAGATAAGGAGGGTGGAATCCCAATAGCTATAAAGATACGCAGCTAACCATCCAGAATGTGTTGCTGCTGATCAAGAATCTGCTATTACTGAAGCAGAGATGTGGCAAACTGGGCTTGAAGTTGCTGCTGCTGCTGCTCGGAAAGACTCTGAACATCGCCAATTAATTTCTGCATGAGGTCATACGAAGTTGGTGGATCCTTTGGAGCTGGGGCCTGTTTAATATCTATATCATGCTCCTCATAATCGGATTTTGTTGGAGGCTGTGATACAGATCCTTGATGTGGAGGTGGAGCTCTAGCTCCTAACCTAATATCAAGTAACTGATTGATAATTCTATGAAATGAGAGTTATCATGACACTTTTAGACTTTAATCAAGATTACTTTGAGAGTAAGTAACATGTTTTTATTGCATTTTAGTTTTATTTTGTATGAATAAATATTTTAGTTTATTTTTAATAAATTGCATTGTTTTAAAACAATTTTGTGTGCTTAGATTGTGTGCATAATTATAAGTGATTGGAAGCTCAAATTTCAAGGAATGAATGTTGTTGCAATAGGCTTACAAAAGATGAAAAAGAACTTGGCTACAGAATAATTGAAACAAATCTGGAACAATATAGTTGTTGTAGCATCATTGCTGTAGCATCCGTTGCTGTAGCAATCCTGGAACAACGACAGAGAAAATTTCACAGAATATTGCAATCTGTAGTTTTTTAATCTAGAAGATACACGACCTAGGCTTTCGTTTACCTTAATTTTCAATTATAAAAGGAGCACACATCATAAGAAAAAGGGAGAGACGTCACCCAAAGACAAAAACCACAAAGAAACACAAGAAAAACATAATTTAAGAGAGAGATTGAGGGCGACACAAGAGGAGAATTTACATAAATCAATCAAAAACTCAGTCCTTCTTATTCTTCTCTTGTTTTCTTGTTTACTTTTTAGTCTTGAGGATGTGTTTGATGGCTGAAACTTTGTTCTTTATTTTTCTTTTGCAAACCATGAACTAAATTTATTTGTGGTTGATTAATAAAAAATTTTGATGGTTTATTGACTGAATATATGTGTTATTGCATGTTTGCTGTGGCATTTTGTTTTGAAAGCATTATTTCTATTCATTATTTCGGCTGATCACCCATTTAATGATATTAGCTAGGAAAGAACCACAAAAGGGTCTATCTTAGTAGACATATTAGAGCAATACTTAGTTTTATATTGGGTTTCCTGGATTGAGTTCAACTTGAGTCCAAAAGGGACATGCTTAATCTAAAATTAGTGATGAACTAGATATAGAGATTCACTTTGTAGGATAAACAGAATCTAAACGTGTAAAAGTTATATCTTATGTTGGCATAACAATTGATCACTGTAATGTTGCATATAAATATAAAATATCCAACATGCGACAGCTGAGGACACATAAGGATTCTTCCCAATATTATAGCAGATATTGTAGGTACCGAGCCAAACATTAGGAAAATAGTCAAAACCATTAAGAGAGTTTATTCATTCAATTACTCTATATTCTCATTGGTTTTATCTTTGAGTTTGACGTGATAATTTACTTTGTTGCATTTTATTTATTGTGTTTTTATTTTAATTAGGATATTAGTTTCATTAATTATTTTATTTTAATTTAAAACAAAATCTGCACTGTTAAGATTATTATAACAAGTCTGATAACATCAATCCTTGTGGAGACGATTTTGAATACTCATCATTACATTACTTGTTGTGCACATGTGCACACTTGCACATTGACACCAATAGCATCTGAATTTATATCCAATAATGATCAAGAGGATAAATATCGTTAAGCATGCGATTATTTTCTAGAGCTACAAGGGTGTCTTGGTTTTTAGACGTCGGTGTCTTAACCTACTCCCTATTCTTCCAATAAAATCCTATACACATTATAGCTTCATCACCGATCCTCTTGGTCTCCACATAAATTGAATTTTGAACTTAGAAATGTCGTAGTATCTTAGAAATAATATTACCATATGGAAGCAACCAATTATTAACTCCAGGAGTGCTAACATATGCCTCAAAATAACATAACCTAAGTTAATAAGTCACCTCTCAAGAAGACTATCTAGTAACCTGACATCTAACCTTATCATTTCATCTGAATGTCCCTTCCTAGGACTAACAGTATGTTGTAGAATAGTGTGAAGGATCCTAACTTGTATAGGTAACAGTTGTAACTAGAATCGGAGAGCACAAATATCATTTATAAGGTCTCGACGCCTATAGATATTTCTAACACCACAATGATGAACAAAATCGACAAATGAGAAGGCCTTTTTAGATGTATAAATTTGGTGGCCAGAATTCAGAGTTCTTAGAATGTTGTTCAGATCCTCAACATTGAATTCTATGGAGACACCTCCAACATAGGTGATTTCCTATTTAGCCTATTTGCGGAAATTTTTATATTTGAGTAAAAGACACGAACTAGATTAGGATAAATTCATTCATCAATATCTAATGCTAACTCCCAAGGCAGTAACATATCTCTCACACTTTTACCATATACAATCAACTTCCCAAAGTCATCCAAATCCACATAGTAAGAGTCAATTACATTGCGACCCATAAAGTGGGTTTCGAAGCATTTGGCCAGAGGAGCTATGGGAAAGTGAATCCTCTCAAATTTTGAAGTCTCCCTTAGGGGTATTGGATTCCTACTGGGGCAAATTTTCTCTTGCGAGCAGCCCTTGAAGATTCAGTCACGGCTGTAACTATGAAAATTGAGATTTTTAAGGAATGATGAAAATGGAAGAAATTAAACCGATTAAAAGGAGAATGAATGATAAAAGGAAGTGATTAAGATGCTCAATTTGGGAAAAAAGTGACAAGAAGCTAGCCAAAATTGAAGAAGACCGTTCGACTAACTTTAGGGTTTTGATTTGGGATTTTTTTTTTATTTGAGGATTGATTTTGAGTTTTGGCTTGATAAAACTATTCTAAAGATGTCTAGAAAGGATTCTGTGGGTTCAATTTAGCAAGAAATTGTAGGAAAAATGAAAAATTTTAGAGAAAGTGAGCAAGGGTATCGTAGTTAGAGAGAAAATGGTGAATGAGCAACTGAAAATGGAGAAGAAAACCAATTTATCGCGCGAAAACGGTGAGCCGTTTTCTTTAATCTATGCGCTGATAATTTTCAGAGAGCTCCAAATTCAAATTTTTATCTATTTTTCACAAACGATAAAAGATTAACAAAGCTACCTCTCTGTTTTTAATTGATTAACCATTCTTAACAAACGGTTTGTCGATAATTTTCAACAATCATTTTCTCAGTATCTATATTTAAACGGTAAATTGTTTATAACCAAACAGTTATCCGTTTATTTTAACTATGATTTCGCACATTTGATTTTATCTTTGGCATCACTTAATACATTTCCAGACTATTTCATTGAGCCAAAATGTCTTAAAAGCCGATTTAGTACATGATTCATGAATTCCCACAATTTAAACACCCAATTCAACAAGTAATCATATCATGGAAAACAAAATAGACTAGATATCATATAAAGCAATGCTATTGTGCAATGTTTATCATTTCAAGCTCATGCCTAATTTTCGTAAATTGTTCTTCATTAAGGGGTTCGGTGAAGATATCAATATGTTGTTTTTCGGTTGTAGCAAAATTTAATGAAATATCTCGTTTTTTAAAATTATTTTTTAAGAAATGATGTCTAATCTCTATATGTTTGGTTCTTGAATGTTGGATAGGGTTCTTTGATAGGTTTATGGCACTAGTATTGTCACACATGATAGGTATTTTGTCAAGATAAATGTCATAGTTTCTAAGAGTTTGTTTAATCCATATGGCTTGAGCATAACAACTTCAGACTGTAATATATTCAGCCTCAGTAGTTGATAGTGCAATTAAATTTTGTTTCTTGCTAAGCCAAAAGACTAGAGAGTGATCTAAAACGTGACATGTTCCACTAGTACTTTTTTTATCAATCTTATATCCGACAAAGTCGGCATCCGAATAATATGTTAAGTCTATATGTGTTCCCCTAGGATACCAAAGAACAAGATATTGCATATAAGCATACACTAAACATAATATCAAGCCTACCAACAGTCGAGAAAGGATCCAATCATACCTCAATATGTTTTGACATCAACTCCTTTACCTTTTTCATCCTTGCCAAGCTTGATTGTTGAACTCATTGGAGTACTTTTTATCTTTCCATCTTCAAGTTCGGACCTCTTGAGTAAATCTTTCATAAATTTGGCTTGATTGATGAAAATTCCTTCTTCAGTTTGTTTTATTTAAAGTCTAAGAAAGTACTTCAATTCTCCCAGCATGTTCATCTTAAATTCCTTACTTATACAAGGTGAAAATTCCTTCCATAAAAACTTATTAGTGGAACCGAAAATAATATCATAAACATAAATTTTGACAATGAGAATATATTAATTCTTATGCTTAATAAAGAGAGTTGTATCAGCCTTACCCATTGCAAAATCATTATCCAATAAGAAATGTTTAAGTCTATCATACCATGCTTTTAGTGTTTGTCTTAAACTATACAATGCTTTTGTTAACTCATAAACGTGGTCTGAAAATTTCTCATTTTCAAAATCCGAAGGTTGTTTCACATAAACTTCCTCCATAATGTAACCATTTAAAAATGTACTCTTAACATCCATTTGATATAAAATAAAATCATTATGACATGCAAATGCTAATAGCATCCTAATAGATTCCAATCTAACTATTGCTGCAAAAGCTTCATCAAATCAATTCTTTTCTCTTAGTTGTAACTTTGAGCCACTAATCTAGTTTTATTCCTTACAACCACACCGGATTTATCTATTTTATTCTTAAATACTCATTTAGTGCTAATGACGGATTGATGTTCAAGTTTAGGAATTAACTCTCATACATTGTTTCTCTTAAATTAGTTTAACTCCTCTTTCATTGCTATAATCCAAGATTCAAAATTTTCTGCATCTGAAAAGGATTTTGATTCAATTTGAGATATGAATGCAGCATATTGACAAGTATTTATAAATGATGACCTCGTCGCTACTCCTTTTAAAGGATCACTTAAAATTAAATCTTTAAGGTGAGAGGAAACATACATCCACTCCTTGGGAAGTGTTTGAGAAGTACCTTTTTGTTGCTCCATATTTGTTTGTTCTTCTTGTCTATCTTCTTGATTTTCATGTAGTGCATCCTCTTGTTTATCTTTTAATGATTCTTCTTGTAACTCTTTATCTGCATCATCATTAACAACAACTTTCTCCGCAGAGGAGGGTTAGATTCATCAAACTTAACATGCATTGACACTTGAACAACCATATTTCTGTTATTATAAACTCTATAAGCTTTGCTTGTATTTGAATAACCAAGAAATATACCAACATCAGATTTTAGGTCAAATTTACCAAAGTTGTCGTTTGTATTTATTATAAAATATTTGCATCCAAAGACTTTGAAATAACCAATGTTGGGTTTTTTATCTTTCCAAAGCTCATAAAGAATTTTATTAAGATAAAGTCTAATCAATACACAATTTAAAACATAACAAGCAGTGTTGATGGCTTTGACCTAAAAATACTTAGGTAATGCAATTTCATTCAACATGATTCTAATTATTTCTTGAATAGACCTATTTTTTTCCCTCAAAAACTCCATTTTGTTTTGGAGTTCTTGGTAAAGAGAATTGATGCACAATGCCAAAATTATTGCAAAAGGTTTCAAATGCGTGATTTTCAAATTCTCCTCCATGATCACTCCTAATGCATGCAATACCATAACCTTTTTTATTTTGAATCTTTTTACAAAACACTTAAAATCATCAAGAGCATCATCCTTATTGGCTAAGAATAATATCTATATGTATCTAGAAAATCATCAACAATTACAAAAGCATAATACTAACTACTCAAGCTAGTATATCTAGAAGGTCCAAACAAGTTTATATGAAGCAGTTGAAGTGGTTTTGAAGTAGAAACATGATTTTTGCATTGAAAAGAAGTTTTATTTTTTTAATCAAATTGGCATGCTTCACAAATTTTATCTTTTTGAAAATCAATTTTTGGAAGACCTTTAACCAAATCATTTTTGAAAATCTTTAAAATTAAATCCATACTTGCATGTCCTAGTCTTTTATGCCATAACCAACCATCATCATGTAATGCGGAAAAATATTTATCATGAATAGATGCACATTCTATGTCAATGGTGTAAACATTACCACATTTATTCCCAATAAAAAAAATTTTGTTATCACATGCATTCTTAATGACAAATCTAGTTTTATCAAAACAATTTTATAACCCTTATCACATAATTGACTAATACTAATCAAGATTGTTTCAAATTTTCAACTAAACATATGTTTTCAATGAGAGTTGAGGAAACTTTATCAACATTACCAATTCTGAGAATTTTTTCCTTTGAATTGTCTCCAAAGGAAACATCTCCACCATTTTCAATCATGGTAAAACTTGATAACCATGTATAACTTTCAGTCATATGCCTTGAGCACCCACTATCCAAGTACCATTTATTCTTCTTCCACTTTAAACCCTCATCAAGTTCATCATCTCCAATTGTCATAAGTGTTAGGTTTGACACTTCTTGTGAATCTTCTTCATCACTTGGTTCTTCATCGTTATCGTCCCAAGTAGCCACCATGACTTTCTTCTTGAGTTTGTTGAGAAGTGGGCACTCTAATCTTATATGGTCGGGCTTCTTGCATTCATAGCATATGATTACTTTCTTCGTCTCCTTTTAGTTCTTGAGGTTTCTGAATTTTCTTCGCTCACTGGATTTCTTGAAAAACTTCTTGAATTTTCTAGCCACCATAGCCATGTCTTCATCCTTGAAATCACTTTCAGGTTTTGATGCTCTCAAGGCAATGTTTTTCTTCTTTTTATCTTCATCTCCTCTTTCGACTGCCAAATCCTCTTCATGAGAAATAAGAGAGCTAATAAATCATCAATAAGTAAAGTATTTAAACTTTGGCTTCCTTAATAACAGTTCGCTTAGGTCTTCATTCCATTGGTAATAACTTAATGACTTTTTTTACCTTTTTGCTATTTGAAAAGGTTTTACCAAGTGCTCCTAGAGTGTTTATTATATCCATAAATCTAGTATACATAGAATGGACAATCTCATTTTGTTCCATTTAGAACAACTCATATTGTCTAGTATACCTACTGATTTATTATTCTTTCACTTGGTTTCTACTCTCATAGACAACTTCAAGTTTATTCCAAATTTCATGAGCATTTTTACAATTGGAAACTCTATGTAACTCTTTCTTATCTAAGGCACAAAACAGAGCATTCATAACTTTGGAATTTAAAAAAGCTTTTCTCTTTTCCAACGCATTCCATTGACTAAAAGGTTTTGTAATTTCTTCCCCTTCTTCATTTTTAGTAGTCGTTATGAAAGGACTATCATTAACGATTTTTCAAATCTCATAATCTAAAGTTTGCAAGTAAATTCCCACCATAGTTTTCTAATATGGGTAATCATTTCCATCAAAAAATAGTGGTCCATTGGTGGACTGTCCTTCCCTAAATGTGAAATCATTTTAAGTTGTCATTGATCTTTAACTCTAGACGATTAAGTCTAAACAAAAGCATCTTGCTCTGATATCAAATAAAATACTAACTAGGCAACCCAAGAGGGGGGATGAATTGGGATTCTAAAAATTTAAGCAACTAAAAACTTAATGCAATTTAAACAAAGCAATCAAATTCAAAATAATCAAATTAATGTGCAATGAAAAATAAATAGATATTGTAAGAGAGAGCAAACACGTGATTTTTATGTGGTTCGGCCAACCATGCTTACATCCACATCTCCAAGCTCACCGGGCTTGAGGATTTCACTAAGCGAGCCTCCAAGGATTCAACAACTCTTACAATTGACTTCCAAGGTGTCAATAAACTTTTACAACAAGATATTATCCTCAATCTCTTAACCCAAGTGTATCCCAACACTTGCAACTTCTTAACTTGATTTTACAAAAAGAATTATAAATAAATTTCTCTCACACAATGTGTTTGATTACAAATGAGAGCTCAATGTGTTAATCAATTAAACAAAAAAAAGTTTAAAGCTCAATAAGAATTGTTGTAACATATGCACTTTGATTTTTCCTAATTAAGTGTATGATTTAATTTTTCCTCTTCGATATTAATTTTAAAATTGTCACCATTAAATCGAGACAAATTGAGCGCGATTAAAGGCTCCGGTAGTCGGATTTTATTTTCGTCACGGGTCCGGTACTAGCTTAATTTGTATTAAGCTTAAGTGCCAAAAAAAAAGCTGGTTTCTATAAATGGAAAGGGGGAAGCAAATTTCCAAAAGAGGAAAGAGAGAAGGGCACATAAGAGAGAAGGAGAGAGAGAAAAATTCACCCATTTAGCCCGGATCCGAATCGTGTCCTTGAACAAGCTCCAGCCGCCGATTCCAACCACCTCACCGGCCGAGCTTGGTACCGATCTGAAGCTTGAGCGACGCCGGTCATATCCCCGCTGTCATCGTCACTGAAAAGCAGCCAGAACGCCGACAATCAAAGCTTGAAAGACCACGACTCAACCCATTTTCTTCATCGTCAATCTCACCGAAACTAAGTTGTACTACCGGTTGGGTTCGACTCCTCACGTCACTAGCTTTCATTTCCTACCAACCCCGCCGCATGAAACCTCTGTTTTGGCCGCTAATGACCGACGGAAGGCTTAGGGCTTTGGGAACACGATTCGCCGCCATCGCTGCGCGTGGGAGGTCACTGCCGGCACCGTTGGACTCACTGAGGTCTGAACTATAATAAGAGTAGTGGAATTTTATTGTATAAAGTATTGTGTTTACAACTCAATATGTATGAAGAAAATAATAGTAATAGGTAAACTATAGAAAATAATGTGTACTTCAATGCATGTTACAAATGTCACTTTTCTTGAGACATTATTTATCCCCCACCAATTGAGTGATGCACATGGATTAAGTAAATACGCCTCTAAGATACAATGAAACACTTGTTTGTTTGCTTGCGTTGTGCATCAACGAAAGCAAACTAGAATACTCTTGAATGTTGCAAGTCTGCTAAGAAACAATATATTGTTCCTACAGAAAATAATGTATTGGATTTTTTAATGCACAATAATAAAAGTTTTATATTGAAATTCGTTCGAGAAAAGAGGGTTAAGAAAAGAGTGGTGTGGCATCATTATTTTCATGTCTAAATGCCTTAAATATAACCTTTATTTATAAACATATTTGTTCCCCTTCATTTGGGTTGTCATCTTTCATGATACCACTTCATTCATGATCATTGGATAAAGATTTAATTTTAATCAATGGTCCAAATTGAACCATCACTATTTCAAATGAAATGATATATCTCCAAGTGAAATATTACCATGAAAAGTTATATCCTTAAGTGAAAAGATACATTTATATAAGGTACAATTAATTGCACATATTTTTACAAAAAGACACCATTTATTTAGACATATCTTTACAATAAGACACTCTTTATTTCAAAAAAAAATTCAATAAAAATTTTTATCACATAAATTAAGAATGATTCTATCGAGAATGATTCTATTTGTAATTCCGTGAATCCAACTTGTTTGTAAAGAATCTATTCCCTTGAACATCCGCACCGTAAAGTAACCGGCTTTATCCCATTTGTCTCTTTTTTTTCACCCTTTTTCAGTGGAGAACCTCTCCATAAATTAAAGGCAAAAGAAAAGATATAATTTTAATTTTTTTATACGATTAATTTATTTATTATCTTTAACCATTGTCTCCATCTTAGAGCATTTGAGCAATTCTATATGTAAGTATCTTTGCTCTTAGCTTTCAATGCATAGAGACAGTGACCTCCAGTCTGCCGCAAATTATGGCTTCAACAGGAAATGGACTTGATTATGATAAAGAACAAGAGTTGAAGGCCTTTGATGATACAAAAGCTGGTGTTAAAGGTCTGGTTGATTCTGGTATACAGTCAGTTCCCAAGTTCTTTGTTGCACCATCTGAGGAAACTTGCAATGAGAAGTCATATTTAAGGCACGCCCACTTCAATGTTCCAATTATAGACCTCAGGGACATTGATAAAGATGGTGTTCGGTGTGAAATAATCAAAGAAATTGGCAGTGCGTCCAGCAAATGGGGATTCTTCCAGGTTGTGAACCATGACATTCCTCAAGATATTGCAGATGAGGTTATTGAAAGTATACGAAGATTCAATGAGCAACCAAACCATGTGAAAGAAAAATTTTACTCCCGTGACAAAATGAAGAAAGTGAGGTTCAATAGTAATTTTGATTTACATAAGGCAAGATTTGCTAATTGGAGGGACACCTTGTCTTGTCTCATGGCTCCTAATCCTCCACCTCCTGAAGAATATCCAGAGGCGTGCAGGTATGCATTCCTCCACCTCCTGAAAAATATCCAGAGGCGTGCAGGTATGCATTCTGTTTTATAATTGTTATGCTTAATGATGCACTTCAACAATATATGTCTGTTCCTTTGCAGAGAGATACTGTTGAAGTTTTCGAAATATGTTACAAAACTAGGTCAGGATTTGTTCAAGTTACTTTCGGAGGCACTTGGCCTCAACTCTAATCACCTAACGAACATGGGTTGTGCTGATGGACATGTCTTTTACTGTCACTACTATCCGGCTTGTCCTGAGCCAAACCTGACTCTTGGACATACCAAACACCGTGATCCAGATTTTCTCACTATCCTTCTGCAAAATCAAATTGGTGGTCTGCAAGTTCTTCATGATAATCATTGGGTTAATATTCCTCCGGTGGAAGGAGCTCTAATAGTCAACGTTGGGGAACTCTTACAGGTGTGTAAAGTGCAGAGAGTTCATTATTTTTTGGCATTGAGGGCAAAAAAAATTAACTTAATGTAAGGATTGGTTGGGGAATAGTCTTAACTGCATTTATCTTCTTAGTTGCTACTGCCTTAATGATGTCCCAAACTTTTGAACATTTAGAATACCTAGATTTCCTTTAAGCCATCAATTGATTGGTGGGAAACAGAAGAATTAAAAAGTTCAAAGATATGACGAACCCTCGAAAGTTGGTTAAATCAGTAGCCTCAACCACACCAAATTGTTTCATATTGCTTAGTTTCTTTCAGTAGAATTTCTTATTTTCTTAGCTGCAAATAATAAAGATGTTAACTTTTCAAACATTGCACCTCTCAGCACCTATAGAGAGTCTAGTGGTAATTCTGGTTGTTAAAAAGAGTAGAAGATGAAGAAAATGAACTGACACTGCTTTGTAAAATCAATACTATATCTGTCACTAGGTTATCATACGGAATTGTTAAAGGTTTTGACTTTTGTTTTTTTGGCAGGTTATCTCTAATGACAAGTTCAAGGCTGCCGAACACCGAGTGCTGGCTAATTGTGCTGGACCTAGATTGTCAGTGGCATGCTTCTTCACAACACATTTTGAGCCATCCGAGAAGCTTTTCAGCCCCATAGAGGAGTTGTTATCAGATGATAGTCCTACTTTGTATAGGGGCACCTCTGTAAAAGACTACATTGACTTCTTTGGTTCAGCCGGACTTCCAGATGACTCATCACTCGCTCGTTTGAGGTTGTAAAGGTGGAATTACCTAGGTGGTGTGTGCATGCCGATGCAAATCTCTGCGAAAATTCAGTATTCAAAGAAATTATACGACAGTTGGAGGACATATTTAAAACACGAACGCTAAGGCAAAGGCAGCCTCTTCATCTCTCTCTTCTCAGGAAAATGGTCTTTCCTTCTACCATTTTGACATCGTCAACGTAATGTCTATATTTGGATTTCCATTGTTTATATGAAAGGAAAAGGACTGTTTGGAATAAGTGCAAATCTATAATTGTCACCCTTTATATACCTATACTGTCAAGGATGTTTTTGAATGGGTTAACAATTTCTTGATATTGAATGCAGCAGAGTTGTTTGTGTTAACAATTTCTTGATATTGAATGCAACAAAGTTGTTTGTATTAACCATTTCTTGATACTGAATGCAACAGAGTTGTTTGTCATTTGTGGGATAAATGGATATGCACTAAGACTGCCATGAAAGCAGCGCTGTTGTCAGCTTAAGAAAAGCAGTGCCCTGAAGAAAGGAACAAACTGCAAAAAGAAAGAAACAACCTCTTGTAAAGTTTTTTTTTTTTTTAATAGTTGCCGAGAAAAGAAATTGCAGCCCCCTAAAAAGCTGAAATGGCTTGTGATGAGTCACATATAGTGGGTACAAATAGGAGAAACAAATTCTTTGGAAACTTTCAAAAGAGTGATGAACATCTAGTATTAAAAACCTGTCAGGGATCTGAGCTGATCTACTACTTGTGGTGAAACCAGATACCGATAAGCTAGAACTCAATTCCAGTCATTGATAGCAAACAGAAGGTGTTTCTGGTATTTCCTAATGTTTTGCAATCATAATATATGAAATTTTTTCTCGGCATTATTAAGTACAAAATCTGCAATTATGTAAACTGATTAACTAGATCGGGATAATCTACTAGAATCTTTGTTTTGTTTTTTAGAGATTTGATGACGGTTGAGTTTTAAAGCAAATCTAATTATGAGTTGATCAGATGAAAAACAAAACTTGTTTCAATCCTAAGCCTACATTGTGGTGGAGTTAGAGGCATAATTCCTGGGACAATTCTAGCCTTCTTCGAATCCCAGCTACAGGTTTGGTTGCTCAACTTTTCATGCTTTCTTTTACTCTTTGTATGAGACCAAAGCTAAGAATGTTGACTGAAACATTTCAACTGACAATTGAGTTCTATATATATTAATTTATATTCCTGCTATAATATTAGCTCATAATTTTCGTTGCACAGAAGCTTGATGGTGAAGATGCAGGGATGTTGGCTACTTTGAATTTCATCTTGGGGACTAATTTCATCTGGAGGCCTTGCGACTGGTATGCTTGCAACACCAAATGAAAACAATAGACCAATTGTTACAGCAAAAGAAATCAATGAGTTTTATTTTCAAGAAAGTCCGAAAATTTTTCCTGAGGAACCTGAACAAGGCAACCAATTTCTTCAAATGTAGATCGCTACCATGAGGATGAATATTTTATTTTCTATCTTGGAAGGATAAGTTTTGAAAAAGGTGGAAAATTTTTTCAAGGGTAAGCAACTGACTTTGCTTGAGCTGGCATGATGCAATAACAAATGGGGTGAAATCAAAGTGGGCAAATTATGGAAGGCCAGTTTATCAATCAGTTGATGGTTTCATACAATGGGTAGAAAAAGAAGCATTTTGTCTCTTTTTTTTTTCCCCCTCCTTTTTCAGTGGAGAACAGCTGCATGAATGAAAGGCAAAAGGAAAGATATTATTTTAATTTTGTTTATAGGATTAATTTATTTATTATCTTTAACCATGTCTCCGTCTTAGAGCTTTTGAGCAATTCTATATGTTTTATGATCGTGCATGCTAAATTAATGTTATAAAATATAGCATCGTGGGTTGGATATCCTCTTTTAATAATAAAATGAATTTTGACAGATTTTTTATATAATAAAATATTTTGAGTTTAGTGGTAAGAGTACTATTTAATAGTTTTGGAGACTTGGTTTAAATCCAATAGTCACTTAATTTTATTTTTTAAATATTTTATGGAAATTACTTAGAAAAATGAGGATGGTTTCATAAATGCGGCCACAATTAGTTTCATCATTTAAAATGAATAATTTGCTACTATTTATTTTTTAAAATTTAAAAGAATACAACAAAATTTGACTTTTGAGATTTTAAATGTGTTTAAGTAAACAGTAAAAACAAAAAAAATTAAGCACTCCAATTTAAATTAAAACTTTTTGAATTAAACTCTCTAATTTAAGTATTTGGGTATACCACTAGCCAACTTGTCCATGTACTCATCATGTAATGGACACTGGTGCTCACTAGATCATCTTTAAATTAAGTATCTTTCATAATGCATTTCAAATATTTTTATGATGTGGTTTTATTTGAAAAGCTAATAACAATAATATACAAAGCATTATTTAGAAAGAACTTTTAATTTAAGTATAATTTTTTCCTTATGTTCTGGTGGTGTAAATAATAGGGAGAATGTATGTTTCATCCCTAAATAGATATCATATTTAACAATTACATCCCTATTAGATTTTTAATTATCCATTTCATCCCTCATGTTAAAAGATAATAGAATTAATTGTGAAACTAAGGGCAAAACAATCACTCAAGGGTTTGGTATTTTAAAATTTAAATTAAAACATAACACCAATCATTGGGATTAGGAAAAAATGAAAAAAGTATGTGCTCTTTTGGTAATTACATAGGACTAATTTTTTTCATCTTCTATTTAATTTTGACACCACACTACTTAGAAATGTCATAAAATCCTCTTAGGAGAGGTGGAATAATAAATAAACAAAAAATAGTTAATTTTATGTGTTTTTTTCTTAATGAAAAGGATAAAATTAATAATAAAAAATCTAATAAAAATATAAGTAATAAATATAACATCTATCAAGAATAAAATATACATTCTTCCCTAATAATATTGGATAATTTGAGTAAATATAATATTTACATATAAAAATAAAACAGTAGAAAGGGGTGTGGCGTTGGTGGTGTAGTGCTTGCTTATAATATTTACATATCAAATGTTTTGGAGATTCAAACTGAAGCATTTGAAAGTCTTTGGAAGGTGAAAGTTCGACCAATAAACTAATTTTGGTCAATAAAGTTTCCGTGTACATTAGTTAGGAATGATAATTTCTGGGTTTGGGTCTGGGTTCGGCCATTCCAGATCCAAACTCAGACACACAATTCTCTATACCGAACTCGAATTTGAACTCGATTTTTTCAATGTGGGTCTAGGCCGGGTTCAACAGGGAAAAATTTAGGTTTCCATGTTCCGAGTTTTGAACCCAGATTGCTTAAACTAAACTTGTTATGGAAAAAAATAAACTTTTCTAGAAAAAATCAAATACAAATCATATGATATATCCAGGTTCTAAAACAATTACAATACAAAGTATAGAATCCAAAATTCAAAGTTTCAAAGCAATTAACATCCACAAATACAAATTCATAACATAAATCTACAATTCAAAGTTCAAACTTCAAACCACTAATCTAAAGACTAAACTCTCAATCATCTACTTCATTTGACTGTTGCTTACTCATCAAACTTTCATCAATCAAATGCTCCGCAGAAAGTATTGCTTCCTCTAGAATTCCATCTAAAAGAAATGCATAAATCATAAACATAATAAACAAGGCAACCAATTAGTGGTAAATTGATAATAAAAATAATACAACAAATTCATTTGATTATAATCAATCAGAACTACTCTGCCACCACCATCTCGTTTTTGTGAAGTGACAAGAGTAGTATTACCCCTACGGCCATGGCTATTGCTACTCCCTCAAATTGTTGCTGTTGAATTTAGTTCTAATTTAACAGTTGTATCATCATTATTTTCTGCTTCTGTCCTTAACCTTACACACACACACTTTCGTCACTCTTTTCAGAGACATCTAGATCAATTCTTTGTTCATTTTCCATCATGAATTTGTCACCACACAAAAATTATGTCAAGACATAATTATTTCCATAATTAACAACTAATCTAGCAACTTCTTCCAATTTATATGCTATTTTTAATTGTAAAAACTATACATATTTTGAAGATATCATTTCAATTCTATTAACAGTAACAATAAAAAATAATTAAAAAATAAACTATAAATAATAAAATTGAAGCATAGCAGAGCATAGATATTAAAACCACAGAGTATAGATATTAAAGTTGCAAAGAGAGTATAAATAATAAAATCAAAGCATAACAGAGCTTAAATTGCAAAGAGAAAAGTCGAGACTCACAAGTATTCACAAGGGCAGCTTATGAATATGATGATGAACACATAACACAACTGCAATCAAGGCAAATTTCACCCTGTTTTGCGGGTCGCGACAGGGAAGGCTGGTGATGCTGAGAGACACAGCCACACCACGAAGGTGGTGACAGCCGAGATGATGAGGACGATGATTAATCTGATTTGAAGAAGAGAATTAGAGGAGAACTGAAGAGAGAGAGAGAGAGTGAGAGACTAATAGAGGAAATGGCATATTGGCAACCGCAACAGCAGGGAGTGTTACGCCAGCACTAGGGCTTTTTTAAAAAAAAAATCTAATTATATTAAATAATTTCTAAAAAATGATATTAAAATAAATAAAAATATTCACATCCAGGTTTCGAATTTACGAGTTCACCTGAATCTGGATCCAAGTTCTGGATTTGCGGGTTCACCTGAACCCAGATCCAGACTCGGAAATATACGGGTTCTCAAAATTTCATTCAGATTCTAGATGAAAATTGATTTGGTGCTGGTTGAATCCGAACGAATTTTTTTGGGGTTCAATCCAAGTCCGAGTCGGGTCCGGATTTTACTGTCATCCCTAACATTAGTGATGTTATATTAAAGAATTAAGTGGGGAGCATTAATTTTTGAATTTTAATGCTTTTGACCAGCACTTTGTGTTCACACTCAAGAAGTAAATGAAATAAGCTTTAATGCTTTGTGTTATCACGTAATCAAAGAAATAGTCTTGTTATGTTTTGAGTAGTGATGACACTCTAATTTATCACCAACAAATATGTTTGATCTTTTTAAAGAAAATATAATTCAAACAAATTATAATTTTGAATATGAATACAATCATGATAAAGCTTATGTTTTCATGTCAAAATGGCTTTGATTGAAAAGGTTATATCTTCATATACATCTTTTCCAAGACGAAATCTTAGGAGATATCAATTAGGAAATGTATTATGATTACACAAAATATATAAATCAAATATGCTACAACCTCAAATGAGCAAAGAATCCATTGCATCCCTTCACTTCTTGAATAACTCAATTTTTTTTCAAACAATAAAAACAAAAAAAAAATCTTTGGATCTTTCCTAAAAAATAAATAATAAAAAGAAAGAATAGAGGATATGTATTTTCATAATAGGAATGGAGCAGTGATGATAGAAAAACTTAGATGATCAAATTCAAATTTTAACTTGGACTCATTCAAACTTATGCAAGGTTTATTTTATTTTAAGGCGGGCTCTTCAACTTAAGATTTTGACTAAAAGTTAGGCATAAAATATAAATAATTTATTTAGTTCAATACAAGATCTGAGAAAATTACTTATATGACATCAAAATCCTATTAAAAAGGGACTAACGTTCAAGTGTCATATAAAGTGAGAGAATATCTTGATAATAGGATTTAATGGTTCAAATCTATTGGATTTTGTCAAATTCAAATCTAATCTATTATATAGTAGATTTTATATTTTGGAGTCAATCCAATCTAATCTCTAATTAAAATCCAATATAATTCACACCAATAAAAAGTTAAATTCAATTTAACCCGATCCGATCAATTCATTCATCCGATTAAAAAAAAAATTTACAAATAAAAGTCTTCAATTGTGCTTCATGCTCCTAATTACTAACAATTGAAAAGAAAATGCAAAATATCATCCCCTTTAATATTTCATGATTCATGTATTTTATTACTATATAGCTGGAAAAAAAATCGAATTTGAATATTGGAAGTAAACATTAGTTGCAACTTTACAGTTTGTACTCTATATTATTATTTTATATTTATAGTTATATAAAATAAGGTTTTATCTTTTCTAGCAAGTTAAATATAGAAGTGACATGTATTTTTTAAAAGCAAATAAAGAAATTAAAAATTAATTGGTTCGGTTTGTTTTTAGGGAAATTATCAATCGTATACTTTTAGTTTACTCCGCTATCAAATTTAATATAATATTTTATGGTATATCAGTCGTCCACCCTAAATTGACAAAATGTATCTGCCGTTTACCAAACCGTTAGCTGCGTTTAAATATGATAATGTAAAGAAATTGTTAAGTAATTAAGAACATCAGCTCAGCCATGCCATCATATCCCACCCCGAGGTGAGTCACCTCAGCTAAATGGTACAAGCGGAGCACTGTTAAAGAGCCTTTTACAAACATGAGCCAAGCAGAGACGAGCACCGACCAGAGGAATATACCAACCAGATACCCATCACCCGAAAAACGGGCACACGATCTCACGAAATCGTGACAGTTGCGTTATGCCCAGAACCATTGAGAGAGATATGGTATCCCAAGTTTTTCCACAATGCAGTGGTTGGAGTCCCATGAGGGGCTGTCATTACTCGATAAAAAGGGAACATGAAGAGTAAACAGGAACGTGGGGCAACGGCTATAAGAGAGGGAGAAACCGATGAAGAAGGGGACCAAAAAATTGAGGGAGAAGGGAAAACTCTGCCAAATTGAAACCAGATTATATTCTTTACAAGTTTTAGAAAAGCATTATAAGAAATCAAACAATCCAAGTTACATAGTTTTCCCGTAAACACCTTGTGCTAACTTAAGTATCGGAGGGTTTACGCCGGTAAAACCACCGGCGTCTCTGATCTATCTCTGTGAGTGCAGGATTAGAAAGAAGGGAAAAAGGTAATTCAAATCCCTAGAGCATCCGCAATTGCTGAAGGAGGCAAAAGGGCAATATTTTTCCCATTGAATACGCAAGCGTTTGTGGAACAATCTGGTCGGGCAAAGAGCGAGCAGATTTCAGTATCAACATTTTGGCGCCGTCTGTAGGGAGTTGGATAAAAAGCTACCACTAAACTAGTAATCATCAGAGAAGTATACGAACGGTCGGTTATGGACGTGTCAAGGAAGAATGCCCTAGGGGGTGATAATGAAATGTTGAAACAATCACGCTTCGAGAAATCGCGAATGAAGCTAGAGAAAGGATGATGCAAGATCGATTGGAGTGGATGGAGAAACAAATGGAGACTCTCACGGCTATATTACATGAGCTGAGGGATGAGCGGAAAAGGGATTGTGAAGCCACCGTGATAAGGGACGAAGCCGTAGCAGAACCTATCCTACGGCAGCGTAGGATTGAAGAGATCCCCCTACCGGTAGACCAACCCTATGGGGTACCTCCTCAAAAGAGTGCAGACCGAATCCCGGAAGAGCGCGTAGCTGAAAGGAGCGACCAATCCCGCTCTGGACGAGTTCTGGAGATTGATGGCCGAGGAGTAAATATTGATAAAGGAGAGCTCAGACAGCGGCTGCACAATGCCGAGTAGGAACGAGACCAAATGGTTGCACATGATCCTGACCGCGCTTGAGAATTGGAAGGTGAAGTACACAGGTTGGCACAAGTGATGGATAAGATCCAAGGCAAGAGAAAGCCCCCGAGTTGAAGGATAATGCTGGATGAAGAATCTCCGCTATCAGCCGAGATCATGGGTACTATAATCCCAAGAGATTTCCGCTTTCCAAACCTCACATATTTCGGGAGGAGTGACCCGCTGGTGCATATTGAGCGTTTTAACGACATGATGGGTGTGCAGGGGTTAACACCAGCTCAAAGGTGCAGAGTGTTCCTATTAACACTAGAGGGACGAGCCTGAGATTGGTACCGTAAGTTGCCACGAGGAAGTATAAAGGGATATGAGCAAGTGTGCCAAGAGCTGGCTGAGTAGTTCCGAGGAGAGGTAGCCCCCGAGGATGATATGATGGAATTGATGGGGATGAAGCAAAAGGAGCATGAATCTCTTCGGGATTTTGTGAAAAGATATCATCGGGCTGTGCTCGATCTGGAAGCCTTCAATCACCCACAGGTATTGAGGGGACCAAAAGAATGTGTGAAGATAGGCCGATTATGATACAACTTGAGAAGTCACATTGTTCAAAACTATTCGGCGGGGTATAAGCAGACGAAGAGAGACATAGAAATTGAAGAAGAAAAAGCGGCAAAGATAAAGAGTGAGCAGCTCGAGGAGTTAAGGCGAAAGGAAAAAGGAACCTTGGGTGGAAGTGGGTTAGGAAAGCGAGCTGGGGAATCATCAGCAATGGGTGGAATGTCAGCTCAGTCTCGCCCTTATCCCATGATTCAGAGACCACAACAATCCCAACACAGTCGAGCTCAACCTCAACGCCCCCCATTCCCTGAGCGGCAAAGAGAATTTCGGCAGGTGGCTACCCATCCTTATCATAACGCTCCCAGGGTACTGCATACTGTTAATTCCAAGGCTGGTCGACCAAATCAGCTACCAACAATACCAGTTCGGGACGATATCCACGATAGCCGAGCAGTCCAACTAATTGATCAGAGCTTGGCTTACAAACAGTACACCTCATTGAAAGTTTCTATGGAGGAGTTGTACGAGAGAATCGAGGGACGAGGCATGCTGTACCCTCCTGCTCCTATAACAAAACCCGCTCACAGACGTGATAAGAATAGATTTTGTAAATTTCACGACACTCATGGTCACACTATCAGCCAATGGCGTGACCTGAAGACTTAAGTGGAAGATTTGGTGAGGAACCGGTACTTGGACGAATATGTAGATGGAGTGTTTCCCGCCGTTGAATCACAATATACACGGGATAATAAAGCTGAAAGGAGCCTAGGGTGGGAACAGCCAACCGTTCAAGTGATAGTAGGAGGTCCAACATTGGTTGGAGATTCAAACAGAGCACGGGAGAATTATGAGAGATATGCTTTGACCAGCCAGGAGGTACTTTTCAACTTGCCAACAGCCAAGAGGGAAAAAGTAAGGCAAGTCCCCATTATGTGGACAGATGATGATGAAGAAGGTGTTTTATATCCCCATAAGGATGCATTGGTGATTAAAGCAATGGTGGCGGGTAAGGAGTTCCGGCAAATACTGGTGGATACAGGCAGCTCAGTCGACATACTGTTCAAATCGACCCTAGACAATATGGGGATTGCAGACTTAAAATTGGAGCAGACGAACACATCTTAAAATCGTCGAGCTACCGATTACCATAGGAGTAAAACCCTCTGAAAAGATAGTGATGCTAGACCTTGTAGTAGTAGAAGAGAAAAACTCCTACGAGATGATACTGGGGCGACCTTTTATTAGGACAAGCCAATGCGTGATATCCACACATTATCTAGCATTAAAATACAGAGTAAATGGAGTCGTGGGCATAGTAAAAGGTGACTAGAGAATGGTGAGAAACTGTTACGCTACTGCGGCCAAGGAGACAATACATGTTACCACTCTGGACAACCGAGGAGATTCAAAAAAAGGTCGTCAGGAGCCAGTTGAGAAACTACAGGAGGTTTTGGTGAGCAAGAAGGACCCGAGCAGAGTGGTTAAGATCGGATCAGGATTGGACGAGGCAATAAAATGCGAGCTGGTGAAGTTCCTACAATCCCATGCAGATATATTAGCCTGGTTGCATGAGGACATGCTAGGAATTGATCGTGGGGTAGCTTTCCACAAGTTGGCAATCAAGAAAGGGGCAAGGCCGGTGAGGCAAAAGAGGAGGTCCTTTAATCAGAAAATGTACAAGGCCATAAAGACCGAAGTGGAGAAGCTGTTGAAAGTATGATTCATAAGGGAGGCTAAATACCTGGAATGGATTTCTAATGTAATGTTGGTCAAGAAGGCCAATGGGAAATGGAGAATGTGTGTGGACTTCACAGACGTTAATAAGGCATGCCCGAAGGATAACTTTTCCCTACTAAAAATAGATCAATTGGTGGACTCAATGGCGGGTCACAGTCTGCTCAACTTCATGGACGCCTTTTTGGGATACAACCAAATACCCATGAATGAGCAGGATGAGGGGAGTACTACCTTTATAACTAACATGGGTTTGTTTTGCAACAGGGTAATGCCCTTTGGCCTGAAAAATGCAAGAGCGACCTATCAAAAGTTAGTTAATAAGATCTTCAAGCCATTGATCGGTCACACTATAGAGGTATATGTGGATGATATGATCACGAAGTTTAAAGAACCGAGGGATCATGTGAAGCACTTCGAAGAGACTTTTGAATTATTGAGGAAGTATAAAATGAAGTTGAACCCGGAGAAATGTGCATTTGGAGTCAACTCGGGTAAATTTTTGGGATTCCTGATGAGCCACCAGGGAATCGACGCCAATCCGAAAAAAATACGAGTAGTAACAGAAATGAAGTCCCCCCAAACAGTTAAGGAGGTGCAGAATCTTACAGAAAAATTGGCAGCGTTGAACCAGTTTATCTCGCGGGCCACAAATAAATGTCATTTTTCTTCCAAACCATAAAAAAATGAAGAAAAATAGAGTGGACATCAGAATGTGAGGAGGCTTTCGGACAGCTGAAGGAATATCTGACCCGCGCCCCATTACTATCAACTCCGAGAGAAGGTGACCAGTTGTATTTGTACTTGGCAATCTCTAAATGGACTACCAGTTTGGTATTAGTCAGAGAAGATGAAGGAAAGCAACACCTCGTATACTACACTAGTAAGGCCTTGGTGGATGCAGAAACCAGATATCCACTGATGGAGAAATGGGCACTAACTTTAGTAACGGCAGCACGCAAGTTCAGACCATATTTTCAGGCCCACCCGATAGTTGTGATGACTAACCAGTCTCTTTAGCAAGTGCTCCAAAAACCAGATGCATCTGGTCGGTTAGTAAAATGGTCTGTGGAGCTGAGCGAATTCGACCTATCCTACAGACCCCGAAGAGCAATCAAAATCCAAGCCTTGGCCAATTTTATGGTTGACCGTGTTGAACTAAGGGAGGAAGGTCAGGATGAGCAACCAGTGGAACAGGAGAATCGAAAGGGAGTGTGACTGGTAATGGTGGATGGGTCACGTAGTGAACAAGGATCTGGAGCATGAATTGTAATACGAAGCCCAGAAGGAATAGAGGTATCCTATGCAGTAAAATTTGAATTTCAACTCACAAATAACCAAGCTGAATACGAAACCTTCATCACTGGGCTAGGGCTCGCACACATACTACGAGTAGAAAAGGTAGAAATCCAAGCAGATTCTCAATTAGTCTGTAATCAGCTCAATGATCAATTCCAAGCAAAGGAAGAAAAGATGAGGCTTTATTTGAAAAAGGCAAAGCAGATATCACGGAATGAGAATTACCGAGCAGATATATTAACCAGAATGGCCGCAATGGCAAATCTGAAGTTACCCAAGTCGGTTCCATTGAAAGTAAGGACCTCACAAAGCATAGGAGAGGAGGTAGAAGTAATGCGGGTGAGCACCGAAAAATCCTGGATGGATCCGATTCTCTCATACATCCGTGATGTCATTTTACCAGAGGACAGGAAGCAAGCAAGGAAGTTGAAAAGTCGGGCAACAAGGTATACGCTACTCGATGAGGTACTCTATCGCCGAGGATTCACCTTGCCCCTTTTGAGATGTTTGGATAACGAGGAAGCAAATTATGTACTGAGGGAGATTCATGAAGGAATATGCGGCAACCACTCGGGGGCAAGAACTTTGGCTTTCAAGGCACTTCGGCAAGGGTATTTTTGGCCGACCATGCACCAGGATGCGAAGAGGGTGGCAAAGAGCTATAAAGTCTGCCAGAGCTTCTCGGAGATTCATGCTCAATCCTTAGAAAAGCTAACCACTATATCATCCCCATGGCCTTTTGCCCAGTAGGGAATTGACCTGATTAGCCCATTACCCAAGGGCCGAAGAGCCGCAACGCATGCAATTGTGGCTATTGATTACTTCACTAAATGGGTAGAGGTGGGAGTCCTCAGCCAAATCACAGAGAAAAAGACAATGGATTTCATTTGGAAGAATATCATCTGCAGATACGGGATCCCCTACGCTATCATTACAGATAATGGGAGGCAATTCGACAATCACAAATTCAGAGAATTTTGCCAAAACTTGAGGATGGACTTGAAGTTTTGTACCCCAGCACATCCCCATGCAAATGGGCAGGTTGAAGCAGCCAACAAAGTAATAAAGAAACTCATAAAAACTAGGCTGGGGGAGAATAAGGGAGCTTGGGTCAATGAGCTACCAGGAGTGTTATAGGCCTACCGAACAACCCACAAAACTGCCACAGGAGAAACCCCATTCGCTCTAGGTTTCAGGCATGAGGCAGTAATCCCAGCAGAAATTGGAGTAGAGACACATCGGACAGAGTATTTCAACAAGGAACAAAATGACAAGTAGATCTGCATGAGTTTGGACCTGCTAAAGGAAAAAAGAGAAGAGGCCTCACAGAGAGTGGCAAAGTGCCAACAAAGAATCATGCGCTACTACAACAAGAATCTACGTGTGAGGCAGTTTCAGGCTGGAGATTGGGTGCTTAGGAAAGTGAATCAAAATACAAGAGACCTTAATCATGGCGTTCTTGACCTGAAGTAGGATGGCCCGTACAGAGTAGTACGAACAACTGGCTCAGGAGCTTACAAGCTGGCCTACCCAGATGGGCGAGATGTGAAGAGAGCATGGAACGCTAAGCATTTGCAGAAATGCTTTACCAAGTTTTCATTCCGATTAGAATATTTCTGTTAGATGCATAATGATGAATTATGACACATGCATGAATTTCGATCTCTGTAATCTATGCAAATTTAATAAAGATGAATTCAGCATGAAATTCCCCAGTTAGCAACATCCGTTAAACTTTGCTAAGGTAAACAAGTGTCTATTCCTGCTCGATCGCCTAAAGGACCAGCAGGCAAATCTACAAACTTTACTAAGGCAAACAAGTGTCTATTCCTGCTCGGTCGCCTAAAAGATCAGCATGCAAATCTATAAATTTTACTAAGGCAAGCAAGTGTCTATTCCTACTTAGTCGCCTACAGGACCAGCAGGCAAATCTATAAATTTTTCTAAGGCAAGCAAGTGTTTATTCATGCTCGGTCGTCTAAAGGACCAGCAAGATATTTCACAAAATTCGTTAAGACAAGTAAGTGTCTAATCCTGCTCAGCCGCCTAAAGGGCCAACAGACCAGTTTTGTAAATTTCGCTAAGGCAAACAGGTGCCCATTCCTATTCGGTCGATAAAGGGACCAACAGGTAAAATCGATTAAATATGCTAAGGAAATTTGTAGAAACGGTCTATAAGCAAAACCATGGCAAGAAAGCAAGTAGAAAGCATCAAAAGTTTATAAACATCCAAGCATTTGTAAACAAATGAAAATCTAAAATTTATATAAAAAATAAGTCTAAGGATCATGAGGCTCGGCAACCTCGGTAGGAGAAGGATTAGCAATCTCAGAAATAGAAGGACCAGCAACTTCTGGGAGAATAGGCGTTAACCCCTGGCCTGCTTCAAGAGCACAATCCCCTGTTCCCTCCTCTTGCACCCCACCGGAAGGAGGCTCTACCTGATCTTGATCCCCCTACTCTTTATCCCCCTGGTCGGACTCGGCCATATATTTATGCACTCCAACCTCCAGCTTGCTCATGTTAAGCTCTGGATATTCTTCCTTAAGCACAAACATGATGCACTTGTAGCGAAAAGCAAGCCCAAAGTTGTACTCTGCATCCAGCCGATCGTCCATATCAATAGATTTACCTTTCAGCTCAGCCAACTGCTTATTCAGAGACTTGATTTCACCCTTGAGGGTCGTCTTCAAGGTATCTCGCTCGCTTTGAGTAGCCTCAATCTTGGTGGAAGTAGACTCATCCATGACCACTTTCTCGTCCAGGTCCATGATTTGCTTGTGCAGATCAAGCAGCTTTACCTTTTAGCGGTCGGCAGACTCAGCTTTCTTCTTTAAGTCCTGGTTGTCAGCTTGAAACCTCCTCTAATAGCACATGGACCTATTCTTGTAGCATGAAACCAGGGTAGCCAGCTTAAAGGAGACCCTTTGAACAGAACTAGCTAACTCAATGAGGTTCATGCTCTCGATATCCTTCACCATCTTAGGTCCCACCGATTTGCCATAATCCCTCTGGTACAGGCTCAGATAGTCACCTTGATCCCGAGATAGAAGAGGAGAGGATCGGTCCCCAGATTGAATGCTGACCTCAGGACTCTTGTTACTCACCTTCTCCCCACCATTTTTCAGAAGGGGAGGAGGGGGCAGAGTAGGAACAGAAGTCTTGGATGGACCAGCATTGGTTTTCTTCTAAGGACGAAGGGGGTTGCTGGAGCTGTTTGGAGCCCGACCACACTTTTTAGTCATAGCGTTGAGGATCTTGTTATCCATTCTGGCAGCTACGTCCCCTAAACGCAACCCAACTAGGTTTGTTGGTGACAGAAGGTCTTGGCAAGTAGACGCGTTCACTAAAGCAGTTTCCACCTGAAGCAATAGTCTGTCTTCAAGCTTCTTGATCAAGCCCCACGACTCTAAAAGAGCAAATAAGGTTAAAGAACCTAATAAGTGACGATCGGAGAAGGAAAATAGGCAAAAAATAAATGACCTGGGGTGACAAAGCGCGTTGGAAGGTGAATATCACCACCAAGCGAATGAATTGCTGGACACCAATTTCCTCCAGTAAAGAAGAATTTGTTCTTCCAATTTTTACATGAGCAAGGAAAGCCGGTGATAGACTTCCTCTTTGCAGAGCTCGACATGAAGTAGTGCCAGCCTGCTTCATTTGGGCTACTCCTCAGTTGGTACAAATGCTTTACTTTAATAAGAAAAGGTTCCTCCAGCCCACACCTCTCCCATAGCACATACATAGCCGAGAGAACCTTCCACCCATTTGGGTGAAGCTTAACTGGAGGCAGATGCATACCACTAAATATCTTGGCAAGATAAGGCTGAAGGGGCAACCGAGCTCCTAACTTAAAACTCTCCAGGTGCATCGTCATATACCCCCTCGGAGGCCGACTAAGGACGTCATCTTTTCCGGGGATTATAAGGAGAACTTCCTCATGAATGTTGTGAAGATTTCTAAGGTTAAGTAGGTCAGTTGGGGTGGTGGCACAAGCTATATAATCGATAGGGTAAGAGTTTGCTTTTATCCTATGACCAAGATTTCTTTTCTTAGAAGGTTTGCTCGGCTCGGAGCTGCTCTCCTCACCATCACCCACTTCTTTAGGGACTCCAGTCCCACCAGAACTGTGATTCTCACCAGAGTCCGACACTGGTCCACCTCGGTTTCCCACAAGTTATAATTCAGGGGAAGGCGAAGTAGTCATACGACGAGGATATTTAAGGGTATCCCTATGATATGAGGGACCTACACTGCGAGAGGAGCATAGGGGATCATTGGGTCCAAACATATTGGGATATGAATCCTCTATCTCCTCATCACTCTCATCTACAATTATTTTTCCCTTTCGATTTGACATATTGAAGTGTAAGAAGAGAAAGCACAAAATATCCACGTGTATGGATACAAAAAGGACAAATATAAAACACACAATACAAAACTCAATTAACAATAACCAGAGAAGAGGTGAAAGGCGATACCTGGAAGAGACTAGTACTGATAGCGCTCCCGTGACGGAGAAAGGACCCAGCAAACGGAGGTTCCTGACGCGGAAAGCGGGAGTAAAGTTCAGAGAGGGAGTTGGCTCACGACAGAGAGACGAATAACAAAACGATGATGGCTTTAGTTTAGGGATTTGAAACGAAAAGGGGGAAATAGAAGCGTTTAAGTGATAGGGATGCCAGCTCATTCGCCATATATTGAGGAGAGACAACATTTCGTTTCAAATTTCAAATACAAAAAGTCAGGAAGCGACACGTCACTAACCGTTATAATAAGCCTGACGAGATGTAAGCCCAGGTATATATATTGGACACGCTCATAAAGGCCCATACTCATATCAAAGTCTCCTTCGACGAAAGACGGAACCTCAGATCCACCACAATAACACGAACACCAGATGAGTAGTTCCTGGGGTCGGTAAGATTCGATATCAATTTCTACTCTCAACTCGTTTCACTCACAAGATCAGAAACTGGGGGACTGGTGTTAAGTAATTAAGAACATCAGCTCAGCCATGCCATCATCTCCCACCCCGAGGTGAGTCACCTCAGCTAAATGGTACAAGCGGAGCACTATTAAAGAGCCTTTTACAAACATGAGCCAACCAGAGATGAGCACCGACCAGAGGAATATACTGACTAGAAACATATACCAACCAGATACCCATCACCCGAAAAGCGGGCACACGATCTCACGAAATCACGACAGTTGCGCTATGCCCAAAACTGTTGAGAGAGACATGATATCCCACGTTTTCCCACAATGCAGTGGTTAGAGTCCCATGAGGGGCTGCCATTACCCGATAAAGGGGGAACATGAAGAGTAAACAGGAACGTGGGGGCAACGGTTATAAGAGAGGGAGAAATCGATGAAGAAGGGGACCAAAATATTGAGGGAGAAGGGAAAACTCTACCAAATTGAAACCAGATTATATTCTTTACAAGTTTTAGAAAAGCATTATAAAAAATAAAACAATACAAGTTACATAGTTTTTCCGTAAACACCTTATACTAACTTAAGTATCGAAGTGTTTACACCGATAAAACCACCGACATCTCTGATTTATCTTTGTGAGTGCAGGATTAGAAAGAAGGAAAAAATGTGATTCAAATCCTTGGAGCATCCGCAATTGCTGAAGGAGGTAAAATGATAATATTTTTTCCATTAAATACGCAAGTGTTGGAAAAACAATCTGATCAAACAAAAGACGAGCAGATTTCAGCATCAACAAAAATAATTTATTTTTTTTATATGATACAAATAATAATTTAAGAGTATATAAATTATAATAAAAAATTTTAAATATATACAAATAATAATTTTTAATAATAAAATTATCTATTCGCTTCAAATCTATCAACCAATCCAATAACAGTGATTTTTTATTTTACAGACCAATATAATCCAACCAAAAAGTCAGTCCCATAAAAACAAAATTGGTTTAGATCGTATCTATTGGTTTGATTAGAGTTAATTAGATCTTGAGCACCCGTAGCGGTCGGTTTTCTGGTCGAGGGAGAACTCAGAGATGCTCGAAAGGTAGACAATGAATCGAAATTGTAAGCCCAAAAACAAATTTTTGTAAATCTTAATATGCCCCTCAGCTCGTAGTTTTTTTTATCTTGTTTTCATATAATTTTAGTGTTATATGAATGATAGTCTCGGCCCTACGATTGAACTAAATAAATAACCAAACTTATGTTTCGATGCTTTCAGTAGTGGATTCAGGGGGAATAGTTGAATTGTTATCGATAATATTCTTAATCTCTTGAAGAACGTTTTAACATGAGAATTTTGTGCTTGACACTTTCTTTGAATGGGTAAATATTTCAATTGTCTGAATCTAAAAGTTGCACGCAACCTAGTTATTCGGAAAGTACTTTGAATTCTTTGCTTTCCTTTTGCCCACTTTCTGCAAGAAGCCCAAGCATACCTGCAAAATGGGGGAGCAACCGGGGATAATTGTCTTATTTGGCTAAATAGTCTGTGTAAGTATTTTCTTAACTTCAGGAAGTGTCACAGTTTCTAGTGAGTGCCTCGGGCCTGTTTGTCACTAGTTGTAGAAAATGTTTATCATTTAGAATTCAGGACAAGATGATTGCAGAACATATAGATATTTTGGGTTTCTAATGAAAGAATTGTATTAATTCTGCAACAGGCCATCCGCACCGTAAAGCAGCCTGCTTTATCCCATTTGTCTCTTTTTTGTCCCCCACCCCCCCCCCCCCCCCCCCTTTAGTGGAGAACCTCTGCATAAATTAAAGGCAGAAGGAAAGATATAATTTTAATTTTTTTATAGGATTAATTTATTTATTATCTTTAACCAATGTCTCCATCCTAGAGCGTTTGAACAATTCTATATATGAGTGTCTTCGCTCTTTGCTTTCAATTCATAGAGACAATGACCTCCAGTCTGCAGCAAATTATGGCTTCAACAGGAAATGGACTTGATTATGACAAAGAACGAGAGTTGAAGACCTTTGATGATACAAAAGCTGGAGTTAAAGGTCTGGTTGATTCTGGTATACAGTCAGTTCCCAAGTTCTTTGTTGCATCATCTGAGGAAACTTGCAATGAGAAGTCAGATCTAAGGCACACCCACTTCAATGTTCCAATTATAGACCTCAGGGACATTGATAAAGATGGTGCTCGGTGTGAAATAGTCAAAGAAATTGGCATTGCGTCCAGCACATGGGGATTCTTCTAGGTTGTGAACCATGACATTCCTCAAGATATTACGGATGAGGTTATTGAAAGTATATGAAGATTCAATGAGCAACCAAACCATGTGAAAGAGAAATTTTACTCCCGTGACAAGATGAAGAAAGTGAGGTTCAATAGTAATTTTGATTTATATAAGGCAAGATTTGCTAATTGGAGGGACACCTTGTCTTGTCTCATGGCACCTAATCCTCCACCACCTGAAGAATATCCAGAGGCATGCAGGTATGCATTCTGCTGCATGCCTCTGTTTTATAATTGTTATGCTTAATGATGCACGTCAACAATATATGTCTGTTCCTCTGCAGAGAGATACTGTTGAAGTTTTCGAAATCTGTTACAAAACTAGGTCAGGATTTGTTCAAGTTACTTTCGGAGGCACTTGGCCTCAACTCTAATCACCTAACGAACATGGGTTGTGCTGATGGACATGTCTTTTACTGTCACTACTATCCGGCTTGTCCTGAGCCAAACCTGACTTTTGGACATACCAAACATTGTGATCCAGATTTTATCACTCTCCTTCTGCAAAATCAAATTGGTGGTCTGCAAGTTCTTCATGATAATCATTGGGTTGATATTCCACCGGTCAAAGGAGCTCTAGTAGTCAACGTTGGGGAACTGTTACAGGTGTGTAAAGTGCAGAGAGTTCATTATTTTTTGGCATTGAGGGGAAAAAAAAAAGTTTAATTAATGTAAGGATTGGTTGGTGAATAGTCTTAACTGCATTTATGTTCTTAGTTGCTACTGCCTTAATGATGTCCCAAACTTTTGAACATTTAGAATACCTAGATTTCCTTTAAGGCATCATTTGATTGGTGGGAAACAGAAGAATTAAAAAGTTCAAAGATATGACGAACCCTCGAAAGTTGGTTAAATCAGTAGCCTCAACCACACCAAATTGTTTCATATTGCTTAGTTTCTTTCAGTAGAATATCTTATTTTCTTAGTTGAAAATATTAAAGATGTTAACTTTTCAAACTTTGCGCCTCTCAGCAGCTATAGAGAGTCTAGTGGTAATTTTGGTTGTTAAGAAGAGTAGAAGATGAAGAAAATGAACTGACACTGCTTTGTAAAATCAATACTATATCTGTCATTAGGTTATCATATGGAATTGTTAAAGGTTTTGACTTTTGTTTTTTGGCAGGTTATCTCTAATGACAAGTTCAAGGCTGCCGAACACCGAGTGCTGGCTAATTGTGATGGACCTAGATTATCAGTGGCATGCTTCTTCACAACACATTTTGAGCCATCCGAGAAGCTTTTTAGCCCCATAGAGGAGTTGTTATCAGATGATAGTCCTCCTTTGTATAGGGGCACCACTGTAAAAGGCTACATTGACTTCTTTGCTTCAGCCGGACTTCCAGCTTACTCATCACTCACTCGTTTGAGGTTGTAAAGGTGGACTTACCTAGGTGGTGTGTGCATGCTGATGCAAATCTCTGCAAAAAATCAGTATTTAAAGAAATTATACGACAGTTGGACACATTTAAAACATGAACGCTAAAGGACAGTTGGAGGACACATTTAAAACATGAACGCTAAGGCAGCCTCTTTATCTCTCTCTTCTTAGGAAAATGGTCTTCCCTTCTACCACTTTGACATCGTCAATGTAGTGTTTGTATTTGGATTTCCATTGTTTATATGAAATAAAAAGGACTGTTTGGAATAAGTGCAAATCTATAATTGTCAATTTCTAGTCATTCGTGGCAAACAGAAGGTGTTTCTGGCATTTGCTAATGTTTTGCAATCATAATATATGAATTTTTTTCTTGGCATTATTAAGTACAAAATCTGCAATTCTGTCAACTGATTTACTAGATTGGGATAATCTACAAGAATCTTTGTTTTGTTTCTTAGAGATTTGATGACGGTTGAGTTTTAAAGGGAATCTAATTATGAGTTGATCAGATGGAAAACAAAACTTGTTTCAATCCTAAGCCTACATGGTGGGGGAGTTAGAGGCATAATTCTTGAGACAATTCTAGCCTTCTGGGAATCCCAGCTTCAGGTTTGGTTGCTCAACTTTTCATGCTTTCTTTAACTCTTTATATGAGACCAAAGCTAAGAATGTTGACTGAAACATTTCAACTGACAATTGAGATCTATATATATTCATATATATTCCTGCTATAATATTAGCTCATAATTTTCGTTGCACAGAAGCTTGATGGTGAAGACGCAGGGATGTTGGCTACTTTGAATTTCATCTTGGGGACTAATTTCATCTGGAGGCGTTGGGACTGGTATGCTTGCAACACCAAATGAAAACAATCGTCCAATTGTTACAGCAAAAGTAATCAATGAGTTTTATTTTCAAGAAAGTCCGAAAATTTTTCCTGAGGAACCTGAACAAGGCAACCAATTTCTTCAAATGTAGATAGCTACCACGAGGATGAATATTTTATTTTTTATCTTGGAAGAATAAGCTTTGAAAAAGGATGAAAATTTCTTTAAGGGTAAGCAGCTGACTTTTCTTTCTCATCAACAGGCAAGCTTGAGCTGGCATGATGCAGTAACAAATGGGGTGAAATCAAAGTGGGGAAATTATGGAAGGCCAGTTTATCAATCGGTTGATGGTTTCATACAATGGGTAGAAAAAGAAGCATTTTGTCCCAATGTGATGGTGATTATCAGCACAACAAGATCATGGAAATGCTTGTAGTTAAATTTCTCCATCAGACTTTAACTGATGTGATAATCCCCACTTTTGACATCAGGCTTCTGCAGCCAATCAGTTTCTCAACCTTAAAGGTAACTTCTTCCTGATCCTGTGATATCAGTAAACCATTGAGTTGCAGGGGATACTAAATCCGATTTTGGAGTCTTTTTTCTTCTAATGATCGTGTCTGCATGCAAAACGAAATGCCTCAAAGGTTTCTTGGTTATCAGATAACCGCATTGGGACTTCTGCAGCACCATATTATTTGCCTCCCTATTATTTTGAAATGCTTGCATCAACAGGTACCAAGAAGTTCAACCTGGTTGATGGTGTTGTTGCAGCAAACATTCCTGTAAGCTTCAGTTCGTAAAAGTGCTTCTATTAATGCTGAGGAATATTTATACCACTACAGGATGGCAATCTCAGTTACTTTAACAATTTTTTCAGACTGTGCTGGCAATACGTGAGGTAAAAAAGGAGATATCTCAAAATAAAGGTTCTCCATGCTTAAACAGCATCGATTTTAGTAAGTTTCTTGTTTTCTTCCTCGGAACAGGATCGTCAAAAACGGATGAAAAGCTGGAGGTTGGTGATGGAAATAGTTGGGGACTCTTTAGTTGGTTTATGGGACCTGATAATACCACACTATTATTTGATGTTGTCCTTAATAATCAATGTTTCAATTATGGATATGGGTGATGGCAAACACTGAGGAACCTTACCCAAAAGCTTAAGCTACTGGGTAACAGATCAACATTAGCATTTTTTAGAGTCCCTCAGAATCCTTGAGATGGCTAAGCATAGTACGAACGTTATGTATCACCTGATCAGTAAGCTATTATATTAACTGAAATATAAGACTGGTGAATGATGACTGTGTAATTAAAACTTGGAACCAGACCGATGGCTTGAAGTATACCGAAGCCTCTACAGACAACTCAATGAAAGATAATCGGGAGAACCTTGAGACGATCAGGAAAGATCTGATGAAAAAACCTGTATCCGCTGTGAACTCGGAGACTGGTTTATATGAACCAATGGAAGAGCGGGGCACATACGAAGATGCACTTTGCGATTATTCACAAATTTTCGGTTTGTGAAATTGTAGTTCGTGGTTTGTTCCCATGACAAGCTGATAGTGATGCATTTGCATTGTGTCATGCAGGCTTGCCGAAAGACTGTCGGAAGAGAGAAGATTTCGCCGCAAGTATATGTAACTCCAAGTTCCTCTAGCTCATGCAACCTCCATATGCATTATTCATGTTAAGGTGAACAAATGTTCATCTGAACTCATGTTATGTTATCAGCATAAAGTAGAAATTAGACTTGTCTCGAGAATGACACTCTGATACGATCGTATGCAATAAGGCAGAGCATAGCACTGTTTCAATTTTGATTGCCATGCTAGAGAATCACAATAATCTTGAATTCATAAATTCATTTCTAATCATCAATTTCAAGGCAAATTGTTGACTGGTTTATTGACCTAATCAAATTTCCTTTGTTCTGGATAGTATAGTATAGGGATGATAATGGAACAGGGTGATGGTGCGGAGGCCTCCTCCATGCCCATCTTAAATCATATAAAAATATAAAATATTTAAATCAATAATACTAGAAAAATACACATAATTAGATGTATGGAGATTGGAGTGGAGTGGGAGTACAAAACTAAACAGAACCTCATTAAGAATTTAGAGATTATTTTTTCTCATTCTCTAAAATCTCGTCAAAATTTATTCATTTAGGATGGAACATCATGGAGTCCCAAACCCATGGAGAATTCGCCATCCCTAAGATAGTAGAAGCAATAAGAAGCTCAGTCAGACATACAAGCTAAGCAAGTCATTTGCAACTAACAAAAGCAATTTAGTCGTAGATTCGTAACAAGTTCGTTCCCACTTTGCCTTATAAGTGCATGCTGTTTTCGAAGAACCAAATAGTAGCTCTGCAACAACCTTTTTCTTCTATTCAGCCTAAGAAACACTAAACATCAATGACAAAATTAATAAGTTGCAGGATTGCTGAATTTACATGTTAAACATCATCTTGACCTCATACACTATAGTTCCCACCATATCTTTCTCATTCTCATTTCTCTGCTAGCTGGCCACAGTCTTCAATCACAACTGTTTGCGAAGTCCTCCCACTCTCAGAACCCACCTTCTCCATATCCTTGATGACACTGTAACCGTCTACCACTTTCCCAAACACAACATGTTTGCCATCAAGCCATGGTGTCTTCTGAGTGCATATAAAAAACTGTGAACCATTAGTGTTAGGTCCAGCATTAGCCATTGACAGAATTCCAGGCCCAGTATGCTTCATCTTGAAGTTCTCATCAGCAAACTTCATCCCATATATCGATTCTCCTCCAGTTCCATTTCCCCGAGTGAAATCTCCCCCCTGACACATGAAGTTAGGGATTATGCGGTGAAATGTCGAGCCCTTATAGTGTAGTGGCTTCCCAGACGTTCCAATCCCTTTCTCACCAGTGCAGAGAGCACGGAAATTTTCAGCAGTTTTTGGGGTGACGTCAGCAAATAGCTCCATCACAACTCGCCCCTTGTTCATCTTTCCAATCAGAATGTCAAAGAAAACCCTTGGATTCGTCATTTTTTCTATCCAATCGAAAGCCTGTAATCCACTTGAATACATACATTTCAATAACCAGAAAGAAAAAAGGTTCACATTTCATCTTAAGCAAAATACTAAATTCCTCAATTATGCATGTATTCTATACACATCAAAGTAATGATTTTCCTTTAAAAGTAAACAAATGCTAGTCCGTTTTATAAACTGAAACCAGCTACAAAGCAAAATCTTTATCTGCATTAGTGAAATACAATGAAACAAACAAAACCTCCAGAATTTTAAGAAAAATACAAAATTACTGAATATAGTATGCATAGCTGAAGCAGTAAAGAAAATGTAAATCATCCAATAAGAAACCCTCAAGCAATGTTTATAAACATAGCATGTGGGTATTGTTATAGAGGATGATTTGATAATCTTGCACAGGTTTTGAGCTCACAGACTTTGGTTAAGTCACCTGTAAGCCTTCGATATGTGCTTTTCATAAATTGATCATTGAACACAAACACCATACGCATATACAGTTAAGCACTGAAAAATACTTTAATCAAATGGATAAAATCAAAGCGTGGAAAAATGAAATACCTTTTGCTGTAATTCGACCTGGAGACGCTTCGGAGTGAGATGGGTGGTTAGGGGTTTCAGCTGCAATACTTATATATGGGGCAGCTCATTAGGGTTTAGGGGTTTCAGCTGCAATACTTATATATGGGGCAGCTCATTAGGGTTTAGGGTTTTTTTATAATTTTCTGATTATTTAATTTTATTTCTTAATTTTGATTAAACAAATAACTTTGTTACGTGCCAATTTTCTTCTTTTTTTTAATAAATATTAATACTCATTATCCAAAGCAGGCAAGCTAGTTCTATCTCTAAATCTGATATACGCAGTAAAAAAATTTAACCCTCAATATCAAAAGTTAAGTGAGAACATATCCACCACTTAATCAAAGAGTGGTTTTCATTATATATTTCTTTTTATTCAAACTTACCTGCTAATTGTGAAATATTAAACTAACATTTGAGGTTGCCGATTAGAATTTTAATAAATCAAACTATCAGGCGAATAAATTTCATCTTTTTTTTTTTCTAAGGGGAAGAGTTCAATTCCTACTAGTGATATTGTGGATAAAAGAGTTCAATTCTTGCTAGTGATATTGTGGATAAATTTTTCCTTTAACTTAGAGCTGATTTCTTTAATTTTAGAGTTGATTTTCGAGGTATATTCATAGCCGTCATACTGAATGAGGTTGGTCTCGATGAACTTTTAATACAAGAAGACCCGTTTGCCTTCACCATTTTATTTGTCAAAGCTTACAAATGCAAAAAAAAAATGAACCTATTTTTCACTCAATATAAACCCACCATCACTTTCTATCATTATCTCTTACCCCTCACATTTTGGAAACTCCAATAAAATCTCATTAATCCTCGCGTCAATTTCGTATCCACCCAAAAACATTCTCAATAGCAGCTGGCTTTGGATACCTAATCCGCAGTTCTTGTGTAATTAGTTGTTAAGCAAAAGTGAGGGTGATTTTGTTTGCTAAACCAGTGGTCAAATTCACTTGAGCAAACACCCAAACTACAATGTATTTTAAAATTAAGCTAAAGCATGAAAATTAAAAACGGTTTCCTCAACCTTGAACAAACAAGACAATGCCATGCCCATATAATCAAAACCCACTTCAAATTTAGCTACACAAACATTATTAACCCATTGACACGTTACAATTCACTTGTAACTTCCTATATAAAAAACAACAAACCCAGTAGTGCACTTAACATATATGCTTTTATGCGCAAAAATGGCAGTGAAGTTGACAACTTTACTATACCAACAATACTCAAAGCATGCGCCCAAGTATTGATGACCCATTTAGGTAAAGAGATACATGGTTTTGCCATTAAGAATGGATTGGATGGTGATGCTTATGTATCAAACGCATTGATCCAAATGTACAGTGAGTGTGGGAGCTTAGTGTCAGCGCGTTATTTGTTTGATGAAATGTCTAACAGAGATGTTGTTTCTTGGAGTACGATGATTAGAGGCTATCATAGGGGTGGGTTGCCGGAGGAAGCGTTGGAGGTTATGAGGGAGATGCGTTTTATGGATATAAGGCCTAGTGAAGTTGCCATGATTAGTATGGTTAGTCTCTTCGCAGATGTTGCGGATGTTGATTTAGGGAAAGCGACTCATGCTTGTGTTGTAAGGAATTCCAAGGGTGAGAAGTTGGGAGTTGCTATAGCTACTGCTTTGATTGATATGTATTCCAAGTGTGGAAATTTAGCATATGCGAAACAGCTTTTCAACAGATTGAATCAGAACAGTGTTGTTTCATGGACTGTTATGATTTCAGGATACATTCGTTGCAATGAGATCAATGAGGGGGTTAGGCTTTTTGCTGAAATGATAGAAGAAAATGTATTTCCAAGTGAGATTACAATTCTTAGTTTGATTATAGAATGTGGTTTTGTTGGGGGTCTACAATTAGGGAAGTGGTTACATGCTTACATTTTGAGAAATGGGTTTGAGTTTTCTTTGGCTATGGCTAATGCTTTGGTCGATATGTATGGAAAATGCAGGGAGATTAGGAGTGCAAGAACACTATTCGATGGAATGAAGAGCAAAGATGTTACGACTTGGAATGCTGTGATTTCAGCTTATGCACAAGCTCATTGCATTGACAAGGCATTTGAACTCTTTATTCACATGAAGGTGAGCAAAGTGAGGCCAAATGAAGTGACAATAGTTGGCCTTCTTTCACTCTGTACAGAAGCTGGAGCCCTTGAAATGGGCAAGTGGCTTCATTCTTACATAGAAAAGCAAGGGCTTGAAGTAGACGTGATACTGAAAACTGCACTGATAGACATGTATGCGAAGTGTGGAGAAGTAAATGGGGCTTATAGGCTGTTCAGTGAAGCAATACATCGAGACATCTGCATGTGGAATGCCATGATGGCTGGATATGGAATGCATGGTTGTGGTGAGGAAGCACTGATACTCTTTATAGATATGGAGAGATCTGGTGTTAAACCTAATGACATCACATTTATCGGACTTCTTAATGCTTGCAGTCATGCTGGATTGGTTACAGAAGGGAAGAGTGTTTTCGATAAAATGGTTCACGGATTTGGCTTGGTTCCAAAGATTGAGCATTACGGGTGCATGGTGGATCTTCTTGGTCGAGCAGGACTGCTTGATGAAGCTCATGAGATGATTAAAAGCATGCCCTTGAGGCCTAACATGATTGTATGGGGAGCTCTTCTTGCTGCATCCAAGCTTCATAAGAATCCTAGCATGGGAGAAATAGCAGCAACGAAGATACTTGAGATAGAACCTCAAAACTATGGTTATAACGTATTGATGTCGAACATATATGCAGTGGCAAACAGATGGAATGACGTTGCCGGAGTAAGAAGGGTTATGAAGGAAATAAGAGTGAAAAAAGAACCAGGTTTCAGCTCAGTCGAAGTAAATGGTTTAGTACACAAGTTTATAAGGGGAGGTATGGTAAATTAGAAGAGTTAATGATACGCTAGCTGAGATAAGCAAGAACTGAAAGAGGCTGAATACATGCCTGAAACTTCTGATGTCCTAGTTCATGAATAGATAGACATCTGCGGTCAGATACCACATCACTAGACTCTCCAGTTCAAATTTTGACGAACCTCCATGTCTTCTGTGACCACAAAAGTTTGATTACCTAAAAGACATCTGATCTCAAGACGATTTCACAGGTGTTTTGGAAAAATGTACATTAAATGTAAATGTATGGATGGAGAAAGTACAGTAAGAAATTTTCTGTTCATTTCAATTGATTTGTCCCAAATAAATATAGCATTACATTGAACTTAATAGCCACCTCCCTTTGTAATTTCATATTTTTTCGCAAGTTTCTGTTTCACCGATTTATACGGCTTTGAAATATTCTCATGGGGAACTTCAGTCGTCATGCAAACACAAATTGGTCAGAATACAACTACGGTATCATTAGCAGCCAAACAAGATAAAACAATGATGTGCAACTTTTACATCTGAAGGGTATCAGTCAAAGATTTCTAGAGTTCAAAGGATTTCACATTTGAATTAACAGATGCCAAATAAACAGTTTCAATTCTTTTTTTTTTTTTTTTTGAAACAGGTTGTCATCATCTATTCTGTAACACAAATGTGGGAAAAATAATTATATTAACCAAGCCACTGTTGTGCACGACGTTCACCCCCACTTCCAACAGCACGACGGATGCTAATTTTCTCATTAGCATATTTTTGCTGAAGTAATTCAAAAGCATTCACATCAAGTTTCCCAGTTACTGACTTCCCTTGCTTCCTACGATTTTGCTGTTCGCGTATAGAAGCCCAAAGTTTTGCAATGGCATCCCTTTGTTGAGAAGTGAATCTTGCTACATTATCGAAAGCATGCTTCACCAAGATGTCTATCACTGTTTGGCACCTGAAAAGAAATCGATTTTGTCCTCTTTAGATGAAATTCACAGTAGCTGTCTAAGCCAATAGTACGAAATTCGCAGTAGTTGTCTAAGCAAATAGTATATACACAAGGGACGGATTGTTCATCCATCTTAGACAGTGAACTAACCATGGGGTTTTGTAACGATGTGCTGCAATCTCTAAACAAGTAATTAAGGCTTCCCTCTGCGACTTGAGAAATCTCTTATACTCTTCCTCGTCCTCTTTTATCTTCGCTCCTGTCTCTTTCTTTCCCTTTGTCCTATCATCTTTCCTTATTCTTTTTGGAATGAATGCATCGAGCCCAAATGGATCAGCCTCATCTTTGTGATTTTCTTCAGCCTGCACAGCTGGAGGCATGTCCTGTTTGTTTTTACTGTCTTCATTAGTTTTTTCTGCCTCATCTTTCAAGGCCGCAGCCTCCTCCAGATCATCATCCTTGGTAGCAACTGGAAGACTAGATATTGCCTCTTTTATTCTTGTCGCTGTTTTTGAAAACTGGTCCAGGATACCAAAGCATCGGTATAAACAGATTTCGGTAATGATAAATCAGAAATGGTACTTATACCCAAAAAAATTATCCAAGCACCTCCAATTTTAATACTTTAATCCATTTTCGTATATTCTAAAAGATCACAGCTAAATTTCAAGTATTCCACAACCTGATAGTGATAGATCCATACATATGCATTTTCAAGGCACATGTCTGAAATCAAGAAATCTGAAACACTATCAATTTACCAGAAAATGTTATAACGTGTTGCATAACACAGAATGCTTCTCATCTCTGAAATACATAGAAAATCATTCAAGTCATGATCTAGAAAGCAGGACAACAAAATAACTAAAAGTAAAGTGCATACCACAAAGCTGTCGTCGGTGAACAAGTCATTTGCTACCACTGCCTGAAATGTCCATATACTTAATTGGTTCTTCTGCTTCTTACTAAGGCACTACAAGAAACCAATATGATAGGATAACCCTCAAACAAAATATTTTGTTCTATTACCAAATGAAAATTTTTACTGTAAACAAAACTATAATCTTACTTCAGCTGCATCTTGTGCCACTGTGAACAATGCATGATAATCTGCTCTGACTGACGGATCCGTGCATGAAGTGGGTGATGACATGGCAGCCTCTAGTATGGCAAAAAACTGACCACTGGTTCCTGGCTTCACGCTTCCAGCCTGAATCATTTGTATGGCAAGCTTTGAAGCCTTCCCAAATTTCGCGGGGTTCTTAATATGTGATGCTATCTTCTGCATGGCATCAATAACTTGTGCATCTGATGCATCTGTTGTCATTTTAAACCTCAAGGACTTTTGAGGCACAGTTTCTGAGAAATGCATTGAATATTTAGCTTGGCGCAACACAAATCCAAGTTAAAAACAAGCAAACCAATGTATAAATAAGAAACAGATAAAGAAAAGAAATCCAAATTTAGATGTGTTCAACAGTTTCTCTTTAATATGAGAAACACTTGACTACGTTGTCCAGTTATCAGAGTCAATTATAGAAAGATCTCTGTTCTCTAGGTCTTGTAAATATGTGTTTTCCAAGCAACAGAACCTAATGGATTTCCATCTGTCATTCTAACAGTGAATTGAGTTTAAGGTACATTTTAACAAAAGAAAAGCCAAATTCAATATCCTGAAAACCTAAAATTCCGGAACCAAACTGAATAGTTTAATACAATAAATAATCAATTAAGTTTTTTTTTAGGAGATGTGGCTTTTGATCCACCGTCATGTAAAATGAAATCACTAACTGTCAAGTATAGCTGTCAAGTATAAGTACGTAGCAGATTGCTAAACATTAGCCGTCAAATAAAAGTAAAGCGGGTCTCTTACATACGCTTTCAAAATTAAGCACAAGCATATAAGTAAACAAAGCATGTCCTGTTTCCTAAATAAAGCTTTCTTGTCATTCTTTTTCATCTTTTTCAATTTCCAAGAGTCACAAAACTCACAACAACAGACATCATAAGATAAATGCAAATTTTCAAAAAACCCCACATAAAAAACAAGATTTAAACAAAGATCCAGAAATTAAAACTGACCTTCAGAGTCAGTTTTGGGCTTCTTGAGGGCGCTTTTGAGAGCCGGAGCCGGAACCGGTGAAGCTTCTCGTTTCTTATTGTTGGCGGTTGATTGTTGTTGTTCTTCATTTTGCGGCTCGGAAGAAGGAGGCGGTAGCCCCTCAAATAAATTATCAGCCATTTACACAAACTGTAATCAAATTTCTTCTGCAAGTATCAAAAAATTTGCCCAATTGATCAACGCTTTTCTCGCTAAATCACTCGAAAGTAGAAAGAAGGTTTCTGTTTGTGTTTTGTATTTCGTTAATTTTTCGGGACAATGTCTAAATCTACAAAGTGTTCGTGATATTCAGCATTTACTTTATGCATATAAAATTTTAGTCTGTAATTGATTTGATCTGACCAAATTATCCTTAATCTTTTAGCAATTTTACCGCTTTAAGTAATATGCTTATATTATGTAATACGATTGTCAATTTTTTTTCAACCCACGCCCATAGGTTTCGGAAATTTTTCAATTTTGACCCGCTAGTTTTGACCTGTCATCAATTCACACTTATATTTCATTTAAATTATGTAATGGTAACAGCGAAATTAGATAAATAAGTTTGATTTGATGACATCCTGATGCAAATTAAGAATTCTTATTCTATTTAAATTAATTTTTTTATTTAATAGTTTAGGACTTTGTTTTTCTTTTTTTTTTTATGTTTTAGGATAATTCTAGTAGAATAAATAGGCTTCTCTCTTATAGTAAAAAGTCTATAGATTGCATAGTTTACCACGTTCTTTTGTATCTGATTGAGATACATGATTTCTTAGCCATTTTTGGAGGATATTAGAGAAGTTGACTAACATTTATCTGAATTTCAGAAACACTTATCACCTACAGACATATGATCAAATTGAAGTTGTCAAGCACTTATCACCCACAAGCATATGTCAAACTAAACTTGTCAACTCCTCTTTAGGAAATAACCTACGTAATCTAATTAGCGATAACTTAAAGACATGGGATCAAAAGTTATACTAAGTTGAGTTTGCTTATAATTGTTTTGTTAAGTGTATTACTCGTTTTAAGTTTCTTTTAAGTGGATTACATATATAATCCAATTTAGCCTTAGTTCTAAATTTAGTTCGCAAAAGTAGCAAGCCAAAAAATTTTATTGAGCAACTACAAAAAATTCATACAATTACACAAAAGTTTATAAAGGAGACCCTAAAGGTTATAATAGTTAGGGCAAACATAAAGTATCGAGTTTTAGAATTTCAGGTAGATGATTTTGTCTTGACTATCCTAACCAAAGACAAGTTAAATACAACAAGCTTTCAGTAAGGAAAATCAAACCTTTGGAGATTATAGAGAAAATAAATTCTAATGTCTACAAATTAAAGTTTCCTAATCATATCTGCACTGCAAATATATTCAATGTGATGCATCTTAACCCTTTTAGAGGCGATCATGATGAAGATACTATGACAATCATAATTCAAGGGCGAATTCTCTCTATCTTAGAGGGAATGATGTAGATTAGGAATCTGTATTCTTTTTAAATTAGTTTCCTTATTGTCTAAAATTTATTGTTCTTTTCTTAATAGTTTATGACTTTGTTTTGTTTTTTCTTTATAGTTTAGGATAACTACAAGTAGTATAAATAACCTTCTCTTATAGTCTTGGAAGGCAGATTTGAGTTTAATAATATTTTCAATTTTCAAAATTTTATTTGGGTTTTTGAGTTTAGTTAATTCTCGGCATTCTACAGAATCGATGAGTCTTAACCCCCTTGACTCATGGTATTCTTTTAAATCAACTTGAATTTAGGTCATTCTACTATGCTCGAGCATCAATGGAATATTAGAAATTTAATTTTTCACTGCATCACATTTTCAAACTGGTGTGTTTGTAATGATATTTTTCAAAACTTACTGATATAAGCAGAAATTAACCTTTTTTCTTTTACATGAATTTGATTTAATTTAATGATGGAATTAGACATTATGAGCTTCTCTTCGTAACGGTAAGAACAAAATTTAATTGTTGGGTGTGATTTAATAAGGTTGAAACTTATGGACGTACATTGACATTTGTCTAAATGTATGAGTGTATGTACAAATTAACCCTTTTTAAAATTCTTTTTAAGGTAAATTGGTTAAAGTTTTTTTTTTTTTTTTTTTTTGCCCTTTTAGACTTCTACCTTCTTAACATTCGGATAGCCGGTATAAAACACCATTTCAACAACAAAAGAGGAGTATTTTTGTAATTCTCCTATCAATTGTTACGTAACTAACAGGATAACATGTGCACAAAGTTAATCCTTCAAATTAAATTAAAAAGCAATTAAACAATACAAATAATAGTAAAAATGAATTAAATAAAAATTATTCGTTAGCTTTATTATTCATCGAGCTCGAGTGACTGCGGGTGCAAAATACATTCACGGTCTGTTGAGCTACGGTCAAGAGAAATTTAGATTTAGATTCATGTTCTCCGATGACGAAGGATAGAGCTCTTGATCGAGTGTTATTTAACACCCATAATAAGAAGAGGAAAAATCAACTTGAGCACTCAAAACTCCTTTAGATACTCGATGATAATAATAAATTCACAAGCATATATGCGTTCTTGCTTTGTTCTAGCTAGAGTTGGTATTTTGGATCTAGAGAGTTTCTATATATATATATATATAATTTAATCTTCATTCAATAGCTATTAATTTTCATGTTTCTGTGACAACTCGAGACGTTTAAAAATCTCTCAAGTTCTTTAGCATGAATGCTTGACAATACTGAGTTCTCACCAGAGCATGAATTACTTACTGTACATGTGTGACGTAATTCGGAAGCAAAATAAGATAACGCAGGAATTCTCGACAGAAAATTTCATAAAATTAAACAACAGTCTTACAAGTCTTAAGGTTTTTATTGAATACCTGACACATGAAATTATTAAAAAGGGTAAAATTAAAAATATTAAAATAGAATAAAATTTTAATGATTGAAATAAACAAAATTAAAAAAAAAAACACTCCATTCAAACATCTAGACAAAAGATAAAAATCTAGAAAGAAGTCTAAAAAATAGGAAAAAAATCCTCAATTTGTGACTCGTGGCCCAAAGAAAAGAAAATTTAGGGTGATTCAATTATCGTTAATTATAAGCATTTGCAATCTTCTTCTCCTAACTTTTGAAACAATATATTATATATACAGTTTAAAAAAGACACCTGCTGCAAAAGTTATTTGATTGCTTATCTAGTTTCTTGCAACAGGAAAATAACAATCATTTTTTTTCTTCTTCTTTTAATGATATGTAAAGAGCAATTCCATTTAAATAATCATTAATTATTTACTGGACAACGTTTCTTCACACCAAAAGGGATCAAATGCTAATATTTTATATACATCTTGTCAACTCACCCGAAGCATAAAATGGACCAAACGTCACATAAAAATTAAAATCACCAACTAATTTAATTATAAATTAATCTTTGAATTAATTATTTGAATGTCCAAGAAAAAGTTTCAACTACTCTTAACCAGCTTGGTGGCCGTATGTGATGTGAGCACTATTATTTTATAAACAAAATATTCCAGCCATAACTTACTATATAAAATTAACATTATAACATAATTTGATCACTTCCACGCAAGGGACGACTCAAATAAAACAAATAGCAACAGCTGCAGAATTGAATTAATAAATTAAGTAATCCTATTAGTAGAGAAGATTAAGCTTTGAATAAGACACGATAATATATACTCACACCGATAACACCGAAGATGAAAGGTAAAATATTTAATTATCAGTAAATTAAAATCGAAATCGATAGCTCTACCATATTGTAAACAAGTTATGAAATTCATTATGAAAATTCATTAAAAGAGAGTGTGATCAACAAGCATGCAAATATAGTGGGATCTTTCTTATAATGAAAGTTTTATTTAAAGGTTTTTGTTATATTACATAATCATGTAACATACATGATTATTTAGCAACCGTTGGATGAAAATCTGTTTATCCAACGGTTGTAGAAATAACATGATTTTATTATTTTATATTTCTACAACCGTTGGATTTATCAATCTCCTTATTTCAATTTTGAGTTTTCTTCATTTGCGTCCCTTTTCTTTCATTATTTTAAAATATATACTTGCCCTAGGGATGTCAATTTTATCTGCCTTACTATCCGTTAACGGATATATGCAACAGTCAATATAGATTTTTTTAGTTGCTGCATATATAAAACTTTTCGGAAAAAAAAATTTAATTATTTAAAACAAGGACTTTTACTGCAGATCACCATAATGCGGTTTCTTTGAAATTAAATTTGGTACCATTAAAATTCCCATTGTTGAAATTACGCAACCGTGAATTTATATGACACTGTCATCCTTGTCGCTTTGTTTTTAAACATTGGCCCCAAGAAATTTTCTACTAAGGCTTTTGATCCTATAATTTCCAAGAATTTTCTCGGGTAACTTTTACTATCAAAATTGTAACCATTCATTAAGACCTGAGACATAAGATAAATATAAGAGAATTAGTGCCTATTTGGTATGGCTTATTTAAGAGTTATAAGTGTTTATTTAATCGCATAAGCACTTTTGAAAAAAATTTATGGTGTTTGGTTATTTTTTTAGTAGAGTTTTTTTTTTATCTTAAATAAGCTAATTTACCTCTACTAGCAAAAGTCCAAAATTTGAGCTTTTGGGAGTAGAGGTTAGAGAGTTTTTCCAAAAAATATATAATATAAAAAATATCACACAGTTTAATGGTTCAAAAGTACTTTTTTTATTGACAACCAAACACCCAATGATTTTTTGTCAAAAAACTCTATCGATATAAGCTCTATTGCTATAAGCTCTACTGTTATAAACTCTATTTAACAAGCTGTACCAAACGGAGCATTAATTTTTTTTTTAATTCAAGAAAAAGACATTTTGTGATAAGTTAGAAAAATAATAGTCTAATAAAGAGAAATGCTAGGGATCTCAACAATTGAATTTCAAATGATATGATATTTATATATTGGATGATAAAATATAATATTAATTTTTTAGTTATAAAATTCACATCCAATCGAAGTTGGAACTCAAATTAAGATTCAAATATTATGATCTCAAAAATTATTGTAACCTAAAATTCTAAATGCCTGCAAATTATAGTAAGTAAAATTTAGAATTCAAATCGAAAAATATAATCATAATTGTGACATATGCTACTACTTATCTAAAGGCAACTAAAGGAATATTATATATACAGATCTGGTCCAAGATCCTAAATTTTATTAAAATTCAGAAAAGCTAATAAATCATATGATTTAATAGTATAATGTCATTACACTATTAAGTCATATGGCTTAATAGCTTTCTTGGATTTTAATAAAGTCCAAAATCTTAGATTAAAACATTTCTAATATACATATGGGTAAAGATAATTTTAATTTTGTATTCTAATGTTCAGTTTCAACCACAATCAATAGCCCTTCTATTATAAGTGATGATTTCATTTTATAGTTGTTGTTAAGATTATCTTATTTAAATTGCCATCTTGTGACGAGTTACGATTTGTGTTTTTATTGAATTGTAATTCTCAAGTTGGAAGTCTACATTAATTAGAGACTTCTTAATTTAGTTATTTTCCTAAATTTAGGGTTTAGATACTTAATTTTTAGATATTTCAAAAAAAATTCATTTTCTTAGAAGTTAAACTCGATAACTAATTAAATAAAACATATTTGAAAACCATTGGAGCAAGCTCCAGTAACATAATCTTCAAATTTCCTATCGAAAACAAATAGGTGCATGTAATAACTAATTAACTAATGTCCGATAGAAATAGGCGTATGAATGACTTTATCTAATCCTTGAAATTTACGAATACGAGTATATAAAAGTATACAACAATTGAATTGCACATACCTCAACATCGATTGGCTGTTATATACTAATGAGTGCTGATATTTGAACACTATTAAGACACTATTAACATTAAAAATAGGATACGATTATGCTGTCACCGTGGTGCTTTAAAAGTGGCCAAATATCATTTTTCAATATAAATATATAGCTGTCGGAACGCGAGAGAAAGAGGACTTGTGGCCCTCAGTCCATTAGCTTTTTTCTCACGCGCCAGACTACCCCTCTCTCTCTCTTCGTCTCTCTCCCCCCCCAAAAAAAAGCCCTAATTTCTAAGATCACCACCTCCAGTACCATCTTCTCTTGAATAATTATAATATATACACACACTTTGAGACTTAACACAGTTTCAGTTTTAATCTAAGTGTTAGACACACACACAGAGAAAAAAAAAAAAAAAAACTCATCTCTAGCTTCTAAATTAGTTCGTGTTTTCTTTCTTGTTCAAGAAAATCTTGGTCTTGTCTTGTTAATTAAGTTTGATTTCTCACATATCTTTTATTAGATCATTTTTAGATATACTTTACGATTTAAGTTAGTGTTTTATTATGGATAGTATTATTGAAAAGAGATCCTAACTTTGGATAAGTTCTTTTGGTCATCAAGCAAAAAGATTGTATTGTTGTTACGGTTTGTGTTACAGTATACTTATGGCGAACCGATGGTGGACTGGCCAAGTGGGTCTGCCCGGAATGGACGGGTCAACAGCTACGTCGTCGTCTCCGATGAAGAAACCAGATCTGGGTATATCCATCATGGCCAACAATAACGGAGAGAGCGGAAGCGGGGGCGGCGGAGGAGGAGGAGATGAAGAGGATGATAGGGAGCACAGTGATGAGCCTAGAGAAGGAGCTATCGAAATCTCCACGCGCCGCCCTAGGGGCCGTCCACCGGGCTCCAAGAACAAACCAAAACCTCCCATATTTGTCACTAGGGATAGCCCTAATGCACTCAAGAGTCACGTCATGGAAATAGCCAACGGCGCTGATGTAGCTGAAACACTAGCTAATTTTGCAAGGAGGAGGCAGAGAGGTGTTTGCGTACTCAGCGGGAGCGGCACCGTCACTAATGTAACGCTCCGGCAGCCATCTGACCCGAGTGCAGTCATGGCAATTCACGGTAGGTTTGAGATACTATCGTTGACCGGTGCTTTTTTGCCCGGGCCTGCGCCACCCGGGTCAACCGGGTTGACTATATACTTAGCGGGGGGCCAAGGGCAAGTGGTGGGAGGAAGCGTGGTGGGATCACTGGTGGCGTCAGGCCCGGTGATGGTGATTGCGGCGACGTTTTCAAATGCAACGTATGAGAGGTTGCCATTAGAGGAGGAGGAAGAGGGAGGTGCCGGGGCTCAGGGCCCCCTTGGCGGAGGAGGAGGAGGAGGAGGGAGTGGTAGTAGTGGCGGTGGTGGAGGTGGTGCCGGCGGTGGGGGAGGAGGGATAGGGGATCCTTCAGGAATGGGTGTTTATAATAATTTGCCACCAAATTTGGTGGCAAATGGAGGGCAGTTGAGCCATGAGGCTTATGGATGGGCTCATGGGCGGCCAGCTTTTTAGACTTCAAGTAAATTTGAGAGAAGGTTGTTGTCTTGTTGAGTAGAGGATCTAAATCCGTTGTTCATTAGCTATAGCTTGCTTAATTAGCTTTGTACTGGCCTGTATTATGCATCAAGAGAGACACAGAAAGTAAGTAAGAAGTAGTAACGAATAGATGAATAAATTTATTATATGCTTCATGCGCTCTGCTGTTTTGTATATTTTTCCTTTTATCTGTGAACACTTTCTTGTTTTTTTTTTTTTTAAGTAATACTATATATGCACTGCTTATAGTTGCTTTTCTGCAATTTTACTTCTTCTTCTTCATCATCCTATATTTCAGTTCCATTTTATGCAATTTGTCTTTTTACTTTAGATAGATTACGGCGGGGTTAATTAGGAATATTATTACGGCAGGGTTAATTAGGAATATTATTACTAGGCCGGCTTCATTAAATAATTTAGGTATTACATAATAAGTTTTCTTTCTTTCTTCTTCATTAAATACTATAGTTTACACATCGAATATGCCTAGATCTTTGAGCAGTATACAACCCTAACTTATTTCTTTCTTTTTTTTAGGGATAAAAGCCCTAATTTATTTCTCAAAATATCTTCAGTGTTGTTTGTTGATAAGGGTATACCTGTAACAAATGTAAATGGTAACCCTCAGAAAAATTAAGCTTAATTACTTAAAAGTTCATATTTGGTCTATCTCACGCTGCTTGCTAGGTGACTGTTAATTCTAACTCTTTATTGAATTTGTTGTTCATGCTCATTTCATCTCTCACTATAATACTTTGATTCTAGTTGTCTTTTAGACTGTGCAATGGCTTGTTCTTTGCTTCCTCTCTGGGTAATTTGTTGCAATTCAATTAGTTCTTACTCCCAGGTAGGGAGGATAAATTTTTAATTTAATTTATTAGTCAATATACTTATGCCCTATTCACGCTTTTATTTAATTTTTTCTTTACTTTCGTTATACCACAATATGAATTGATAACTTGTTTATGAATGCACTGGATCAAAATTAGCAATTTCGCAATTCAAAACTAGCAAAGAAGTTATATATAATTGATTCAATTCCCGATTGTAATTAGACCAAGTTTCAATCTTCTGCTACTTGTCAGCATGTGGCATTAATTGGTTTTCTAACAATTAACAACCGCCATATAACCTTCATGCTATTCAATGGCAAATTCTGAATACATTTTAGAACAAAATAGGAGACTCAACTTCTTCATATGATCAAGAAAAACACCTAATGTGTGTAACTAATTGCGAATTTTCAGGTTTAATTAGTTCAGTTTAATCAATAATCTTTGTATATAAGTCAAACTTATATATATAACCATTCTCAAATGAAATGGTCATCATTTTTTTTTCGTGCAGAAATAATTAATTATAACACTTATAAATTTTATAGTTTAATAACATGTCCATATAAAAAAAAAAAAAAAGCATCTGCACTAAGAAAAAAAATTATACACACGCATATATAAAGCTAGTGTTAATTTAGTTCTAAATCTTTAATTTATTAATATCCAAAAAAATTATTAACGACACGATTTAATAGTTTTCTCAAACTTTAATTAAATTCATAATTATATATATATATATATATATATAATTATATAGTTTTCTCACATTCGTCTTTATATTTTTCTAGTTGATCATCTAGTTGGGGGAGCAACTAAAATATTAGTTTGATTAATAAATTAACTAAGCAGCCCATTATTAAAACGAAATACTCGAGGTGACTTTGTGTACAGAAACTCAAAAGTTATTTAAAAAATAAAGAACTGTCACTCAAAAAAGTCGAGGCACGTTCCATGCACTTAAGAATGCTATTAAAAAATTGAGAGATGTTTAAATGCTTTGAGAAAAATAATTCTAAAAGATGAACAAAGCCGTTCTGTTAGTGGAGGTTTTGGTGAAGAGGAGGTGACAATGATGAGACACATCTATACTTCTATTCTAACCATTAATTTTTTATGGAGCATAGCAGCAAATTTTGAGCTTCTAGTGATCTTTAAGGGCAAGTAGTTGCTATTATTATGCTTGCAAATATTTGGGGTTTTCACAAGCTCTTTGCCCCTAGTTCTTTAATATATAGCTTGATTATATATATTTCCCATCACTGGCTAGAAATGAAACATCAAGAAAACTTATTCCTTGGCATTAACTATATGTCCATGATTTTTGGAAGAGAATAGAGGAGCCTTAATATGTTATAACTTTTCCATATTTTTACCGGACTCTATTAAATATTCCCAATCATCATCTAAAACTAGTAATTTAAGATAAATTAATGATATTTGTTTCATGACCTATAGACATTTGTTAATTCACTAAGTTTTTTATTTCTTCCTTAAGTATGTGAGGGGTTTGATCGAGTGCTTTTAAAGCAGCTTTTCTTTAGTTGACTACCTAATTTTGAATCAGAAGTAATGTTAAAAAATCAATTTAGATTTTACTCACCCTCTTTTCATTTTTAAATTTATAATTACTTATGTTTTTATTAATTAATTTTGGCATTATTAAATCCTCTAACCTCTCAATTGCATGAATGTAATATTGTTAACCAAGTATCAATATCAAAACATGGGAAAAAAATCTATATAACAATGTAAATCTTAACATTGATCAATTTCGGCACTATTACGCCCTCGACTTACAAGATTAGATCTGAATTATAAATTAATAATGTAGTTAAAGAACCTTGTACATAATTAACTTCCATAATGATATCATACAAGCATGTACAATCAACCATGACATTTCAATAAGAAAAAAAAAAAACCATAGACAGAACCATGGTTGAAGAAAAAAAACATTATAAATACAACTTTGTGGCTAAATTCGATGTAATTTTCATCTAGAAAGGATGTTTTCTTGACACACTCAAAGCATATCCAGAGAGTCTCTTAGCAACATAAAGGACCCTCTTCACATGGATTCACGTGTCCTTGCTAATCTTACCCAAATATATTTAACATTAATCTAATGGTAAAGTAACGATACATGTAGATGGACCCAACCTCGAGTCGAATAATTAATCTAATCACCATGATTAATTCCTAATTGAGATATGTAGCTTCTCCTTTTCTTATTACATTGTCCGAGTGTGGATTTTACCAATATATGCAAGCGCAAAGCAAGCCCTAGCCATATGTAAAAGTCTTAACACTTGCTAATTAATTATATTACTTTGAAAAGGAATCCGGGAAATCAGCATTAAGGAAATATGGACCACCAATAAAGCTTAAGTTGATGTCTAATTAACAAGAAGACTACTAGTTCTGATTAATTAATTAATTAATTAACAATGGGGAATCATACATCAGCAATAGAGAAAATTGCGAGCATGTGTTTGTTTGTTCTTGCTTTTCAAGTCCTGATCATCTGATAAAATATTATTTGCAACTGCATGAACTTGCCGTGGATTACACGTAGTCTTAATCTGATTAGGTGCCATTTGACCTAACTCTCTTTTGAGTTTGTGCATCATCATCTCAGCTTGGGTTTATCATCTTGAGTTGAGTTACCAATCACAGTGTGGTACACATTTTAGACAGAAGCTGATGGCTACAAATTATATAAATAAGCAACTGTTTGATTAGTTCATGTTTCTAGCAAGTGAAATGTCCTTGATAATCCTCCAATTATATATAATTAATAAACAGGTGTGTTAGTTAAATAAATATATCTAGTTTACTCTACTAAAAGAGTCAAAACAATGAAATTATTACAGTGTCATATGGCTCTGTGTCCATTAACTAAGTTTTAATATTTTGTTATAATTAACATAAAAATAATATGAATTATTTTTCAAGTTCATCATCGTAGCAGGCAGTATATATATGCACGTTTTTCTTAATTAGTACTTTTGATAGATATCTTAAATTATTATTCATTTGAATTTGAAATTTTACAAGTCAGTAATTTTGGATGCTTCTTAACGCAATTAAGAGTGATAGAAACATTCGAACTTCAATAGTAATAACCAAAAAAAAAAGTCAGCAGAGGCGAAAAACCCTAAAATTTCTTATAGGGATATCATTATCTCATCACATTGCACTATCAGATGAACTAAGTTATAATGTTTCTATGTTTATTCGAATTAACTTAAAACTTTGGGTAATTTGGTTAAAATATTTTCAAATATATAACATATATGTATCAAAATACTTATTCAAAAATGAAAGTGAGGGTTTGAGTCTCCTATGAAGACTCAATTCCCTCTATTGAAAATATTTATAAATGGAGTAGTTCTCATTTTTTATTCATGTATATTTTTTAAGTTGTATCGTGTAGATCTTATTTTTATAGGCACAAATTTCTTTAATTCAGTAGCCTTGGCAAGTTTATACTACAATTATATGAATTTAAATTTCTAGAATCTGCAACTAGGCTCGTGAAACTTTGAGTCCCCATCACTATACTCGATCTATTCCCTTCTCATAATTTGCATCGTGGTAATCATCTCTCCCACCATAAATATGATTAAAGTAGATATATTCCTTCTGTGTTAGTGGGCAAACATATAATCTAATATGAAAATAGACATTATGCAGATAGAATAGATATATTACTCGAATATTAATGGGATAGATAAAATAAAATTTTTTTAAATTATGTTCAAAAAACCCCCTTATATATAAATTTTACATATGAATTTAGGTCCTCGTATCCTTTAATTATAATATCAGTATATTGTAGTAATACTTCCGAAAGAAAAAAAAAAAGGAAAGAAATACCTCTGTAAATAAAGTAAAATAGGGCGTGAATTATATATAAAACAATATTAGTGGACGTAGGTACAATGTATAAAGCTCTAGGGCTGTCTCTGATATTTTGATGCAAAACAATGCGGACAAACATAGGGAAGCGACAAGAGCTGAGCTGGTAGCAATTTCCGAAGAGGTGGGGCCCATTTGGGGAACCGAAATCGTTGACTTTTTGACTGTTGAAGAGCTGGGGCGCCGACACGTAGCACCATGCGAGCGTTTTGAGACCCTAAGACCCGCCCGAATATTAGCTCACACTTCGGTCGGTTCAGTTTTGAAAGACACCCAAATCCAATGCATGCTTTTTGGCACTACTGGATCTGCATTGGCCCGTTTCAAATTTTTCTCATGGAACATGCGTCTCTTTTGTGTTTAAATAAGGGCTATTTTTTAAAAATCTCTCTTAAAATTTGATATAATTTTATTTAGATGGTAAGTTTGATTATATTTTTATTTATTTCTCCTGTCATTAGTATATATACGGTTTGACCGTTAGTTGACGAGGGTAAAAATGTAAAAGACAATGTGAAATTCTTAAAAAATCAAATAATAAGAAAAAAATGGTTTAAAATTCATTGGATAATGATATTAACCGATTACACACAATATCTAGTGTGTAAAAGAGTGCATTTCTCTTTCCCTTCTCTTAACCCAGCATAAAAAAACAATGGATAACATTCTCTCACAATTTTCACTCCACTCACCTACTCTTATTTGCTGGAACAAAAAAAAATACATATCAAGAGCATATATAACTCATGAAGAAGAAAAATATGGGTGGTCGGAGAAGGCCACCGACCGGTGACGATCGATGGCGGTCGGAATATGCCACTTGTATTGGAGTTTGTAAGAGGTTAGTTACTTTATCAAAGTCTAAAATTTTTAAATACCTTTGATTTTCTTGTTTTTGGAGATTTTATAAGTGGTTGTTGGTTGTATTTGATTTGTCTTGTTCATGCGTTGGTGGTGGAAAAATTGATTAAAAGGAGAATGGGTTCAGCCATATGTGGCCATGAGTTGAAAAAAATTATTTATTAGTTATTTTATGTTTGTGATTTGCACCATACATAGTGTAATAAGACATATAAAGTCATTAATTTTTTATTGTTATACAAATGGGTGTGTAAAATAGAATCAATCTTAACTGTAACTTTTATTTTTCCTGCAAAAGTTTGCTTAAGTTGATTTGTTTATGAATTTGGAGTGTTTGCGTGCGCCTATCGCACAAACACAATTGTTGCATTTTTGGGCGACATGAATGTCTCCTGTGCAATAAGTCCTTGTCGCACTAATACAAACTGTGTTTTTTAGCGACATGAATGTCTCTCGTGCGACGAACTTATGTCGCCTGTATTCAGTTTCTGTATTTTTAGGCGACAAATTTTGTCGCACATGGGACAACATTTGTCGCACAAAACATTATTTTTGTGTTTTGTGCGGCGATATGCTCTTGTCGCACATACATTCTATGTTCTTAGGCGACAAGTTATGTCTCCCGTGTAACAGTTTTATGTCGCGCGAACGCAGTTTCTGTTTTTTTATGCGACAAATGGGGTTTTTGGGCGGCAACACTTGTCGCCTAAAAACACTGTTTTTGTGTTTTGTGAGGCGATATACTCTTGTCACGCATACAAATATTCTGTATTTTTTTGCGACAACTCAGTTTTTGTCGCATGAACACAGTTTTTGTTTGTTAGGTGACAGACATGTCACATGAAAAATATTAAAATGTATTACTATTATCATTATTTTTCTTTATTATTGTAACTGTTGTTATTGTTGTTGTTGTTGTTTAGTAATGTCATTATTATTATTATTATTATTATTATTATTATTATTATTATTATTATTATTATTCATAATTATTATTTTACTTTCACTTATTAACGTGTGCTTATTCACATATGATAGAGACGAAAAGCCAATTGAAATGGATTGGTTTGACTTAGCTGATGAAAATGAGTTTGCTCTTCCTGATTTGAATGATAAAGTTCACATTGAGTAAGTGACGGAAATAAAAGATTCTTTTGAGATGATGGCAGCAAATGACGATGGAGATGTCTTTACAGATGAACGTACAGAAAATAATATTGAAGATGATTTGTCTCACGCTGATAGCGAATGAGAGGTTAATGAAGTTGTTGGTGTTGCGCTTGATGATGGGTTGGATGACTACCAATATGGTGATGATAGTGGTTGTGATTTAGATGAGATCAATGATGAGGTTGCGAACGAAGCTTGTTGTCGATATAAGCAAAATTCAGGTGGTTTTCAGTTTACATCTGATGGTGAAAATATTGTACTTAAATCGGGTCAATTGTTCAAGGATGTAGATGAATTCAGGAAGGTTGTGCAAGGTGTATACAATAAAGAATGCATTCGGATTAGAAAGATTGAAAAATAAAAAGTCAAGAGTTTCACTTAGGTGTGCTGTTATAGGATGTACTTAGAGGCTACATACTAGTCCTAATTAGAATAAAGGTCATTTTCAGATTAAGACATATTGTTCAGACCATATTTGTGCAAGAAACAGTGAGAACTACGAAGCAACATCAATGTGGATAACTATTTCCTTTCTTCGTTTGTTCAGGGCTAATACTTAACTGCCAATTGATGTCATACAATACATTCTTTTGAGAGATCTGATGATACAACACATTTCAGTACGAGCAATGCAATTGAGATGTCATATCATCTTTTTGTACTTAGTCATAGGCACAAGATTAAATTTTTGTATATTTAGTATAAATGTGATACGAACATAGTGATAATTGATGTCATATAATACATTCTTTTGAGGGATCTGATGATACAACACCTTTTCAGTACGAGTAAGGTAATTGAGATGTTGTATCATCTTTTTGTACTCAGTTATAAGCATAAGATTGAGTTTTTATATATTTTGTATAAATATGATACTAACATAGTGACAATGCCATGTACAAAGTATAACTCAATTATCATGGCACACTGTTAGTGTAGTTATTATTTTTGTTCTTTTTTGTATATGGGCGACTGCTGGATGTATAGGCTAATGAAATTCAGTCAAATTGTGATTGTGACCAACTGTAAACTACGGAAATACACATGTGACTGTTATTTAAGTTATGATACCATTGTAGTTAGTGTTATTTTCCAATTCAGTTAACTTATACTAATATTTTTTCCTCTCGGCACAAATTAAAATGTTTGTTATTTGTGTTACTGGTTGGGTGACAAATAACTTGGTGGATTCGAATTTAGTTATTTCATTAGACAAGTAAAATATTAATGGTTTGGTGGAGACTGGTATAATCTGTTGATGAGAGAACTAAATTATATTTTTGTAATTTTTGATTTCACCTCTAGGCAAACATCCTGTAATTTGGGGAGACAAGCAATCGTCGCCCGAAATGGGCACTAACAAGCATCCTGTAATTTGGGGAGACAAGCAACCGTCGCGCCAAGTTTTCTAGACAATCATTCTGAAATTTGGGGAGACAAGTAGTTGTCTTCCGTGCGACAAGTGTTTGTCTCCCTAAATTATAGAATGCTTGTCTAGCAAATTTAGAACAACGACTACTCGTTATCCCAAATTATAGGATGCTTGCCTAGAAGTGAAATAAAAAACTACAAGAACATAACTTAGTTCTCTCAGCAACAGACTATACTAGTCTCCAAAATACATTAAGGGATTCAAATTTGCCACAAAACCAAACCACCAATAGTTGACATAAGCTATTATCAACCTATAACACAACACGGATTCTCACCAACCAACATCTCAATGAAATTACAAAAAGAAGGCAACTCTTGATTCTCACCAAGCCACAATCAACCCATTAACACAAGGTATCAAAACAAATATAACAACAATCTTAAATATATAAACGGAAGTTCAGTCGACACAAGATTCAATAATTAATACAAAAGATTAATACATCATGTATAACATAATATCCCCGTTAAATATGTCAGTGGCAATCTTCCTCTTAAAATATTGTCTATGTCAACTGTCAAAATTAAATTGTAGCTTGAACATTAAGTACATCATAAACATTAACATAAACACCCCACAATCACCGCTTCCGGTCTGTTGTTGAGGCACATCCTCAACGCTCACCAGTTTCCAGGGTTCCGTATTATGTAAGCTTGGTCGGATGTCGTAAAACCCAACATATTCCAGTCATTAGAGAAAGATAACTTGAAGTGGCTTCAATAGCTGACCATACGTTTTGTCCTCACGAAACTCCTTCATTGAGTCATAGATAGAGATTTTCTTGCGCCGAAAGTCTACCCGGGCTACAACCCAATGGTTGTCTTCCAAGTTAATTAGAATTAAAACATGCAGATGGCCATAAGAAATCTTATCTAATGTTAAGATATCATAAAATCTTGAAATTATTAGTAACAGAACTATATTGAACCGTGTAGTAACATAGATTATATCAACGTCCGCAAACAATTTTGATTTCATGTTTTCCCGACCATCAATGTAGGTGTTAAGTCTAGTATAATCTAATGAATCTATATCACAATAACCGTTATTCCACTGAGCCTTCAAAAAACCTATTGAATTAATCATAATCAAATATTTCAATGTTATGTTTTAGTATAGGGTAGTAAAATATCGCAATCAAATATCACAATTTTTGTCGCGCACGCAATAAGCACAGAAATGCAGAATCGTGCGCAATGGCCCAATCACGCGCGTGATTCTGCAGAACTTTCAAATGCCCTTTTAAGCCCCTTCTCGCAAACTTGTCGTGCTACATGATGAGCTTACAAAATATGTCTTGGCATGAATGTGCCATTCTACTTAATCTACTTAAAATGAGACAAACAAACCCTAAGAGGCATTTTGTCAAGCACCTCATGTGCCATTTAGTACCCACTAATTTCATTAAACTAGTTTTAATATTTACACAACAATCGATCCTAATACTCATCTATAATCATTTATACACTCATCTATCATCAATCAATCTTACACAAACGAAAAACAAAAAGATTTTACAATATAAGTCTAGCCAAGATTGCTGATTAATATGGTGAAATATTGCGACCAAGATGGCGGAGGTAGAGCCACGTGCTGCTAAAGATCAACTTGTTGTCAAAAGCCTGTCCACCGGTCGTCGCTTGTTGCCAGAAAAGTGAAGACTTAGGTTGAATTTGGAGAGAAGATGAGGTAAATATATGGCACCTTATTTTTGTCCATAAATACTCATTGGTAAAAACACCCGTAACTTTTGTTGGCGCTAAAAATTGGCTTTGTTTAAGTGGTTTGGATAATTTTGTAATTTCACAAGTCAACTAACGGTCAAACCGCATGTATACTAACGGCAAGGGAGGTAAGTGAGATTACAATCAAACTCGCCATTTAAGTGTAATTATATCAAATCTCATGGGAGGTTTTTAAAAATAGCACATATAAATAAATACCGTTTTCATGAAGTGAGATTTTTAAGGCAAATGCTAAGTTACACAACTCATGTGAACCACATAAAATTATGGAACTCGTAATTTGTGTGGTTCACATGAGTTGTATAAGTTACATTGAGTGTAACTTAAAAGCCCTCTTTTTTTTAATAGTTCTCTTCAAAAATTTATATTCTTGAGTCATGTGTTGCCATTTTATAATTATCATTCATTTATTTAGGGTATGACTGAAGTTTCTCCTTTTTATATTAGAGAAAAACTTAGATGAAACAGAGTCACAGATAATTACGTGTCATTTATATGTCCGTCTAGTAAAATTGTGACATATATATGCAATTATTTTTAAATTGATCAGTCATAATAAAAAGAGAAAAATCATTTAAAATACGTGACAAATATTTATTGGATGGTCTCATTGAGATTGTTCTATAATTTTTTTTTTGTTTGTATTGGTTATTGACTTATTTCTATTTACCTTAAACAAGACCCTAATTTCAAATATCCTTGAACATATTATCACTTGGAAATTAGAATACATGCTTTAAGTACAACGAATATTTGAGAACTTTGCAATCACAATCCATTAATTCACTATTTTATTGTCAAATGTTTTTAGTGATCTTTTTTTTTCCTATTGAGATTAAATTTGTTTTCCTATTATTTACTTCAATAAATTACAATATTAAATTATAAAAAGCCTAAATATAATGGATGGGGTTATTTGATCCCACTAATTTATTTTTAACATCTATTTTTTAATTAAAATAATTATCAAATTATAATTTATTATTTTAATTCGCATATTCTCAAAAATCGCAAAATTAGCCTTGATTTACTATTTTCTTTTCTCAAAAATCATAAAATTAGCCTTGATTAACTATTTTCTTTCTCTACTGTAACGATGATCAAAGCCTAAACTAGTTTCTTTCACTTTCAATTTTTCTTCTTTATTCTTTCTTTCTAAATTAACTTTATCTTTTCTCTTACTTTTCAATATAACATTATCAGTTCTAACCTATTATTATCATTCAAATTTTGTGCTTCTGAGATTTAATTGACCAAAAAGAATTTCTAATACATTCTAAGTGGTATAGAAACTTTTCTTTTTTATTTTTCCATGATGGGTACGGTTCCTTTCATTTTGTTTTTATTACAATATGGCTAAATTTTTTAATTTATTGAACAATTTTGTTTGCTAAATGCAATGAGTAATGATAGACATTCCAAATTTTTTATTTCAAATTTCATCCTAAATAATGTGTTATCAATCAAGTGTTTAGTAATGTATACTTCATACATCACAATATATTTTTAATAAGGAAAGGAGCCGAAAGGAAAGAGAATGAGATCAAACAAGTAATTGATCAAGATACATTTTCACAATAAAAATTTTTAATTTAGAAAAATGATGTAATGAGAAATTTAATGGATTCAAATAGTCATCCCAACTACAAATTTTTGCCTAAGCCCCCTAACAGCCCAAACCTACTTAAGTCGACCTGCGTGTAATAAATAACTTATTAATATTGTGATTGTTAATCATAACTTATCACTAGATGACATGTCATATATTATATAATTTGAAGAGAAAACTTTATATCTCAACTTTTTAAGCGTATTGCCAAGATAAACATTGTGCTGATTATTGCTCCCGATTGGAGGTGTAAAATGGGTTGGGCCAACATTAATCCGACCGAAAAAAATTACCAAGCCTAGGTAATGGGTAGAATAACTTATCAAATGGGCTTGGACTAAAGCTACAACAGTCCAAAGCCCTTTACAGACCAACACTAAAAATATAAAAGCCACCATAGCTTGTGTTGCCTCGTGGTGGGCGAGTGGGTGCTGGTTCTGGTGGGTGGAGGTAGATAATGATATATTTTTTTAAATTATTAGTGACTCTTTGATGCTCTTTAACAGTGTCTCTGGTGCATTTTTTCTTCTTATTTATCAGTGTAAAACAGAAAAAGTAAATGGTCTGTCATGGAGTAGCTGTTGTGTTATTATGTTGTTGTTGGTGAGAAATTATATTTTCCTTCTCTCTCTATATATATAAAAGGATGTTACTAAAATGCAAAAAAAAAAACACATATTTTAATAATCATTGTATTGAAATCTGTATCTTTATATACATACACATATCCGCCGATAAGGTCGGGAGTAAATATCTTGATAGGTGTGGGAATAATTTTGAGCTATACTCATAAGACTTGCGGATTGTGCTAAAAATGCACGAATTCAAACTCTCAATAAACAATGAATCCTACTTTTTCACGAAAAATTTAAGTAATATTTTTTTTTTTTTTTTGTTAAAAAATTTTAACACAATTGATAAATCCTGCTCATAGTGCGGCCGAAGTTTCTAGGCCCATTCAAAAGGCTTTCTTGATCAGTGTCCTGACGTTGACTTGAGTATCAATCCGATAACTAAATCCTTTCCCCGATTATGTGAGCAAGAAAGGTTGGTGAGGAACTTCGATTATATCCGTATAATTTTTTAGCAAAAATAAGAAAGAATAAAAATAATTTTTTTGTAACAGTTTAGTACAGTCTCAACAGAGCCAAAAAAAAAAAAAAAAAAAGAATGAATGAAATAATTGCTTGCTTCATTCAGCAATAGCATTCACCACTTTTTTTCCAACTACAAGGAACCAAAAACTAGTCTGAAATGCTACTTAGATGTCATAAGAAGAATTTAAGAGGCGGTAATTGAAAAAAGAAAGCATCGACCTCTTCAGACAGTAACTCAACAAGAGCTGTCTTGACAAAATACTTCACAGAGGCTTTCGGAACTTCCCGTGAACCCAAACCCTCCGCATGCTCTTCCCCTTTCCACGGTTCACTGACTTGACACAGCAATATTCAAGTTCAACCTGCAGGAGCAGCCTATGGTCACTTATTTCTTGAGTAAAACTGACTTGAAGAAATTCTAAATCTTTGTTTAGTTTTAAGAAGTTGGCGGAATTAACACAGACAAGAATCAAAACAGAGATTTACCATGCAAACTATGCAGCATTGCAAACAAATACTGCCCTTATATAACAACCCAATAGCAAGAAATTTATACCTCAATGAAGCCTGCATTAACAAAAAGGTTCCTGACAGAATCAATAGTGAAGAAATAAGAACGGGTTCCATCTGATCGCATATACTCCCTGAACTCCACTCTTTGTTCTGGCTTGAATCGCAGCATGGTCATGTCATATAGGCCTAAGTTTATCATACAGAATATTTGTTTTTAAGAGCTGGACGTACTGATTATATCTAACAGCAAGACATATCAAAAGCCTCCTGCAGAAACTAATTTTGTAATATAGTGGTTTATACCGTAATCCCTAAAAAGGAGAAGACCACCAGGCTTCAAGACAGAGTAGCACTCTCTGATGGCTGTTGGCATCCTTTGGAGGGGTACTGCTGATAGTGTGAATATCTGATACATAATGTAACATCATATTGAAAGTCATGTAAATTTTTTCCGTAAATTTCTTTTACAAATTAAAGTAGGAATCTCAGGGGTGAAAATCAGGGAAGTTCTGGTGAGGCGCTAGTAAGGAGATTTGGTCAAGAAAAAGAAAGCAAATCTTAGGATACCCGACGATGGCCTATAGACTACAGATCAAGATTCTCTCTTGATCTGAGCTTCTTTTGAGCAAAACACAAGTAGAAGATTGGTAGTTAGTAGATAAGAATGTAAAGGTAGTTAAATCTGAACCATTAACTATCACTACTACGCACGTGGCACAAGATCTTTAAAAGCTCAATAAAGGTCAAATTAGGAGAGGGTCCTAATTCATAGACTTAGTTGTGCATGCTAAAATGTTTGGGCAAACAAAAGCACATACCAAGGTGATAAAGTCCACGCCACCAATACAACAGTCATCTTGTCTCAACAAATTTTTTAAATGTGGTTTATTTTTCTCTTCAGTATCTGGAGAATCAAACATAACTCCTTAGTTGATAACACAAATGGAGCAATTGCTAATTACATGAAGTATGAAGCACAGGGAACAAAAGGGTTAGGCTAGAAACCTGAAAAGCAATCATGCTGCTTTTGTTGAAAACTTTCCAGGCAAGAATTGCAAGCCAACCACTCTGGAAATCCAGCTGTACAGAAATCACAATAAAACGGATAGAAACGATCTTTTACTGAGCCTATATCAGCGGCATCCACAAACTCTTTGGCCCTCTCCAGAACCTCAGAGCTACAATCGCATGCATATACAATAATATTCTCATTCCCACTGCAAAAGAAAAGAAAGAGTTGGTTTTGATGATAACAGTTTGAAAGACTACCAGAATTGAAGCAGAGAGTATTTCTAAGAGCTTTGGCTTGAAGCAAACCATAAGACTATTTTGCCATTGTTCAATCAAGTTGGAAACCTAATTAATCATCCGTGCTATCTATTCTTGAATCTTATGCAGATTGGACCAACAAATTGGCAGTCTTTCAGAAGCTAAAGTACGTTGAAGATTATCAAAATCACAAACATGGACTACATGTTATAACATACTTCTATATGATTTCAGATTAGCAAGTATGACGTAATTTTGACTTCCGCTGACGGCTGGACAATTACTGTAATATTCCCCATCAACAAGAAAAGCTAAAATTTTCATGACCATTATTGTAATATTCCCCATCAACAAGAGAAGCTAAAATTTTCATTTTAATTACTACACTGAAATCTGCTATCAAAGAACCATTTCCAAAACTGCCTTTAGCATCCAATGCTGCCTCATGACAATTTGACAGCTCTGCGGTAAACTAAGTTGTAAATAAAAACTGTTACAGGAATATAAGCTCCTGCCTTTTGACAGAGATACCGAGGTAAAACTTCCTAGAAAGGAGAGGTCTATTATAATCTTCTTAGACAAGCAAACAGTTGCCAAATTTCGAAGTTTCCTTCCTTTATGCAAGTGTTCAAAAGTTTTATCACATACAAAAAGATCAAGACATCCTCTTGACACACTCTATATGCTCAATCTTCAGGAAATCAAAACTCTATTAGATACGAGGAACTATTGAATATTTATTGGAATTAGTTGCCAATCTACAGAATAAGATAGGCAACCTCAGAGTACAAAGCAAGCTTCAGAAAAACTGCTCCTACAATTCAGGTATCATGAGCAAAATAGTTGGAAAAGAATATAACTTTTTGGTATTTAAGATATAGCCAATTAAATATGGTAATAACGATTACTTGTACATGGTTCAAAGGCATATAGCAAGGCACCTAGAAAAAAAAATAGAAGAAAAGGAATCTAAAAGAAGAAAACTTGTAAGATTACCGCAAAATTGGAAGAGCAGTGCTACCATTACCACATCCCACTTCCAAAAGCTTAGAAGATCCCCCACAAGAAACTAGTTCTGGGAATTCCTTCAGTAAATACCGTCTCTCCTACATCCACAGATAGACACTCCAATAAAGTAGGGAATAAAGAATGAAACAGATCCTGAATCAAGCATGGAAGCTGCATGAGAAACTTATCAATGTCAGAGTAGACCAAAACTCAAATCCAAGAAATTTCTAAGAAAGATACAAATCAATGTCATTTACAGATTCAAATATGAAAGTAGTCACTTCCACAAATATGAAAGACTAATGCTAGAACCACAAACTCTTTGTACAAACTATTTTGTACTAACGACGTGGCATAACAGAACTGGTGGAATGAAAAACATAAAATAATAAAAATAATTTATGCAGGTAATGTGGTGTTTCAAGCTCCCCATTACCATTATGTCACATTAGTTTGTACAATGAGTTTTGCGGCTCTAGAATTATGAAAATGTGGGTTAAATAATTTTTGTCTAAACTAAAAATTATGATACAATATCTGAAGACAAGTGATCGCAAGTTCATCTGTTTATATTAAAAATTAATACATCGTTAATTGTCTTCACTAATTTATTCTTCAAGATATGCAGAAATCATAATATCACATCAACCCCATGGCAGCAAATTAATGAACAAATAAAATAATGAAGAAACTGTAATAGAAACAGAAGGATAAGCAAACCTTGAAGAACTTGCCAGAGGAGTGGCGGCTGTGAAACCTTTTCCATGCATCTGCATCTTTTTCTGCTTCTTGTGCTGCTTCTGGTGAAGAATTATATGGAAGTAAATGGTATTGGAGAGATGGGTCATTTTCGATTTCTTGTTTCAATGTTTCCCATTCGAAGTCTTTTGAGTGATACTCTCCTGCTCCTGCTGATGATGATACACTCATTTTCCTTTATCAGATTTTTTTTTTTTTTTTTTTTGAGAGAATCCAGTTTAAGCTTCTGACAAAATCTAGTTAAAGGTTGAAGGAGAGCTTGTGGCTAAATTTTTATGTAAGGCCTATTGTTGTCGGTTGGGCTAGAAAATATTTCCGTAAGGCCCAATCTGGCTAGAAATGCCCAGAAAACAAAAGAGAGTCATCAATTTTTATTTTCATTTTATATATTATTGTTTTAGTGAATGTTTTTCAATAATTCACCATTATTTTTTTTTAAAATAAGACATAGATAGTTTACAAAGTTTGTATCCTTACAGATAGATAAGACATTTTCTTATAGGATTATATAATAATTAGTTTTGAATCTGAATATTTTTCATTCAAATTTTAAATATATATCGGTTTTACATCAGTTAGAATACAAACTTTGAATCATTGTATTAGTACTCAAAAAATAAATAAGTATTATATGTAAATTTAAACTATCATTTGAAACTCTAAACTTACAATAAAACAGTTTTTTTGGGATCAAGTTGAAAATGTCTTTTAAAAAGTGATAATTTGAAAAGACGAACCAATCCCCTAAACAATTGAATCAATCACACCAAAAAAGAAAATAAAAACAACTCTAATAGAAATTAATAGAAATTCATCCCATATAAATTAATACCAATGCGATGTTCGGTTGCAATAAATTAAGGCAAGAGAGAAGAGGTTTTTATTTCCTCTTCATTTTCTTTTGTTCCGTTGGCAAAAGTTAACTTAAAATTAAATGGGAAATTATCCACCGACCATCTATTTTTTTAAACTTTTTAAAAATACACAATTCTTTTTTTTTTAATTCACCTGAAATTACATTTCTTTTCACTTGTCCATTTCGTTTTGGAGACTGTTAAAAAAACTAACAGAATATTGTATAAATGATTTTTTTACCCTCAAATATAAAAGATAAATTATCTACCGACCACTTTTTTTTTCTTTTTTTTAAAATACACAAACCTTAATTTTTTTGCTGAACTCTACTTGAAGTTATATTGTTTTACACATATCCACCACTGTGTCGTTGATAATTTTACCCTTATGATGTCAGTAAAACTCTATCGGTCTTATAACGAGAGTTAACTAATGAAAAAAAATGTTAATTTTTTTAACTAATAAAAAAATTTTATTTATTTTTAAAAAAATAAAAAAATTATGTAGTCGGTGGATAATTTCTCAAATTAAATTCCATTCAAATTCCAATTTCCATTATTCGAGAAACTTGGTTGCCTTCTTGATGAGTAAGGAAATTCAGATTCCACACCATTAGAAGGTTATTGTAACCTATTTTACCCTTGTTTAATTTTGATTTTCTAATTTTATCCCTGGACAGATCTAACTGAAAAAAAAAAAAAAAAAAAGCCCTAACTCTCTAGCCTCTCACTCAAAATCGACGGATCCTCTCTCTCAACTGCCAGCAGCTTTTGCTAGAGATAATGAGCGTCGATGATAACTTTGGAGCGTACGAAACTATTCCAAATTTCAACAGCGTGTCTCATCATCCCCCTTACAGTTTCTTGTTTGATTTTCATAACAAAAAGTGAAAAATCAAGGAAAGGAGAATGATGTTAACAGTTTTAAGCTCGGTTGTTGAATTCTTGTGCGCGCAATAGTCAATTTACCCAAAAACAGAAGAAATGGTGCCTTTTCATGCACCACAAAGTTGCGTAAAGGTATATGCTTTGGCGAGCGGTTCGTTTGCATTTGCATGCCCCCATCATTAGATTTATTGAGCAGCATGCAAATGCCTGCACCGTGCCAACACTATGAAAATAGATTTACACGACAGTCAATCAATTATAGTTCCTTTTACTATTTGACAACATTTGAGTAAGTTCATCACAGCATGTTAGAATCCTTTCTAAAGAAACCTAGCAATGCAGACTACTGAAACACAAGATTAGCAGAAGTTACCAGCTACAATTTGGTATACCAGACATGGCAAATTCTAGGTTTTGATATATCTATGCATGTTTGACCTTTGTAGGCGTGCCTGATTAAAGACCATCAAAGGCATCTAAACTATGCAAGAGCAGAAAACATCGTTACTTGCTCATCATACCCTTTCACCTACTTGTTGCAGAACTCTTCGAAGTTCATCTGCCATCCCTTGTAAGAGAACAGGTTTTTGAATCATTCCATTCATTCCTATATGTAGACATCGCTCCCAAGTATTTTCCTCAGCACTCGCTGTCACAGCTACAATCAACGGCCAATTATGGCTGCAGAACTTTCGAATTCTCATTGCAACTTCGAATCCATCCATATCAGGCATCTGAAGGTCCAAAACAACAATTCTGAAAGAATTTTCTGCTACAGTAAGTGCACTAAGGCATTCAAACCCAGATGAAACAGCAACTACTTTGCAACCTAGCTTCTCAAGAAGCATCTTGGTCACAGTGCGATTCACATCATCATCGTCCGCTAGAATTATTCGAAGGCCTCTAAACTGAGAACTGAAATTTGGTTCATCTGAGGAATTTCCAATAGGATATATGGTTCTTCCAAATGTTGGTGCGAACTGAAACCTCAGAACAAGTGTCATCCTTTGTGCAAGACCCTGATAGTTAGGGGATATCCATATCTTACCTTGCATCATCTGCATATTAACATTATTCACAATAGTAAAGTCAGAGGTTGGCAAAATTAACAGGCACAGACTATTGCAATAGAACCATACATAAAGCACTCAGCTGAACAGCATGCTGCATTCTAGACGGCAATGTACTAAAAATGTGAAAGTAAAATATTCGTTATCTTAATCATATTTATTATGTTTGATAATCCTTATGAGTCAAACAGCATAATATTGGTTGCTTAAAAACAGATCAACACAACAGTACTAACCAATCAGGAGATTGAGATAGACAAGATAATCTGAACTTGACTGGACTTCTTTTGGGTACAAAACTAATACCATATGCAATGAAATGGAAAGCAATATTTCATTGGCACAGGAAGTTAGCCACATACGATTGGTAATTTCCGGGGTAAAATCATTAATTGCGCGATAAAAATTATAGAAAGTAACATGGAAACTCACCTGCACAAGTTTTTTGCACAAGCTGAAACCGAGTGCCTCCTTAATTTCTTTGCTATTGTGCCTCCTAACATGTTTTGCTGTCGATCCATATGACTGAGAATTAACCTCTTTAATTTTGATTTCAAACTTTATGCATACATATTCATCTGCCTTACTAGGCCTCCATGTTACCAGCATTTTATCATTCTTGTCCTCACTACCACTCTCTAAGGAAACCCGAAATAAAACAGTTCCCCCTCCATCATACAAATTTAATAGATAACCAACCATATGCAAAATCACTTGAAAGGTCCTCTTCTCATCACCTATAACCTGATCAGGCAAAGAACTCTTAACATCTAATTCAAAACCAAAGCCTTTGTAAACAGACAAGCACTTGGCTAGACAAGAAGCCTCCTTAAGCATGGAATGCAGCCGAAAGGGCATCATCTCTAATGGGAACCTTCCGTCATTTTTTGTTGGAATCTCCATTGCATCATTAATCAGAGTTGAGAGAACGTTGCTGGTTTTCACCAAGGTGTCAGCAATAATCTTCTTCTCAAAGCTCATATTCTCTTCATGAAACATTGAAAGCAGGCCCAAGATTGAGTGCATTGGCCTCCTCATCCCATGACTCATCACCTTCTGAAATGAGTTCCTTGCCTGGCTTGCCATCATTGCATTCTTCTTCGCCTGTTGCAACACACGATTTTGCTCTCCTAGTTTCTCTCTCATAAGCTGAGATTCTTCAAGAACTGCAGCATGGGAAAGTGCCACAGCTACCTGATCAGCAACCACTTCCACTATTTCCATTTCCTGAATGCTCCAAACCCTTGAATCTGCATTTGGAAGCACCAAAACAAGTATAGCATAACAAGTATCAACCAATTCCGGTGTCCCCCCTTTGAAGTTCGAAACTCGAAGCATTGGCATTCGGATTGCTGCCACTGCACCAGCCTCATCAGAGCCCCCTCCACTTGCAGATCCAAGAGCTGAATCAGGCCTTAAACTCTTCACCCCTATGCTCTCTCTTATCTCCAACACATCGGGGTCATATATTGGGATTGAAAGAGAATTATTTGAAGGACTAGCTCTCAACTCGTGAGTGAGGTTCATCTCTGTTCTATTCTCATTTGGCATCCAAACCGCACAATTATGTAAATCCAAAGTGTTAGAAAGCTCAACCAAAGTGGTGTATAATATGGTGTGCTTATCAAGCGACTTCCTAATTTCCCGAGTTAACATCCGGACATGCCAACTCGCTTCCTTCTTCTTCTTCATCATCCCAACTTCTTGGTCCAATTCCAGTACATTTTGCTTCAAAAACAACTCCCTCACTTTCCATTTCAAGAGGAGAGGTATCAAAGTCAAGAGAGTTATCGCAGTTGCACAAGAAACCAAGGCCGTAAGGAGTTTGGCAATAGTGAGGGATAACATTAACTGGAATGAATGAGGACCATAATAAGTCCACCCATTGAGTAAATGGGTCAATCCACAAAGCACAATAAACGCTACAAACTGAAGAAGAACCCATTTGAATGGTACATTCGAGCAGCTAACAAAGTAAAGGAGCTCGAGGGGTATCGAAAAATAGGCTATAGCTATAAAGAAATCACTCACTCTTTGACAATCAAGAATGTTTTGTACACTCCAAAGACCCTCTTGCTCATCATCACAGTTGCAATTTGCATACTCACGATCATCAGCAGAAACAGAGATAACAATAACAAGACAAGAAAGCAAGAATCCAACGGTTAATGCTCTTAACATTGCACCCAACCCAAGTGACTATCTCTCTAATCCATCAACAAAGCATTAAAAGAAAACTAGTTCTAACAATACTACCGCCAGCCAAAGCACCCCAAGTTTTATTTAGATATTTTCTGCACCTTTTCAACAAAACTTCAAAACCCAAAAAAATAAAAATAAAAATAATAATAACTACTCAAGATCTAATAGACCCCCTTTAATACATTTGATGATCTAAAATACCCATATGCTTAACTCAATAAATTTGAGTATTTTCTAATAAAATAAATAAAAAAGATATAAATTTTCTCCTCGAAATGGGAAAAAAGAATGATTTTTTCCGCTTTATTTATAGTATTAGAACAAGAAATGAGGAAGCAAAACTATTAATCAAGAGATTAAGAAGAGACTCAGGTATGATTAGGAGCAAGATTCAAAGAACCCACCTCAGGCTTCTCGTGTGAAAACAACTTAGTAATGTATCAAGTTCAAGTAGTCAACATCAATCATCACAAAGCTTTTATGTTTTTTTTTTTAATATTCATAATCAACTTTTTAAAGCAGAAAAATAAATAAAAATTGAAAAGATTAGGAAAATCCCACCGAGGAGAATTCTTGCCGAAGCAGGGAGCTCAAATGGGCTCGGTTTTATTTTAAATAAAATAAATAAATAATTAAATAAATAAATAAATAAAACAGCAAAGCAACGCTTTCTCTCTCTAACTTGAAGGAAAGTCGACGAGTTAGAGGGAGAAAGCCAAAAAGAGAAGGAAAAGGCACTTCTTACAAAGCTGTTTGAAACTCTCAAATCCAAAGGTAAGACTTCAGAAAGACTAGTCGAAATTTTATTTTTTATTTTATAAAAACAGAAATGAAAAAAATAATAATCTACAAATTAGCAATTACTTAAAGAAAAGGTTTTAATAGATAAGTAAAAGATATTTAATGGATAATTTGATTCATTTTAAGGTGCGGGGCCCGCAGTTGTAGGTGAAGAGAACTTAGACAACCCCCCATCTTGCCTTTCTTTTTTTAGTTTCTCATACAATAATATTTCTATTTGTTGTTTTCTTATTAACATCTCACGGAGGAAGAATAGTTTATTATTATTTTTTTAGGTGACGACGTGGCCTTATTGGACCGTTGCATGTAATTTGCCATGGCGGTTAATGGTTTGACTAATCCGATCTGATGGTTGAAGTGAGAAGGAGATGGAGACTTGCGATATTTTTGCAATTGATAAACTTATTGGTTCTCGTATTATTAGTACAGAAAATTACAAATTCATTGAAGTGCGAATCCAAAATATAAGTTTTAAGACGACAGCTTCACTCTTAACAAAAGATAGACCTTAATTCTAAATCTTATTTAAGATGTGTATTTAAATTTGAGGTTGAATAATTATAATTTTTAAGTTTAAATTATAATATTAAAATATTTAATAAATATTATTTGTTGTATTTTAAAAATATATTAATATAATTTTTTTTATTTATATAATAAAAAATTATTATATATTTAATAATATTATCAAAATTATTATTTAAAATTTATATTTAATATATATTATTAATTTTTATTTCGTAATTATAATTTTTTTTATAACAATTATAAAAAATACAATACCTTAATTTCAGATATGACCGAAATTGATTCACTTGTAAATTGAATTTTTGATAAAAAATATTACGCTAGGAATATTTTAAATTATTTATATTTAATTTTGAACTTAGGACATCCGAAATTTCGGAATAAAATAAATATTTTGATTAGTCTAGATTCAATTGATATTTTAATCTCGATAAAACAACCGATACAAGAATCGGTAAGATTTCCCATCTCACTTCTATAGTTGAGATTAACAAATCTTGAACTGTGTCATCCCATTGCCAACTCTACACCCAGTGACTTGCAATAAATAGTTTCAGTAGTAGATTAGGGTTTACTCTAGCGGCATGACTTTCTACCTGACGCTCCACCAACTTCATTTTCATTGGATTTTGTATTATTAAAATTAAATAAGCCGGCATCAGTATCTAAATCCATCGTGTGATTGGTTTGAATTTTCTTTCATTAGCGATAACCATCCTATTATCAGCTTAGAATCTTGGATGATGACATCATGTTGAAGTTTATAAGTAATAATTTAATTAAAGTCAAAAGTATTTTTAAACCGCTCAATTAAGTGTCCGTTTAGTATAATTTATTTAAAAATTATAAATATTTATTTAATTATATAAATATTTTTTAAAAAAATTTATAATATTTAATTATTTTTTTAATAAAATTTTTTTAACTTAAATAAATTAATTTACCTCTACTAGTAAAAATTTAAAATTTAAACTTTTAAAAATAGAGGTTAGAGAACTTTTTCAAAAAAAATATAATATAAAAAATATCACACATTTTAATAGTTCAAAAATATTTTTTTTATTGACAATCAAATACCCAATGACTTTTTATCCAAAAATTCTATTATTATAAACTCTATTTAATAAACTGTATCAAACGGAGCCTAAAAAGCTCCAAAAAATATCCTCTACTTCTTGATGGTGGAAACTGGGAACCTTAGCTTTAAAAAAATTAAAATAATAATAATAATAATAATAAAAAGAAGAAGAAGATTCACTACTTTAATAGTTCGAAGTTGAACAACTGCTTCGCTTTAACCTCATCTAGAGTTCACTTACATGATCTGAGCCAAAACAACGGCATGCCAGTGCCATGCACCATGAGCAATGGAGCCAAAATCTTTGAATCATATGCATGGTCATGGGACTTTATGTCGCAAGCTCTAAACAGCATCAGCTTACAAGAGTAAAGAGTGTGCCATGGATCTGTACAGACATACATATTACCACATTCCCGACAAGGTGTGTGGGTGCAAAGGAGTTGTACATCTATTTCTTTTATCTCGACAAAGCACCTATGAGCCATATTTCTATGGAAAAAGACAGTATTTTTCATAACCCAAAGGTAAATCTCTAGTCTGCAATTTGGTCATAGTCTCCGTTTTCTGGAGATTGATTCCCTCCGCGACCTGTTCTTCCTGCATAGACAGAACATTGCTAATGAGTTTTTTCACTCCCCCGCCATAACCACACACAGAGATTCAGGTGAAACCATACCTGTCATGTCATAACCGGCAGAGCTTCTGGTATCTAGGCTACTCCTCCAGTCTGCGGCTTGCGTAGGTGATACGTGATTACCATATGGTTGAATCATGAAATGAGTCCCTCCAATAGTTTGAAAATCATCGTTTCCCCTGACAGGATTTCTCCCGTAAGATTCGATTGGTGAGCGGAAGCCAACACTTGATACAGATGCCCCTGCAACTGGTGATGCTAACTTGCTGCCAGAAGAATCGCCTTTTAAACCAGCACTAACATCCTTCATGGACTCAACCTGAAAGGTACCAACAATAACCTGCAGATACAGTAGATGAGATACTGATTATTTAACTTGCTTAATAACCAATATTCCCTGTGTCTCAAACAACAATTGCACACTTATACATCACCTGAACTGGGCCAGCAGCTTTTAGGGGTCCACCAACCCCTCCTCCAATGATCTGGCCATCTGTACTGGATAGACATACACTGAGCCCACCAGTCCTTCCTCCAAGGTCAGTGCGTACATAAGATCCAGACAGCGAAACAATCTCAAACCGACCCTAATATCAGAGGTTGAAAGAGACAATTAGAATTTGACTATATAAATGTGTAAGTAATTAACTTCAGTCTTTCAGTTCTCTCTCTCTCTCTCATTCTTCCTCCTTTTTTAATTTTTGTACAAATAACTTGAATCGGAAGAGGCTGCCTATAATCTTTATGGAAATCTCTAGATCCACTATACACTTCAAACAATTCTCTATTTTTAGGACCATGATACTAATCACTTTTGACTATTCTCACAGGTGTAATAGAAGATCAATTGAAGAATCTTTCATTGAGCAAGGCAAATATGTAACTAAATTCAGCTGGTGAGACAATTTGAATTACCAACTACAACTCTGTTACAAAGATTTGAGAACAGAAGCAATCTACAGAATTTTTTTATTTCTCTCCATATTACCAGACCACGGACACTAATCCAGCACTTAAATCTGATGCCAGAAAAATAGCTGTTTAATATACCCATTTGAATTTCTTGTTCTTCTTTAGAATTTGTCAACAGCTTAAATTAACTGCAGCCACCTCTTCTTCTTCTTCGTTTCTCTCGTATATTTTCCATCAATAATCTAAAACACTTCTTGAATATTTACTAATCTTGAATAATATCCAGCTATCTCCCCACATCGGTATAAAATTTGCTCTAAAAGGTAGGAAAAGTAAACCCATTGACTAGGCATCGTCATTCATAAGAACATTGTTTATTTCCTTTCCTCCCCCCCCCCCCCCCCCAAATTAATAATGTCAAAATAAATCCTAATACCCTTTCTTTCCCTTAATATCTAATGAAAAAAACAAAATGCACAAATAGAATGATACAATTTTTAGATTCAACTAGCAGCTTATAATTAATATTCTTTTACACCATATACCATGTTCATCATAAGTCGTTGAAAGCCTCCTCTGACTCATGACACCGTCAACAGTTTCCCAAACCCCCTGGGGGCCCGCCCTCAACTAAAACATTCACCGAAAACAAAATTATATATAAAGCCAAAAAAAAAATAACACTAATTTGTATTTACCTATAAGTATCCAAATGCTGTTTGAAATGTGTTCCGTCAGACCTTGTTATAGACAGAAACTACAGCCTTCCAGACGAGTTTTTATCTTCTCTTTCTTTCTTTTTTTTTTAAAAAATTTCCAATAAACTTAATTCTTCCTTAGGATACTCCAAACAACCTTCCTATTACCAAATTTTTATCTATGTAATTTATTGGAGCTGCCACAAACTATATTTTAGAATGGGGAAAAACAGTAAATTTAAACTACAATAAATGGAAGATTTGTCATTGTAGTTCACGCAACTGGTAAGGTAAGATCTCTTGGAATGGTACAAGAGGTTTGGGGATCAAATCCCATTCACATCAAGGATGGAAAGGTCTCATGTTTTCATTAACGGAAAATTCAGAAAAGGAAAAAGGCAAAAAATTAATACTTCTTATTTTCCAATTCACTTTTTATTATTTCAGATAGTGATATTTGTGTAAACAAAATTAACAGGAAAGAATATATCAAAATTACCTCATATGTAATATTGCCTCCCGATGTTGCTGGCTGCCGGAGAGATGCATTAGAGATTGAACCAGATGCAGACAAAATACATATCTCACGCTTACTTTGTTGCATGAACAGCATAATCTTCTGCCCAACATCCTATTCAATCCGTTCCTTTATTCAGTCAGGAGGGTCACAGATAAGCAAAGGCAAAAGATTATTCATTTTACATAACCAATTTCGGCATGTGAACTTGGTGACAAGATAATCAAATACCAACGGTAACTACTGCTAATAACACCGCATTCATATATGGCGGCTTTCACTAAAATGTTCAAAAAAATTCAAGGAACCATTCCACATCTAATATCTCTAACACGACGGTTCCAAAATAGTATGCTAGTTGATCCTTTCACAATCATGTAATCAAATTCAGAATAATTGTAATCCAGTATATATTTTCAGGTTGGTAAATAAACGAGGAACAAATATAAATATTCAAGAGAAAGGACCAGATTTTTCCTATTTGACTGCCAGAAGGAATGAAAAGGATTGAGATATTCCCACTATCACATCTCACTTTCCAAATGTCATAAAACAACGGCAAAAACAAATACTAGAAACTTCAGTAATCAATGATTTGAATCTATGCATGATCACCTTGTGATCATTTCTAAAACACTTGAAAATGAGAGAAACAGACATTAAAGGTTCCCCCCCACCCCAAAAAGAAAAAACAACCAGTCACTACCATACATGCCTAACGTTATATAATCTATCAACCAAAGCAATAGAGCAGAATTTAAAATTAACAATTTATATACCAAAACGATTCCAAGAATTATCATAAAAAATAACAAATTAAACATAAGAAGAAGGAGAGATAGCTATAAAACTCAAAGTAGATATTACCCTTCAGGAAGGGGGAAGTTTTGTAAATCTTCCTGGGGTACATTAGCCTCCGTAAGTCAACCCCAGGGGAAAGATAGCTAAAAACTCAAAGAAAAGAAAAATTTGCCCCACCACCCACCCAAAAGGGTGGTGAATCACCAGGGAATATCCTTTTTTATACTTTTGTCCACAAAGTTTGATAATTGATTCTTACTGCTGCCTTATGAGAGACCCTCAAGTAATACATATCATTTTGGCATAATACATCAGTTTCCAGTAGTCAGTAGTGCGAATAATTCAGATTTAATTAGTAACAAAATACACAATTTAAACAACAAAAAAGGAACAAAGCCCCCCCCCCCCCCCAAAACCAACTTTTAAGATGAAGCAAGAACTACACATACACTGGATGCTCATAAGATTAATCATGAGGATGAGCAAAGGCATGTATATTTATATTTATCAACAAATATGAGTCCTTTGTGTGTCTCAACGCTTATAGAGAAAAATTTAGAAACATACAGGCGATGCATACCTCACCAGCAGCTACACTAATTACATGAGGAGTAAAACCTTGTCCTAAATTGCCTGCATCCAGAAATTGAAAGCAGGAGCACTGGTAAGTTTTCTAGGTTATACTAACAAAACAAAACCTCAAACCCTATCCAAAACAAACAATATATAGCCAAAAGGTAAAAGGAGAAGAGCTGACAGAGGAAAATGATAAAAGGACATCATATAATACATAGTAAAAAAAAAACAAGTGAAAATAAATATTAGGTTCACAGGATACAAGTAAATAGTCAAACATTCAATAGAGCAACCTAAATTGCTTTTTATTTATTTATTTATTCTTTATTTTGGTGGGGAAAAAAGTTCCTGACTAGCCATTTGAAAACCAACCTTATAGTTCATAGTTTAGTAAAACTTTTCCCATCAACTTAATCTTGAAATGAAATGCAGAAAAGGCTACTAAAGCTCAATACCACAACTTGCAATGACATTTTCCGCATGTTACTCAACTAGCATTATGTCTCACAGCCAGACAAATAAACAGCGTAAATACAGCATAATGCACTAGATCTCAATATTTTACTAGTCATGACATCAGAACTAGTGATATAAATGGTCACAAGGATAACATCTTTAATCAATCTTAGAAGCAGAATCTTAAAATTTCTAAAATTGAATTAAGGGATCCTTGCAAATAAACCTGTAAATCCTAAAGGAAAACAAACCAGACCTCTACCTATGACTCAAATTACTTCCCTCATTAAATTTTTTTAAAAAAAAAAAATTAGATTATTAGGCAAATAATTTGTCATAACAGTTAAGGTTTTCATGTGAATTTTTGAACTCCGTGATGCACACAACAATCAAGTGTAGTACTAGCATTCATCAATACTCCCTAGAAAAACCTCCTAAAGCAGAAAGATAAAAGAGAGAACTAATACAAACAACACAAAGGGTTAAGTTATATTGTAAAAATAACATCATCAACTCAAGGAATTTTCAGTTAAATCCTCTAATGGCAAATAATATTTTACCAACTACCCACTGACTCATACTTGAAAACCAGTGATCCCATCCGCTCATACATAAAATACGAATGCAAAAAATGCAATACAAATAAGCAACAATTGAAACACAAATTGAAGAAAATTTGCAACAAAACCCTCAAAATCATAGCACACTCCCAAGAAAGCCAACAACTAAATACACTGAAAATCTGAAATTTGCAACAAAACCACAAAAAACTCAATTATACCAAATCTTGAGAATAGTCCCCGTAATTCACAATATTAACGAGTAACCACAAAAAAAGGGCAAAACTATTGTAATTCACACCCACCAATACCACCAAGCTGAGACTTCCCCGGAGCCCCCGAGTACGAAGAGCCGGAACCGCCAGAACCCAGTAGCTGCTGATGGAGCTCTCGCTGCTCTCTCTTCCCCTTAGAATTCGAATACGCCGCCGTTTTCTTGGCGGCCAAGGCCTGTTCAGGCGTCCCGTACTTTCTGGGCCTGCCACGCTTCTTCTTCGCCGGCTCCAGCGTCGACGTCATAGCGGAGGACGCCACCGAGTGCGGGTAAACCATCCCCCCGCCACCGCCGCCCCCGTCGTTATTGTTGTTGTTGTTGTTGTGGTGCTGGTGCTGAGATGGCAACAGGCCATTGGTTGGCGAGGGACCGGTGGTTGCGGCGGCGCCGGAGGTGGTGGTGGCCGTGGGGTGATGGAAGTAAGAGTTGAGTTGTTGTAGTTGCTGCGTATCATTTGGTTCCATACCTTTTGTTAGAGAGAGAAAGAGGAAGAGAGAGATTTTTTCTTTTTTTACAATTTTTTTATTCAATTTTTTCAATTTTTTATTTTATTTTGAAGGAAATGTTTTGGGTTCGGTTTTTGTTTTGTTTTTCGAAGAGGTGGGTGATTGTCAGCCGTTGGATTTGTGGTTTGACTCTGATGTTTGACTGTTTATGCGTACTTGGATAAGTTTTCATCGTTCTTTGCATTCTTCTTTCGGATTTTTTATTTTGCAAACTTGTTTTATAAAAATTGGAGTTTTTCATATTACAAAAACAAAAAAGAAGCAGAAATTGGGTTTTCTTTTTCCTTTTTTCTAGTCTTTTTATATTATTTAATAATCCAATCATCCTGTACAATATTATTTTATGTTGAAAAAATCATAGTATGAGCCCATACAAAAATTAAAATATGTCATAAAAATTCTATTTTATTTTTCATATTTATAATAAGGGTATAACTATGTTGCAACAGTGGTACAGTACTACTGTTGCAACAGTGGTATGGTACTACTGTTGTAATATAGTTTTGTACTTACAATAAATACAATAATTGCATGGAGAGGTGGTAATTTTTTACATGAACCATGAATTTGACATAAATCTAACATAAAATAATAAGTCTAAATTCTATTTTAAATGATTATTTTTTAAGCTAACAAGTAATTATAAAACAAAACTGCCAGGCTATGGATTGGAACATGAAGAAAAATAGAAAATCCGAAAAATGACAGTTAGTGCGGTTTAAAAGAGGGAACCGTTTCTTCCAAACAAGAGCGGATTCCCGCTTCACTTCTTGGTCAGCCCACACAGCCTGCAAATCTTTACCCTTTCTCTGGATTCTTTCACTTTTTATTTTCTTGTAATTGAGATAAAAACCTGGTAGATGTCACATTCAACACAAGAATTATTAAAACTTAATCAATGGTGATGGCAATCCACCCACAAGAAAAAAATGTTGTAGGAGTTCAAATGATGAAGCAAGGTTTGAGATTTCTTGGCAAACAAATCTTTAATTCCTGGAACTAACCTGTCGATAAAGTTTCCCAACGTTGAACCTTTTCCTGTGATTGTAGACGGAGTTGATGAGAACAAGGAGGTGGCAGTGCAACTTCAGGTTGGTGAAGGTGATTTCTCACTGTTAGGACCCAGAAACTACGGACACTCAACCCGACACTACGACAAGCCTCTGTCTTGCTTTGGCTGTGGCATTGGATGGTTCTTGTGAGTTTCAGATTACTATTGTTCTGTCCTCATTTCGGTTTCTGAAACTCCATTGCTTAAGAGTTTTTGAGTTCTGTGACAGATTTTTGTTGGGGTTTGTATTTCCTCCGATATGGTACTGTGCTACGGTTCTTTACCTTGGGAAATATTATCTCAAAGACCCCAGAGAAAGATCTGGCCTTGCAGCATCAGCAATTGCAGTAAGCAGATTATAACTTTCACATTTCCAGTTCAAGGGACCTTGCCGTTATGTAGTCCTGTGAACCATGATCTTGATTGTAGTCGATTATTTTTGCAGGCTTTGATTTGTTCGGTTGCAGTCTTGATTTCACTTCTTGCTGTGTTCTTGTAGCAGATTATGCTGTTATCAATTTTTTGGGCACAGAAAGAGTCAGAGGTGCATAGCAGATTATGTTGTTATGCACGATACGATGCTTTCTGAAATGGTAAATTATTGATGTGACTCGCATTCTGCTTTTCCTTTGTGTGTTTGTGTGTACCCCAGACATGCAAAGAATAGCATACCAATTGTAAGCATATGCATAACATAACATATTATTACAGATGTGATAGCATAAACTCAACAAATGATCTGTTAATGTTGAAGAAACACCCATATACATTCAGAAGTTCTAATGCACACTCTATTCAGTGGGTACAACAATCTGGGAACAATCCTTTGATATTTCATATTTTCCATAAAAAAAAATCAAGTTATTACAACATTATAAAACACGAATTCTTCAGAAGGATCTCTAGGGCTCATCCTTTGGCGCCTCAGCATCATTATTCTCTTCGGTAGATGCCGTTTTCTGTGGATTCTTAAGTTCCTCTAACTGAGACAGAAAATAGTCAGGCAACTCAAGTTACATATATATTATTTTTTAACACCATAAATAATAAATTGAAGTGCTTCGGCAAAGACAGTAATAGTTTGTGTAAAAACAAACAAGAAGGATGAGAAGCAGCACTAAATATTACTGTGACGCCTTAAATCTACATGCTTTAGTTTCTTGGCAAAAGTATATACATGTTTGCTTAACATTATGCTCATTGGGAAAATACAACATTGGAAGAAGAAGAAGAAAAATTATTCAAGTTAGTCAGTTCCGGGTGAATCATCACATAGGATATCTACGTCTGGATTTCATTACCATACAGGACAATGAAGGGGGAAAAAAGAAGAAAAAAGTACACTTGAAAGAATAAAACTAGACTGGAAGATGAATTGATTCTGTCTCTTCTGGCATCTATTTCCCTTTATATGAAAACTTCGGACGTTATCTAGCATGAATTTATTATAATGAAGTGTTTGAATAAAACCATTTTTTGCTGTCTCTGGCCGTGCCAAAGGATGATTGATACAATACATCTAAAATGGAGAAAGAAAGGACAAAGATGGATGACCAAAGTAATTTGGCAAATTACATTAAAAAGGCAAACATTTTTGGAACTCCAAAATGCTGACTCTGTTATGGATTTCCTCTACCAGTTGGAAGTTTTCCAACAATGACCAGAGTATGTCATTACATTTTCGTGCAAGAATACTGAAGTCACAAGGGGCAGCCAGAAGAATCTGCTAATTCTATCCTTTGGTCACGTGATCAACAAATATGTAGGAAACATAGATCAGTGGTTTTTCGTTAGGCAAGAAGCCAACAACTAAGACTAGAAATGTTACTGACAAATAGCTAAGAATCATAAGGTGATCGAGGAGGAAACGATCTTCAAAATCACAATCAAATAGGAAAAATGAATAAACAGGGCCCACACTGGGACAATAGCACTTATTTTACAGGAAAGATGATGTGTTTAACACAGCTAAAGCCTGATAAGCAGCAGCGATGAGATGAGCTCAAACTACATTTAAGCAATCTATTAGAAAGCTCAACCTATTCCCCAAAATATTAGACTCAGATCTCTGTCTCATATGTCTATATTATGCAACAAAATCAGTACAGAGGAAAAGCTGAAATGAAAAAAAAAAAAAAACTATTTGAAGCTCATGTTTTATTTAACTTTCTTTCGATCTTTAATCAAATGGCACATATAAAATGCAGCAAATGGGCATTTAGTTTCATTCCACCAACAGCAGTGACCCAAACAATACGACACATTTGGTTTAACAGATGAAGTTTTCTTCATATCAACATATCCAAAAATAAAAAAAAATCACCTCTTTGCAATTTTTCTGATGTGCAGCCAAAAGCTCATTATATTTCAATTGCAAATCTGACATTTCAGCTTGCAGCTTCTCATATTCAGAGACACTAGGAGCTCCTAATTGCTGTTGAACAAACCTGCCCACCAAAATCAATAAACAAAATAGGAAAACCCAATTTTCCAGCCAATTAAATGATCCCATTTGAAAGAAGAAAAGAATTACATGAACTTACTCAAGAGCAGAAGAAGGCTTGTCATTTTGCTCATACAATGCAACAAGAACTGGAAGCAACAACAACAACAAAATGAAACAGAAATTAAAATTCACTTGAACAAAAAAAGAAAAAGAAAAAGAAAAAAGAGAAGATGAACGAGAGGAAAGGAAACCTTTGGTGAGAGCATCAAGAACGCCACTAGAATCTAAGTACTTCCTGAAAGCTTCCTTTTTGGCTTCTTTTTCCTGCAAAAAGATTAAGTGGGTGGTTGAAGATTTCAGCAGATATGGTAATTATCATCCACTGGATCAGCTGCATTATGCATACATTAGTGTTACCTCTTTGTATCGCATCATCATCTGCTCTCTAATCTTCTTCTTGTGCTCTTCTTGTTGCTGATGGTATCACTGATTCTGTTCAGACAATGAAAAATAAAAAAGAAAAGAAAAAAGAGAGGAAAAATCACAGAAAATCAGAAGGGTTAATTTCATTGTACCCCTTAATTTTTTAATTTAATTTTAATTAACCCCAAATGAAACCCTCCACAATGGACATACTCTATCCATTGACCCTGTTTTAAATAATAAAATAATATTTGGTTTATTCACTGTTTAAGTACTATTCATAAAGTACTATGAAATTTTGTCTCCTGTGTAATTGTGCTCACTATATAATTAGCGAAATTGTTCATTGAATTATTTGTAGATAACTCGACTTTATCCATTAAATTCAGGGTGTGTTTGAGATTGAGGATGAACAACTGTAATTTAAAAATTATAACAATAAAATATTTAGTAAATATTACCTATTGTAACTTAAAATTTACGTTGATATGATTTTTTACTTGTATAATAAAGAATATATTATATTTTTAATAATTTTATCAAAATTATTATTTAAAATTTATATTTATTATATATTATTAATTTTTATTTAATAGTTATAACTTTTTTTTTTTTCATAAAAACTGTAACTGAAAAAAATACAACATCTCAATCTTAAACGCACCCTCAATAAATCAATAAATAAATAAAAAAGATAATTAAAATATTTAAAAGATGGGTCCATTTCCATTGTCTTGTTTTGACTCTTTAACGCATTCCACACGTTATGCTAAATGATAACGTCCATGATGTTATTTGTTTAGCCTTCGGTTTTAAGTATCATTCAAATGGTGTAATCAAATTATGTGATGCATGTAATTAATATGGTTGGCGAAGTTGCACACTGAATTATTCCCGTTTAAATAATACTGCATCATTCATATTAATTTGTTTTTATACGATAACATCATGTTTTGTTACTTGTTTAAATTTAAACAACATTCTATGTCCAATATGACGCATCTGCCAAGCTCTTGAATTTTGGTGCCAAGCAAACACAAAACTTTCGAGTTATGAAAGTTTCATTTACATGGTGAATTATCAATCAATTTATTTGACAACGGCCCAAACTGCAAAAATGCCACACATTGAGACAGTGGATCTCAAACATGGATAACCATTTAACTCTTAAGGAATGCAAAATTCAGTAAAGAAAATAAAAATGTACACATCAACAGCTAACCAAGATACCGAGTGCCAAATATAGTCATGGCAGTCTTAACAAATTTTCAGTCAAAATTACTGGGAGAATCTTCCTTTGTTTCGGCCAGTCTGATTACAAACTAATATGGTTCATCATTGGATGACGGAGTGTGAAAAAGAACATAACAGGGAAAGTTCCGCACACAAGTGATCATGACTAAGCTGAGGCATCATCCTGAATGCAGATACATCATACATGTACAGGTTAACATGGAAGAAATCAGAGTGAGAAATTTGCTTCAACCTTTACCGCGATAACCGTGTGGAAATCAACAATAAAGGAAACATTATTATCAAGCCATAGTTCACCAAGGAATCAATACGTTCAATTTTTTCCAACTTGTCCTGAAAAGCATTCCACCTACGTGTAAAAGGGCACTGTTTATTCTGCAATTGTGCTCCTCTTGTTAATACAATTGTACATGACGAAGGTAAATAATTGGCTTTTAAAGGGAACATGCAAAGTTACCTCAATTTTTGTGTCACTGGTTTGATCCTGGACATTTGAATTTATCAATTGTCTTCTCTCATCATGCTCGACTGATTGTTGCAAAGGCATTTTTGTTTCAGAGGTTTTCCTTGAACGAGTGGTTCTGTAGGCCAAGTCAGTATGTATTGTTTCCATGACTGAGCCAAAGAAGTTTGTCACGGGTACCTATACAGAGAAAGAGAGAAACAATGGCAAATTCTTAGTCAAAACTCAGCAGTTATTTCAACCCTAACAAAATTTTTGAATAAAAAGGTAGCATCAGCTTCAATACTAATCAATAATTGTAAAGCATAGAGGTGATTCATCTCAAAAAGTGATCATAGTTTGCTTCGAAATTAGTAATATTTATCATGGCAGTAGTAAACCATCCTCAATTATCCATAATTAAGTTTAACATAGACCAAAGGCCCCTTCACATCATTCAGCCAAGCAACCACTAAGCTGAAGAGGTTTAACGAAACAACATCTATGTATAATTAAAAATAAGCATAAGATGTACGCAGCTTGTGCACGTGAAAAATGAGCACAAACTTCACCTAAACAACCGTAAAGAATAAAAAAATAAAAAAGATCAGAGCGAACCAGTTAGAATGGAAATGTAGAATAGAAATATTAAAAGGATCGGAGAAAAGCCCAGAACTTCCATACCTCCTCCAATTTTCTTTGGTATAGATCTGTTCGGTAATATGCAGTTGACATCAACAGAGTTGGATTGTAAGAAGTGAAAAGACTGCAAAACAACCGTCAAAACAGATAATCCTGAAGCTAACCTTGAAGAAATATGGAAATTCACAGATGTGCTATAGACAGGGATGGGCAAAATCCCGGGCCAGCTCAGGGTCTTAGGCTCCATTCGGTACTGATGTATTGTGGCTGTGCTTCCAAAGCAAAGCTGCGAAAGTGTTTAGTAAAACACTTTCAGCTTCATTTTGGAAGCTAACCTAATTTTACCCATAGTTGTTCTATGAAAAATTATTACCCTCACTAACTTACCTTTAACAAACTTCAAAGCTTTGATTACCAAACACTCATTTAGTTTCACTAAATAGCTAGTGCTTCCATTTCACAGAAGCCGCGGCTTCAAAGCCTCAACACCACAATCCCATAAGAAGCCTTACTGGTGGGTTATGACTAAAGAGTACCCAAGCCAGGAAAATACCTAGTTTCTGGGAAGCCCCAGGCTGGATCTGGTGATGTTTGGCTGGGATCAGGTTATAAAACTTATATTGGTATTCAAGCTTATGTGTCAGAGACTCTAAGATACTACTCTTATAAAGAGCATAAAGTCCTACTTTTGTGTACCTGCTCAATGACGCATTGTCATACATATTCAGCTTTTCAAAGAAAGCAAGGGTATAAAATGTGAAACGATCCACGACAGATACTCCAACCTGAAGTTAATAAGAGATGTTCATATGTAATAACTGCAATTGTAGAAGCAAAATAAAAGATTGAAACTTCAAAAGCAGGGTATACTAGATCTTATATGTTTAATGGATTAGTAAACAAGAAAATTCTATCATCTTAGCACTTACATCAGAGTCCAAGTGATGAGAATATGAGTTCTCCCCTTTCATGCTACTTCCAATTGCCAAAACACCTGGAGAATGAAGCTGCACAATTTAAAAAAGGTGTTTCCTTCAGCATCAAAATCACTGGTTAGGTAAATCAACTTTTTAAATGTATGCTAAGTTAAAAGACTCAGAAAGTCACATCACTGGGTCCAAATTCGATTCAGAAGCTTGTTACCAAACTCAAAACTTAGATGATAGTGACCAGTTAACTAAACAAAGAGGTATCTCCCAAAAGCCGAGGTGCACAACAATTGTAAACATAGCTTTCATGAACAAACTTTTGGGGATCTCATGCAGCGGAGCAGGTGTGTCGGCCCACAAATGAAACAGATAACTTCTTGAGTATAATGACATTTGATTCTTAAATAATTATGAGTAGTCACCAATGAAAGAGCAGCTATGAAGTGATTCGTAATTTAACCATTCGAACCGAGCAACATAGGTTAGAGATTTTTCTTCACACTACCACGTGCATGTTTCTCTAGTTTAAAAATAATAATGCAGAAAAGTAAAGTCTAATAATCACTAGAAGTAACTAGTCTAATATTTATGAAAAGTGAAACCCATTTAAACACACCATACTAACCTGAGAAAAGAGTGTGGCAGCTTGGCAAGTGTCCACCATTATCAACAACTCCTTGAATCTAGTTTTGTGGTAAGACACACAAGCTCATTATTAAGCAGGATCATTACTGCATAAATGTCAGTGGCCACCAAAATCTACCATAAACGATTAGCATTTCACGTCGGCATTTTCCATTGAGAAATAAATATGTTTCATCCATAAACCATCCAAAATGGCAGAACTACAAGTCTATAAACCCTTTTACTTTCATTCTTTTGGTTGCATGTTATTGTTAAAGGCAACAGACATGAAAGCAGAATACAATCTTACCTGCGCTTTTCTTTCATTTGCTTCACTGCATCTGCTAGATCATGACTTTGGAGCTCTTCTGAGTCCTGAAATTTTAAAAATTCATCTCCCCCATGCCCAGTCATGTATAGAAGAATATGGCTTCCTTCGTCACTTAAAAGGCGCTTTGATCTAGGAACAGCAGCCTCGTGACGCCCGGTCAAAACTCTTAAAAAGTTTTCAACATTCACTTCATAACCACGATAGTCTACCTGGGTGATTGAAGTTTAGTAAAATGAGGATCTGCTAAACTTTAATTTCCTAGAAGCAAGGCATGTTCAGTAATTATACAACCTTAAATTTAAATTCTTGATTGACTGTCTCCATAAGGTGTTCATTGAAAGCCTTATGGAGACTTATAAGGAGACAGCACCCCTTTCAAAACCTAAAGACCTAGGCAGAGTATCTAGAGAACACAGTACCGACCTCGACATTATCTCCATACAAATTAAGTTTATGGTTCTCGTTATTGAAAACTTGTGCTGGATACTTGTTTCTAGCATTACAAGCCATGTCATCTGCCAGCATAAGTATTATCCTCTCATCGGGTATTCCTAGCCGCTTAACTGTTCTGAAAAATCAAGTTAAAGTGCACAGTCAACAAATGAAAACAGGAGGGAAGAGGAATGCAAATTACTTCACAAGATGATGCGAAAACAACAAGCTAATTGCTTACCTATATAAGGATAATGTGTTAGCCATATGCCGATAATTGAACCTGAAAAAACCAATTCAGCAATTAATTCAATTGGCAAGGACATGGAATCGGTTTTTAGTTCATCAAAACAATGCCATTTGACATGGCTCAAGTATCTAGTAACTAAGTAACTTTATGAATTCAAGCAATAAAAAACTTAAAGAATCAAGCTTATCAACAAGAATGCAGTAATATTAGCTGAAACTCAGAAATTACAATCACAAGAAAGAGAAATTGTAACATGGGTATTGTTTATCATCAACATTGTTACATGGGTATAATTTATAATGTAATGGCAAAGCGTTAATTCTTCCCAAATCAAATCAAATCAAAATCGGGAAAAAAAATTATAAAAACTGCAAAAATAAAATAAAATAAAAATGAAGGTGATTCAGTTACCAGAAGCGAGAAGTGCAAACCAAGACAGCCCAATTGTTAGTGTGCATGGTTGTCTCAGCCGACGCTCTGTACGAAATCGAAATGGAGAGAATAAAAAACAACAGTATCGCCGCCAAACTTTTGAAACCAAATGAATTGTACATCTTGAACCGGACCATCATTTTCTCGCGAATTTTAATTTCTGGGTCAAAAACTCAAAACTGTGATTTAAATTTTATTCGTTTTTTTTCCTTTCCCTCTTTTACTGAGGATGAAATCTATTGTTGCAGTTTCAGTGACGCAAATAGTCATCCGGGCCGGATCCACGTCCCAGAGCTGCAAATAGAATACAAATTTGGTCCCCTCCCGTCTCGTAATCCGACGAATAAATTATCTTTAAACCACCAAAACTTTTTGAAAATTCCTGGGCAATGGGAAATGCTATTTCCACAAAATTTTAATTTCGATTCCGGTAAGTTAATTCTGCGTTTACTAAACTAGAATTAGAACAAACTAAAATCGAAATGCGCACGAATGAGAATGAGGTAGAATGGAAATAATAAATAAAAATTAGAATAAATTATTTATTTTAACTGTAGAAAATGAGTTAAATTGTCATAAATGTGTTTTCTTTGTATTGTAATTAAAATCGAAATGAGTTAGATTGTAACAAATTATTAAAAAATATTTAATAAATTATTGTCATAATTATTATTTTATATATTAATTATAGTGATTATTTATTCAAAAATTATTATTATTATTGTCAATAATATATTGATATATTAATTTATTATAATAATTATATTAATAATTATTATAAAATATATCAATTAATAATATTAATATTACTTATTTAATTATAATAATATATTAATTATTGGGATTATTTATTCAAAAACTATAATTATTAATATATTGTTGTTAATAAGGTATTAATATATTAATTAATAGTAATAATTATATTAATGAATTAATTATTATAATATATGAATTAATTATTATAATTATATTAATAATTATTATAACAATATATGAATTAATTAATAATAATAATATACGAATTAATTATAATAACTATATTAATGATTATTATGATACTATATTTATTAATTAATTATAATAATAATATATTAATTATTGTGATTATTTATTCAAATATTACAATTATTAATAGTTCTTGTTAATAATGTATCAATATACTAATTAATTATAATATACTAATTAATGAATTATAATAATTTATTAATTAATTATATATTTGGTTTTTTTTTTATTTTTTATATTTATATTTTTTATTTAAAGGAGAGGCATTTTAGGAAAATTTGAATGTCAATGGCGGCAAAATGGGAACTCTAGGGAATGGGAGATTGATTCCCACCTTCACCCATGGGAATTAATCTCTCATTCCCCATTCCCAAATAGTGGTGGGTCCCATGATTCCGATTTTAGTTCTTACTCTATTTTTGCGAAGTAAATGCCGTCAATTATTTCGATTCCGGATTCTGATTCTCCAATCCGATAAGTAAATGCACCATAAGTAAATAATTTATTTTTATTCTCATTATTCATTCTGATTCCAACTCATTCAAATTCTAGCATAATTCGGTTTCATTTTTTTTTAGTTTTTTAAAGTTAATTCATTTTGTATTTTGTGATTTTTTTTAGCTTTTGATATATATATATATATATATATATATTTTACTAATCCTTAATTGAAATGAATGGAATTAGAATGTTAAATGGGAATCAAAATAATTTTTTTACTTTTCTCATAGGAATTGGAATACAAATGAGTTGTATTACTATTAATGTGTTTATTTTATCTTGCAATCAAAATAGATTACTACAAGTTATTAAAATAACCTAAGTTGATTATTGTCATTATTTATTATAATAATTGTGATTATGATTATTATCATTCAATATAATTATTATTAATAATAATCTTAATAAAAATAAAAATAACAACAACAACAACAATGATCAAAATAATAAATAAATTTTAATAATAATAATAATGACATTAATAAATAATAATGATGATGATGATGACATATTATTATTATTATTATTATTATTATTATTATTATTATTATTATTATTATTACTACTACTACTATTATCTTACTAATAATAAATAATTTAGGACCTATTTGCAAATGACAAAAATTAGTTAAGGCTAATCTGAAAATTAAAAAATTTAATAAAGGTAAAATAAAAAATTTAAGGAATAGGGACTTGATTCCCAAAATTTTCTTAATTTAAAAAACATATAAACCTCTTATATTTCATTCTCATTCTCATTCTCATTTCTACTTTAACAAATAAATACTAACAATCATTCCCATTTCAAATTCTGATTCCCTAATCCTACAAATAAACACACCTCTAATATGAACCAATCGATTTTTATTAACTTTTTAAACCAAACCACACTAAACTGAATCGTTGGTTGGGTTTGGTCTCTTCAAAGGACTTTATACTCTATATTTTTACACCTGAAAATGAATATAATAAAAAAAAAACATCATGATTAATGAGATGAATATCTCTATATTTTGTGTTTTTATTTCTATTTATGTGTCCTTTATTATTTATTGAACCGCAATTAGCAACAAATTACCCATAGATAATTTCTTTTATTACATCCATTTTCATCTCTTGATTTTATATATATTTATTCTTTAAGTACTAGATGATAATCCAACATCTTTCACTGTAATATGAAGGAGATTGGAACCTTATACTTCAGTACATACTCTCATAAAAAAATTACAAATCGAACAACTAATCACTCACAAATTTTTGTTTCACTTACCTTGAATAATATCTCAAGTAAATGAAATATATTTTTAAAAGCCCTAAACTATATATTGTCATTTCGTGAAAATAATGGACCAAAGCACAATGAGGATGCCATTGGTGATGCAAATGAGAGGAGAGATTCACACCAGACACCTCTATTTTGATGATAAGTGTTAAAAATGAGAATGTTCCATCCCTTGTGCATCAATCATTAGTATTCGTCATCACTAGTCATTCATTTTCGAATTCTTTAGTGGCCTCATTTAATCTAATATACAATATGGAGACCATATAAATTAAATTATTTAATATGAAATTAAAGAATGTAGGGTGGGTGTATAATAAAGAAGTGGGAGTTATGTAATAAAAAAAAAATTACTTATTTGTAGAATTGACTTGAGGATAAAGGGGCGTGTGAATGATGTCAGGGTTGAGCTTAAAAAAAGCCCATAGGAGTAGTATTCATGGCTCAAATACCTTACGTAACATACTTATAAAATTGGACCTTTAAAAGAGTTTCATGTTAACCATTGTTGAACTTATTCATCTTCATCTGGCCTTGCGGCATGTTTTGGCTTTTTTTTTAATTATATTTTGGTTAATCTCTTTGATTTTTTTTTAGTTTATTTATTTATTTTTAAATAGAATTATATGCTAACTAGTATTCATAATATCCCCATTCAAATACGTACATGGGTAAAGTGGAATGCTTAACACTCGGTAACAATAAAAATAGTAATATTAGTAATCATTTGACAAGTGTCTGTTTATAATATAATATGTAACCTAGTGCTTAGGTTCGCATGTTTAGATGAATTTAAAATACAAAGTTAAGAGATAAGAGAAATACGAACTAAAATGTACTATTCTTGTCTTTAGTGTATCGAAGTTTATATCTTCTTTTTCTTTTTTAATCTTTCAAATCCATCATGATAATTTAAAAATATGAACATCAACAATTAAGCATGATTCATCGTATGCTATATTAATTTAAATATACATTTTGCATTAAAAAATAAACAATACTAAATTCTAGTTCGTAATCAATCCTTCTAATAGAAAGATCTGTTTAATATAATAGTAAGTATCATGCAACACCATCATTATGAGTTTTAATTTGACTTTTAAGAACGGACAAGGATCTTCTTTTAATATTTTTTTCCCCTAATCTCTTCAAGTGAAATAAGTGGTTAACATTGAATTTTAAATTTTTATATTGTCAATCAAGCCTTTTCACTTTATTTAGAAATAAATTTATAAATATTGAAGGACTAAGAGAGATTGAAAGAGATTGAAAAAAAGAAGAAGAGAGAATCCTAATCCTTGAAGAACAAACCCAAATTCTCTATCCTGTCAAATGAAATTCTAATGCAAAATAAAGAAAAATGATGGGTACAAATCAGTGCTCTAAAAGTGAGCGGAAAATTGATTCTTTTTCCCTTACTTTTTAAAGAGATGATGCTAATAATAATATACTTAATCAAAGTTGTAGTAGGGAATAAACATAGCATGCTAATAATAACTAAACATAGCATTAAAAGACAAAGACTGGAACTCATCAATTCTTCATAATCTTCTATCACAAATGCATGTACAATAATATTTGGTTAAGATTTAATTAATTTTAGATTTTTATCTAATAACTACCAATTACATTTCTAAAACGTTAGTAAAAAGTTCAATTCAATACCGAATTTAAATCCTATTATTATGTGTGGCCTTTGCAGTACTTCGTATGGGTTTTGCGTGGTGTCTTCAGGGACTATTGCACAGTTTATGATTTTATCTCTTGTTTGGTTGTTGATGTTTTATGAATTTTGATAATATATGTAACTTGCAAGCAATTAGAGTTTTTTTTTTCATTTTCACAATGATTTAAAAGAATAAAATGATAAAAAGGTCAGGGAAAATTTGGTATCCTAATATTCAAGTCCTAATTTAAATTTCAACTGATATAGCACTGATATAACGTTCATCTATTGACTGATAGTTAAATAATTTATTGAATGATAATTAAATAATTTTAGAAGTTATGAATTATATTATCTAATAAATAAATAATATTTGGATTTAAGTTGAGATTCAAATGTTGGGATATCTAATATTATTGAAAACTTAATAGAGTAACACTAACCAAGTTCGAATATTCATCACACTCGAGTAACAGACAAATTGAATACATAGCTCAAGAAGATCCAACAATAATACATGTCATGCTCTTATTTTATCATAAGTGGCTAGTATAATTAATGAAAGTTGCAGTGTACCATACAATCTGATTTCTCAATCTTGATTCTTCTTCCAGACAGCCGGCTTGTCAGGAGGAAAAGGGGATTTTTTCAGATTGAAGCAACGACTAACCTCTGCATAACGTAGTATAGGCATATCCTTCAGCAAAACATTCCAATCAAGATCTAAGTTTGGCACGAACTTTAAACATAGACCCTCAAGGACCCATGTAGTGCCATTGCTATCCTGTTCAGATTCAGAACTGATTTCGGAGATTCTAATGTCTCCATACTCAAGACAGAGATACTGCAGGCTTGAAAGGTGCCTAGGATTAATCCATTTTGGCAGAATTTCGTGGCGGTAACGCCTGAGGTAAAGCTCCTGAAGGCTCGGAGGAGGCAAAAGCCTATCCACCATCTGTGATACATGTTTTTCTTTACAATCCTCTGCATCAATAGCTAAAACCTTGAGTTTCTCGAGCTGTGATAAGACATTCCATTCATCTTCCGAGATTTCACTCTCATTATTTATGGACATTCGTAGAACTCTTAGCTGCTTCAGTCCCAGCAGCTCGTTAAGTTGACAGCCTTGTGCGTTAGACCGACTCGCCACCCGAAATCCGGACAGCTCCTGGAGATAAATTAGCTTCTCGAGTCCACGAGGTAGATACTGGAGAGGACAAGATCCGAGGTCCAAGATGATCAACTTCTTCAAACTAGTAATTGATGGATGTAGTTTGGTGCACCTCCTCAGAACAAGTATTTGGAGATTACGAAGCTTTTGAATTGAAGATGGCAGCTCAATATTGCTTGCAACTCCGCTTAAGTTGAGACATGCAAGGCGTTTAAGTGAAGAGATCTTATCCAATAAATCCTCAACATTAACTTGATCAAGCTTACAGTATGAGAAATCCAGCACCCTCAGTGACATGAGCGATTTCACATTCCAAAGGGAAACTGGAGTGCTTGATTGCAGTATCAATGCCCTGAGCCTTGAACTTTTTTTCAGGGATTTTGGATCCATGTCACTGTTGAAACCGAACCATCGCGAGTCTTGTGTCAATTTCTGCCTGCCTTGTTCATCAAAGTTGCAAAAAGCCTCATCTTTTGCAATCTGAATGGTCATATCCCTGACCAGATCGTGCATCTTGCAACTATAGACCCTGCCATCATAGCCTCTTCGATGCACAACTTCAACCAAGCATCTGCTTACTAGCTCTGAAAGATAATCAAAGCCTAATTCCGTAGCAGTCCGATTGTCCCTGCCCCGGATGAGTCCTTCTCCCACCCACCAATGTACCATCTGTTCACCACTTATCTCAAAGTCGTCGGGATAAACAGAGAAGCACAAGAGGCACTGCTTTAGATGTGCGGGAAGTTCATCATAGCTCAGTCGTAGAGAAGCCACCACCGAATTGTTCTCTCTTTCGGTTGTCAAATATACATGAAAATCATCATTGATTTTATTCCACTCACTAAGGGAATGGACTTTTGGAGCAAGCAAGCCTCCTATTGTCTTGATTGCCAGCGGTAGTCCCCCGCATTTCTTCAAGATCTCTCTGCCTTTTTTTTTCAAACTCCTTATTGGGGCATTTTCCCTTGCTCGTTAAAAATGCATGCTTGCAGAGTAATGACCAACTCTCCTCTGCATTTAAAATTTTTGGGCGATGAATTCTTGACTCATCAACTCCCATACTGTTGACAACGGTTTCATTTCTAGATGTGATGATAGCGAAGCATCTTTTTTCAGTCGGATATAAATTCTTCCACCAATCTAGATTCATTCTCCACACATCATCCATTACAATGAGACAGGTCTTGTCACTGATCCTCTGTTGAATTTTGTGCAGCAAATAACTTTCTTCAATTCCCGATTCATCCTCTCCCAGCTGTTTCAACATGGCCCTCATGACTCGTTCCTCGCTGAAATTCTGAGAAACTGGCACCCATATCCTCTTCTCAAAGTATGCAACCATCTCTCCATCGTTGAATATCTTTTGGGCAATGGTGGTTTTGCCTAAACCACCCATACCCACAATACCGATTTGCTGAAGCTTCTCATTACTGCTAAGGATCCACCCTTTAATCTTTTCCAAGTCCTTCTCCAAACCGATTATTTCAGATGGTTTGCGGTCCTCTGGGGAATATTTAAATATTTGGTATGATGAATTATTGGGCCCCTGCTGGATGATTGGCTGTTCTGATCTTCCATACACCCCCAAGCTAGACTCCATTTTCTCAATCCGTGAATTGATATGCTTCAAATCCTTGCCTGTTTGGTATATGAAAAACAAGTCACGAAGTGAGAACCTGTGGCAAAACCCATCTTTCCGATATTCATCTCTAATTTGGCAATCCGTCATTATGTCATCAGCTTCATAAATTATTTTTCTCAGGTTAGGCAAGATCTTCTGCATGAACTCCCCCCGAGTTTTCTGCTTATCAGTGCAGGAGATGAAGGCAGTCATTAGCTCAAGCTTTGTCTTCATTGCCTCAAGCTGATCTTTAAAATCAAGTGCGTACTGAGCTTGAGCCAGCAAAGCAGAGAACACTTTCTCTATCAATGTCCCAATCATCGCCTCTGTCGCTTTCGACGCCAACACCACCATATCCTTGGGAAAATGTTACCCGTTAATTTCATGTTCATTATCATGTCAGTAAAATATACATCTTATGAGCTCGTATGGGCTTCTGCTACAACCATGCAATCATGACACATATAAAGTACTAGGAGGGACAAGACAAAATATATAATGGATTCATCTCATTGCCATGGGACTCGACAGAACATCTATCAGAATAATATCGAACAAAAAACTGATTATTGAAGCCAAGGTCTAGCTCACTTTCTTAGGACTCAGGTCTTAGGTTCGGGCTTCAATAGAACAAGTTACGAACAAATTCTCTTGGTAACCAAGGATCAAATACAATAATTAATTGCTAAGGTCGCTCCAGCGGAAAAAGCGACTTTCCTAAGACTTAGGTCTTAGCTTCGAGCTTCAATAGAACAAGTTACGAATTGGTTCTCTGCGTAACCAAGGATCCAATACAATAATTTATTGAAAATATATTTATCATAACTTTAAAATTAAGTGATACGACGGCAAATATTAACTTGATAAAAGATCATCATCAACCATCAAATTCTATAAACAAGTTTTAGAAATTTTCATGTTTAAATTCACATCAATCAGAGATTTAGCAATGGCATGGGTGAATCATAAAAGGGTTTTAAGCAGAAGCACTTACTGGAATCCTGAAAGTGTGTGTATGTATATAGCTTGACTGGGCTGAACAGAGAGTATGCTAGAACCTGAAACCCAAAAAACAAATTGAGTTTTAACGGTCAGAGTAGATTGTTCAGCTGAATATAACAGAGTACCATGCAATCAAATTATTTGTATTTCTACTTTTAATTCCTTGCTGGCTGTTCAACGTTTCAGTTCGCTTACTCACTCACTAGCTCCCATCTGGCTCTGCTAATTTGATTTATATCGCGGATATTTATTATATGGGAGAAGAGATGCCAGAATTGATCAAATAACAGGCCACCTGCGCTTTGTATTTTCAGTTTACAAGAAAACTAGGTGAAAAATATTTGACTGATTAATTATAGTTGCATTGATTAAAGTTGAAGGCTATTGGAATTTGGAGATAAGAGGCACTTTTATCCTCTTCTTTTCACAACAATCAAATTTTATTTAATAAATATCATAAAAATTATATTTTTAATTTTGATAAATTATAAATTTATGATTTGAATGAGATTGCACAGTTGCATAAAAAATTTAAGAAAAAATATTATCTTATTAGTTTATGGAAATTATTAATTTAGACCTTTAGCCCAAGTTAGGATTAAGTAAAATTATTATATAATAGAGTTTATTAATTTATCTGAGTATTTAATTATAGTGGATTTACTATATTAACCTAAGTGTTGATCTTATTTGTTGTATTAGAGAAGTATTGACGGTATAGTTAATAGGAAGAAGAAGAATTGCGGTAAAAAGAGTGCGTGAAGAAAAAAATAAATCAAAATAATGATGATATTAAATTTTCTATTTTATTTCTTGCCTAATGAAGGATAATTTTGAGTTCATGTAAAATATGTAGGGATATATATGAAATTATATTGAATATGAAATTATTCTCAAAATTAACTTTTGAAAAGTTAATATCTCTATTCTTTTCAAAATTAGCTGTAAAATAGTATTTTAAAAAAATTTACCAAACAGTAAAGTTAACTTTTAGTTTTAAAAAGTATTTTTAAGCCTTCTAATAAAAATTTCAAACAAATCCCAAATTTTTCTAAATAACTAAGTATTGCATTACTTATAAATAAATTGAAGTGGTAGGTTATTCTGTCCCAACAGTCATTTCAAGCACGGGAGAATCCAAAATTTTAAAGTGCTCGGCCTAAAAGTTTATACAAAATAATTATATAAAAATAAAAAAATGTAATTCAAAACAAAGTATAACTAAAGTTGTACATTTTGCGGCTTTAAACAACAAAATTTATCAATTATGAATTTTGAATGAATAGTATCTGTAATTTTTCTTTCAACATAAACAACCATACAATTTGAAAGAAACTTATGTTCCATCTTATCGCGAAGTGATGTCTTGATAAAGCTCCCATAAAAATTAATAAATTAATTAATAATTACAAGCTTAATTAGCATGCTTAAATAAATTAAACAATTCAATTTTATTTATCCTTTTCATTTTAAAAAATTATTAGTGAAAAAATAACAATAATAAATCAACTCAAACTAATAAATCACAAAACTAATTACCAAAAAAAAAAGCCAATCAAACATTCAAAATAATAAATTAAAATAAGATGTAAAATAAATCAATAAAATCTATCTAAAAAAATAAATAATTTATGCAAATTCTAAAAGTATAGTAATATACCAATAGAAAAATGTACAGATTGCAAAGAAATTGGAAGATATGAATGGATGATGAATTGTGAGTTGTGAAGCAGTGAAGGTGAATTGATGAAGAATGAAGAATCGTGAAGGGTTTGGAAATTTTTTTTGTTTTTTCTAACGGTGTCGGTGGGAGTAAAGGAAGAGTAATAATGATGGATGGTATTTTGTAATTAACAGTTGATGGTATTTTCGTAATTAACAATTAATGCCATACAAACAAAAGGTGCTGTATCGATTCCTCTCACTCGTTTGAATGCTCGCCATCAATAATTGGTTTGCTTATCAAGAAAAGAAGAACTTTTTCAAAAAGCAAAAGAAAAAAAGAAGACTGATAAAATCACGAGAATATACACTTTTGCTTTGCATGTGAATTCGCACTCAAAGTGCCCGATAAAACCTGAAAATATTAATTAATACTATTCTTGTTTATTTTTAACAGGCATGACGGACAATTATAGGTTGGCATTATTGATGTGGCCCAAAATGAAGATAATCAAAACAAAAGAAGAAAGGGGAAACTGCTTTATTGACAATAGGAAAATGAAAGCAAATTTTAGGAAGGTTATTGCATTCTTGAATGTTTTCATTGATGGTTTATCTAAATGTAATCTAGGTAGCTCAATTTGTGGTGGTATATTTTGAGATTACAAAGCATATTTTTTAGGTGCTTTTGGTCTTTCTTTGGGCACTAACACTGCCTACTTTGCTGAAATAGGCAGCTACGTTGGCTACTGAATTTGCTCATGACAAGGGTTGGTATCGTCTTTGGCTAGAAAGCGACTCTATTTCCAATCCTTCGCTCGATCCTCCATGGGGTATTCATAACAGATGATTGAATTGTTGAAATCTCCTCAACTCTATGGCGTTTAGATTCTGTCATATCTTCTGAGAAACTAATTATGTGGCGGATCATTTAGCTAACTTAAGTCTTATTTGTGATTCTCTCACATGGTGGCAGACTCCGCCTTCAGATATTTTGGAGTTAGTTTCTCATGATGCCAATGGGTTTCTAAAATATCATTTTATTTAGTTTCTCTCGAGAGGTTTTTGGTTTATGTCTCCCTCTTTATATTCAATTATTGATTTATTTACAGATAAGGATTTGACTTAACCCCACCACCTTAGTGGATTTTTAATTAAAAAATAAAAGTAAACGTGCTTCTTATCTCCAATAGCTTTCGACATTAATCAATCACAAATATATTAAACTTTAATCATCCCTTTGACAAATACTTTCTAATTACCCAAATAGATTCGACTTTAATTAATCCATCACAACGTTTTTCACCTTGTTTTCCTTTTTGGCTTTTTCCTTTTCTGAATTGGATAATTACTCTTGTACCCTCAAAATACAAAGCACAGGTGTGCGTTATTTAATCGGCATCTCTTCTCCTATATAAAAATATCGGCAATAGAAATGTTCGAATTAGCGCAGCCAGACAATAGCTAGCTAGTGAGTGAGTGAGCGAGCGAGCTGAAAGTTTAGAACAGCCAGCTAGGAATTAAAAGTTAAAAAAAAAATGGATGAACGTTCTGCTGGGCATCGCGTGGTTCTAATTACTAAGACTGTTTTCTTACTAACTTTGTTTCTTCTTTGTCAACTAGGCTCCGAGTTCAAATTTCGGAGTGCTGCTGAAAATGCTATTGAAGTAGGTGATCTACCTCCTGGTGAAGGTAATATATGCTAATAATTCTTTATATCTCGTGTGAATTCCATAATTTTAGAGGGTTTTTGGTTCTCTAGAATGCGGTTTACATTATTATATACATACAAGTACATAAGAATTAAGCTAATTATTTGAATCAGATGTGTAAATTTTTAAAATACATATATAGTCGTATATATGCATGATGTGTTGTAATATATATATATATATATACACACACATATGTGTGTGTAGTACATAAATTTACAAATAGAGAACCTGTTAAAAGAACCAAAAAAAAAAACAAACTCTATTATAGTGTATTTTGTCTGATAGTATATTGAAAATATATGATTCTTTATCTTTTAACTTGTCTCTTACATTATGAATTCCCTTATTTTAAAATCAAGAAATGTTCCAATCTAGGATCTTAAATTTTGTTATAGTCCATGAAAGTTATTAAATTTAATGTCTGTGAAAATTATTAAGCCATGTGGTTTAATAGTATAATTGCATAATACTATTAAACTGCACGACATAATAGCTTTTCCAAACTTTATATATAAATACGGATGTCCTCATTTTTTTAAATGCAGACTCGGGATAACACCATATAGTATCAACATGTTTTTATCATTTTTTGCAATTAACTATAATACAATACGGTGTTATATCCGTGCTAAATGACTATATATATGTATGATCACTAATTATCAGGTGAACATTCTCTGTATTGAGAATTGCTAAAAGTTAAAACAAACGAAATTATAATTAGATAGCAAATTCGATAATGCATGCAACTTTTATAAATTAATTAAGAGTTGAACGAATGTTTTTTTCTTGTAGCTATATAGTTAGCATAGATCCATTTGTATATGATCACTTTAACAACATATCTTGTCGGAAATATTATTGGCAGCGGCCGGTCTCACGGAAATGATGTCCAGTTTGCAGTGGAGGGCACAACTACCTAAATTGAGTTCATATTGCCGTGAGGTGCCAAAGCTTAGTTCCAATATTACCATCACTTGCCGCGTCGATAACGGGACCTCGCACATCTCCGGCATGTATATGTTCCAACTCTAATCTAATTACTTGCCTAGACAGTCATAACAAAGCAAGGTTAATTTCCATTATTAACTGCATGTTAATCATTTTGTATACAGAATCATGGAGACTGTAGGCTTAAGTGGAAATATCCCAGAAGATGTGGGTGCTCTGACATACCTGCGGACACTGTATGTACAATTAATTAATTAATTCAATGATCAATCATTTTGCATGAGCTTTTATAACTACATTTGATAAATTAAACAACTATATATATATATATATATATATATATATATATCGCCGTAAGCTTGGCTCTTGCCTTAATTAATACATGCATGCATATTTGATATGGTTTGATACATGACAAAACTCAACAGTGATCTATCCGAGAACACAATTCATGGTTCCATTCCTTACCGGATTGGGGATTTAGTTCAGCTTATCACTCTGTAAGTCCTCACTTGCCGCAAGTAATTCAATTATAGCTCCTTTTTTCTTTTTCTCTTTCCTTTTCTTCTAATACACTGGATTTGTGTGATGAGTAGAGATTTATCAGGCAATCAATTAACTGGGACGATACCAACAAGCTTGGGGAATTTGAGGAACCTAGAAACACTGTAAGTCTTTTTATTAGTTACTGCGATCATTGAGTTAAAATTATTCTTTGATATTTTGTCTCTAAGTGAAGTGTGAGATTGAGATTCTCTACTTGACTATCCTGAATTTTTAAAGCTCTATTGACATGTGTCACTTAGCCAGTTGGCCAGGCCCTTGGGGGCCAACTGCCAATAACAGACCGCATTGAATTTGAAGAGGATCCAAATCGGTGAAGTGTCATGCCATCCCAAGGAATTTTAGTCGACATTTCAAATTTTTTAAAATTCAAATTTTAGGATGTTTTATCATTACTACTCTTTAATTTTGTACATTATGCATGCTTGTTTACACACACACACACAGAGATATGAAATCTCAATAGATAGAAGATTTTTGGTTCCCTTCATTTTCTTACCATCATACGTCTATGATTTCCTGCTGTAGCAATCTGGCCAAGAACTTACTCACGGGGAAGATACCCTCATCGTTGGGGCGCTTGTCATCTCTTCAAACATTGTAAGAATCTTCACATGCAATGCAATTTATTTTATTTTGTTTTTTTTGGCAAATCTAAAGGGTACAAGAGAAAAATTTACTACTAAGGGCAAAAAAAAATAAAAGATGACACTTAAATGAGGGTACACAATGAATCTTATCCTTAAAAAATTAAGAAAACAAAACATATGACTAATATAAAAAAAAAAGAATAAATCAATAATTACCTGAACCCATAGCTTAGGAAAACATAAGCAATAATTACTAGGAAACAAAATGCATGTAACAATGCACATGCAACCATAAACTACCTGAACCCATAGCTTAACAAATGAAAGGTAAAATATCGGCATTAATCACCTTAATTTATACTAGTTTTATATGATTACTAAATTATTTTTTTTTCCTAAGAGGTTTGGTTTATGTCCCCCTCCTTATATTCTATCTTTGATTGATTTATTTACAGGTAGGGGTCCGGCCTAACCCCCCACCTTCTTGGTGGATTTTCAAAAAAAACAAAAAATGAAAGGCAAAATAGCAACAGAAGAATCCGGCCACCAAACTAACTCGGATTCCACAACTCCCATATTAGCCAAATTATCTGAAAATATGAGTAAATCGCACTTACATTTGCTCCATAAAATCCGAAATATTCAGAAGTGAAATATTGAAATATTCAATTAATTAATTACTCCAAAAATTGCATTTTGCATTTATCTTACTATGTACTTCTGGGCTTTTAGGGAGCTATGGAGCAACCAGCTATCGGGGGAAATTCCTCGTGAACTGGGAGACCTTTCTCAGCTCGGGGTTTTGTATGAAATCTCACCCTACTTTTAAAATTATAAAGCCAGCTGCTTAAATCAATACTTGGCTTATTTCTTTGAAACTACAATACAATTTTTAATTTCATATATATTTTCTAATATATAGATCTCTGCCGGAGAATGGACTCAGTGGTACACTCCCACCAGAACTTGGAAAATTAAGCAATCTTCAAGAATTGTAAGTGTGTGTGTATTTGTTTATTTATAGAATTTATAAAATGGTTACTTAGGCTGTTCATCTCGTCGTGTGTATATATGCTTGTACTTAAAAAGTCATTTATATGTATGCGCATGCGCGCATATTTGTCTGATATGCAATTATCAATCATTCATCTACGTACATACCAATACCACATTAAAATTTACAACACTTCAATCTTAAACATAACTTAAAAGTAACTTTCATGTGGTTCCAGGTGGTTGGCATCCAACAATTTAACGGGGATTTTGCCAGAAGATTATGAGAATCTAAAGAATTTGATGACTTTGTAAGTGTCCTGCTTATTCATTTTCTAATTGTTGTTGTTGTTGTTATTTTTAAGGATTGTAATTAATTTGGTCTAGATTTTTCTTGCTTATTGTTTGAAGTCTGCAAATAACAGTAGTGGAAATTTGGTTTGTCAATGCAGTGCAATAGCTGGGAATTATTTGTCTGGTCCGATCCCCACATTCATTGCAAAATGGGTCAACCTCTATTCTCTGTAAGCCTATTCATTTTGTCCTTTTATGTGACAACTCAAACTTGGGTACTCTCTGTGTAAACAATCTGCTTTTGTTGGAGTTTAATAATTTGCTACATAAAACTGTTAACCAACCTCTGACGTACATATACTCCGTTGGCAAACCATGCTAAGTAAAGGTAGGAATATGGGCTGGGTAGAATGGATATCCCTCCGTAATTAAAGGTAGAAATGTAGGTTGTATCATAATAAATTTGACCCAGAATAGTCGCAGTATATAAATTTCTTATTGCAATATACATATCGCATCATATAAAAGTAAACCAATTTGCATGATGCGAGAAAACGTACAAAAACAATAATTTCTCCCACACGCGCCAGCTAATAATTAATAATATTTCTTTTCTTTGCTTTAATCTCACAGAAATCTGATGGGAAATAACTTCAAAGGGGAGCTGCCGCCAGAAATTTTTAATATGCCAAGCCTTCGATATTTGTAAGAACAATTAATAATAATCCAAACTCTGCTCTATATATGTATGTACGTGTGCATATATATAATCTTTCTCTAGTACGGGCACCCTCATTTTTTTTATGCGAATACGATTTAAGTAGCGCGATTTAACATAGTTAGTTTTTAATGTTATTAAACCGCACGGCTTAAAAGTGTCCGTAATAAAAAAAAAAATGAGGGTGCGTACACACACAAACACATATAAATAATTTTTAGTGACATTATACTATATGGCGTGATATGTACTATTAACTTTCTCGTACTTTAATAAAGAACAAAAAACTATTAGATAACTATATATATGTGTATGTATGTATGTATCCTTCTTTAGTGCGGGTATTCTCACTTTTTAAAAATGAGAATGGAATATAATATATATATATGAGAGTTAGCTTTCAATGTGGAACTCTGCTTACAATATTAAAAACTATCTTTTTCATGGTTTACAATGTTTTGTCATAGACATTGTAAAGTCCATGACTTCCGGATTCGAAATTTTCTTTTTTAATTTCGCAATTAACTTAATTTCTAATTTGGCTTCGTTGTTTATTCCAGGTATGTCTCTGACCTACAAACGATAGGCTTTTCTTTCCCGAAGTCAGCTAATTTGAGTAGTATATCAAGCCTGTAAGCGGTGTATTCCAATTCCATGCACGTATAATTATTTTATGCGTTAATTATATTTTTATCTGTTTTTGTTAATTAATTAATACCTGATCTGCATTTTAAATTTATTAATTGTATAGTATTCCTTATAATTAATTAATTAATTAAATCTTTTTTAGAAATTAAATTAATCATAATAATTCTGCAGGGTATTGAGAAATTGCCGCATTAATGGTTCAATCCCACCATACATTGCCGATTGGAATCCGTTAGCCAACCTGTAAGTTTATTTTTCGTTTATTTTCTTATTAGTTTAGTAATATGAGGTCAGAGGGCATTTAAACCTGTATCGTCGACCCATCTGCAACATCTATTAACCTTGTAATAATATTAAAAAAGGGTTTAATTACTAAACTAGTGTACATATTTGATTTTTGCATATATTACCTCAATTTATAAGATATATTAAAAAAGGGTTATTTTCAAGAGTACTTTTATAAATACACATCTGTCATCGGAAATAGTCATTTCTGAAATTTCCTAAACTTTATATATAAAATAAATTGCAGTTATATGTTTGCAGACAACAAAAGCGATTGTCTTCAATAGATATTGCCTTTTGTTTTTTTTTTTATAATATTGTCTAAAAGTTTGTTCAATCGCCGACCTTCACCATGTTCATGGGTTGGAAAGAGCTGTTAATCCACTTGTGATCGTTTCATCTTGCTTATCAATCCCGGAAACAAGGACTTATCATTTTTTTTAATCTTTAATCAAATAATTTCCGTTTTTTTACCTTAAATTTTGTTATTTTTAGAAAGTTTTATTTATAAGTACTATCAATTCTAGTCCATTTCCATGATACAATTCTTTTTTAAAGAATTAATTGTCAGTATTTCTTCTTTGCTGGAGTTTATACCAAATTTTAAAGTTTCTGATAAAAAAAACTGGAGAAAGAAGGAGCAGTTTGGTTAAAAAGCAGCACCGCTTGCTAGCGCCCGTTAAGAAAACAGTGTGTATTGATATTTACTAAGAAAAATTTTAAATGAAATAAATCCTAGTCTTAGAAAGGTTTAATTGAAATATGTCATAATCTTATAGTAAACTTAGGAAGTATTAGATAAGAAGAGGATCCAAATCCTTGCTGTAAATTATCATTTTTATTTATTTTTCTCTAATCATTGATTATTAATTTGTACTGCAGTGACCTGAGCTTCAACAACTTAACAGGCGGAATTCCAAATGCTTTCGAGAACCTGACTTTATATCAGCTGTAGGTGATAACTTTCTTGAATCCCACTAATATTATCTTTTCTTAAAATAAAAGAGAGAATAACATTTAGACTCCTAATATTTTTCCTCAATTTTACCAATTCGATCCATGATTTTTTTATATCACAAATTACGTCCCTAACTCTAATTATTCAAACTTTTATTGGTAAAGGGTAAATGAGATTTTTTTACCGTACAAATCATATGTTCCTTTTGACATATATATCTTATCTGAATTTTGTCTTCTCACTTTTTCCCTTTTGACTGACAGTAATAGTGTAATAAAAAAGAATCCAAATAATTTGTTTTTTCTGTTTCTATTTTTACTTTCCAGGTATCTTACAGGAAATATGCTCAATGGAACATTGCCGGATTGGATTTACAGCAATGTTAGAAAGGGGTATGCTTTCCAACTGTCCATAAATGTGATAAAATGTTTTCAAACTTGTTCTATTGTAAACATTATTTCCTTTCCCCATCAAATTAAACACATTTTAAATCAAAGACGCGGGTTAGGCAAATGAAAATTTATGTAAAAATTTTCAATTTAGAAAAGTGTAACGTGTAAATGTTTTGAAGCTTCTCATTCAAATGCTAGCTGCATGTGTTTAATTAAATATATGATCGTCCTAAGTAATGTGTGTATTTTGCATGCAAATACAAATTAATAATTAATGACAACACTACTTGTCTGAATTTTCATCTTGCAGGGATCTTGCATACAATGAATTTATATTTCCAGAACCAGAGACACACAAGTAAGAAAATAGCGTTAATTAATTTAAAATTTTTGCAGTTGCATGCATGCTTATCCACATGCATAATTTTATATATTATATAATTTCATAATAATTTAAAATTTTTATCTCGTAGGAATCTTGCCAACAACAATTATCGGATTAATCTGTAAGAAAATTAGACTACACCATATTATATAATATTCTCCTACGTTTTTACTCATTTTCGTGCTTCAAATTTCAATTCCAACAGTTTCTGTCTATCTCGTTTTCTGATTTTGATTTTAACTTTCAATGCACATGTGATATCTGCACGCACACTATTAACAATATTGCTGCTGTAACCAGTGAACCTAAGAATCGGTATGTTCATATTCATTTATCTAATAATTATATTATAGATGATTTATCGATCGATCAGCAAGCCATTATTACGTGAATTAATGCCCTTACAAAATTAATTGATCTTATTATTGTAATTATTTATATAGGACATTTCTGGAAGAGATTGTGAGGAAGTATTGCCCCGCTGACCAGAAGAAATCTCAGTGTATGTATACATATCCATCTGTATAGAAATGTTCCTATTAAGGATTTGTTAAATTCCGAAAAACTATTAAACTATATGGTTTAATGTCCAAAATTATTTTAATAAAGTGCAAGCGTTTAAATATTTTATATATTTTTTTATTATTAACTCATGCGCACATTGAAACTTGAACTCAAGACCTGAGTTCCAGGAATGCTGGTGAGAGAGACCTTGGTTTTACATACATGTTTAAATTAATCAATGTGTATATATATTGCAGACAATTATAATTTGCATATAAATGCTGGCGGCGATAAACATTACATCGGAGGAATTTGGTATGAGGCAGATAACTCGACATCAAATTTTTATGTTAACGAACCGGCATACAACTGGGCATATAGCTGTAACGGACATTTCTATGGGGCTTCAATGGCTGATTCACGTGAATTTGTACAGAGAGTAGCATGTGAAGCTGCAGTGACTGGTGCATCTTTATATGACGAAGCTCGCCTTTGCCCCAATTCTCTCAAATACTACGGTTTTTGCTTGCGAAACGGCAATTACAATATCAGTCTTTACTTCTCTGAGATTGTTTTTGTAAAAAACGATGATTACAGCAGTTCAGGAAAACGTGTATTTGATATATATATACAGGTAGGTACGCTAGCCACAAAACTTTTTTAATAATTTTAATTAGCAATTTATCCCTCCCTAGCCTCCTTTAATTAATTTTAATTTCCATGCATGCAGCGCGAGCTAATGCGAAAGGATTTCAACATAAAAGAAGTGGCCAGGCTTTCAAATAATGTAACGATTCAAAATTTCACGGCTTCTGTACACGACCATCTACTGGAAATCGAGTTATTCTGGGCTGGCAAAGGATCTTTTTACAACCCACCTTCTTTTCATGGACCTCTCATATCAGCTATTTCTGTAACTCGTACGGTGCAAAGTTGCAATCATTGCATAAGTGATAGCTCTTCAATTTTGTTAATTATCATCTCCCAATATGCCTTTTGTTGATGCTATCAACCGCTGTTTAATTTTCAGATTTCGAAGTCAACCGACCAGGAGGACTATCAAAAAAAGTGATAGTAGGAATTGTACTTGGGGCTGTGCTAGCTTTGATTCTTTTCTTGGCTCTCATGTGGAGATTAGGATGGATAGGAGACAGAGAATTGCGTGGTACGTACGGGAGATTATTTATCTATACTGGAAAATTTTTCAATTCCAAATTAAATCGCAGGATGAATTTATGATTTCGTAAATCGATTTTTACAATGTTCTAAACTGATTTACGATATAATAAATCTATCTCGAACTTTAATACTAGATTTTAAGCCTGGGTATCATAAGCACTATATATATATATATATATATATATATATGTGCTAGATAGAAATTATCAGGTGAGGGATTTGGCACTATAATAAATGCGAGATGAATTTTTACAATATTGTAAGTTTAGTAGAGTGCGGGATGGATTTTTAAAGTCTGTTTGCAACGTTTTGAAAATTTGTCTCGTATTTTAATTGAGTGCATAATCCCACATTAGAAGCCCACTTTATGCTATCTATGCTATAGTACTTTATGCTATATTGCTGTAGTATAAGGCTTACAAAAGATATCAAGAAAAAATATATGTATAATTGATCTGTTTCTTTTCTCATTTCTTCATATATGTATAACCTACGAGGGAAGTCTTACACCCTTAAACAAGTGAAAGTCGCTACTCGAAATTTCAGCCCCAGGAATGTAATTGGCACGGGGCGTTTTGGGACAGTATACAAGGTTAAACATTAATTTTCTGCATCTCTCTCTATGTGTGTATGTGTGCGTGCGCATGTCTATCTGTGTTTGTGTGTGTGCGCATGTGTGTGTGAAAGATTTTTCAGTTTGAGATTAAAATTAAGGACAAGTTGCTTTTTAAAACAAGAGATCATCTAAAAGACAAAAAAAAATATGCAAATACCAAACAAATGCACTACATTAAAGTGTGTTTTTTTATCTTTTAATATACTCACCAGAATCTTACTTTTATTAAAGTCTAGTAAAACTATTAAAATATATGGTTTAATAGTATAATACCACTATTAAATCATATCGCATAATACCTTTCTCGGGCCTTAACAAATTCAAGATCATTGATTGCGACATAATACTATGAAATTATATGGCTTAATGGCTTTTTTAGGTTTTAACCAAATCAGTACTCTATATGTATGATGCATTTATGTGTGTGAATTGATTTTCCTTGTTAGAAATAGGGTATATTAATCTGCTTACATGGTGCAAGCATGCATTACAGGCTGAATTGCCAGATCAGACTGTAGCTGTGAAGCTGCTTTCTTCTCAATCAAAGCACGTGATTGATCAAATAGGAACCGAAGTGTATGCCCTTAAAACACTGAAACATGAAAATATTGTCGAATTTTTGGATGGCTACTCTAAAAAAGACCTCAACTTGCTCATCTACGAATACATGGAAAAAGGATCGCTTGAACGAGCCTTGTTTGGTAAACCAATTTATATATATTTTCATCATTATTTTATTTCTATTAATTTTTCAGTTTAGTGTCATCTTCTAATCAGGGAATCCTGAACTTTGATAAAATCGGGGATAAATTTACATTTTTGTAAGCTAACTTTTTCACTATTTTTTTTCAAATTGTTTTCACTCAATTCCCGATTGGAAAATAAAGTTTTAGCTTATGTAACAGGTTAAAATTACTTTAAAAAAAAAAATTAATAATTAATAGTTAAATATTTGCAGGTGCCAATTCTTCCACGCGACTTGATTGGCCAACCAGAGTCCGTATCTGCCATGGAATAGCAAAGGGTCTGAAGTATCTACACGAAGATAATCCGCGTCGTAAAATCATTCACAGAAATATTAAACCTAGCAATATTCTGCTTGATGGGAATCTGAACGCTAAGGTGTCTGACTTGGGATTGGCAAAGCTTTATGACGAAGAAAATCCATACAAGTTTATCCAAGAAAAAGGGACAGTGTAAGTAGCAAATTAAATTGAGCAAGCACAAAATGCATGCTGTCTTGCACAAGCAATATCATTAATTAATTAATTATGGTTGCATGCAGAGTTTACATGGCACCAGAGTATGCAATGCGGAAAGCAATAACAGAAAAAGTTGATGTTTTCAGTTTTGGAATTGTTCTGCTTGAAATAATTAGCGGGCAGACAAATGCCAAGTATGAAGCAAACCAAGAGACCGAATTTCTTTTGGATACGGTGAGAAGACAACTCAACAACTAGAGTCAACTTTCAGTTCGGGAATCTCAAATTTTATAAAGTTCTACACAACACCTTTTTCATGGTTTACAACATTGTAAACAGGATCCTGCACTTCAAAAATATCTCCTCTATATACATAAAATAAGGTCTTAATTTAATTTCCTAACGATGTCGCATGGCATGGGATATATGGATTAATTAATAAATAAATAATGTACACTGTGCAGGCCATTGTGTTGCATTCAAAGGGAAGGCTTTCTGAATTGGTCGACAAGCAAATGCCAAATGAGCATGTAGTGATGAAGCAAGCCAAAATAATCTTGGAGTTGGCAATGAGATGCGTGGATCAGTCACCTACTCTCAGGCCAACTATGTCTGAAGTTGTGAGCGAGCTTGAGCGCATCTCTATTTAGATCTGAGCTGCTCAGGATTCTATGGTTCCACGTGGATCCTTATTGAACTCTGGACTGGAATGTCTTGGTGAAGGTTAAGCCTATATACTACGATTATGCATAGGTATGTACACCAGGCATTATCATATGTTGACGGTGCACTGCTGCATTCAAATATATATGGGTCGCTATAATGCTGTAAACTTTTAACAGCATTAATAATGAAATAAATGTATACCATTAGATTTAATTACTCTAATGCAATATTTGTGTTAAAGTAAAAGATAGCTTAATTAATAATTATTTTAAGGGTTCCCTTATGATGCTGTAATTTTTTTACAGTATCAATAATATTTTTAATTGTACACCATTAGAGTTAATTAATGGTACATAATATTTGTAGGCAAAAATTAAAAAAATAATGGTAAATGGTTAACAAACGTGTAAGGGGTGGTGAAGTTTGTAAAATAACTATGACCATACTTAAAGTTTGAAATAATTTCAATTAAATAGCATATTTTATTTAAAATTATTTTTCAATCCCCCTTTAAATTTGAAATGTGATAATCTTTTTTAAATAAATCTTCCAAAATCTATTACCATTAAATATACAATATAATGGTAGGTTATTTAACACAAATCAAATAAATAAGTTATAATTGCAAAATTTTTATATGATATAACACTAATAAATAACACAACTAAATACATATACTTAAGTAAATGTCATAGTTACATCAATAAATTCATTGTTGAGATTGCTTGTAACATAAAAATTACTTGATCACACATGTTTTAATAAAATTTAATATCGTTTATTAAAATACTCATTATTTTATATAATATTAAGGGTCGTTGTATAATTGATCATGAAGTATGTATTATTTTTAATACCCATTTGACATACTTATTTTCTTAACTTTATATTTATCTTACAGTTAATATCCTTGCATGCTAGGAGTTTTAAGTTTTATAAGCTTATATATTTTCATTTTATTTTCAAATATCACTTTGTTAATTTCATAAAAGTTAAATCGAATATATATTCCTAATGAGCTTTAGTTTATGAATCGTGAAAGATTATTTTATTGATATCCTTTAATTGTAATTATAAAATTTTATTTCATGAAGAGTCATTACTTTTGTTATGATAGTTAATAGTGACAATAAATAAAATATTGCCTTCAATAATATTTACGTGGGAAAAAAAGTGAAAGAAAATCATTTATATTTTTAGATTTTTATTGACATAGTAGGAAATTATCTCAGCCTTATAAAACTTAACTTTCACAAGCTTGTTTTATTTTATTTTCAAATGTCACTTTGTTAATTTCATAAAAGTTAAATCTAACACATATTCCTAATTAACTTTAGTTTATGAATCATGAAAGATTATTTTATTGTTATTCTTTGATAGTAATTATAAAATTTATATGTTATGAAGAGTCATTACTTTTATTATGATAATTAATAGTGATAATAAATAAAATATTACATCAAATAATATTTAATGGACAAAATGAGAAAAAAAATCATTGTATAAAAAAATAATTGTATGTTTTTATATTTCCATTATAAAGATATGGTTTGTGATACTTTAACTTAAAATTTTGGCACAATATTTGAGCCACTAATATTTCATATTCTAATGGTTGATATTGAAAGTCAAAGCACAATTTCATAATGTTATATCCTCCACCATTGAATAGCATGAAATAAATAGTTTAATTTTTTGATAAAAATTTAAATCAAAATATTTCTCACTCTATAGTTATATAGACATATATATTTTTCAATAATAATTGGTGAATAAAATATTTCTCATTTGTTGTGACTTATATAGTATTATTAATAAAACACATATAAAATAGTTTATTGCAATACTTTCTATTATCATTATTGTTTAGGTATTAATGGTTTGTAATTAAATTCATACAATACAAATTATTACAAGACTTTGTGTTAAATAGCCTACTTGATATTATATTTTATACTTAATGGTAACTGATTTTAGAAGATTTATATAAAAGAAATTATCATATTACAAATTTAAAGGAGGGCTGAAAAGTAATTTTAAATAAATTATACTATTTAAGTGAAATTATTTCAAACTCTAAAGGTAGTCACAATTATTTTACAAAAATTACCTACCCACTTGAACAATTACCATTATTTTTTTAATACAAATATTGTATACTATTAATTAGATTTGATGGTTCACAATTAATATATTATTGATGCTGTATACGGAGGAACCATATTTTAAATGGTTAAGAGAGTGTGTAAGTTTTGTAAAATTATTATAACTACCCTTGCAATTTGAAACAATTGTACTTGAATAATATTTTAATTTAAAAATCACTTTTCAATCATATTTTTTAAAAAACTTGCAATTATAAGAGTTATATATGGTCTAACTTTAATAAACAACACAGCTAAATATGTACATTTAAATGAATATCATAAATTGTATAAATAAACTTTTAAGTGAGATTGTTTGTATTTTATATATTTTAGAACCTTTGTATAACTGAACTAATGCATATATTACCTTTGAAACCCATTTGGCATATATGCCAAGCTCAACCCAAGACACGTAGGCTCGACTTGGGTTGGTTTTCCTACTATCCCTTTTGCCAAGTGATGTACTATATGGAAAATCCCCACCTGAAATGCTTTTTAATGTCCCAGCAGAACTATCTTGCTTAAGAGTTTTTGCTTGCTTGTGTTTTGATAAGAATTTATGGATTAAAAATAAATTTGACTAACATGTGAAAGGGATTCAAATTCTATTTAAACTCACCAGACTACTTTATACACCTACATTTTCATAAAAAATTTAATTACTAAATGTTCATGAGTTAAATTACTATTATATCTTAATGAAATTAGCCTATCCTCTCCACCATCTATGAATCCAATTAACTTAAATTGATTTTTCTACAAAAAGAGTAACAGAGAGCAATGTTTATTTTATTTTTTTCATTTTCTTTTCACCTATACTCTTCCGAGTACACTTTTATAGCTATATTTTCTTTTAATGTGTGACATTGTTGGTTAGCAAACTTCTACCTCTTGGATTCAATCCCTTTCAACTCAAATATGTTTCTCAACTAGAGACATATTTATTTTTAGAATCAATTAAGGAGCAAAGAGAAAATAAAATCTGAATATTTTTTTGGGGTTTCTTACATTTATGATGCAATCATGCAATGAGTTCCATGAAACCAATTAGAAATTATGTTCGATTGAATTCAATATTCATTAACATGTTATGAATCTTGACAAGGATTAGACAATAAATTAAAAATAAAAGTTATATAACGATTCATAAAGCAAACAACCATGCAAGATGGCTAAGCCATTGGTATTTTAATTTATTGTTGGATATGATTCAAATTTACTTTCATTGCCTCAACGTACTTTCCCAACAGGTGATTCTGTATTTTTAGGGATAAAACATTTGAAATTAATTTAGTCAAGGTATATTGGCAATGAGGTAGGTTTATAAAGTAAAACTTTCATATGTAAGAGAGGTTTATTGAGAGAATGTGTTTAAAGAGTATTCTAATGGGTTTTAATAGCCCTACCCAATATATTAATATCACTAACGGATTTTACCAATGATCCATCAAAGATGTATTAATTGGTGGAATTAATTAGCAGATGCTTCGTTTTATATTCATAAGACCTATTACTACATTGTATGTTGAAAACAGAAGGAGACTAAACTGCTCAATATTAAAACTATTTGGGCAATAGAACAATTTACTAAACTAAATGACTTTATTGATATTTTACAAGAGACACTCACAGCTCACTCGTCTTTCTCTCCACTAGTTCTTCACTCTTTACTTGATACCCACAACAAAGAGCTTTAAGGATATTTGTAGTAACTTAAAATTAATATAAACCACAAAAATATCAAATTACAAAAATTTAATAATCTCATTTTACAAATATTCAAGAACATTATAGATTTAGATATTTTCACTTTTATTAGATATTTTTTGAATTAGAGTCATCTCCCATTTTCTACACAATTCTTGAAACCTCCATGGATTAAACTTTGAAATTGGGCTTGGCTAAGTATAATTGGATTAGATCATGACCCAACTCCAACTTTCATCCTTTGATCCATATTTAGCTGTTGTTGGAACTTTTGAAACTTTTCAATACTAAGACTTTTTGTAAACAAATCCGCAACTTGATCATCCATCTTGATGTACAACATTTCAATTTCATCTTGAAAGACCTTTTCCTTGATGAAGTGATAGTGCACCTCCACATGCTTAGTTTTTGTATGGAAAACTAGATTTTCCGTTAAGTTGATAGCTGATTGGTTATCACAATACAATGCTATTGCGTAATCTAATGGTTGTTGTAGCTTCTTCATCAACTACATCAACCAAGTGCTTTCTTGAACTGTCATCGCTCATACTCTATACTTCACTTCTGTGGTGATAGTGATATAGTTGGTTGTCTCTTGCTACACCAAGAAACTGTTCTAGATCCAATTCTAAAAACATATTCAGTAGTTGATCTTCTTGTATCATGATCTCTGGCGTAGTCAGCATCATAATAGCAAGTCAGCTTATAACTTTCACTTTCTTTTACAATAGACCAAAGTTGATTGTACTTTTCTCATATTTTAGTATTTGTCAAACCATTTCCAAATGAGGCTTCTTTAGATTTTGCATGTACCAGCTTATTACACCTATTGCATATGAAATATCTAGTCAAGTCAACGTTAGGTAGATTAAACTTTTTACGAATTGTTGATACATCGTTTCATCTTGTAAATCTTTGCCTTCATGTGTGCAAAATTTTGCATTGACTTCCATTGTAGTTAATATTGGCTTGCATTCCAACATTCCAAACTTCTTCAACAGGTTTTTAGCATATTTCTGTTAGCAAAAGAATATCCCCTCTTCTATTCAATCAACCTCCATACTAAGAAAGTGCGTAAGCTAACTTCTATACTAAGAAAGTGCGTAAGCTAACCTCCATACTAGGAAAGTGCTTAAGCTAACCAAGTTCTTCCATCTAGAAATGAACTGATTAGTTCTCCCTTTGGTCGCTGAATCTCTTCTCCATCGTCACCAGAAATAATCAAATCATCCCCGTACCCCAGCTTTGACAAACAAGCTAGAGTCTACATGTGTTACTGCCACTTTAAGTTAGAAATTTGGCAATCTTATTATACTATGCCCTTGGTACTTACTTTACACCTATAATGCCTTTCTTAGCTTGCATACATACTTCGAATGAGCTTGATTTTCAAAGCCTCTTAGTTAGTTCATGTAGATCTCTTGATCCAATTTTGTGTAGGAAGATATTTTTTACATCTATTTGCCATAATTTCCTTTCTTTGCTGGCTGCGAGTACATGTAGAACTTTTGATGTTGTGAGCTTTACCATAGGACTATATATTTTATCATAGTCTTGCCCATATTATTGTGAGAATCCTCAAGCTACCAACCGAGCTTTGTGCCTTTCAATTGAACCATCTGGGTAATTTTTAATATTGTACACCCATTTGCAAGATATTTTATATTTGTTAGTTTCGGAACTAGATCCCAAGTTTGATTATGCTTCAATAAGGTGATTTTTTCCTTTATCACCTTCATCCAATGAGAATTCTCTGCTACTTATTCAAATGTCTCAGGTTTTTTGACTTTTTTTCTTCTTCTGCAACTACTACATTAACGTACCTGAGATTTAGCTTTCTCATTCTTTTGGATCTTTTAAAATGAAATTTAGAAGTTCTTCGTTCTAGTTTATTTGGTTCTTCGTCCACAATAGAGCTTTGGTGAATACCTGTCTTTCAAGGACTTTGCGCCTTATCATGCTCGATATCATCATCCTTTGGATCATCAGAATCTTCAAATTTTCCTAGCTCGGGTGAATTTCAATAATTCGTTCCTTCATTTGGTCTTTAATTTCTTTTGAATATAGTAACTCTTCTTTTTCTAAAGATTATCATGAAGATGCTTCGTCAAACACCACATTCCGTTTTGTGTAGCACCATCCACTAGTAGGATCACAACACCTCCATTCTTTTCTCCGACAATCATACTCGACAAAAATACAATGGTCGCCTTTTTGTCAAATTTGCTTCGTAAGTGGCTTGGTACAAAGCCATAGCACACAAAGCTAAAGGCTTTATGTTGTGCAAATTTTAATATACTCGCAAGCGCACGAATGTATTGTAGTATAAACTAATGGTGACGAGTGTCGATCCCACGAGAAGGTGGATTTTAATTATATATAGAATTAATTTTGTAAATGGGTGGTTGGAATTGTGGTGGAAGTGATTTAAATTACCCTAAAATTGGAATTGAAATGGCGATAAGAAATTCTAAAATTGGAATTAAAATGGCAAGAATAAATTGAAGAGGAAATCTATTAAATTGACGTGCTTGGGTATCTGGATCCGTATCAACATGCATCATGGGCTAAATAATCCGTATTAATACCAATTAAATCATGAGGGGGGAATCCACACCTCATGAACCACGCTATAATAAATATGGTGCTAAGAGCTTATCGTGCCAAATAATAATAACCTTGTACTAGAGGGCCGGTGAAACCAAGGCGGTACTAGACAAGATTAGTATTATTTGTCGACGAGAAGTCAAAACATCCACAAAAACTAGAGGGGAAGAGAAAATAAATTTACCAAATAAAGCCCATGACACATGTTGAGACTTCACCTTCAACCCAAGCTTGAAAGGAAATTAGCTACTCATAATTGAACTAGGGGCAAAATGGGAATTTATTAAAATACGAAGAAAATACAAGATAGAGAGGGAATTACAGAAAATGGATCCCAAAAATGGATTCAGAGCTATCAAATTAGGGGGGGAAGGCCCCCTTTTTATAGATACATGGAGTAAATCATGGCCATCGGATTAAAAACAGTTTGGACGCTCAGGATTGCGTCACGTCATCAGTCAACAGTCCACGGTTTGACCACGCGGATAAACAGTAACACGGTTTGACCCGGATGAACAGTAACGCGGTTTGGTTGAAAATAATCCTGTGTGATGCATGCACCGTACGCGAGATTTTTCGTCCACTGATATGCTGCCACGTCACCATCAACAGTATATAAGAATTTTAGTCCAACAGGATCGTGATACCTCATTAGTCAATGCCACGTCATCGGTCAATGCCACGTCATCGATTTGTCTATATGAACAGTGTCGTGAACAGTAACGTAGACAGTACCGTACCCGTGAATAGTACCGTACATGTGAATAGTGCCATTTTTCCTTTTATACTCCTCCTAAGGTTTTCAACCGTCCTGAGTTCAAAAGTGATGTCCGTTTTGCCGTCTGATCTCTCATTTATTGTGAAATGACTATAATGCTCCTAAAATACATAAATTACTTAATTAAAATAAAACACATGTAATTAAACCACAAGAATGTTAAATACATAAAAGTAAGGGTTGTTAGTAAGACTTGGAATGTAAAATGACGGTTTTCTCCTTTATAAATATGCATTTTCTAACACTCAACACACCCCCCAACCAGCTGATTGCTAGTCCCTAGCAAATAAAGCGAAAACAAAATTCAAATTTCAAAATGATTTTTTTTTTTGAACACTCGTATTTATTCAATCAGATTAATGATAGCGATCAAAGAAAAGTATAAACATTATCTCCAGTCTAAAGAAACATCACATCTTCATCAACCATCCACATGAATCAGCCCAGTAGACTTTGTTATAGCTACTTTCAAGAATGACATGTCTAACCCCAAATTCTCACTGGAAGTAGTGACACTCTCACAAAGAAATTAAACCCAATAAAAATAGTTACTCCAATGAATGGTAATTGAGAGAGAAAATAATAAAGGAGTGATATTACATGCTCTCACCAAGATGAAAGAAATATGCCCTCAACTTAGAAATAATACGATCTCAAATCAAATAAAAATGCTAGTCAACCCACTTTATTAATTTTATTTTTATTATTATTATTTTTTTATGCATCACTACATCTTTTTTAGCCCATATAACTAGCTTCTATTTCAGATTATAGTCCCTAAAATTAAGAAGGACTTTTGTTAGGACGTAATGTAGGTTAAGGACATGGTTAACAAAGAAGGGAAATAAGGAAAACAAAGCGTATGTTTGAGAAAAAAAATGCAGAGAAATTTTTTTTTTTTTTTGGAAGTTGCAAGGTGGATTTCACCTTTTATTGTTATTTTTTATTCTTTTGAAACAACAGCTTTTGTTTTTGTTTTTGTTTTTTTGTTTTTTTTTTGGCATAACTTTACTGAACAAAATAATTATTTACATTTTTCTCAAACATAAATAGGTGATGGAACTTATAAGATATCGGGTAATACTCCAAATCGGAGTGGGTCAAGATGATAAGTTGACAAAGAAAATGTTTTTTTTTTTAAAGGCTCAAAAGCGTTAACTATGTATATATAACAAAAGGGATGGCTAGAAAGGCTCAAACGGATCAAAGATGGCCTTTCCATCGTCTTTTAGGGTTCTAAATAATCGTCCATATCTACTAGTTAGATGGGCCTCCAAATGTAACAACACACATTTTTTTTTCTTTTTTTTTTATTTTACAATAATTTTTTTTAAGGGTTAACTCAAAAGAAAACTAGAGATCGTGTATAAAATTATAAACTACAAAGCTGTATGAAGAATGGGCAAAAGGGTTACTCTTCAAGTAAAATAATAGGCTCAAAAACTCACTTGGTACTTATTATGACATGTTCATTCCTTCAAGCAACTCATATTTGTCTCCGACATCAACATGTAAAGTAGCAAACATAGTGTAACATCACTTAAGACCAAAGATAATACAAATACTAAAATTTGAAATTCATTATGTCATCCAATATTAAAACAAATCACACATTTTTTTTTTAAAACAACATTCTACCCCCCAACCTATTCTAAGCATGAAAGGAAAATATGCATGCAGAAATGCGAAAATGACACAGAAAAACTAATTAGAAAAGTTACACTTAAAATGATGGAAAAATAAAATGATTTTTTTTTTAACTTAGAAGATGCGTTTCTAGAGGCACTACACTCCATATTCAGCCATCTTCGACTCAAAAGTTGGAAAATGTATATTCATAGAGGAGAAATTAAAAGGAAGAAGAGAAATGAACATAAAAACTTAATAAAGAAAAAAAATGTTTGAATTTTTTTTTAATTTTTTAATTTTTTTTTTTATTTTTTTAAATGAAGAAGATGCGTTTCTAGAGTCACTACACTTCATATTCAGCCATCTTCAACACAAAACGTTAGCAACAGTTAGTTTCTACAACAAAAAATTAGTAAAAACTTAACCAAAATTCCACAATTGTCGACTATTCCCTCCCCCCAACCAGAACGAAACATTGTCCTCAATGTTTGAAATGAAAGAAGTAGAGTTTAGAAGACATCACCTGGGTGGTGCAACACAGAAGAAAATATTTACAAGCGGAGAGTTAAATCTAATTTGTACTTCTTACTGCTGCTACTGTTACCATCATTATTTGGTCGCTCCAACACAAAGGTCCAGGGGTTTGGCTCCGGTCTATAAGCTTGTAACAGATCAAGTAGCTCATTAGCAGTGTGAGCACAAATAAAAAGTTTTTTCGCATGGGAAGGAATGAAGTAGTTTTTTATTGCATGGTTAAGAAATGCGATAAAACCATCATAAAAGTTATTGACATTTAACAAACCGATGGGTTTCTGGTGGATGTGTAGATGGGCCCAAGATGCTAGTGTGATAAGTGCCTCTAGTGTTGCAAGATCTCCTGGAAGAAAAATAAAAGCATCAGTATGATTAAGCATTTCAGTTATTCGTTCTTGCATACCTGAGACGACTAACTCTTCTCCAGTTGATGAGTTAGACGAACTGCCCAATGGTTTTAGGACTCTTGGGATGATGCCTAACACTTGACTTCCTCTGATAAAAGCTGCTTCTGAGACCATTTTTGATAATCCTCGGTTACCTCCTCCATACACCAAGTGTAATTTTCTCGCTGCTATGCTTCGACCAAGATCTATAGCTGCCTCTACGAACTCTTTATGTTTGCCATAGGTAAATCCAGAAAGTACACAAATGTTCTTGAATTGTCTATTGGGAGTAGCTGCCATTGTGATACTTCGCAAAAACAATTTGTGAGTGCTTGACAAAGAAAATCACATTTAAGAGTCTTAGTGATAGTGGGTCACAGTTGTATATGAGGTAACATGTCAGTGTCAAATAACGCGTAAAGCACATGGCTCGTGAGTCAAAAAGAAAACAGTAAAAGGAAAAAAAGAAAACAGTAATTAAATTATTAAAGACAATAATGCAAACAATAAAACAACAGTGAAATGAAATAAAATAACAGTAAAGTAAAAAGGATATTTACAGGTAGTTGCGACTGTGGCTCACATCTTCCTTTGGTTTTACGTCCAGAAACGGCTTGAACGCCCTCTATGGGTCGAGGATAGGCTTCCCATCCAGTTTTCTTATAAACTGGCAAACAGGGTCGTTTATAGTCAGATTCCCGAGACTATATCGTGCATGCTCTTTCTGGAATAATGGCCATAACTGGAGAATCGCTCCTTGCACATATCCACTGGCATGCGTTTCAAGAGACAATAGGATATCATCTAATGACTCCTTATTCAAGCCATCCTTAATGAATTGAATCTTGTCTTCCCTGTTATCAGACACCATTCCTAAAGAACATGGGTTTTTATTGCAACTCATTCTAGCACACTTATGACAAGCAACAGAAATTCTTCGAGCTCGTCGTTTTCTTGCATAATTTCCTTTACCACAACCAGGCATGAATGCAATAAATTTGGGAGGTAACTCACCTGCCAATCGTACTTTAGCTTCGATTAACCAACGGATGTCAGCAGGTAAGTTATTCCTCATGAGTAATCGCATGCGTTCGGACCGAGCTTTATAGATCGTAAGGAGGGCATTCTGAGGAAGTGAAGGGAATCGCTTGTGAAGCTTCGATAGAATCTCGTTTCTGTCCATACTTTCGCCTCAGAATGTTAGTTATTATGGGAAACTGAAGTAACCGACTTGATTGTCACGGAGTACCGTTATCCGCCACTTCACCGGGGTAACAAACTAAAGCACACAAACAGAAAAACAAATCAAAACACACAAAGAAAATTAAAATCGTCCTCTTATTGAATTTACCTCAAGCTCCAACTGGATGTCGTAAACACTTCTCTCAATGTCTCTGAGTTGGCGTTCTAAACCCTCAACATAGGCTACTAACTCTGGTGGTTGTAGAGCCCAAATACGATGTGTTTTACAAAATTGAATTTGCCTTTTAGATGAGTTTTGACACGTTGAAGTGGTTTAAGAATGTTCAGGAGGAACGGTCTAAGTAAGGTACTCATGATTAAAAATAATAAGAGAAAACTTAATAGTTAAACAAACACACTTATGCAAAAATAATTTCAATTAGCAAAAGAATAATATAAAGAAAGAAAAAAATCAAATCAACGAAAAGAAAAAAAAAATTCAATTCAAATTTGGTGGGTCACTCAAATTTATTTCGGTGTCTTCTCCATGTGGTTGGTACTCTAGATATGCCTTTAATATTTGACCATTAACTTTAAACGTGACACCGTTCTTTGGGTCCTTAATTTCAATTGCCCCATGTGGAAAAACAGTATGAACAATAAATGGACCAGACCAACGAGAGCGTAACTTACCTGGGAATAAGTGCAAGCGAGAATTGAATAAAAGTACTTTCTGACCTGGAGTGAAAGATTTTCTCATAACGTGCTTGTCGTGGAAGACTTTCATCCGCTGCTTGTAAATTTTGGCATTTTCGTATGTATCATTGCGAATTTCTTCAAGTTCTGCCAGTTGTAATCTTCTTTCTGAGCTGGCTTGTTGCATGTCAAAGTTAAATTTCTTGATGGCCCAATACGCACGATGCTCGAGTTCCACAGGTAGGTGGCAAGCTTTTCCATACACTAGCCTATAGGGTGACATCCCAATCGGGGTCTTGAAAGCCGTTCTATATGCCCATAATGCATCATCAAGTCTTAATGACCAATCTTTTCTGTCTGGCCTCACCGTCTTTTCTAATATGTGCTTATTTCTCGATTGGAGATCTCAACTTGGCCACTGGTTTGCGGATGATACGGAGTCACCACTTTGTGAGTGATTGAATACTTTGTCAAAAGAGTTTTGAATGCTTTGTTACAAAAGTGGGCACCACCATCACTGATTATTGCTCGAGGGAATCCAAAGCGTGAAACAATGTTGCTTTTAAAAAATCGTATCACCACTTTGTGATCATTGGTTCTGCATGCAATTGCTTCTACCCATTTTGATACATAGTCAACAGCAACCAATATGTATTGATGGCCAAAAGAAGAGGGAAATGGTCCCATGAAGTCGATACTGTTAGCCTATATGGCTATAAATATTGATTTTGATGATAACAAACCACATGCATTTATTAAGCAAAGATTTATAAATTATGCTTTTATGATGTTATGGAATTTAAGTATCCTTGATTAAAATAAAAGCCTTATTAAAATATTTGATTGTGTTTTTAATTACGGAATTGGACCTATTTGAAATTATTTAAACGTTTTTGGGTCATTCTACAATTTCACAAAGTCTGGGCGAAATCATAATTTCAGAAAGTTTTGGGCTTGACAAAGCATTATTTAAAATTCTGAAATTAGGACCTATGTGCAAATGTTTACAAACTTTCTGGGCCTCACTACAGTTTTTATAAAGTTTTGGGGTCAAAATGAAATTTCAGGAAAATGTCACTGTAGCGAAACTGTAGCAGGTACTGTAGCTATCCGGCTTACCGGATACAAAATCCGGAAAACCGGTTACGAGGCAGCAAGCTTCCATTGCGAATCCGGCTTACCGGATTCCAAATCCGGCAGACCGGATAGGCAGAATTTTTGAATTTTGCCCCAACGGTCAGAAAAATCCGGCTTACCGGATACCAAATCCGGCAGACCGAATTCCCCAGAAATGTGAGTAACGGCTAGTTTTCGAGCTCAAACTATAAAAACTCCAATCCAACTCATTTTGAAGCTCTCCAACACTCTCCAACAAGCAAGAACAAAGAGCACACGTGATATCTTGAGCCTTCAACTTGTAAAACACAAAAATCATTGAATCACTCATTGTTCTTCATCTTTGATTATCAACTCATTGAGTGAGCTTTATTGTAATCTTTATTTCTTCATTTCATTTGTAAGAACTTGAGTGTGTGAGACACTTGGGCAAAGAGATTGGGAGATAATCTCTTCATTGTAAAGGTTTATTGACACCTTGAAGTCAATTGTATTTGTTGAAGCCTTGGAAAGGCTTGGATAGTGAAATCCTCGAGCTTGGATCGCTTGGAGGCGTGGACGTAGGCGGGGATTGCCGAACCACGTAAAAATTCGTGTGTTTGTTTTTCTTCTCCCTTACTCTTTAATTATTGTGCTTATATCGAACTTATTGCTTTCATTTTTATTAAGACATTAGATTGTTTGTTGTGTGGATTTATTTGATTAAGTTTTAAAATTCCAATTCACCCCCCCTCTTGGGTTGCACATTCATATTTCAGATACCCCATACGTAAAAAATCTCAACCACTAAAATTGGATTTAGTGGCATCATGTTCCTTCGCGTAATGCTCCCCATTCGTTGACACCTATCACATGAAGAACAGAAAGTGTAAGCATCTCGAAATATAGTTGGCCAATAAAAACCACATTGTAAAATTTTAGTCGCTGTTTTCTTAGCACTGAAATGGCCTCCACAAGCTTGTTCATGGCAGAATGAAAAGATATTCTGAATTTCACTTTCTGGGACACATCGTCTAACAATTTGGTCTGCACAATACTTGAACAAATATGGGTCATCCCAAGAGAAATTCTTTATCTCCGCAAAGAATTTAGTCTTGTCTTGCTTGGTCCAATGCTCTGGAAGTTGACCTGTAACAAGATAATTCACGATGTCAGCATACCACGGTAATACTTCCACACTCATTAATTGTTCATCTGGAAATGACTCATTCAATATCAATGGCTCTGTAATTGTGTTAAGATGAAGACGAGAGAGATGGTCCGCCACAACATTTTCTGTCCCTTTCTTATCTTTGAATTCTAAGTCAAATTCCTGCAAAAGTAACACCCAACGAATTAGTCTAGCTTTTGCATCTTTCTTTGTGAGAAGATATTTAAGAGCAGCATGATCTGTGAATATAATTATTTTACAACCAATGAGATAAGATCGAAATTTTTCCAATGCAAACACTACTGCTAGCATTTCTTTTTCAGTAGTTGAATAGTTCAACTGTGCATCATTCAATGTCATACTAGCATAGTAAATAACATGGGAAATTCGATCAACTCTTTGTCCTAATACTGCTCCTACTGCATAATCAGATGCATCACATATGAGCTCAAATGGTAAGCTCCAGTTTGGGGGCTGAATGATGGGTGATGATGTCAACAAATGCTTTAATTTTTCAAACGACACAAGACATGAATCATCAAAGACAAAAGGTACATCCTTAGCAAGTAGATTGCATAAGGGTCTAAAACCTTTGCTAAAATCTTTAATGAAACGTCTATAAAAACCAGCATGCCCAAGGAAAGATCTTACTTCTCTGACTGTTTTAGGTGGAGGAAGATTAGAAATGAGATCCACCTTGGCTTTGTCAACCTCAATACCTTTACTCGAAATGATGTGACCGAGAACAATACCTTGTTTTACCATAAAATGGCATTTCTCCCAATTTAAGATCAAGTTCTTCTCGATACATCTCTGCAGAACTAATGTTAGATGATGTAAACATTGATCAAACGAGTCACCAAAGACAGAAAAGTCATCCATAAAGACTTCAAGGAAACGTTCAACCATATCAGAAAAAATGCTCAACATGCATCGTTGAAATGTAGCAGGTGCATTACATAATCCAAATGGCATTCTCCTATATGCAAAAGTGCCAAAAGGGCAAGTGAAAGTGGTTTTCTCTTGATCTTTTGGTGCTATGGGGATCTGATTGTATCCTGAGTAGCCATCTAGGAAGCAATAAAATTCATGGCCTGCTAATCTATCAAGCATTTGATCAATAAATGGTAAAGGAAAATGGTCTTTACGTGTGACAGAATTCAACTTTCTATAATCAATGCATACACGCCATCCTGTAGTCACTCTAGTTGGTATCAATTCATTATCAGCATTGGTAACTACTGTAACTCCTGACTTTTTGGGGACAACTTGTACAGGACTGACCCATGAACTATCAGAAATTGGGTAAATGATACATGCATCTAATAGCTTAAGGACTTCTGTTCTAACAACTTCTTTCATATTAGGATTTAACCGACGTTGCATTTCCCTAGTAGATTTAGCATTTTCATCAAGGTGAATGTAATGCATGCAGTCTACTGGATTTATACCTTTTATGTCTGCTATGGTCCATCCTAATGCTCCTTTATGCTCTTTCAAAACATCCATAAACTTACCTTTTTGTTCGTCATTTAGGGATGATGAGATGATTACCGGTAGAGAACTTTCTTCCCCCAAAAATGCGTATTCCAGAGTGTTGGGCAATGGTTTGAGCTCGAGTTTCGGTGGTGATTTTGATGATGGGATGAGTTTCTTCTCTAATGGTGCTAGTTGTTCAACTCTTGAATTTCATTTATTTGTGTCCATGGATGGTGCGGAGTCAAGTAGGGCGTTGACCTCTTCGACCGATCTGTCAATATCAAAATCCAAACCAAAGTGAGTTAAACATGTTTGTAAAGGATCATCACTAAGGTTTGAAATAAAAGAGTCATCAACTAATGCTTCTATTAAATCCACATCAACAATTCCATCATCTGCATTGTGAGGTTGTTTGGCAATGTTGAAAATGTTTAGTTCCATAGTCATGTTGCCGAAGGACAACTGCATATTTCCGGTCCTGCATTGAATGTGAGCATCCGCAGTTGCCAAGAAAGGTCGACCTAGAATTATGGGAATGTGCTTCCTTGAATCCTGTATTGATTGAGTGTCAATTACAATGAAATCAACAGGAAAATAGAACTTGTCTACCTGGATAAGCACGTCCTCCACGATACCACGAGGTATTTTCATAGACCGATCTGCGAGTTGTAATACCATTGGAGTTGGGTGTAATTCTCCAAGTCCAAGTTTCACGAAAACAGAATAAGGCAACAAATTTACACTAGCTCTTAAATCCAACAAAGCATTCTCAATTGTGTGGTTCCCTATACTACATGAGATAGTGGGGGAGCCTGGGTCTTTGCATTTTAAAGGAATTTTATGTTGGAGTATAGAACTAACGTTTTCTGTTAAAAATGCCTTCTTTTGAACATGCATATTTCTCTTTTTAGTACAAAGGTCTTTGAGAAACTTGGCATAAGATGGAACTTGTTTAATAGCATCAAGCAAAGGAATATTAACACTTACCTATTTGAAGATTTCGAGAATCTCACCTGTGGATTTTCCCTTTTTGCCTTTAGCTAACCTCTGAGGAAATGGTGTTTTGGGAACATATTCTCGTGGGTTGGTTTCTTCTTTCTCCTCCGGTGGTGAGTCCTCAACATTCACAGGTACAATTTGATTTTCTTTTGTCACCGGCATCTCCACTTTGTTGTCGACTTCTTTTCCTTTTCGCAAGGTCATGATTGCTTTGACCTCTCCATGCTGTTGTGGTGAACTGGAACTTGCTTCATGTACGCCTTTAGGATTAGGCACTGGTTGACTTGGAAACTTGCCTTTCTCAACAGTCATTGCCAAGGTCTGAACTGAAGAAGCAAGTTGTCCCACCATCTTTTCAAGGCTTGAAACTGATTGGGCTTGTGAATTGAAGCCTGCTCTCAACTCATTTCGTAGTCCATCAATGGTACGATTCTGTTGCTCAATCGTGGAGTGAGTAACATTCTTAAAATTCTGGAATGCATCCTCCCATGGTCTGGGTTGAGAGTAGTTCTGGTTCTGATTGTATGGTCTAAATGGTGGCTGAGAGGCTTGAGGAACTTGTGGAATTGGTTGCATTGGTGGAGCTGGAGCTGCTGGTCCATTTTGTTGGAATCCTTGAGACCATGAAAAATTGGGGTGGTCTCTCCATCCAGGGTTATATGTGTTGGAGTATGGGTTGTAATTTGATGGTTTTTTCATTACACCTATAGCATTGGCTTCATCTGGATATGAGTCATGGCCATGTTGTTCTGTTGATTTAGCAGTCGATAACGATGCTATTTGTCGAGCAAGACCTTCAACCATCTCCTTGACTTCTTTGATTCCCGAAGTTGACTCGCCAATTTGAACCTCATTTACTCCCTTAATCCTTCTAGTATTCCTGAGTGATCGACTCCGTTGTTGAGAATTGTCGGCTTGTCGCTGGAAAAACTCCCAAATCTCTGATGCACTTTTTGACATTAGCTCTCCTCCACTTGTTGCCATTAGCCATTCTTTCACATTTGGTAGTAATCCCTCCAAAAAGTATTGGCACTGGTGCCATTTCTCGTACCCATGATGTGGACACTTCAAGAGTAGCCCATTGAATCTCTCCCACGTTTCGAAAAATTGCTCGTCCTCTCTCTGGGTAAACTCCGAGATTTCCCTGCGAATAACATTGGTTTTATGCACTGGGAAATATTTATTAAAAAATTTTGTTACCATTTGTTCCCATGATGAAATGCTATTAGCAGGCAAAGTATTTAACTATGAACGAGCTCTATCCTTTAAAGAAAATGGGAATAATCTAAGTTTTACACCATCATCTGAAAAATTCTCATATTTAAATGTTTGACAGATGGCATGGAAATCATTCAGATGATTATATGGGTCCTCATTTTCTAGACCATAAAATGTGGGGAGACAATTTAGCACACTAGGTTTTAATTCAAAACTCCTAGCAGCTACATTTGGGTATCTTATGCATGATGTGCTCAAATTAGCTAAGGGACTAAAATAGTCCTTAAATGACCTCTCCTGTGGTGCTTGTAGATCCATTCCAAATTTATTTTTAATGTGCTTTTGTGTGCGAAGTGTTTTTTCTAATTCAAGGTCTATAGGTTCAAGATTAGGTAATAATGACCTACGACCACGCATGCAAAACAAAACAAATAAAAATAAAGAAGAGAGAGAAATTACAAGACTAACCTTATTGTGCAACTACAACCTTAATATAAAAATAAACAAAAAAAATACGTGAAATAAATTAACTAAAAATAAATTAATAAGATAATAAAAATATTACAAAGAAAAATAAATTGAAAATTAAATTACAGAATTTTAAAGAAGAGAAAAAGAAAAGAAATACTAACCTTTATATGTAGATTCACTTTTTTTTCTTTTTTTTTAATAATTAAAAAAAATATACAAAAATAAAAAAATAAAAGAAATAATTCACAAAAATTAATTCTATGAATTAAAATTACTTACCTCCCCGGCAACGGCGTCAAAAACTTGTTGTGCAAATTTTAATATACTCGCAAGCGCACGAATCTATTGTAGTATAAAATAATGGTGACGAGTGTCGATCCCACGAGGAGGTGGATTTTAATTATATATAGAATTAATTTTGTAAATTGGTGGTTGGAATTGTGGTGGAAGTGATTTAAATTACCCTAAAATTGGAATTGAAATGGCGATAAGAAATTCTAAAATTGGAATTAAAATGACAAGAATAAATTGAAGAGGAAATCTATTAAATTGACGTACTTGGGTATCTGGATCCGTATCAACATGCATCATGGGCTAAATAATCCGTATTAATACCAATTAAATCATGAGGGGGGAATCCACACCTCATGAACCACGCTCTAATAAATATGGTGCTAAGGGCTTATCGTGCCAAATAATAATAACCTTGTACTAGAGGGCCGGTGAAACCAAGGCGGTACTAGACAAGATTAGTATTATTTGTCGACGAGAAGTCAAAACATCCACAAAAACTAGAGGGGAAGAGAAAATAAATTTACCAAATAAAGCCCATGACACATGTTGAGACTTCACCTTCAACCCAAGCTTGAAAGGAAATTAGCTACTTATAATTGAACTATGGGCAAAATGAAAATTTATTAAAATACGAAGAAAATACAAGATAGAGAGGGAATTACAGAAAATGGATCCCAAAAATGGATTCAGAGCTATCAAATTAGGGGGGGAGGCCCCCTTTTTATAGATACATGGAGTAAATCATGACCATCGGATTAAAAACAGTTTGGACGCTCAGGATTGCGCCACGTCATCAGTCAACAGTCCACGGTTTGACCACGCGGATAAACAGTAACACAGTTTGACCCGGATGAACAGTAACGCGGTTTGGTTGAAAATAATCCTATGTGATGCATGCACCGTACGCGAGATTTTTCGTCCACTGATATGCTGCCACGTCACCATCAACAGTATATAAGAATTTTAGTCCAACAGGATCGTGACACCTCATCAGTCAATGCCACGTCATCGATTTGTCTATATGAACAGTGTCGTGAACAGTAACGTAGACAGTACCGTACCCGTGAATAGTACCGTACATGTGAATAGTGCCAATTTTCCTTTTATACTCTTTCTAAGGTTTTCAACCGTCCTGAGTTCAAAAGTGATGTCTGTTTTGCCGTCTGATCTCTCTTTTATTGTGAAATGACTATAATGCTCCTAAAATACATAAATTACTTAATTAAAATAAAACACATGTAATTAAACCACAAGAATGTTAAATACATAAAAATAAGGGTTGTTAGTAAGACTTGAAATGTAAAATGACGGTTTTCTCCTTTATAAATATGCATTTTCTAACACTCAACACTTTACATTCCACGACTTCTCATAAGGTGATATGAACCTTAGTTTTGGTAAAGGAAGTTTGTTGATCACATGAGATATCGTTTTTATAGTTTTGGCTCAAAAACTTCCTGATACATTTTTCACATGTATCATATTCCGATAGATCTCACTTAGATGCTGTTTTTTTATTATGCTACTTCAATTTGTTGTGGTATATTGGCACAAGTGAACTGATGACATATCTTATAATTTCAAAGATACTAGGAGAACTCATGTGATGTATACGAGATCCACTGTCTATTTATAAGCAGTATTTATAAGCAGTATTTATAAGCAGTAAAACTTCTTTCTTGCTTCTCCTTCAATTATGTCTCTAAATTCTTTAAACTTTGAAAAAGTGTTAGATTTTTTTTTATAAAGAGCACCCAAACATATTTGGAGAAGTCATTGATAAATATGATCCTGTATTGCATGCCGCTAATAGAAAATTGCTTGACATACCCAAACACGTTAGAATGTACCAACTGTAATAGTTTTTTTGCTCTAAACTTCGACTCCTCATATGGGAGTTGGTGAGCCTTGTCGAATTGACACTTTACACACACCGTGTTTACTCTCACATCAAGTTGAGGCAGACCTCTGAGCATTGACTTCAGACGTTATCTAACATAAATTTATTATAATGAAGCGCTTGAATAAAACCATTTTTTGTTGTCCCAGGCCATGCCAAAGGATAATTGATACAATACATCTAAAATGGAGAAAGAAAGGTAAAAAAACGGATGACCAAAGTAATTTGGCGAATTACATTAAAAAGACAAAACAATTTTGGAGCTCCAAAAATGCTGACTCTGTTATGGATTTCCTCTATCAGTTGGAAGTTTTCCAACAATTACCAGAGTATGTCATTACATTTTTCGTTCAAGATTATTGAAGTCACAAGGAGCAGCCAGAAGAATCTGCTAATTCTATCCTTTTGTCACATGATCAACAAATATGTAGGAAACATTGATCAATGTTTTTTTTTTTGTTAGGCAGGAAGCCAACACCTAAAACTAGAAATGTTACTGACAAATAGCTAAGAATCATAAGGTGATCGAAGAGGAAACGATCTTCAAAATCAAATAGGAAAAATGAATAAACATGACCCACACTGGGACAATAGCACTTCCTTTACTGGAAAGATGATGTGTTTAACACAGCTAAAGCCTGATAAGCAGCAGCGATGAGATGAGCTCAAACCACATTTAAGCAATCCATTAGAAAGCTCAACCTATTCCCCACAAAATGAGACTCAAATCTCTCTCTGTCTCATATGCTATATTATGCAACAAAATCAGTACAGAGGAAAAGCTGAAATGAAAAAAATAAAGTATTTGAAGCTCATGTTTTATTTAACTTTTTTTCGATCTTCAATCAAATGGCACATATACAATGCAGCAAATGGGCATTTAGTTTCATTCCACCAACAGCAGTGACCCAAACAATACCACACATTTGACTTAACAGATGAAGTTTTCTTCATATGAACATACCCAAAAATAAAAAATCACCTCTCTGCAATTTTCTTGATGTGCAGCCAAAAGCTCATTATATTTCAATTGTAAATTTGACATTTCAGCTTGCAGCATCTCATATTCAGAGACACTAGGAGCTCCTAATTTCTGTTGAACAAACCTGCCCACCAAAATAAATAAACAAAATAGAAAACCCCAATTTTTCAGCCAATTAAATGATCCCATTTGAAAGAAGAAAAGAATTACATGAACTTACTCAAGAGCAGAAGAAGGCTTGTCATTTTGCTCATACAATGCAGCAAGAACTAGAAGCAGCAACAACAACAACAACAACAAAATGAAACAGAAATTAAAATTCAGTTGAATTAAAAAAAAAAAGAGAAGGTGAAAGAGAGGAAAGGAAACCTTTATATTTCTAATCCAGCACTGAAATCTGATGCCAGAAAAATAGCTGTTTAATATACCCATTCGAATTTCTTGTTCTTCTTTAGAATTTGTCGACAGCTTAAATTAACTGAAGTCACGTCTTCTTCTTCTTCTTCATTTCTCTAGCATATTTTCTATCAATAATCTAAAACAATTCTTGAATATTTATAATCTTGAATAATATCCAGCTATCTCACCACATAGGTATAAAATTTGCTCTAAAAGTGTAACACCCCACACCCGGTACCATATATATTGAGAGAGAGAGAGAGAATGGGAGAGAGAGAAGGCATGCGTGAGAGAGAGGAGGAGAGTTTGACCCGCAACCCGACCCGGACCCGCGACTTTGACCGGCTGGTTCTCCCATTTCCGGCCACCGTTCCGGGCAAACTTGGTACCGATTCGAAGCTTGAGAGACGAGCTACGTATCCATGCCATCCTCGTTGTCGGAAAAGGACTGGAACGCCGGCGATTTGAGCTCGAAAGTCGCGGCTTAGACCCGATTTCGTCGCCGTTGTTTCCGCCGGAGTTGTGACGCGCCACCACTTGGAACTGGTTCCTCACATCTCCAGCAACAATTTCCGACCAACCACGATCATTGAGAACGTCGGGAAATCGCCGAACGATCACCGGAAAGCTTGCGGATTTTGGAGCTTTGATCCGCCGCCGGCAACGTGCGTGGGAGGTCACGGCCACCACCGTTGGACTCACCGAAGTCTGGACTATCAGACCTGAGCTTCCCGTCGCCGTCGGATGAATTCCGGTGACCGTTGACCGGCAAGGGTATTTTGGTAATTTCTCAGTCCAAGGGCAAATTTATAATTTCAGATTTGTGGGTATTTTTGGTAATTGCTGAAATTGAGGATAAGTTGGTAATTTATGATTTTGTGATTAATTTAGTAATTTTGATATAAGGGTATTTTGGTAATATTGAAATCAAAGGTATTTTGGTAATTTTGTTGTAATTTGAGGGTAAATATGTAATTTGTGGAATCATTGGACAATTAATAATTTTAATTGGGGCAATGAGATAATTTGAGATTACGATGGTAATTCAATAATTTAAGACGTTAAGGACATTAAGGACATTTTGGTAATTTACGCCTCGAGGGTAATTTCGTAATTTCGGACAATGTGGTTAATTTATGTAATTCGAATTGAGAACAATTTGGTAATTGACGATTATGAGGATAATTTGGTTAATAATGAAGTTTGAGCATAATTTGGTAAATAATGATGTTGGGGGTATTTTGGTAATTTTGATATTTGAGGTTTCATAATTTCAAGAATTGTGAGTATTTTGATAATTGATGATTTAAATTAAGATGATTTGAGGTTAAGTATGAAATTTGATTATATTGAGGAATTTGAGAATATTGGAGTTTATGATTATTATTTATTTTATTCTTATGAGAGTATTTTTGATTTATTTATAGGCCGATGATATCGATGTGTATTTGCTACTCGAGGATACCAGGAGGTAAGTAAATTGGATTTCCAAACGAATCACAATAAACAATATATATGTTTGACATGTTTGAAAAGTCTATTTTGATATATGTCCGGATATTGATTTATATGTTTTGCCCATGTGTTTATGTGATGTGTTAATATGATGTGTTGTTATGTGTATTTATGGGCATATGTATGTGTGAATATTTCATTGGTATGAGCACGAAAATATATTATGTTTTCTGAAAAAGGAGAAAATTGATTTTAACAAACAGAATTTGAAGAAGAAAGTTGATTTTAGCCAAACAGAATTTGAAAGATTGTTTTACAGTTTTAGCTTGGATGCTTGAATTCGTTACTGACTTAGTGGAGGATACTCTAGATATAGTTATGAGATAAGTGGGCGAAGGACGCATTGGCGAGAAGCCCAAAGAGTATGAAAGTTATGAAAGTTAAGAAAGTTAAGAGAGTGTCCTACTAAGCGGTAATCGAATGAAGGTAGCTCAAGTAAGTGGTTTGAAAGAGAAAGTGAAAGTTTCAGAAAGACAGAATGAGATTTCGATTATTTGTTTTACGATGTTTTCGAATACCATGGCACATCATTCATGTGCACTGTATTATGTATGTCTGTATGTATTTTGGTATATACAAAATTGGTTTACTTACTGAGTTTCGTACTCATTATAGTTTATTGTGATTCAGTTTCCTTAAATCAGGATTGATTTGTGATGAGCATTGATTCGCGATGAGAATCGAGAAGGACTTGAATGGAGGAATTAGATGGTTTGGCATGAATTTGAATTTCTTCCGCTGCAGTTTGCGTTTTATATTGGTATATTTTTTTTAGGATATGATTTTTAATGGCTTGTAAAGGATTATTTATTATTCTTTTATTTGTTTAAGGATTTTTCAGTAAGATTCGCCCGGGGCGGGTCGTTACAAAAAGGTAGGAAAAGTAAACCCATTGACTAGGCATCGTCATTCATATGAACATTGTTTATTTCCTTTCCTTTTTTATCCCCCATTAATGATGTCAAAATAAATCCTAATACCCTTTCTTTCCCTTGACATCTAATGAAAAAAATAAAATGCACAAATAGAATGATACAATTTTTAGGTTCAACCAGCAGCTTATAATTAATCTTCTTTTACACCATATACTATGTTCATCATACGTCGTTGAAAGCCTCCTCTGACTCATGATACCGTCAACAGTTTCCCAAACCCCCTCGGGGCCCGCCCTCAACTAAAACATTCACCGAAAATAAAATTATATATAAAGCCAAAAAAAATTAACACTAATTTGTATTTACCGATAAGTATCCAAATGCTGTTTGAAATGTGTTCCATCAGACCTTGTTATAGACAAAAACTACAGCCTTCCGGACGAGTTTTTATCTTCTCTTTCTTTTTTTTTTTTAATTTCCAATAAACTGATTTCTTCCTTAGGATACTCCAAACAACCTTCCTATTGCCAATTTTTTATATATGTGATTTATTGGATTTATGTAATTTATTGGAGCTGCCACGAACTATATTTTAGAATGGGGAAAAACAGTAAATTTAAACAACAATAAATGGAAAATTTGTCAGTCTAGTTCGCGCAACTGGTATGGTAAGATCTCTTGGAATGGTACAAGAGGTTTGGGGATCAAATCCCATTCACATCAAGGATGGAAAGGTCTCATGTTTTCATTAATGGAAAATTCAGAAAAGGAAAAAAGCAAAAAATCAATACTTCTTATTTTCCAATTCACTTTTTATTAATTCAGATAGTGATATTTGTGTAAACAAAATTAACAGGAAAGATTATATCAAAATTACCTCATACGTCATATTGCCTCCCGATGTTGCTGGCAGCCGGAGAGATGCATTAGAGATTGAACCAGATGCAGACAGAATACATATCTCACGCTTACTTTGTTGCATGAACAGCATAATCTTCTGCCCAACATCCTATTCAATCCGTTCCTTTATTCAGTCAGGAGGGTCACAGATAAGCAAAGGCAAAAGATTATTCATTTTACATAACCAATTTCGGCATGCGAACTTGGTGACAAGATAATCAAATACCAACGGTAACTACTGCGAATAACATCGCATTCATATATGGCGGCTTTCAATAAAATGTTCAAAAAAATTCAAGGAACCATTCTACATCTAATATCTCTAACATGACAGTTCCAAAATAGTATGCTAGTTGATCATTTCACAATCATGTAATCAAATTCAGAATAATTGTAATCCAGTATATATTTTCAGGTTGGTAAATAAACGAGGAACAAATATAAATATTCAAGAGAAAGGACCAGATCTTTCCTATTTGACTGCCAGAAGGAATGAAAAGGATTGAGATATTCCCACTATCACATCTCACTTCCCAAATGTCATAAAACAATGGAAAAAGCAAATACTAGAAACTTCAGTAATCAATGATTTGAATCTATGCATGATCACCTTGTGATCATTTCTAAAACACTTGAAAATGAGAGAAACAGACATTAAAGGTTACCCCCCACCCCAAAAAAGAAAAAACAACAACCAGTCACTACCATACATGCCTACCGTTATATAATCTATCAGCCGAAGCAATAGAGCAGAATTTAAAATTAAAAATTTATATACCAAAACGATTCCAAGAATTATCATAAAAAATAACAAATTAAGCATAAGGAGAGATAGATATAAACTCAAAGTAGATATTACCCTTCAGAAAGGGGGAAGTTTTGTAAATCTTCCTGGGGTACATTAGCCTCCTTAAGTCAACCCCAGGGGAAAGATAGATATAAACTCAAAGAAAAGAAAGTTTTGCCCCACCACCCACCTAAAAGGGTGGTGAATCACCTGGGAATATCCTTTTTTATACTTTCATCCACAAAGTTTGATACTTGATTCTTACTGCTGCCTTATGACAGACCCTCAAGTAATACATATCATTTTGGCATAATACATCAGTTTCCAGTAGTGCGAATAATTCAGATTTAATTAATAACAAAATACACAATTTTAACAACAAAAAAGGAACAAAAGGTCCCCCCCCCCCCCCAACTTTTAAGATGAAGCAAGAACTACACATACGCTGGATGCTCATAAGATTAATCATGAGGATGAGCAAAGGCATTTATATTTATATTTATCAACAAGACAACAAATATGAGTCCTTTGTGCGTCTTAACGCTTATAGAGAAAAATTTAGACACATACTGGCGATGCATACCTCACCAGCAGCTACACTAATTACATGAGGAGTAAAACCTTGTCCTAAATTGCCTGCATCCAGAAATTGAAAGCAGGAGCACTGGTAAGTTTTCTAGGTTATACTAACAAAACAAAAGGTCAAACCCTATCCAAAACAAACAATATATAGCCAAAAGGTAAAAGGAGAAGAGCTGACAGAGGAAAATGATAAAAGGACATCATATAATACAGAGTAAAAAAAAACAAGTGAAACTAAATATTAGGTTCACAGGATACAAGTAAATAGTCAAACATTCAATAGAGCAACCTAAATTGCTTTTTATTTATTTATTCTTTATTTTGGTGGGGAAAAAAGTGCCTGACTAGCCATTTGAAAACCAACCTTATAGTTCATAGTTTACTAAAACTTATCCCATCCAACAACTTAATCTTGAAATGCAATGCAGAAAAGCTACTAGCTCAATACCACAACTTGCAATGACATTTTCCGCATGTTACTCAACTAGCATTATGTCTCACAGCCAGACAAATAAACAGCGTAAATACAGCATAATGCACTAGATCTCAATATTTTACTAGTCATGACATCAGAACTAGTGATATAAATGGTCACAAGGATAACATCTTTAATCAATCTTAGAAGCAGAATCTTAAAATTTCTAAAATTGAATTAAGGGATCCTTGCAAATAAACCTGTAAATCCAAAAGGAAAACAAACCAGACCTCTACCTATGACTCAAATTACTTCCCTCATTAAATTTAAAAAAAAAAATTAGATTATTAGGCAAATAATGTCATAACAATTAAGGTTTTCATGTGAATTTTTTAACACCGTGATGCACACAACAATCAAGTGTAGTACTAGCATTCATCAATACTCCCTAGAAAAACCTCCTAAAGCAGAAAGATACAAGAGAGAACTAATACAAATAACACAAAGGGTTAAGTTATATTGTAAAAATAACATCATCAACTCAAGGAATTTTCAGTTAAATCCTCTAATGGCAAATAATATTTTACCAACTACCCACTGACTCATACTTGAAAACCAGTGATCCCATCCGCTCATACATAAAATACGAATGCAAAAAATGCAATACAAATAAAGCAACAATTGAAACACAAATTAAAGAAAATTTGCAACAAAACCCTCAAAATCATAGCACACTCCCGAGAAAGCCAACAACTAAATACACTGAAAATCTGAAATTTGCAACAAAACCACAAAAAACTCAATTATACCAAATCTTGAGAATAGTCCCTGTAATTCACAATATTAACGAGTAACCACAAAATAAAGGGCAAAACTATTGTAATTCACACCCACCAATACCACCAAGCTGAGACTTCCCCGGAGCCCCGGAGTACGAATAGCCGGAACCGCCAGAACCCAGTAGCTGCTGCTGATGCTGATGGAGCTCTCGCTGCTCTCTCTTCCCTTTAGAATTCAAATACGCCGCCGTTTTCTTGGCGGCCAAGGCCTGCTCAGGCGTCCCGTACTTTCTGGGCCTGCCACGCTTCTTCTTCGCCGGCTCCAGCGTCGACGTCATAGCGGAGGATGCCACTGAGTGCGGGTAAACCATCCCCCCACCACCGCCGCCCCCGTCGTTGTTGTTGTTGTGGTGCTGGTGCTGGTGCTGAGATGGCAACAGGCCATTGGTTGGCGAGGGACCGGTGGTTGCGGCGGCGCCGGACGTGGTGGCGGCCGTGGGGTGATGGAAGTAAGAGTTGAGTTGTTGTAGTTGCTGCATATTAGGGGTGGGCAAAATCGAGTTCGGGTCAACCCGATCGGGTTTCGGGTGGTTCGGGTTAGACAAAAATCAATCCGATCATAACCCGAATTATTGACCCGACCCGAACCGATCCGAATATAATTCGGGTCGGTTCGGGTCGGGTCAATAATTCGGGTTATGTTCGGGTTGGATTTAAAACGGTGGCCACGGCTTGAAGCTTGACTCAAACCCGATTAATTATATAGTGTATATATAGCATGAAACGAAACAGGAAACACTTAGGAAATAGGTCAAAAAGTTGAAGGCTTGAAGCTTGAAAGTGGAAGGTGGAAACTGGAAAGCTTCAAAATCGGGTTCGGGTGGAGAGGATTCGGCCTTCAAGCAGTAGATCGGTGGCCACGGCTCACGACTGGACGGGTTTGACTTGGCACCAGCTGGTCGCGACTTCAGTTGGCAGCAACAGATCATGATTTCAGCAGTTGGCAGCAACAGATTGCGTCTTGTGGTGGTTGGTTGCAGACTTGCGGGTTGCGGGTTGCGGCTGCCTTGTTCAGTTGTTTGTGTTTGTGTTTGTGATTTGTGAAGTTGTGGCTAACAAGTAGCGCGTGTGTGTGTTAGGTTTGCGTCTTTGTGAGTGAATTGTTGAGTGCAGTGTGTTTGTTTGTTGTGCACTTGCAGCGTGTGTGTGTGTGTGTGTGTGTGTGTTGTGCACTTGCAGCGTGTGTCACACTATCACAGTGTCAGTTTATGTGTTGTGCAGCTTGTGACTTGTGTGTGCTGTGCAGTGTGCATCTTGTGACTTCTGTTATGTGCGTGTGCTGTGCAGTAGCATGACAAATTCAAATTTGTTTCCCGTGACAATTTCTTTCTTTGTTTCTTTCTCATCCTCTCTCCCCTTTTTTTTTCTTTTCCTCCAAAAAGAAATTGTTCTGTTCTTAAACGATTTGTCAAATACTTGAATTATCAATTGCTTGGCGTTGGGTAGAAGATAAAGATCTCTTTTGAATGATTAAATTGGACAAAAACAGAAAAGGGTGAGGATTGCTTCAGTCCACATCATTGCAATTGCAAAATGCCATCTAAGGCAACTTTATTTTCTTTATTAAAATTTAAAACGTCTCTGAGAAGAATTTTGACAGAATGGCTGCCAACTTTTTGGATTGGTTATTGGTGTGATTCGATTGCTGTTGGAGAATGGAGAGGGAAATATGCTCAATAAGGAAGGAGTACAGACACATGCTAGAAACCAATTTTTTTTTTTTGGGAACCCGATCGGGTATTCGGATTGGGTCGGGTTTGACCCGAACCGATCACAACCCGATCGGGTTTGTAAGTTTCAATCCGATCGGGTTTTAATCCCGACCCGATCCGACCCGAACCCGAAATTTATCGGGTCGGGTCGGGTCGGATCGGGTAAAATGCCCACCCCTACTACATATCATTTGGTTCCATACCTTTTGTTAGAGAGAGAAAGAGGAAGAGAGATTTTTTTCTTTTTTTACAATTTTTTTATTCAACTTTTTCAATTTTTTTTATTTTGAAGGAAATGTTTTGGGTTCGGTTTTTGTTTTTGTTTCTCCAAGAGGTGGGTGGTTTTCAGCCGTTGGATTTGTGGTTTGACTCTGATGTTTGACTATTTATGCGTACTTGGATAAGTTTTCATCGTTCTTTATTTTGCAAACTTTTTAAAAAAAATTAAGTTTTTCATATTACAAAAACAAAAAAGAAGCAGAAATTGGGTTTTCTTTTTCCTATTTTCTAGTCTTTTTATATTATTTAATAATCTAATCATCCTGTTCTGTTGTACAATATTATTTTATGTTGAAAAAATCATAGTATGAGCCCATACAAAAATTAAAATATGCCATAAAAATTTTATTTTATTTTTCATATCTGCAATAAATACAATAATCGCGTGGAGAGGTGGTAATTTTTGACATGAACCATGAATTTGACATAAATCTAACATAAAATAATAAGTCTAAATTGTTAAAAATTGACAAAATTACTAAATGAGTTAAATTTAGTCACTTGTTTTATAACTGAATCAAATTTGGTTTTAAGTTTTTGAAATAACTTGTCTATGACAATATTGCTTGATTATTTAATTATCATATTATTTTGACTTTTTTTATTTAATTCATATTATATTTTTCATATTTTAAAGATTATTTCGTTATATATTTAAAATAAAATTGTCTAGAGTTTGAGTATCTACTATAAATATTATATAAAAAAATTAAAATAAAATATATTTTTATAAAAAAATGTTAAATGAGTGATAATAATAAAAAAGCCGGGTTAGTGTTAGAAACTCATAACATGATTATTAAGTGGTTAAGTTCACGTTGATACAAATTTAACATAACATAAACAAGACATGTCAACCCAAAATGATTTAGATGTTGAAGCAATCACAAATGCACTAAAAAAAAACACACATCAAATTTTACTTAATTTTTCACTCAAAGATTGTGTGATTTTGATAGTCTTATTGAGATTAAACATAAGTAAGAAGATCTAAGAAAATCAATCCAAGTTAACAAAATAACTCTCAACATTTCATGATTATTTTGTTGAAAAGTCAGCAGCCAAAGCCAACTTTGCAATAGCTAGCATGCAAGCTTTGGAGAAGCAAAATCAAATTTTGATTTTGTAAAGCCGAAAAGAAAGAATGGGGGATGGATTTGGAAAATAATATATTTTTAATTATTTTATTCTTTACATAGTAATTCATTTCTCCTATAAATAGCTAAGGATTTCATTCATTTGAAATCATCCCAAAATTGTTAAGCTTATAAGTTTCTAAGCTTTTGAGAGAAGTGAAAGAAATGTGTCCGGGGAATTTATTTTTCCTGTAGAGCGTGAGAGTACTGAGTATATTTGAATTTCTGGAAAGTGAGATTCGTTACTCAAATATTGTATTCTATTAATTGTTAAATAAACAATTATTCTTTCTTGCCTCCGTGGATGTAGATTTAATTACTGAACCACGTAAATTCTTGTGTCCTTTATTTTTCAGTAATTATTTGGTGCGCTTCATTCCGCATTCCGCGCACAACAAGTGGTATCAGAGCCGACGGTTCGTACTTGGGGGGATACAGTACTGTTCATGTATACGACATTGTTCATGTATATGGTACTATTCATGAATACGGTGGAGATGACCATTTGTACTTGGGAGACAATCTATTGTAAGTAGTGTGTATTTTTGCATGTTTAGGAAAGTTCTGTCAAAAAAGGCGATAAGAGTCTAAGGATTCTGGTTTTTAATTGGGATCGAGTTCCCGTCCAGTTTCCTGGGAACTTTCTTGGTGCATTTATTCACGCGAAATTAACATCATAGAGACTGTTTTTCAAATGAAAATAATTCGTTGAGAAAATGGTAGAAGGTGAAACTTCCAGAATTGGGGAGAGATTTACCGAGACTATTTCAGGAGACACTTCAGGTGGGAGGCGAGATTTGTCAAATCGCTATTCAGCACCTGTTATAGGAGGCCAGAAGATCGATGTTGAAAAGTTTGATGGGAAAATCAACTTCGGCATGTGGAGGAACAATGTTATGGATGCCCTTATTCAAATCGATCTCGATGTTATTCTGAAAAATAAAAGACACTTGTATGATGAAGAAATTTGGGATCGTATGAATGAGAAAGCTTGTGGTCAGATCAGATCTTGTTTGACCAAGGATGTGAAATACTTGGTGAAAGATGAGAAGTGTGCGGTGACTTTGTGGCGTACATTGGAAGAAAAGTACCTGGTGAAAAGTCCTGAAAATCGCCTTCATGCAATGAGCCAAGTATATGGTTTTCGAATGAAGCCTGGGGTGTCAATGCACGATCATGTTTTAAGATTTGAAAAGTTACTTGTTGATTTGAAGAATCTTGATGAAGATATTAAGGATGAAGTCAAGGCTATGATTCTGTTACACTCACTATCAGAGGAATATAACCATTTTGTGACTACTTTGATATATGGGAAGAGTGTGATCGTCTTTAAAGATGTTTGCACAACATTGACTAGCTTAGAGATTCGGAATAATGATAAAAATTCTGAAAGAGCATCGTCTGAAGCTTTGGTGAGCAGATATTGGGCGATGGAGAAACAGAAGAAGCGTGGTGGAAATAATTCTCGATCCAAATCGAGAATTAAAAATATAGCTCGAGATGAGTGTGCCTTTTGTTATGAAAAGGGCCATTGGAGGAAAGATTGTCCAAAGGCTCAAAAGAGAGATGAGAAGAAACCAGCAGCAGCAAACATCGCACGGAAAAATGAGGAATCTGATTATTCACTAAATATCACTCCTGCAGCATATGTGGCTAATTTGAGTGAGTGGATACTTGATACTGGAGTAACCTATCATTTGTGTCTTATTAAGGAATAGTTTACGGATTTTCGTAATCTGGAATTCGGTACAATTGTGATGGGGAATAATCAACCTTGTCGCACAATGGGGGATAGGAACAATTCGGCTCAAAATGTTTGATGGAATGATAAGAGAACTCAAAGAGGTTAGATTTATTCAAGAGATAAAGAAAAATCTAATTTATGTGGGTGCTTCGGAAGCTAAAGGTTATAAAGTTACCATTGAAGATGACACAATGAAATTTACACATGGGGCTATGGTGATTTTGCAAGGGGTTCTGCGTCACAATCTGTACTATTTGAAGGAAGGTAGAACTGATGAAGTAAATATTGTTGAGGCGCACAGTGACACCACCAAGGTATGGCATGTACGACTGGGACATGCTGAAGAGAAGTCTTTGCAAACTCTGATGAGGCATGAACTCTTAAAAGGTACCAAAATTTGTAAATTAAATTTCTGTGAGAATTGTGTAGTAGGCAAGAAAACAAGGGTCAAGTTTGGTACAGCTAATTACGATATTCGTGAGATCCTTAAATATGTTCATAGTGATGTATGGGGACCAACCAAAACTGCATCAATTGGTGGAAGCCATTATTTTATTACATTTGTTGATAATTTCTCTAGACGTATGTGGGTGTACACTATGGGAGCAAATGATGAGGTTCTAGAGATTTTCGTGAAATGGAAGAAATTGGTGGAGACTCAAACTGGCAGAAAGATTAAAGTATTACGATCTGATAATGGGGGTGAATATACTTCTGATCCATTCTTGCAAGTATGCCAGAACGAGGGTATTAAAAGACATTTCACGGTGAGACATACTCCACAACAGAACAGTGTGGCTGAGCGTATGAATCGTACTTTACTGGAGAAGGTACTGTGTATGTTATCTAATGCTGGTTTAGATAAAAAGTTTTGGGCTGAAACTGTGAGCTATGCAAGTTACTTGGTAAATCGGTTGCCTTCTGCTGCAATTAGAGGTAAAACTCCTATGGAAATGTGGTCTGGAAAGTATGCACAAGACTATGATTCCCTTCGTATATTCGGGTGTCCAGCTTATTATTATGTCAAAGATAGTAAACTGGATCATTGTGCTAGAAAAGCTATCTTTATGAGATTCAAAAGTAGAGTAAAGGGCTTCAAGTTTTGGGATCTCGAAGAAAAAAAATTTGTATGTAGTAGAGATGTCACATTTGATGAAGCTTCAATGATAAAAGCTTCAAGTTCTCAGCAGGTGGAGAACAAGACCACAGAGGTATTACAGTGAGTGGAGTTTGATGTAACTCTATATGTACCAGTTAGTTCTACATTAAAGAATGATTCAACTATGGAGGTGACACCTAAAGTTGAAGAAGAGGTTGTTTCTTCTGATGTTCCACAAAATGAAGAAACAATTGATGATGTAAATAATGATGATTTTATAGCAACAAGGAGGCCAAGAAGAGAGATAAAGAAACCCGGATGACTTACTAAAGATATGGTGGTAGCCTATGCACTTCCAGTTATTGATGATGACATCCCCAACACTTTCGGTGAAGCATTATGCAGCAGTGAAAGTTATCAGTGGAAGCTAGCCATGGAGGAAGAGATGAAATCTCTCCATCAAAACAAGACTTGGGAACTTGTAAAGTTACCAAAGGGGAAAAGGGCTATTGGCAATAAATGGGTCTACATCAAAAAGCAATGGTCTCCGAATCAAACAACTCCTCGATACAAGGCAAGACTCGTGGCAAAATGTTTTGCTAAAAAAGAAGGTATTGACTACAATAAAGCTTTCTCTCCAGTTGTAAAACATACTTCCATTCGTATCCTACTTGCCTTAGTTGCAGAATATGAGTTAGAGTTGACTCAGTTGGATGTTAAGACGACGTTCTTACATGGAGATTTGGATAAGGAAATCTATATGATTCAGCCTTGTGGTTTCAAAGTTGCTGGAAAGGAAAATCGTGTGTGCAGATTGAGTAAATCTTTATACAGATTGAAATTAATTCAAATCCTTCGATTATGTTAAGATATGTCCTTCGAGAATTTTGAACTACGGTTGGCTTGATCCCAAATTTTGGGTACGTAGGTAGTCACAGAGATGCAGCCATTTTGGGGATGATGATTTGTTAGTAGTCGGCTCAAATTTGACTAAATTTTCACTGAGGTGGAGAATTGTTGAAAAGTTAGCAGCCAAAGCCAACTTTGCAACAGCTAGCATGCAAGCTTTGGAGAAGCAAAATCAAATTTTGATTTTGTAAAACCAAAAAAAAAAGAATGGGGGAATGGATTTGGAAAAATAATAATAATTAAAAATTATATTTTTAATTATTTTATTCTTTACATAGTAATTCATTTCTCCTATAAATAGTTAAGGATTTCATTCATTTGAAATCATCCTAAAATTTTTAAACTTATAAGTTTCTAAACTTTTGAGAGAAGTGAGGGAAGTGTGTCTGGGAAATTTATTTTTCCTGCAGAGTGTGAGAGTACTGGGTATATTTGAGCTTCTGGAAAGTGAGATTCGTTACTCAAATATTGTATTCTATTAATTGTTAAATAAACAATTATTATTTCTTGCCTCTGTAGATGTAGGTTTAATTACCAAACCACGTAAATTCTTGTGTCTTTTATTTTTCAGTAATTATTTGGTGCGCTTGATTCCGCATTCCGCGCATAACACATTTGACTAAACAAACTTCAATAACTTTACAAAAAATTGTTTATAAGTTTCAAATTTGTTAATTGATTAAATGATTATTTTTTAAGCTAACAAGTAATTATGAAACATAACTGCCAGGCTATGGATTGGAACATGAAGAAAAATAGAAAATCCGAAAATATAATGACTGTTAGTGCGGTTTAAAAGAGGGAACCGTTTCTTCCAAACAAGAGCGGATTCCCGCTTCACTTCTTGGTCAGCCCACACAGCCTGCAAATCTTTACCCTTTTTTCTGGATTCTTTCACTTTTTATTTTCTTTTAATTGAGATAAAAACCTGGTAGATGTCACATTCAACACAAGAACTATTAAAACTTAATTAATGGTGATGGCAATCCACCCACAAGAAAAAAATGTTGTAGGAGTTCAAATGATGAAGCAAGGTTTGGATTTCTTGGCAAACAAATCTTTAAATTCCTGGAACTAACCTGTCGATAAAGTTTCCCAACGTCGAACCTTTTCCTGTGATTGTAGACGGAGTTGATGAGAACAAGGAGGTGGCAGTGCAACTTCAGGTTGGTGAAGGTGATTTCTCACTGTTAGGACCCAGAAACTACGGACACTCAACCCGACACTACGACAAGCCTCTGTCTTGCTTTGGCTGTGGCATTGGATGGTTCTTGTGAGTTTCAGATTACTATTGTTCTGTCCTCATTTCGGTTTCTGAAACTCCATTGCTTAAGAGTTTTTGAGTTCTGTGACAGATTTTTGTTGGGGTTTGCATTTCCTCCGATATGGTACTGTGCTACGGTTCTTTACCTTGGGAAATATTATCTCAAAGACCCCAGAGAAAGATCTGGCCTTGCAGCATCAGCAATTGCAGTAAGCAGATTATAACTTTCACATTTCCAGTTCAAGGGACCTTGCCGTTATGTAGTCCTGTGAACCATGATCTTGATTGAAGTCGATTGTTTTTGCAGGCTTTGATTTGTTCCGTTGCAATCTTGATTTCACTTCTTGCTGTGTTCTTGTAGCAGATTATGCTGTTATCAATTTTTTGGGCACAGAAAGAGTCAGACGTGCATAGCAGATTATGTTGTTATGCACGATACGATGCTTTCTGAAATGGTAAATTATTGATGTGACTCGCATTCTGCTTTTCCTTTGTGTGTTTGTGTGTACCCCAGACATGCAAAGAATAGCATACCAATTGTAAGCATATGCATAACATAACATATTATTATAGATGTGATAGCATAAACTCAACAAATGATCTGTTAATGTTGAAGAAACACCAATATACATTCAGAAGTTCTAATGCACACTCTATTCAGTGGGTACAACAATCTGGGAACAATCGTTTGATATTTCATATTTTCCATTAAAAAAATCAAGTTATTACAACATTATAAAACACGAATTCTTCAGAAGGACCTCTAGGGCTCATCCTTTGGCGCCTCAGCATCATTATTCTCTTCGGTAGATGCCGTTTTCTGTGGATTCTTAAGTTCCTCTAACTGAGACAAAAAATAGTCGGGCAACTCAAGTTACATATGTATTATTTTTTAACACCATAAATAATAAATTGAAGTGCTTCGGCAAAGACAGTAATAGTTATGTAAATACAAACAAGAAGGATGAGAAGCAGCACTAAATATTACTGTGACGCCTTAAATCTACATGCTTTAGTTTCTTGGCAAAAGTATATACATGTTTGCTTAACATTATGCTCATTGGGAAAATACAACATTGGAAGAAGAAGAAGAAAAATTATTCAAGTTAGTCAGTTCCCGGTGAATCATCACATAGGATATCTATGTCTGGATTTCATTACTATACATGACAATGAAGGGGGAAAAAAGAAGAAAAAAGTAAACTTGAAAGAATAAAACTAGACTGGAAGATGAATTGATCCTGTCTCTTCTGGCATCTATTTCCCTTTATATGAAAACTTCGGACGTTATCTAGCATGAATTTATTATAATGAAGTGTTTGAATAAAACCATTTTTTGCTGTCTGGCCATGCCAAAGGATGATTGATACAATACATCTAAAATGGAGAAAGAAAGGAAAAAAATGGATGACCAAAGTAATTTGGCGAATTACATTAAAAAGGCAAACATTTTTGGAACTCCAAAATGCTGACTCTGTTATGGATTTCCTCTACCAGTTGGAAGTTTTCCAACAATGACCAGAGTATGTCATTACATTTTTCGTGCAAGAATACTGAAGTCACAAGGGGCAGCCAGAAGAATCTGCTAATTCTATCCTTTGGTCATGTGATCAACAAATATGTAGGAAACATAGATCAGTGGTTTTTCGTTAGGAGAGAAGCCAACAACTAAGACTAGAAATGTTACTGACAAATAGCTAAGAATCATAAGGTGATCGAGGAGGAAAGATCTTCAAAATCACAATCAAATAGGAAAAATGAATAAACAGGGCCCACACTGGGACAATGGCACTTATTTTACAGGAAAGATGATGTGTTTAACACAGCTAAAGCCTGATAAGCAGCAGCGATGGGATGAGCTCAAACTACATTTAAGCAATCTATTAGAAAGCTCAATCTATTCCCCAAAATATTATACTCAGATCTCTGTCTCATATGTCTATATTATGCAACAAAATCAGTACAGAGGAAAAGCTGAAATGAAAAAAATAAAGTATTTGAAGCTCATGTTTTATTTAACTTTCTTTCGATCTTTAATCAAATGGCACATATAAAATGCAGTAAATGGGCATTTAGTTTCATTCCACCAACAGCAGTGACCCAAACAATACGACACATTTGGTTTAACAGATGAAGTTTTCTTCATATCAACATATCCAAAAATAAAAAAATCACCTGTTTGCAATTTTCCTGATGTGCAGCCAAAAGCTCATTATATTTCAATTGCAAATCTGACATTTCAGCTTGCAGCTTCTCATATTCAGATACACTAGGAGCTCCTAATTGCTGTTGAACAAACCTGCCCACCAAAATAAATAAACAAAATAGGAAAACCCAATTTTTCAGCCAATTAAATGATCCCATTTGAAAGAAGAAAATAATTACATGAACTTACTCAAGAGCAGAAGAAGGCTTGTCATTTTGCTCATACAATGCAACAAGAACTGGAAGCAACAACAACAAAATGAAACAGAAATTAAAATTCACTTGAACAAAAAAAGAAAAAAAGAGAAGATGAACGAGAGGAAAGGAAACCTTTGGTGAGAGCATCAAGAACGCCACTAGAATCTAAGTACTTCCTGAAAGCTTCCTTTTAGGCTTCTTTTTCCTGCAAAAAGATTAAGTGGGTGGTTGAAGATTTCAGAAGATATGGTAATTATCATCCAGTGGATCAGCTGCATTATGCATTCATTAGTGTTACCTCTTTGTATCGCATCATCATCTGCTCTCTAATCTTCTTCTTGTGCTCTTCTTGTTGCTGATGGTATCACTGATTCTGTTCAGACAATGAAAAAAAAAAAAAAAAAAAGAGAGGAAAAATCACAGAAAATCAGAAGGGTTAATTTCATTGTACCCCTTAATTTTTTAATTTAATTTTAATTAACCCCAAATGAAACCCTCCACAATGGACATACTCTATCCATTGACCCTGTTTAAAATAATAAAATGTTATTTGGTTTATTCATTGTTTAAGTACTATTCATAAAGTACTATTAAATTTTGTTTCCTGTGTAATTGTGCTCACTATATAATTAGCGAAATTGTTCATTGAATTATTTGTACATAACCCGGCCTTACCCATTAAACTCAGGGTGCGTTTGAAATTGATGATGGACAACTATAACTTAAAAACTATAACAATAAAGTATTTAGTAAACACTACCTGTTGTAACTTAAAATTTACGTTAATATGATTTTTCACTTGTATAATAAAAAATATATTATATCTTTAATAATTTTGTCAAAATTATTATTTAAAATTTATATTTATTACATATTATTATTTTTTATTTAATAGTTATAATTTTTTTCACAAAAACTATAATTTAAAAGTTACAGCATATCAATCTCAAACACACTCTTAATAAATAAATAAAAAACGGACAATTAAAATATTTAAAAGATGGGTCCATTTTCATTGTCTTGTTTTGACTCTTTAACGCATTGCACACGTTATGCTAAATGATACCGTCCATGATGTTACTTGTTTAGCCTATGGTTTTAAGTATCATTCAAATGGTGTAATCAAATTATGCGATGCACGTAATTAATATAGTTGGCGAAGTTGCACACTGAATTATTCCCGTTTAAATAATACTGCATCATTTATATTAATTTGTTTTTATACGATAACATCATGTTTTGTTACTTGTTTAAATTTAAACAACATTCTATGTCCAATATGACATATCTCCCAAGCTCTTGAATTTAGGTGCCAAGCAAACACAAAACTTTCGAGTTACGAAAGTTTCATTTACATGGTGAATTATCAATCAATTTATTTGACAACGGCCCAAACTGCAAAAATGCCACACATTGAGACAGTGAATCTCAAACATGGATAACCATTTAACTCTGAAGGAATGCAAAGTTCAGTAAAGAAAATAAAAATGTACACATCAACAGCTAACCAAGATACCGAGTGCCAAATATAGTCATGGCTGTCTTAACAAATTTTCAGTCAAAATTACTGGGAGAATCTTCCTTTGTTTCGGCCAGTCTGATTACAAACTAATATGGTTCATCATTGGATGACGGAGTGTGAAAAGAACATAACAGGGAAAGTTCTGCACACAAGTGATCAAGACTAAGCTGAACATCATCCTGAACGCAGATACATCTTACATGTACAGGTTAACATGGAAGAAATCAGAGTGAGAAATTTGCTTCAACCTTTACCGCGATAACCGTGTGGAAATCAACAATAAAGGAAACATTATTATCAAGCCATAGTTCACCAAGGAATCAATACGTTCAATTTTTTCCAACTTGTCCTGAAAAGCATTCCACCTACGTGTAAAAGGGCACTGTTTATCCTGCAATTGTGTTCCTCTTGTTAATACAATTGTACATGACAGGTAAATAATTGGCTTTTAAAGGGAACATGCATAGTCACCTCAATTTTTGTGTCGCTGGTTTGATCCTGGACATTTGAATTTATCAATTGTCTTCTCTCATCATGCTCGACTGATTGTTGCAAAGGCATTTTTGTTTCAGAGGTTTTCCTTGAACGAGTGGTTCTGTAGGCCAAGTCAGTATGTATTATTTCCATGACTGAGCCAAAGAAGTTTGTCACAGGTACCTATACAGAGAAAGAGAGAAACAATGGCAAATTCTTAGCCAAAACTCAGAAGTTATTTCAACCCTAACAAAAATTTTCAATACTAATCAATAATTGTAAAGCATAGAGGTGATTCATCTCAAAACGTGATCATAGTTTGCTTCGAAATTAGTAATATTTATCATGGCAGTGGTAAACCATCCTCAGTTATCCATAATTAAGTTTAACATAGACCAAAGGCCCCTTCACATCATTCAGCCAAGCAACCACTAAGCTGAAGAGGTTTAACGAAACAACATCTATGTATAATTAAAAATAAGCATAAGGTGTACGCAGCTTGTGCACGTGAAAAATGAGCACAAACTTCACCTAAACAACCGTAAAGAATAAAAAAAAAAAAAAGATCAGAGCGAACCAGTTAGAATGGAAATGTAGAATAGAAATATTAAAAGGATCGGAGAAAAGCCCAGAACTTCCATACCTCCCCCAATTTTCTTTGGTATAGATCTGTTCGGTAATATGCAGTTGACATCAACAGAGTTGGATTGTAAGAAGTGAAAAGACTGCAAAACAACCGTCAAAACAGATAATGCTGAAGCTAACCTTGAAGAAATATGGAAATTCACAGATGTGCTATAGACAGGGATGGGCAAAATCCCGGGCCAGCTCAGGGTCTTAGGCTCCATTCGGTACTGCTGTATTGCGGCTGTGCTTCGAAAGCAAAGCTGCCAAAGTGTTTAGGAAAACACTTTCGGCTTCATTTTGGAAGCTAACCTAATTTTACCCACAGTTGTTCTATGAAAAATTATTACCCTCACTAACTTACCTTTAACAAACTTCAAAGCTTTGATTACCAAACACTCATTTAGTTTCACTAAATAGCTAGTGCTTCCATTTCACAGAAGTCGTGGCTTCAAAGCCTCAACACCACAATCCCATAAGAAGCCTTACTGGTGGGTTATGACTAGAGAGTACCCAAGCCAGGAAAATACCTAGTTTCTGGGAAGCCCCAGCTGGATCCGGTGATGTTTGGCTGGGATCAGGTTATAAAACTTATATTGGTATTCAAGCTTATGTGTCTGAGACTCTAAGATACTACTCTTATAAAGAGCATAAAGTCCTACTTATTTAATTATTGTCAATAATATATTGATATATTAATTTATTATAATAATTATTAATATAATAATTATAAAATATATCAATTAATAATATTAATATTACTTATTTAATTATAATAATATATTAATTATTGGAATTATTTATTCAAAACTATAATTATTAATATATTGTTGTTAATAATGTATTAATATATTAATTAATAGTAATAATTATATTAATGAATTAATTATAATAATATATGAAGTAATTATTATAATTATATTAATAATAATTATAAAAATACATGAATTAATTAATAATAATACTATACGAATTAATTATAATAACTATATTAATGATTATTATGATAGTATATTTATTAGTTAATTATAATAATAATGTATTAATTATTGTGATTATTTATTCAAAAACTATAATTATTAATATATTATTGTTAATAATGTATTAATATATTAATTAATCGTAATAATTATATATATTAATTACTAATAATAATAATAATAATATATGAATCAATTATAATAATTATATTAATTAATTAATAATAATTATAGTTTTTTTATTAATTAATAGTAATAATTATTTCAATTAATTAATGATAGTATATGAATAATTATAATAACTATATTAATAATTATTATAATAGTATAGTAGTAATTAATTATAATAATAATATATTAATTATTGTGATTGTTTATTCAAATATTACAATTATTAATAGTTCTTGTTAATAATGTATCAATATACTAATTAACTATAATATACTAATTAATTAATTAATTAATTAATTAATTAATTATATATTTGGTTTTTTTATTTTTTATATTTATATTTTTAATTTAAAGAAGGGGCATTTTAGGAAAATTTAAATGTCAATGGTGGCAAAATGGGAACTCTAGGGAATGAGAGATTGAATAATTAATTAATTAATTATATATTTGGTTTTTTTATTTTTTATATTTATATTTTTAATTTAAAGAAGGGGCATTTTAGGAAAATTTAAATGTCAATGGTGGCAAAATGGGAACTCTAGGGAATGAGAGATTGATTCCCACCTTCGCCCATGGAATCAATCTCTCATTCCCCATTCCCAAATAGTGGTGGGTCCCACGATTCCGATTTTAGTTCTTACTCTATTTTTGCGAAGTAAACACCGTCAATCATTCCGATTCTGGATTCTGATTCCCCAATCCGATAAGTAAATGCATCATAAGTAAATAATTTATTCTTATTCTCATTTTTCATTTTGATTCCAACTCATTCAAATTCTAGCGTAATTCGGTTTCATTTTTTTTAGTTTTTTAAAGTTAATTCATTTTGTATTTTGTGATTTTTTTCAGCTTTTGATATATATATATATATATATATATATATATATATGATGATACTTCAGAATACCAGAATCCTCCAGCATGGGTTTTTTGCCTTTGATTATTCTGGTGAAGATATCTTATTAGGCACCGACTTTTTAAGTCTTGTTGCCCCCATCCATATCAGCTGCCATGTAGTTGGAGGAGTTTTGCCGGGAGCTTCTTCTTGGATTTACACTGTTTAGCATAGTGACCTTTCAAATCTCTCATTCCTCTTAATGAAGCAACCTTCCTCTGTTTTAAACATGAAGTCAGGCTTTTGGCAGATTGGGATCAAAGAAAACGATAGACACCTCATCCATTCTGTTTTGAAATTCTGACGGTGCATTCTTTAAACCGAAAGGCATCACGTTCCATTCATAATGCCCATGGGGGACAACAAATGCTGTTTTGTGTCTGTCGTTTTCTTTGATCCCAATCTGCCAAAAGCCTGACTTCATGTCAAACTTTGAGAACACCTTTGCTCCAATTTGTATAATGTTGAATACAATAAGGAGTGAGTTGTAAAGAGTGAGTGTGAAAAAAACAACAGGCCTCAACAGATCCATGAGGTCCCAAAAATTAGCAGGTTGCACGAAGCTCCTTGGCATGTGGGTGCACAAAGAGGGGTGATAACTGCTGTAAAAGCAGGACTCAACCAAGGCCATGTTGTCCACCTTGAGAGAGACTCAGACCACCTTGCAAGTTGTGGATCAGGGATTTCCAGGCTGTCTGATGAGGCATGATCCATCCATCCTTGTAAGGTAGAGAAACAAAATGCTGTTCTCTACCCCAGAACTAATTAGGGACTTCTGCACAGCATTCCAAGAGTTCCTTAATTTGGGGTAAGAGAAGCCTTCTGGAAAAAACGCAAAGGGGGCAACAAGACTTAAAAAGTCGGTGCCTAATAAGATGTCTTCACCAGAATAATCAAAGGCAAAAAACCCATGCCTGATCATGAAAGGTTGGATTTCAATCGGGCAAGTGATCTTTTTGCTGTAGAAGTCGCGGCCACTAGCGGAGCCAAAAGAAACTCGTGTAGGAACATAGAAGTCCTTTGGGACACAAGCTTTGCGAATGAAGGAGCACATAGCACCAGTATCTATGAGAGCAGTAAGTGCTACCTGGGAGTCTTTGGATGGATTTAAGATAACTTTGATATGTGGCCGAAAGCGTGTTGCTGGTTGCATGGCCAGGTCAACCTGAGGTTGGTCATGGACTACCAGGACTGGATCGTCATCTGCAGAACTGCTGACTGTACTGGTAGTGCTGTCACTATCATCAGTGTCTGAGAGTTGATGTTCTTCCAAGCTATAGACTGCTCCAAGAGAATGTTCAGACCAGGAGTAATTCTCGTCATCAAAATAATCCTGTTGAATGAGTTGGAGGAGTTTTGCCGGGAGCTTCTTCTTGGATTTACACTGTTTAGCATAGTGACCTTTCTTTCCACAGAGAAAACATCGGCCAGAGCCCTTCTTATGTTTCCGCTTTTTGATGAAGCGGTATTTCTTGCCTTTATATGGTTTCCAGGGCCTCTTTTCCTTTTTCTTTTTGCCAGGATTGCAAGAACACATTTTATCTGTATGTTGCCACCCAAATTTGTTAGGTTCCGCAATACAGTATTTCTACAGAGAGGATTTCTCAATCTGCTTCATGTGTTTTCACAAGTCTTGAGATCTACAATGACTCTGGATGAGTTCCATCGCCATTTGGTAGAGTTGAGCAATGCTGAGAGTAGATAAGTCAATAATTGCATCAGCTTTGAATTTTGCTTCCATAATTTCTGCAACAGGTCCTGGCATGTTAAGAACAAACGTTCTGTGGATGGTGTCTGAATTCTTATGGAAGGTATAGTATAACCTCTCTTGTTCAAGGTAATACTCTTCCATTTTTCGGACATCACAACACATGTTTTGGAGAAACTGCTTTTCAGCAACTCTTGGAATGCTGTGCCTTGTATGTATGGTGAGAGAAGCCTTCTCTTAATGCAATCTGGAGTATGGTGAATACAAAAGGTTGCTGATGCTCACACGCTGGCTGTTTTAATATGTGGCCGACCATTAAATGAGTGAAGATGTACAGAACTTACTTTTGGGACCGATTCTGCAATCCGACAGCTTTATTTTAAAGAACATTAAACCATGTCGACTGAGATGTAAAGAGTTGAGTATATTTTAATGATAAAGTGACAGTATTGTACTATAATAGTATATTATACTATTTAATGATAAATAGTATATCTTTATAAGATTGCTGGATAATGAATTTGGTTAATACTATATAAATTCATACTACATAAATTTATAGTATAATTTATATAGTAGAATTTATACAACAATTGATAATACTATTTGATATTACCCTTTAATAGTATAATAATACAAGTATTTAATATCTAATAAACCTTTTGTATGATATTTGTTTATTTGATACAAATATCATACTATTATATAAAGTTGTATAGTATAATGAGTTCTAGAGGCTATTAGGCTACTATTAGGCTTTCACTGTTTTCATCGCTATTAAATATAATGAGTTCAAAAGAACTCATTATATTTAATATTTTGAACAAACCGTGAAACCCATATAGTATAATTTACATACATACGTATGTAATAGTGGTTCCCTTAAGCCTATAAAAGGGATCCGAGATCCAAGCTCTTATGGATCTAAAACTAATCAGCTCTTATGCTAGGATTGCCGTGTTTAGGGCTTATCACCCCAAAGAAAACCCTTTGATTTCTTTTAGTCATGGAAAGCCAAAACAGTAACAGATCAGCCAACCAACCTATTTCTGATCAACCATCCACTTCGGCCATCAGAGTACCATCTGAAAGTTCACCCTCCATAAACTTCCACTATAAAACCCAAGATGATGAAAGCAGTGAGAGAGTGGTTCAGTCATTCAGACTTGATCCTCTAGATCCTTATAGATACTACCATATTAGCTCTACTTTAAATTCTCTTAGAGCCATAATTCCCATCAGACAACCTAAACTAAAAACCATCTATAAATCCTCCGAAATCATTGTCCAGTCCATCTTCTCTAGTTCAAAAGAAACATACCTTCCTATAATCTCTAACAATGAGGTTACAAGATACAAACTGCAGGGATACAAGGGATTACACCTTGGAGCCATCTAGATAGGAATACAACCACTGTTTCTATCTGGAAAAGATATCACATGTTTTATTGCCATTCTAGATACTAGATGGCAAACCTTTGAGAAAGCCTTGATAACTGCTGTAGAAGCAGGACTCAACCAAGGCCATGTTGTCCTCCAAGTTGAGCCAAATTTCACCCTTGATATACACAAACCATCCCTCACAGATGCCATTAAGGTACTAATTCAGGTGAATGGGTTAACCATGAAACCTGATGAATCTGCCTTGGCAATTCACCACACCATGACCTATAAAGTCCAAACTCACTTGTTCTCCATGAGCAGCTCTGGCAAACCTATCACCAGATTCCTTGCTGGTGATGGCAGAGTCTTTCAACCCAGTACTTATAGGCAAAACCAACTCATTTTTCCACCCCAATGGATCAATGAGTATGAAAAAAACAACAGGCCTCAACAGATCCATGAGGTCCCAAAAATTAGCAGGTTGCACGAAGAAAGGGTATCAGTCTCTTTTCCCACTGAGACTAAAGCCCTCTATCCATGTGAGAAGTGCCAGCTTGAAGGAAAGCACCCCTCCTTGTGCACCCACATGCCAAGGAGAACTACCTCTTGCAGAATCATGGGTCCAGTCAACATGATCACCACCCCAGACCTTGATAATGAATTTGTCAGGGATGTTCCTGGTGGTATCTATGCGGCTAAATGGGTTATCCAGAAAAGTAGCCCAACAGAGTTTGGTCCAATAGAAAAGGCAATCAACTGGTCGAACATAAATGCTGTGGAACAGAACCAGGCACTAGGAGACATCATGGTTACCCAGCAACAGATACTTGCAGACTTAGCTGTCATCAGAAAACAGCTAAAAAAGACCAGAAAATCCCACAAAATGACCACCCAACAGTTCTCCCAACTCCATGACAACACCAGACCTGTTAACATGATTGTTATGACAGGTGCTACAGATGAAGATGAAATGGAGCGAACCAGAGAGTGCTATACCAAACAAAAGGTATCAAGGCACTGGAAAAGTAAGCCAACAAAACCATGGCATATTTGGGAAGAAAATGCATCTGGCAATTGCCAGAAGGCTTTTTGGAGAAGCTATGCTCCTCCCCCTCAATATCCATGGCCCCAGAAGAGCACAGGATGGGAAGATGATGGAGACTCTGATGAAACTATAAGTATCTCAACTGATGATACTTCAGAATACCAGAATCCTCCAATTCCTATTCTCATGCAAATAGCCAATCCTGCAAATCCATTCTATGTGGATACTAGAACAAGATTTGCTACCTCAACACAAGAACAGGGTCAAACTTCTGATCTTAGCAGGCAAGTACCAACCCAGAATCCGTCAGGAACAACGCAGTTTACTGCCCCAGAATTTACTGCTGAACCAGCAGCATCTGAAGTAGAATCTACCAATCCAGCTGCTGAACATGTCCCAACCATGGAAGAAGTAGAACAAGGAGAAGAATGGGAAACCCGAGTACAACTTGGGCACTCAACAACTGGGAAAATGTTCTGGAACATTGACGGAATGAAGCCAAAAGAACGATTGGCTTATTTTGAAAAAATAGTGGCTTGGTACGAAGGAGAATGCCAAAGAGCTCCTCAGCTGTCCAGAAGAGCAGCTGCTTTGAGGTTAATAGCAGGATTCATTGGATCGCTACGACGATGGTGGGGAAGAAAGCTTACACGAGAAGAAAGACAGCACATTCTGAACCAACCAGATCCTTGTGGAAGCCTCCTAGAAAATCTATCTCTAGATTTCGTAGGACAATACACAAAGGAAGAAGAAGTTGCTGAAAAGCAGTTTCTCCAAAACAAGTACTGTGATGTCCGAAAAATGGAAGAGTATTACCTTGAACAAGAGAGGTTATACTATACCTTCCATAAGAATTCAGACACCATCCACAGAACGTTTGTTCTTAATATGCCAGGACCTGTTGCAGAAATGATGGAAGTAAAATTCAAAACTGATGCAATTATTGACTTATCTACTCTCAGCATTGCTCAACTCTACCAAATGGCGATAGAACTCATCCAGAGTCATTGTAGATCTCAAGACTTGCGAAAACACATGAAGCAGATTGAGAAATCCTCTTTGCAGAAATACTGTATTGCGGAACCTAACAAATTTGGGTGCCAACATACAGATAAAATGTGTTCTTGCAATCCTGGCAAAAAGAAAAAGGAAAAGAGGCCCTGGAAACCATATAAAGGCAAGAAATACCGCTTCATCAAAAAGCGGAAACATAAGAAGGGCTCTGGCCGATGTTTTCTCTGTGGAAAGAAAGGTCACTATGCTAAACAGTGTAAATCCAAGAAGAAACTTCCGGCAAAACTCCTCCAACTCATTCAACAGGATGATTTTGATGACGAGAATTACTCCTGGTCTGAACATTCTCTTGGAGCAGTCTATAGCTTAGAAGAACATCAACTCTCAGACACTGATGATAGTGACAGCACTACCAGTACAGTCAGCAGCTCTGCAGATGAAGATCCAGTCCTGGTAGTCCATGACCAACCTCAGGTTGACCTGGCCATGCAACCAGCAACACGCTTTCGGCCACATATCAAAGTTATCCTAAATCCATCCAAAGACTCTCAGGTGGCACTTACTGCTCTCATAGATACTGGTGCTATGTGCTCCTTCATTCGCGAAGCTTGTGTCCCAAAGGACTTCTATGTTCCTACACGAGTTTCTTTTGGCTCCGCCAGTGGCCGCGACTTCTACAGCAAAAAGATCACTTGCCCAATTGAAATCTAACCTTTCATGATCAGGCATGGGTTTTTTGCCTTTGATTATTCTGGTGAAGACATCTTATTAGGCACCGACTTTTTAAGTCTTGTTGCCCCCTTTGCGTTCTTTCCAGAAGGCTTCTCTTACACCATCCATAATCATCTGGATGGCAAATCCCATGTTTTCCAAGTTCCTTGGGTTGAAAAACATTCCATTTTTGGAGAGGGTGGAAAGATTAAACCTTACCCTATCCATAAATATGAACCCCAAATTAAGGAACTCTTGGAATGCTGTGCAAAAGTCCCTAATCAGTTCTGGGCTAGAGAACAGCATTTTATTTTTCTACCTTACAAGGATGGATGGACCATGCCTCATCAGACAGCCTCTCATCCAGGCATGCCCCATGATGAAGAACTGTGCAAAACCGAGATCCAAGCTCTTATGGATCTAAAACTGATCAGGCCCTCTAAGTCTCATTGGGCCAGCCCAGCATTTTATGTCAACAAGCATTCAGAACAAATACGTGGAAAAAAGCGATTGGTGATAGACTACAGAAAACTGAATGATTGCTTGCAAGACATAAGGTACCCCATTCCACGGAGGACACACCTTTTGAAACGTATTGCTGGAGCAAAGGTGTTCTCAAAGTTTGACATGAAGTCAGGCTTTTGGCAGATTGGGATCAAAGAAAACGACAGACACAAAACAGCATTTGTGGTCCCCCATGGGCATTATGAATGGAACGTGATGCCTTTCGGTCTAAAGAATGCACCGTCAGAATTTCAAAACAGAATGGATGAGGTGTACAAATCTATCTCAAGATTTTGCCTTATCTATATTGACGATGCCCTCATCTTCAGCAACAGTGAAGAAGAACATGCTGAACACCTATTTGAATTCAAAGCACTAACCTACAAACATGGGTTAGCTCTATCAGAATAAAAAATGAAGATAGGCCTTGATGAGGTGGACTTTCTGGGACTACACATCAGGCAGGGATTCATCATTCCTCAGCCTCACATTACTGAAAAAATATCCCAATTCCCAGACCAGCTGTCAACAAGAAAGCAGATCCAGCAATTCATCGGGATAATTAATTATGCAGCAGACCATGTGCAGAACCTGTCAAAAATGATAAGTCAGATATCAAAGCACCTAAAGAAAGGAGCTTTACAATGGTCGGAGGAAGCGATAAAAGCCGTGAAAGACTTAAAGCAAAAGTGCTAGTCACTTCCGCCATTAAAGATACCTGACAGTGGACAGCTTATCCTGCAAACAGATGCTAGTGACCATTATTGGGGAGCACTGTTAATAGAGGAATCCGAGGGAAACAGGAAAGTATGTGGCTATAAATCTGGCCAGTTCAATGATGCTCAAAGCCACTATCCTTCCTTAAAGAAAGAAGTCTTAGCAGTCGTCAAAAGGATTAAGAAGTTCCAATTCTTTCTCTCTCTAACCCCCTTTGTGATTGAAACAGACTATAAATACCTCCAGGGATTACTTAGAAGAAAAGGAGAAATCCTTGATCCACAACTTGCAAGGTGGTCTGAGTCTCTCTCAAGGTTTAAATTTGAAGTGAGACATATCAAAGGAGAATCCAACACTGTAGCGGATTTCCTTTCCAGACCAATCATCATGATCAAAAGAAGAAGCTTGCCTAAGAGATGGGAAGAAGGCAGCTCAAGTGCTCATGAAGCTAGAGCACATTTTCTCAAAGACCTCAACACCTTCATCGCATGGCTTCCTTCAGAAGTCCAGGAAGTTATCTTTGAAAAGGTCATCAGTCACAAGACTGAACCAGAAAATCAAGCTCTAACATGGCAGGTATGGCAGCTTATGGCCATGCAAGAACATAGACCTGCCCACAACAAAAGATGTCAGAGAGCTTTTGATCCACATCCAAATCCTGATCAGATGCATGAAACTATCTTCAAGATCGGCTGCACGTTCCACTATGTAATAGATGAAAACTCCAATTGGGGTCATTATGTTATCTGTGACATAACCCCCCAAGCCTATTACATAACTTGGTACTGGCTGAACATCTACCCGGTGGCAATACTGTTCGAGCCAAACCTTATCCACACCAGTCGGAGAAATGCAAAGGGAAGATGGTTTGATCGCATGTTCGCCCCTATCTTTGAAGATATTCTGACATTAAAGTTAATCAACGGATATCACATCACTCACACCACAATAGTGATTGTGAAACTAACGGATATCTGGGGACGATACAAGCGGCCTATGGTACAGGTGGTACAATATAACCACTCTCAAGAAGACATTGACTCCATGTGGACAGGCTGTTGGACTGCAAGAAAGGCTCTAGCAGAAATATACGGAACTGTCCCTATGTATATCACTCACAGCCCTGTCTCTCCACAAGTTTGCAGTGCTCCAGATCTCTATTACAGGGAAGAGATCAGGAATCTCAAACTCCATGGTGATGAGAACCAAGCAGCAGATATGCAACAGACATATAATGACTACCTCATCCGACATGGCAGACCAAGGGAAGTCAACTATCTGGAAACTTCAGATATTGACAGATGGAGAAATGAGCTTGAAGAGATGGCTGAATGGTTGGACCTTCAAGATTGGCTCCAGCCAGAATTAGACCCCCAGCCAAGCAATATAGAAGATCCTATATGGCCAAACATGGCAGCTGATATGGATGCAGCTGTAACATATGCACTTCGGATTTCTTAATTAAGAGTGCGATTTTATTTTCCCTCCTCGCTCTTAATTTTTAATTTCTTCACGGCATTTAATTGAGATTTAACTGAGCGCGATTAAATGTCGGACGAACTAATTTTATTTTCATCACGGGTCCAAATTGAGCTTAATTTGTATTAAGCTTAAAAAAAAAAAAAGAGGGCCGGATTATAAACTGGAAACGGGTTGGATTTTTCAAAGAGAGAAGACAAGTGAGAGAACCCGAGAGAGAGAGAGGATTTTGACCCGTTGACCCGGATCCGCGACCCGAACCCGCGAGTTTGACCCGGACGGATCTCCCAACACCGGGCACCTTACCGGTCGTGCTTGGTACCGATTCGAAGATTGGAAGACGACCGTCGTATCCCTGTGTTCCTCGTCGCCGGAAACTGGCCAGAACGCCGGCGATCGAGCACGGAAAGTCGCGGCTTCGGTTTGTTTTCGTTGCCGTTGATCCCGCCGGAGTTGTGACGCGCCACCACTTGGAACTGGTTCCTCACATCTCCAGCAACAAGTTCCAACCAACCAAGATCATCGGGGACGCCGGGAAATCGCCGAACGATCACCGTAAAGTAAAAGCATGGTATTAGAATTGAGCAGATTTGAGATATGTTGAATAGAAAGAAAAAGAGATTTCAGATGAGATTATATGTTTATGTATATGTTATTTTTGAAATCATTAGACAGTACCCTTCCTCCCAGATACAGAGAAACAGATAATATGAGATGAGAAAAGAGATACAGAAAAGAGATACAAATAAGATGAGATAGAGGCCTTTGGGGCCGTCTGAGCACACATAGAGGCTTTGGGCCATGTGTTTGGATACTTTTGCCTTTTGGGGGCTTATGCATGCACAGTACAGATATATGAGATATGAGATGAGATCGTCCCCATCTATCCGTTGTGGCTCTGGGGCGTGACGTTACCCAGATAGTGCGTCATTGCCTGGCCGTTGAAGCCCGGATATGATCAGATTATCCCCTGGGTACTTGTTTGATGACAGTTTTTAGTATTCAGTATTTGATATGAGTATAATGATTCCATCGATTTTATGTAGATTTATTATTTCAATTAACTGATTTGAATTAAATGAGTTTATGCAAGATCTTATGATATTTTGATAAAGTGATTTGAGAATTGATTTACGAAATTGAAATTGATTTAAGAAAAGATTTGAGAAATTGATTTGAGAACGATGAAATGATTTTAAATAAATTTATTAAATTGTCAGCACCTACTATCCACTCACTGAGCTCACTGAGTTTTATACTCACCCCTCTTTTGTTTTTATAATATTTTTCCCCCCACACGAGATTTACAGGTACATCAGTCAACCTAGTAGCGAACGTTAGTTTGATAATGTGGTCACGTGATGGTGCTAGGAGTCGCAGATTTTATTATTTTAATATTTGGGATTTTTGCGAGTTGTGTTTAATTATTATTTTATGTAATCGATGTATTTTACTATTCGGATGATTCAGGTGATATTTGATATGTTGATGTGAGAAGTTGGTTATTGAGGATGGTTGAGTATTGAATTATTTTGGGAGTGTTATTTTGTAATGTGCAGGATTGGATATGTTTTATTTTTAAGGGAGACTCTGCCGAAATTTTTATAGACTAGTTTCGATTTTACGAGTTTAGATAGACTCGCCCTGGGGGAGTGCGGGACGGGTCGTTTCAGTTAGTATCAGAGCATGGTTTTAGATTCTGTAGACTTTCTGTCGTCAATAGAATAAGTTTTGATTATTAAAGTTGGATTTAATATTTCGTAGGCACCATCATGATTTATCGTAGCAATAGACGTGGCCGTGGCCGTGGTCGTACTAGGTTAGTAGCTGGGTTGACTCCAGGAGATGTTCCTGCAGGGGAAAATGTTCCCGTTGACGAGGGAATAGTTGAGTCTTTGATGCATGAAGTTGTGCAACAGGCACCAGGAAATGCTCCGAATTTTGAGCAGTCAAATGATAGATTAGCTCAGATTATGACTACAGAGGTATAGAATCAGGCTCAGCCGCATGTCGGTCAAGTGAACACTATCGAGCGTGTACGAAGTTTAGGGGTAAATAGTTTTCACGGTTTTGGTGATCCACCAGAGGCAGAGTCGTGGCTTATCAAGTTAGAACGTATCTTTGATGTGATGAGATGCTCAGAGGAAGATAGACTTTCATTTGCCACTTTTATGCTCGAGGATAGAGCTTATCATTGGTGGCAAACAGTAGAGCGTAGATACTAAGGGCATGCTGCGTTTTCATGGGCTATTTTTCGTAAGAAATTCTACGATCATTATTTTTCGGCTGTGTATCAGAACATTAAGCGGTTCACTCTTTCGGTTGGTTCAAGGATCTATGTTAGTGGAAGAGTATGAGAGAAAATTTTTGGATCTTTATAGATTTGTCATTTCAGCAGTTGGTGATGAGAGGGAGATATGTAAGTATTTTGAGGAGGGTCTTCGATTTGAGATTCGTACAACTGTGACGGTATCACGGTACACTGAGTTTATTGAGATAGTTGAGGCAGCTAAGAGAGTAGAGCACAGTATCTCTGAAGGACGTAGAGTTCAGGCTCTGAAACAGAAACGTAGCCAGAGTTGGACAGAGGGTGGCTCGAGCAGCAGACCGCCAAAGAAAGGTGCGTATACAAATTACTCTACTGGTGTCCAAAGGAATCAGAGTATAAGTAGTAGGGGCATTTAGTATGCATATAGAGAGAGAGCCTGAATTGCTGGATTATGATTTAGTTGTTAGTACACCTACTGGAGGGTTACTGCTTGCCGATAGAGTATATCGAGATTGCATGATTCGTTTGGATGAGCATGAATTGAAGGCGAATTTGATTATTCTAGACATTCGAGATTTCGATGCTATTTTGGGCATAGATTGGCTTGCGTCTCATCATGCTACAGTGGATTGTTTTAAAAAAGAAGTTGTGTTCAATAAGCTAGGAGAAATTGAGGTGACATTTTGTGGTGAACGTAGAGGTTTACCCTTTGGGAGTTGAGATTGGAGGATATTCCAGTAGTTCATGAGTTTTCAGATATATTTCCAAATGAACATCCAAGGATGCCACCTCATAGAGAGATTGAGTTTTCTATTGATTTAGTCCCTAGGACGACTCCTATATCTATAGCACCATATAGGATGGCTCCAGCTGAATTAAAGGAACTTAAGATGCAACTACAAGAATTGGTGGATAAAGAGTTTATTAGACCTAGTGCATCTCCGTGGGGAGCTCCGGTGTTGTTTGTTAAGAAAAAATGATGGTACTCTTAGACGCTGCATTGATTATAGACAGTTGAATAAAGTTACAGTGCGTAATAAATATCCACTTCCACGCGTCGATGATTTGTTTGATCAACTTCAGGGAGCAAAAGTGCTTTCTAAGATCGATTTGTGATTGTGTTCATTGACGATACTTTAGTGTATTCTCGAAATCAGGAGGAACATGAGGAGCACTTGCGGACTGTTTTGCAGACTTTAAGACAAAAGTAATTGTACGCTAAGTTCAGTAAGAGTGAGTTCTGGTTGGATAAAGTAGTATTTATGGGCCATGTGATATCAGCTAAAGGAATCTATGTTGATCCTCAAAAGATCGAAGCAGTTGTAAATTGGGAACGCCCTACAAATGTGACTGAAGTCCAAAGTTTCCTTGGATTAGTTGGCTATTATCGGAGATTTGTGGAAGGATTCTCCAAGATTGCTACTTCTCTAACACGGTTAACTAGAAAGAATGCTAAGTTTTAGTGGGATGATGACTGTGAAGAGAGTTTTCAAGAACTCAAGGCATGTCTTACTTCAGCACCAGTGCTCACACTTCTTTCGGGTAATGAAGGGTTGGTAGTATACAGTGATGCATCCAGGCAAGGGTTGGGTTGTGTGCTAATGCAACATGGGAAAGTAGTGGCTTATTCTTCAAGACAACTTAAGAAGCATGAACAAAACTACCCAACGCATCATTTAGAGCTAGCAGCAGTGGTGTTTGCACTTAAGATATGGCGGCATTACTTATATGGAGCAACATGTCAGATTTTTACCGATCATAGAGCCTGAAGTATTTGTTTACTCAGAAGAAGTTGAATTTAAGACAGAGGAGATGGATTGAGCTGATTAAAGACTATGATTGCAGTATTGATTTTCATCCGGGCAAAGCGAATGTGGTAGCTGATGCGCTGAGTAGGAAGTCTTCTAGCTCTATAGCTCACTTGCGAAGGACGTATATGCCGTTATTGATCGAGCTGAGATCTTTGGGAGTTGAATTGGAAGTTGACAATTACAGAGCTTTGATAGCTAATTTTTGAGTGAGGCCGACTTTGATTGATAAAGTTCATCAGATGCAAGATCAGAATTTGCAGTTTCTGAAATGGAAAGATGATGTACAAAAAGGCTTTAGGCACTAAGTTGAATTTCAGTACAGCTTTTCACCCACAGATTGATGGTCAGTCAGAGCGTACTATTCAGACCCTGGAGGATAAGTTACGAGCAATTTGGAGTTTAACAGTTATCAAGCTAGCATCGAGATGGCACCTTATGAGGCTTTGTATGGCAGGAAATGCAGAACTCCCGTATGTTGAGATGAGGTTGGAGAGCGGAAACTTTTTGGTCCCGAATTGGTTCAGAATAATAGTGAGAAGATACAACTTATTCGGGAAAGATTAAAGGCATCCCAAAACAGACAAAAGAGCTATGCAGATAAACGTAGGCGGGAACTTGAGTTTGAAGTGGGTGATAAGGTTTTCATACGAATATCTCCTTCGAAAGGGGTACTTCGATTTGGGAAACGTGGGAAACTGAGACTACGTTACATTGGACCTTATGAGATTATGGAGTGTATTGGTCTGTTGGCATACCAATTAGCTCTAACACCTGAGTTATCCAGAATCCATGATGTTTTTCATGTTTCGATGCTCCAGAAGTACGTGTATGATCCTAGTCATATGTTATCGAGACAACCAACTGAGCTTAAAAAAGACTTGAGTTATGAGAAAGAACCTGTGGAAATTCTAGAACAGAAGCATCGAGTTTTGTGTTCAAGAAATATTCCGTTAGTAAAAGTGCTGTGGAGGAATCACACAAGAGAAGAAGCGATTTGGGAACGCTAAGACTTAATACGAGCTCAATATCCTCACCTGTTCTCAACAGATATGTAAATTTCGTGGACGAAATTTTTATAAGGGGGGAGGATTGTAACATATGCACTTCGGATTTCTTAATTAAGAGTGCGATTTTATTTTCCCTCCTCACTCTTAATTTTTAATTTCGTCACGGCATTTAATTGAGATTTAATTGAGCGCGATTAAATGCTCGGATGGACTAATTTTATTTTCATCACGGGTCCGAATTGAGCTTAATTTGTATTAAACTTAAAAAAAAAAAAAAAGAGGGCCGGATTATAAACTGGAAACGGGTTGGATTTTTCAAAGAGAGAAGACAAGTGAGAGAACCCGAGAGAGAGAGAGAGAGAGAGAGAGAGGATTTTGACCCGTTGACCCGGATCCGCGACCCGAACCCGCGAGTTTGACCCGGACGGATCGAGCTCGGAAAGTCGCGGCTTCGGTTCGTTTTCGTTGCCGTTGATCCCGCCGGAGTTGTGACACGCCACCACTTGGAACTGGTTCCTCACATCTCCAGCAACAAGTTCCGACCAACCAAGATCATCGGGGACGCCGGGAAATCGCCGAACGATCACCGAAAAGTTTCAGATTTTTGGAGATTTGATCCGTCGTTGCCGCCGCGCGTGGGAGGACACCGCCGGCACCATTGAACTCACCGAGGCCGGAACTAGCAGACCTAAGCTCCCCGTCGTCGTTGACTGAAGTCCGGTCACCGTTGACCGGCGAGGGGCAATTTGGAGGATTCGCATCCGCAAATGAGAATCAACCCGCGGACGTTGTTGATACCGAGTTTAGATATCATCACTGTGAGTGGAATATACAAAACCTATTTTCAGAGTATATGCTGATTTTATAATACAATGCAGTATGTTTTGATAAATAAGTATTTAATGCTTCGATTTCATGATTTTTCAAAAAGTTGAGTTTTATTTATGAGTTGATATTTAATATTATTGAGAATGAGTTTGAGTAATGATTTTATTATCGTATTTGAGTAAAAGCATGGTATTAGAATTGAGCAGATTTGAGATATGTTGAATAGAAAGAAAAAGAGATTTCAGATGAGATTATATGTTTATGTATATGTTATTTTTGAAATCATTAGACAATACCCTTCCCCCCAGATACAGAGAAACAGATAATATGAGATGAGAAAAGAGATACAAATAAGATGAGATAGAGGCCTTTGGGGCCGTCTGAGCACACATAGAGGCTTTGGGCCGTGTGTTTGGATACTTTTGCCTTTTGGGGGCTTATGCATGCACAGTACAGATATATGAGATATGAGATATGAGATGTGAGATATGAGATATGAGATATGAGATATGAGATGAGATCGTCCCCATCTATCCGTTGTGGCTCCGGGGCGTGACGTTACCCAGATAGTGCGTCATTGCCTGGCCGTTGAAGCCCGGATATGATCAGATTATCCCCTGGGTACTTGTTTGATGACAGTTTTTAGTATTCAGTATTTGATATGAGTATAATGATTTCATCGATTTTATGCAGATTTATTATTTCAATTAACTGATTTGAATTAAATGAGTTTATGCAAGATCTTATGATATTTTGATAAAGTGATTTGAGAATTGATTTACGAAATTGAAATTGATTTAAGAAAAGATTTGAGAAATTGATTTGAGAACGATGAAATGATTTTAAATAAATTTATTAAATTGTCAGCTCCTACTATCCACTCACTGAACTCACTGAGTTTTATACTCACCCCTCTTTTGTTTTTATAATATTTTTCCCCCCACAGGAGATTTACAGGTACATCAGTCAACCTAGTAGCGAACGTTAGTTTGATAATTTGGTCACGTGATGGTGTTAGGAGTCGCATATTTTATTATTTTAATATTTGGGATTTTTGCGAGTTGTGTTTAATTATTATTTTATGTAATCGATGTATTTTACTATTCGGATGATTCAGGTGATATTTGATATGTTGATGTGAGAAGTTGGTTATTGAGGATGGTTGAGTATTGAATTATTTTGGGAGTGTTATTTTGTAATGTGCAGGATTGGATATGTTTTATTTTTAAGGGAGACTCTGCCGAAATTTTTATAGACTAGTTTCGATTTTACAAGTTTAGATAGACTCGCTCTGGTGGAGTGCGGGACGGGTCGTTTCAGCAGCATCCGAAGAAAGATGGAACCACAGGTCAGGAAGGAGCACGCCAACAAGTGGCAACTCAGGACTGTAGCGGAAGCTTAGTGGACCCTACAGTGGAAGCAATGGTGATAATAATATACGTATGTATTTGTATAATGTTGAATACAATAAGGAGTGAGTTGTAAAGAGTGAGTGTGACATAAAGTATGAGTGTGACATAAAGTAAAGAGTGAGCTGTAAAGTAAAGTGTGAGTGTGACATAAATAAGTAAAGTAGATTCCTTAGTGATAAGGATCCATAATGTACACAGTATGTAATAGTGGTTCCCTTAAGCCTATAAAAGGGATCATCTGGTTTATGTCTAGGCATCGAGTCTTGGAGTGCAATCTTGTATTTCTAAATCTCTCATTCCTCTTAATGAAGCAACCTTCCTATGTTTTAATAATATAAATCTTTTCTTTTTGTATAATTATAGTATAATAGTACACCAATATAAATTTATATTGGTGTACTATTATATAAATAATAATACTGGATGTAAATTAATACTATATAAACTCATATAGTATTAATTAAGGAAATTTGGCTAAAAGATTTATAATAGTATCCATAATTATATTTGAGTTGCCACTTGTATTAAACCAAGTGGCAACTCAAATATTAAGTATATTATTTGGTTCTCAATAAATAATGTTGAGAAGTTTAATAAATAACATACTATATAAATAATATAGTATGTTATTTAATTGAAATTAGAATATATATATATATATATGTTACTAATCCTTAATTGAAATGGATGGAATTAGAATGTTAAATGGGAATCAAAATAATTTTTTTACTTTTCTCATAGGAATTGGAATACAAATGAGTTGTATTACTATTAATGTGTTTATTTTATTTTGCAATCAAAATATATTATTACAAGTTATTAAAATAACCTAAGTTGATTATTGTCATTATTTATTATAATAATTGTGAGTATGATTATTATCATTCAATATAATTATTATTAATAACAATAATAATAATCTTAATAAAAATAAAAATAACAACAACAACAATGATCAAATTAACAAATAAATTTTAATAATAATAATAATGACATTAATAAATAATAATGATGATGATGATGACATATTATTATTATTATTACTACTACTACTACTACTATTATCTTACTAATAATAAATAATTTAGGACCTATTTGCAAATGAAAAAAATTAGTTAAGGCTAATATGAAAATTAAAAAATTTAATAGAGGTAAAATAAAAAATTTAAGGAATAGGGACTTGATTCCCAAAATTTTTTTAATTTAAAAAACATATAGGCCTCTTATATTTTATTCTCATTCCCATTTCTACTTTAACAAATAAATACTAACAATCATTCCCATTTTAAATTCCGATTCCCTAATCCTATAAATAAACACACCTCTAATATGAACCAATCGATTTTTATTAACTTTTTAAACCAAACCACACTAAACCGAATCGTTGGTTCGGTTTGGTCTCTTCGAAGGACTTTATACTCTATATTTTTACACCTGAAAATGAATATAATAAAAGGAAAAACATCATGGTTGAATGAGATGAATATCTCTATATTTTGTGTTTGTATTTCTATTTATGTGTCCTTTGTTATTTATTGAACCGCAATTAGTAACAAATTACCCATAGATAATTTCTTTTATTACATCCATTTTCATCTCTTGATTTTATATCTATTTATTCTTTAAGTACTAGATGATAATCCAACATCTTTCACAGTAATACGAAGGAGATTGGAGCCTTATACTTCAGTACATACTCTCATAAAAAAAATTACAAATCGAACAACTAGTCACTCACAAATTTTTGTTTCACTTACCTTGAATAATATCTCAAGTAAATGAAATATATTTTTAAAAGCCCTAAACTATATATTGTCATTTCATGAAAAGAATGGATCAAAGCACAATGAGGATGCCATTGGTGATGCAAATGAGAGGAGAGATTCACACCAGACACCTCTATTTTGATGATAAGTGTTAAAAATGAGAATGTTCCATCTCTTGTGCATCAATCATTAGCATTCGTCATCTCTAGTCGTTCATGTTCGAATTTTTTAGTGGCCTCATTTAATCTAATATACAATATGGAGACCATATAAATTTTAAAGGAGCTTTAAAAGAGTTTTAAGTTAACCACTGTTGAACTTATTCATTTTCATCTGGCCTTGCGACATGTTTTGGCTTTTTTAAAATTATTTTTTGGTTAATCTCTTTGATTCTTTTTAGTTTATTTATTTATTTATTTTAAATAGAATTTTATGCTAACTAGTATTCGTAATATCCCCATTTAAATACGTACATGGGTAAAGTGGAATGCTTAACACTCAGTAACAATGAAAATAGTAATATTAGTAATCATTTGACAAGTGTCTGTTTATAATATAATATGTAACATGGTGCTTAGGTTCGGATGTTTAGATGAATTTAGAATACAAAGTTAAAAAATAAGAGAAATACGAACTAGAATGTATTGTTCTTGTCTTTAGTGTATCGAAATTTATATTTTCTTTTTTCTTTTTTAATCTTTCAACTCCATCCTGATAATTTTAAAATACGAACGTCAGCAATTAAGCATGACTTATCGTATGCTATATTAATTTAAATATACATTTTGCATTAAAAAATAAACAATACTAAATTCTAGTTCGTAATCAATCCTTCTAATAGAAAGATCTGTTTAATATAATAGTAAATATCATGCAACACCATCATTATGAGTTTTAATTTGACTTTTAAGAACGGACAAGGATCTTCTTTTAATATTTTTTTCCCCTAATCTCTTCAAGTGAGATAAGTGGTTAAGATTGAATTTTAAAATTTCATATTGTCAATCAAGCCAATTTTTTTCACTTTATTTAGAAATAAATTTATAAATATTGAAGGACTAAGAGATATTGAAAGAGATTGAAAAAAAAAGAAGAAGAAGAGAGAATCCTAATCCTTGAAGAACAAACCCAAATTCTCTATCCTGTCAAATGAAATTCTAATGCAAAATAAAGAAAAATGATGGGTAAAAATCAGTGCTCTAAAAGTGAGCGGAGAATTGATTCTTCTTCCCTTACTTTTTAAAGAGATGATGCTAATAGTAATATACTTAATCAAAGTTGTAGTAGGGAATAAACATAGCATGCTAATAATAACTAATAATGGAAAGGGATGCAGGCTGCTGTAGCATGAAATTGAAATCAGCCTAATCAGGCTAGTCAATATTTTGTGTGGCAGTCTTTAGCACCTTCATTCCATCTTTATTTGCTTACTTTTCCTATGAAGAAAAAAAAGGAGAGGAAAAAGGCTGATTTTTAGCTACCAATCCAATTCAGCACCCCCAATACCTTTCGAGAGAAGTGGACATCTTTAACAATTCGGTGGTTTTTTTTTTTAATAATATTTGAATACACTTGAAGTTGTCTAAATTATAAATAAAATTAAATGTTTGAATTTAAATAATATATTTTAAAATTGTTAAAAATAAGTATTAAAATATTTTTAACTGAAAAATCCGAAAACTATTATTTTTTACATTTGTATCCTTATAAATTAGAAATGTGAAACAAATAATCAACATATTAAATAATAAAAATAAAATAATAGATTGTGAACACCAAAAAAATAATGCTCAATTGAATACAATACTTTAATATTCTTAATTAGTACAGGTTAATTGATTTATTGTAATTTACAATGTTTTTATATTGTTCATAAAAAAATTATGATGATAATAATGCTAATTTGAATAAAATAAAAAGATAAAATAATAATATTCTATCATTATATCAACACAAGTTATAGAGACGGATAATATTGTTAATTATTAAATTTTATTTAAGTAAGGAAGAAAATCGATTAATTAAATTGGGATATTTTAGAGAATAGCTTTTAATGATACATTAAGATTTTTTAGATTTTGCAAAAAGTTAAAAAAAAATTGGTTTAATAGCTTAATGATTTAATTATTGAAATTTTTTATTAAGTTGAAAAAACAAATAGACTTAATGACTTAATTGATTGAATTTAAGTTAATTAAGTCATTAAGTCAAAAAAAATCAAGCCCCTCTTTAGCTTTGCTTTGTGAGTGGTGCTGTTTACAGCTCTCAAAATCTTGATAAAACCCCTCTTTTAAATTTACAATTGTAACCTCAATGGAAAATTATAAATGACATTAAAAGACAAAGACTGGAACTCATCAATTCTTCATAATCTTCTATCACAAATGCATGTATAGTAATATTTGGTTAAGATTTAATTAGTTTTAGATTTTTATCTAATAACTACCAATTATGTTTCTAAAACGTTAGCAAAAAGTTCAATTCAATACAATTTAAATCCTATTATTATGTGCGGCCTTTGCAGTACTTCATATGGGTTTTGCGTGGTGTCTTCAGGAACTATTACACAGTTTATGATTTTATCTCTTGTTTGATTGTTGATGTTTTATGAATTTTGATAATATATGTAACTCGCAAGCAATTTGAGTTTTTTTTTTCATTTGCACAATGATTTAAAAGAATAAAATGATAAAAAGGTCAGGGAAAGTTTGGTATCCCAATATTCAAGTCCTAATTTAAGTTTCAACTGATATAGCACTGATATAACGTTCATTTATTGACTGATAGTTAAATAATTTTAAAAGTTATGAATTATATTATCTAATAAATGAATGATATTTGGATTTAAGTTAAGATGTAAATATTGGGATGTCTAATATTATTGAAAACTTAATACAGTAACACTGACCAAGTTCGAATATTCATCACACTCGAGTAACAGACAAATTGAATACATACCTCAAGAAGATCCAACAATAATACATGTCATGCTCTTATTTTATCATAAGTGGCTAGTACAATTAATGAAAGTTGCAGTGTACCATACAATCTGATTTCTCAATCTTGATTCTTCTTCCAGACAGCCGGCTTGTCAGGAGGAAAAGGGGAATTTTTCAAATTGAAGCAACGACTAACCTCTGCATAACGTAGTATAGGCATATCCTTCAGCAAAACATTCCAATCAAGATCTAAGTTTGGCACGAACTTTAAACATAGACCCTCAAGGACCCATGTAGTGCCATTGCTATCCTGATCAGATTCAGAACTGATTTCGGAGATTCTAATGTCTCCATCTTCAAGACAGAGATACTGCAGGCTTGAAAGGTGCCTAGGATTAATCCATTTTGGCAGAATTTCGTGGCGGTAACGCCTGAGGTAAAGCTCCTGAAGGCTCGGAGGAGGCAAAAGCCTATCCACCATCTGTGATACATGTTTTTCTTTACAATCCTCTGCATCAATAGCTAAAACCTTGAGTTTCTCGAGCTGTGATAAGACATTCCATTCATCTTCCGAGATTTCACTCTCATTATTTATGGACATTCGTAGAACTCTTAGCTGCTTCAGTCCCAGCAGCTCGTTAAGTTGACAGCCTTGTGCGTTAGACAGACTCGCCACCCGAAATCCAGACAGCTCCTGGAGATAAATTAGCTTCTCGAGTCCACGAGGTAGATACTGGAGAGGACAAGATCCGAGGTCCAAGATTATCAACTTCTTCAAACTAGTAATTGATGGATGTAGTTTGGTGCACCTCCTCAGAACAAGTATTTGGAGATTACGAAGCTTTTGAATTGAAGATGGCAGCTCAATATTGCCTGCAACTCCGCTTAAGTTGAGACATGCAAGGCGTTTAAGTGAAGAGATCTTATCTAATGAAACCTCAACATTAATTCGATCAAGCTTACAGTATGAGAAATCCAGCACCCTCAGTGACATGAGCGATTTCACATTCCAAAGGGAAACTGGAGTGCTTGATTGCAGTATCAATGCCCTGAGCCTTGAACTTTTTTTCAGGGATTTTGGATCCATGTCACTGTTGAACCCGAACCATCGCGAGTCTTGTGTCAATTTCTGCCTGCCTTGTTCATCAAAGCTGCAAAAAGCCTCATCTTTTGCAATCTGAATGGTCATATCCCTGACCAGATCGTGCATCTTGCAACTATAGACCCTGCCATCATAGCCTCTTCGATGCACAACTTCAACCAAGCATCTGCTTACTAGCTCTGAAAGATAATCAAAGCCTAATTCCGTAGCAGTCCGATTGTCCCTGCCCCGGATGAGTCCTTCTCCCACCCACCAATGTACCATCTGTTCACCACTTATCTCAAAGTCGTCGGGATAAACAGAGAAACACAAGAGGCACTGCTTTAGATGTGCGGGAAGTTCATCATAGCTCAGTCGTAGAGAAGCCACCACCGAATTGTTCTCTCTTTCGGTTGTCAAATATACATGAAAATCATCATTGATTTTATTCCACTCACTAAGGGAATGGACTTTTGGAGCAAGCAAGCCTCCTATTGTCTTGATTGCCAGCGGTAGTCCCCCGCATTTCTTCAAGATCTCTCTGCCTTTTTTTTCAAACTCCTTATTGGGGCATTTTCCATTGCTCCCTAAAAATGCATGCTTGCAGAGTAATGACCAACTCTCCTCTTCATTTAAAATTTTTGGGCGATGAATTCTTGACTCATCAACTCCCATACTGTTGACAACGGTTTCATTTCTAGATGTGATGATAGCGAAGCATCTTTTTTCAGTCGGATATAAATTCTTCCACCAATCTAGATTCATTCTCCACACATCATCCATTACAATGAGACAGGTCTTGTCACTGATCCTCTGTTGAATTTTGTGCAGCAAATAACTTTCTTCAATTCCCGATTCATCCTCTCCCAGCTGTTTCAACATGGCCCTCATGACTCGTTCCTCGCTGAAATTCTGAGAAACTGGCACCCATATCCTCTTCTCAAAGTATGCAACCACCTCTCCATCGTTGAATATCTTTTGGGCAATGGTGGTTTTGCCTAAACCACCCATACCCACAATACCGATTTGCTGAAGCTTCTCATTACTGCTAAGGATCCACCCTTTAATCTTTTCCAAGTCCTTCTCCAAACCGATTACTTCAGATGGTTCGCGGTCCTCTGGGGAATATTTAAATATTTGGTATGATGAATTATTGGGCCCCTGCTGGATGATTGGCTGTTCTGATCTTCCATACACCCCCAAGCTAGACTCCATTTTCTCAATCCGTGAATTGATATGCTTCAAATCCTTGCCTGTTTGGTATATGAAAAACAAGTCACGAAGTGAGAACCTGTGGCAAAACCCATCTTGCCGATATTCATCTCTAATTTGGCAATCCGTCATTATGTCATCAGCTTCATAAATTATTTTTCTCAGGTTAGGCAAGATCTTCTGCATGAACTCCCCCCGAGTTTTCTGCTTATCAGTGCAGGAGATGAAGGCAGTCATTAGCTCAAGCTTTGTCTTCATTGCCTCAAGCTGATCTTTAAAATCAAGTGCGTACTGAGCTTGAGTCAGCAAAGCAGAAAACACTTTTTCTATCAATGTCCCAATCATCGCCTCTGTCGCTTTCGACGCCGCCATATCCTTGGGAAAATGTTACCCGTTAATTTCATGTTCATTATCATGTCAGTAAAATATACATCTTATGAGCTCGTATGGGCTTCTGCTACAACCATGCAATCATGACACACATAAAGTACTAGGAGGGACAAGACAAAATATATAATGGATTCATCTCATTGCCATGGGACTCGACAGAACATCTATCAGAATAATATCGAACAAAAAACTGATTATTGAAGCCAAGGTCTAGCTCACTTTCTTAGGACTCAGGTCTTAGGTTCGGGCTTCAATAGAACAAGTTACGAACAAATTCTCTTTGTATTTTCAGTTTACAAGAAAACTAGGTGAAAAATATTTGACTGATTAATTATAGTTGCATTGATTAAAGTTGAAGGCTATTGGAATTTGGAGATAAGAGGCACTTTTATCCTCTTCTTTTCACAACAATCAAATTTTATTTAATAAATATCATAAAAATTATATTTTTAATTTTGATAAATTATAAATTTATGATTTGAATGAGATTGCACAGTTGCATAAAAAATTTAAGAAAAAATATTATCTTATTAGTTTATGGAAATTATTAATTTAGACCTTTAGCCCAAGTTAGGATTATGTAAAATTATTATATAATAGAGTTTATTAATTTATTTGAGTATTAAATTATAGCGGATTTACTATATTAACCTAAGTGGTGATCTTATTTGTAGTATTAGAGAAGTATTGACGGTATAGTTAATGGGAAGAAGAAGAATTGCGGTAAAAAGAGTGCGTGAAGAAAAAAATAAATCAAAATAATAATGATATTAAATTTTCTATTTTATTTCTTGCCTAATTAAAGATAATTTTGAATTCATGTAAAATATGTAGGGATATATATGAAATTATATTGAATATGAAATTGATTTTCAAAATTAATTTTTGAAAAGCTAATATCTCCATTCTTTTCTAAATTAGTTATAAAATAGTATATATTAATTTTGTCTAAAGTGATTTTTTAAAAAAATTTACCAAACAGTAAAGTTAACTTTTAGTTTTAAAAAGTATTTTTAAGCCTTCTAACAAAAATTCCAAACAAATCCCAAATTTTTCTAAATAACTAAGTATTGCATTACTTATAAATAAATTGAAGTGGTAGGTTATTCTGTCCCAACAGTCATTTCAAGCACGGGAGAATCCAAAATTTTTAAGTGCTCGGCCTAAAACTTTATACAAAATAATTATATAAAAATAAAAAAAATGTAATTTAAAACAAAATATAACTAAAGTTGTACATTTTGGGGCTTTAAACAACAAAATTTATCAATTATGAATTCTGAATAAATAGTATCTGTATTTTTTCTTTCAACATAAATAACCATACAATTTAAAAGAAAGATGCCTTGATAAAGCTCACATAAAAATTAATAAATTAATTAATAATTACAAGCTTAATTAGCATGCTTAAATAAATTAAACAATTCAATTTTATTCATCTATTTCATTTTAAAAAATTGTTAGTGAAAAAATAACAATAATAAATCAACTCAAACTAATAAATCACAAAACTAATTACCAAGAAAAAAAGCCAATCAAACATTCAAAATAATAAATAAAAATAAGATGTAAAATAAATCAATAAAATCTATCAAAAAAATTAATAATTTATGCAAATTCTAAAAGTATAGTAATATACCAATAGAAAAATGTACAGATTGCAAAGAAATTGGAAGATATGAATGGATGATGAATTGTGAGTTGTGAAGCAGTGAAGGTGAATTGATGAAGAATGAAGAATCGTGAAGGGTTTGGAAATTTTTTTTGTTTTTTCTAACGGTGTCGGTGGAAGTAAAGGAAGAGTAATAATGATGGATGGTATTTTGTAAGGGTAATTTTTAAAAACCTCCCCTGAGGTTTGAGCCTGTTGCAAGTAGATGGTGAAAATCATTTTATTTGTAAAAAACCCCCTACCGTCAGTTAAAATTTCCATTGGCTAACTGTTGACTTTAAAAAGACAATATTACCCCCAATATTTATAATTCTAAATATTTACAATTTCATAAGTAATTAAAACAATTATTTTCACCATGATCAAGTTATTGATATTTATTTAAAATCTTAAAAAAATAAAATTACAAATCTTAAAATATTTTTTTTAAGTTTGTAATAAAATTACAAATCTTAATTATTTGATATAAAAATGTAATTTTTTAAAGTTTGTAATAAAATTACAAATCTTAATTATTTGATATAAAAATATAATTTTTTTAAGTTTGTAATTTTATTTTTTTTAAGATTTTAAGGAAATTTTAACTGACGTAAACTATTATTGGGGGTAATATTGTCTTTTTAAAGTCAACAGTTAGTCAATGAAAATTTTAACTAACGGTAGGGGGTCTTTTACAAATAAAATGATTTTCACCATCTACTTGCAACAGCCTCAAACCTCATGGGAGGTTTTTAAAAATTATCCTATTTTGTAATTAACAGTTGGTGGTATTTTCGTAATTAACAATTAATGGGATTTTCGTAATTTTAATCAAACTAACTGATTTTTTTCTCTTTCTTTTTTCTATACCGGGGTCCGCACCCTGATTTCAAGGCCAGTGTATCACATACAAGCAAAAGGTGATGTATCGATTCCTCTCACTCGTTTGAATGCTTGAATGTCTGGGGTCACATACCATCAATAATTAGTTTGCTTATCAAGAAAAGAAGGGGTCCAGCTATGGTGATATAATTATATGGTAGCTGGAGGACCTGTCTACCTTACAGATTCTGTAACATACGCACCCAATGCATGCACCACACCCGCCCTACATATGGAGAAAAAGCATGCAACTGTTTTTGTTTGGTAGCTAGCTAACCAATCAGGAGCTGGTTAAGTGGGATCTGTATGTTACAGAATCTGTAACTTAGCAAGCTCCGGTAGGGTGGATTCAATTTAACTTTGATGATAATTGAATTCAACTATGGTAACGTACAATTATGGTGCCATAGATTGGTCCGAAAAGATGAACTTTTTCAAAAAAGCAAAAGAAAAAAAGAAGATCGATAAAACCACGAGAATATGTACTTTTGCTTTGCATGTGAATTCGCACTCAAAGGGCCCGACAAAACCTGAAAATATTAATTTATACTATTCTTTGTTTAATTTTTAACAGGCATGAAGGACAATTATAGGCTGGCATTATTGATGTGACCCAAAATGAAGACAATCAAAACAAAAGAAGAAAGGGGAAACTGCTTTATTGACAATAGGAAAATGAAAGCAAATTTTAGGAAGGTTATTGCATTCTTGAATGTTTTCATTGATGGTTTATCTAAATGTAATTTAGGTAGCTTAATTTGTGGTGATATTTTTTGAGATTACAAAGGATCTTTTTTAGGTGCTTTTGGTCTTTCTTTAGGCACTAACACTGCCTACTTTGCTGAAATAGCCAGCTACGTTGGCTACTGAATTTGCTCATGATAAGGGTTGGTATCTGTTGTGCGCGGAATGCGGAATCAAGCGCACCAAATAATTACTGAAAAATAAAGGACACAAGAATTTACGTGGTTCGGTAATTAAACCTACATCCACGGAGGCAAGAAAGAATAATTGTTTATTTAACAATTAATAGAATACAATATTTGAGTAACGAATCTCACTTTCCAAAAACCCAAATATACCTAGTACTCTCACATTCTGCAGGAAAAATAAATTCCCCAGACACACTTCTCTCACTTCTCTTAAAAGTTTAGAAACTTATAAGTTTAACAATTTTGAGACGATTTACAATGGAAGAAGTGCCATCTATTTATAGGAAAAATAATGGCACTATTGCACCAACCCCTTTACTATTCCACCTAACCTAAGCCAATAGTCAATGGTGTCCATTTGACAAATTTGCCAACTTTCCATTTTTTCTTCAAAATGTTTGGTAGCCATTTGAAATTTTGCATTCATTTTTGAATTTCAATGTCACGTGCATGACTTTTCAACATGATTTGTCCAAATCTGAGCCGACTACCAACGAACCCTCATCCCCAAAGTGATCCTTCAATAAGGATCCAGAATGGTTGTGTCGTTTCGACTGCCTACGTATCCAAAATTTGGGATCAAGCCAACCTTAGTTCAAAATTCCCGAAGGACATATCTTTAACACAATCGAAGAATTTGAATTAATTTCAAGTAATGTTGAAACTTAACTCCAGAAATTACCTTCGTCAACATATCTGATGGATTATCTTTGGTATCAATCTTTCTCAACAACACAACACCGCTCTCAATAATCTTTCTCACATAATGATATTTCACATGTATATGCTTCGTCCGAGCGTGATATGTTTGATTTTTCGTAAGGAATATCGCACTTTGATTATCACAGAAGACCATAATGTTCTCCTGGATTACTCCCAAATCACCTAACAAGTCTTTCAACCAGATAGCTTCCTTTACAGCTTCAGTTGCTGCCATGTACTCTACTTTCGTAGTGGACAGAGGAATTGTCGATTGCAAAATTGACCTCCAGCTAACCGGACCTCCACCCAATGTGAATACGTAGCCCGTTGTTGATCTTCGCTTGTCAAGGTTTCCAGCGAAATCAGAATCACAATACCCAACACATTGTTGACCACAATTCTTCTTGAACAATAACCCAACATCAACTGTCCCATATAGATATCGAAGAATTCACTTTACTGTAAGCCAGTGACTTTTACCCGGATCGTGCATGTATCTACTAACCATGCTTACTGCTTGAGATATATCGGGCCTTGTACATACCATAGCATACGTAAGACTACCCACAGCACTAGCATATGGAACACGAGCCATGTAATCGCGCTCCTCTTGAGATTTAGGACATGAGGAAGAGCTTAATTTGAAATGAGAAGCTAGAGGTGTACATACCGGTTTAGTTTTGTCATCTATACCAAATCTTTCTAGCATTTTCTTCAAATAAGACTTTTGAGTCAACCATACGCTCTCATTCTTCTTGTCTCTACAAATCTCCATCCCAAGTATTCTCTGTGCATCACCCAAGTCTTTCATCTCGAACTCAGAAGCCAGCTGCTTCTTTAATCTTTCAATCTCATCTCTATTCTTCGAAGCTATAAGCATATCTTCGACATAGAGTAGCAAATAAATGAAAGCTCTATCTGGTAGTTTTCTAAAGTAAACACAATGATCGTGTTCACTTTTGGTGAATTTTCTGCCCTTGTATAAATTGATCAAATCTTTTGTACCACTACCTTGGCGATTGCTTCAGTCCGTACAAAAATTTAATCAACCTACACACATGATTCTCCTTTCCAGGAACTCTAAAACCACAAAGCTGAATCATATAGATTTCCTCCTCCAAATCTCCATGTAAGAACGCCGTCTTAACATCCAACTGAGCCAACTCTAACTCATATTCTGCAACTAAGGCAAGTAGGATACGAATGGAAGTATGTTTTACAACTGGAGAGAAAACTTCACTGTAGTCAATACCTTCCTTTTGAGCAAAACCTTTTCCTACGAGCCTTGCCTTGTATCGAGGAGTTGTTTGATTCGGAGATCCTTACTTTTTGGTGTATACCCATTTATTGCCAATAGCCCTTTTCCCCTTTGGTAACTTTACAAGTTCCCAAGTTTGGTTTTGATGGAGAGATTTCATCTCTTCCTTCATGGCTAGCTTCCACTGATCACTTTTATTGCTGCGCAATGCTTCACCGAAAGTATTGAATATGTCATTATCAATAACTGGAAGTGCATAGGCTACCACCATATCTTTAGTAAGCCATTCGAGTTTCTTTATCTCTCTTCTTGGCCTCCTTGTTGCTATAAAATCATCATCATTTACATCATCAATTGTTTCTTCATTTTGTGGGACATCAGAAAAAACAACCTCTTCTTCAACTTTAGGTGTCACCTTCATAGTTGAACCATTTTTTTATGTAGAACTAACTGGTATATATGGAGTTGCATCAAACTCCACTCGCTGCAATACTTATGTGGTCTTATTTTCCACATGCTGAGAACTTGAAGCTTTTAGCATTGAAGCTTCATCAAATGTGACATCTCTGCTACACACAAACTTTTTGTCTTCAAGATCCCAAAGCTTGAAGCCCTTTACTTCACCTTTGAATCCCACAAAGATAGATTCTCTAGCACGAAGATCCAGTTTACTATCTTTGACATGATAATAAGCTGGACACCCGAATACACGAAGGGAATTATAGTCTTGTGCATGCTTTTCAGACCACATTTCCATAGGAGTTTTACCTCCAATTGCAGCAGAAGGTAACCGATTTACCAAGTGACTTGCGTAGCTCACAACTTCAGCCCAAAACTTTTTATCTAAACCAGCATTAGATAACATACATCGTACCTTCTCCAGTAAAGTACGATTCATACGCTTAGCCACACCGTTCTGTTACGGAGTATGTCTCACCGTGAAATGTCTTTTAATACCCTCGTTCTGGCATACTTGCAAGAATGGATCAGAAGTATATTCACCCCCATTATCATATAGTAATACTTTGATCTTTCTGCCAGTTTGAGTCTCCACCAATTTCTTTCACTTCACGAAAATCTCTAGAACCTCATCATTTGTTCGCATGGTGTACACCCATACACGTCTAGAGAAATCATCAACAAATATAACAAAATAATGGCTTCCACCAATTGATGCAGTCTTGGTTGGTCCCCATACATCACTATGAACATATTTAAGGATCTCACGAGTATCGTGATTAGCTGTACCAAACTTGACCCTTATTTTCTTGCCTACTACACAATGCTCACAGAAATTTAATTTACAAGTTTTGGTACCTTTTAAGAGTCCATGTCTCATCAGAGTTTGCAAAGACTTCTCTCCTGCATGTCCCAATCGTACATGCCATAGCTTGGTGGTGTCACTGTGCGCCTCAACAACATTTACTTCATCAGTTGTACCTCCCTTCAAATAGTACAGATTGTGACGTCGAACCTTTTGCAGAATCACCATAGCCTCATGTGTAAACTTCATTGTGCCATCTTCAATGCTAACTTTGTAACCTTTAGCTTCCAAAGCACCCACAGAAATTAGATTTTTCTTTATCTCTGGAACAAATCTAACCTCTTTGAGTTCTCTAACCATTCCATCAAACATTTTGAGACGAATTGTTCCGATCCCCATTGTACGACAAGGTTGATTATTCCCCATCATAACTGCACCGGATTCCAGATTACGAAAATCCGTAAACCATTCCTTAATAGGACACAAATGATAGGTTGCTCCAGTATCAAGTATCCACTCACTCGAACTAGCCACGTATGCTGCAGGAGTAATACTTAGTGAATAATCAGAGTTCTCATCTTTCCGTGCCATGTTTGCTGCTGCTGGTTTCTTCCCATCTCTCTTTTGAGCCTTTGGACAATCTTTTCTCCAATGGCTCTTTTCATGACAAAAGACACACTCATCTCGAGCTATATTTATACTTCTCGATTTGGATCGAGAATTCTTTCCACCACGCTTCTTCTGTTTCTCCATCGCCCAATCTCTGCTCACTAAAGCTTCAGACGATGCTCGTTCAGAATTTTTATCATTATTCTGAATCTCCAAACTAGTCAATGCTGTGCAAATATCTTTAAAGACGATCACACTCTTCCCATATATCAAAGTAGTCACAAAATGGCTATATTCCTCTGGTAGTGAGTGTAACAGAATCATAGCCTTGACTTCATCTTTAATATCTTCATCAAGATTCTTCAAATTAGCAAGTAACTTTTCAAATCTTGAAACATGATCGTGCATTGACACCCCAGGCTTCATTCAAAAACCATATACTTGGCTCATTGCATGAAGGCGATTTTCAGGACTTTTCACCAGGTACTTCTCCTCCAATGTACGCCACAAAGTCACCGCACACTCCTCATCTTTCACCAAGTATTTCACCTTCTTAGTCAAATAAGATCTGATCTGACCACAGGCTTTCTCGTTCATACGATCCCAAATTTCTTCATCATACAAGTGTCTTTTATTTTTTAGAACAATATCGAGATCGATTTGAATAAGGGCATCCATAACTTCGCTCCTCCACATGCCGAAGTTGATTTTCCCATCAAACTTTTCAATATCGATCTTCTGGCCTCCTATAACAGGTGCTGAATAGCGATTTGACAAATCTCGCCTCCCACTTGAAGTGTCTCTTGAAATAGTCTTGGTAGATCTCTCCCAAATTCTGGAAGTTTCATCTTCTACCATTTTTCTCAACGAACTATTTTCACTTGAAAAACAGCCTCTATGATGTTAATTTCGCGTGAATAAATGCAGCAGGAAAGTTCCCAGGAAACTGGACGGGAACCCGGTTCCAATTAAAAACTAGAATCCTTAGACTCTTATCGCCTTTTTTGACAGAACTTTCCTAAACATGCAAAAATACACACTACTTACAATAGACTGTCTCCCAAGTACAAATGGCCGTCTCCAACGTATTCATGAATAGTACCGTATACGTGAACAATACTGTATCCCCCCAAGTACGAACCGTCGGCTCTGATACCACTTGTTGTGCGCGGAATGCAGAATCAAGCGCACCAAATAATTACTAAAAAATAAAGGATACAAGAATTTACGTGGTTCGGTAATTAAACCTACATCCATGGAGGTAAGAAAGAATAATTGTTTATTTAACAATTAATAGAATACAATATTTGAGTAACGAATCTCACTTCCCAGAAACCCAAATATACCCAATACTCTCACACTCTGCAGGAAAAATAAATTCCCCAGACACACTTCTCTCACTTCTCTCAAAAGCTTAGAAACTTATAAGCTTAACAATTTTGGGATGATTTACAATGGAAGAAGTGCCATCTATTTATAGGGAAAATAATGGCACTATTGCACCAACCCCTTTACTATTCCACCTAACCTAAGCCAATAGTCAATGGTGTCCATTTGGCAAATTTGACAAATTTGCCAACTTTCCATTTTTTCTTCAAATGTTTGGTAACCATTTGAAATTTTTCATTCATTTTTGAATTTCAATGTCACGTGCATGACTTTTCAACTGTATCGTCTTTGGCTAGAAAGCGACTCTATTTCCAATCCTTCGTTCGATCCTCCATGGGTATTCATAACAAATGATTGAATTGTTGTAATCTCCTCAACTCTATGGCGTTTAGATTCTCTCATATCTTCTGAGAAACTAATTATGTGGCGGATCATTTAGCTAACTTAAGTCTTATTTGTAATTCTCTCACATGGTGGCAGACTCCGCCTTAAGATATTTTGGAGTTAGTTTCTCATGATGCCAATGGGTTTCTAAAATATCATTTTATTTAGTTTCTCTTGAGAGGTTTTGGTTTATATCTCCCTCCTTATATTCAATTATTGATTTATTTACAGATACGGATCTGGCTTAACCCCAGCACCTTGGTGGATTTTTAATTAAAAAAAAAGTAAACGTGCTTCTTATCTCCAATAGCTTTCGACGTTAATCAATCACAAATATATTAAACTTTAATCATCCCTTTGACAAATACTTTCTAATTACCCAAATAGATTCGACTTTAATTAATCCATCACAACGTTTTTCACCTTGTTTTCCTTTTTGGCTTTTTCCTTTTCTGAATTGGATAATTACTCTTGTACCCTCAAAATACAAAGCACAGGTGTGCGTTATTTAATCAAGACTGGCATCTCTTCTCCTATATAAAAATATCGGCAATAGAAATGCATCGCGTGGTTCTAATTACTAAGACTGTTTTCTTACTAACTTTGTTTCTTCTTTGTCAACTTGGCTCCGAGTTCAAATTTCGGAGTGCTGCTGAAAATAATATTGAAGTAGGTGATCTACCTCGTGATGAAGGTAATATATGCTAATAATTCTTTATATCTCATGTAAATTCCATAATTTTAGAGGGTTTTTGCTTCTCTAGAACGCGGTTTGCATTATTATATACATACAAGTACATAAGAATTAAGCTAATTATTTGAATCAGATATCTGAATTTTTAATATACATATATAGTCGTATATATGCATGATGTGTTGTAATATATATATACGTACACACACACACACACACATATATATATGTGTGTATGTGTGTAGTACATAAATTTACAAATAGAGAATATCTTAAAAAAAAAACTCTATTATAATGTATTTTGTCTGATAGTATATTGAAAAAATGTGTTTCTTTGTCTTTAAACTTCTCTCTTACATTATGAATTTCCTTATTTTAAAATCAAGAAATGTTCCAATCTAGGATCTTAAATTTTGTTATAGTTCGTGAAAGCTATTAAATTTAATGTCTGTGAAAATTATTAAGGCATGTGGTTTAATAGTAATTTAATGCATGTAAAAATTATTAAGCCATAAGGTTTAATAGTATAATTACATAACGTTATTAAACCGCACGACATAATAAATGCGGATGTCTTCATTTTTTTAAATGCAGACTCGGGATAACACCATATAGTATCAACATGTTTTTATCATTTTTTGCAATTAACTATAATACAATACAATGTTATGTCCGTGCTAGATAATGACTATATATATATATATATATATATATATGATCAATAATTATCAGGTGCGCATAAATTCTCCGTATTGAGAATTGCTAAAAGTTAAAACAAACGAAATTATAATTAGATAGCAAATTCGATAATGCATGCAACTTTTATAAATTAATTAAGAGTTGAACGAATGCTTTTGTCTTGTAGCTATATAGCTAGCATAGATCCATTTGCACATGATCAGTTTAACAACATTTCTTGTCGGAACTATTATTGGCAGTGGCCGGTCTCACCGACATGCTGTCCAGTTTGCAGTGGAGGCTACAACTACCTAAATTGAGTTCATATTGCCGTGAGACGCCAGAGCTTAGTCTCAAAATTATCATCACTTGCCCCGTCGATAAAGGGACCCCGCACATCTCCGAAATGTATATGTTCCAACTCTAATCTAATTACTTGCCTAGACAGTCATAACAAAAGCAAGGTTAATTTCCATTATTAACTGCATGTTAATCATTTTGTATACAGAACCATGGACAGTTTAACCTTAACTGGAATAATCTCAGAACATGTGGCTGCTCTGACACACCTGCAGAAACTGTATGTACAATTAATTAATTAATTAATTAATTCAATGATCAATCATTTTGCATAAGCTTTTATAACTAAATTTAATAAATTAAACAACTATATATATATATATATATATCGTCGTAAGCTTGGCTCTTGCCTTAATTAATACATGCATACATATTTGATATGGTTTGATGAGTCATCATATAATACCGCGCTGTATGTAATACAGCTGCTTCAACAGTGAAAAAAAAAACTTGAACAATCGATATTTTACCGGTTGTTCATCTAATAATTTTAAAAAAAATTATTTTTAATGCGAAAAAAATAAGGAAATTTATAAACAATTAATATTAAAAAAATTTGAGTGAGAAAAATATTTTTAATTTAAAAGAAAGTTAAAAAAAAAGAGTAAAATAATCATGTTTCATTTTTTTTTGTTAAATATCAATATATTAGGTGGATGTTTCAAATTAATTTCATATGTCCCTAATTTTCGTTAAACTTTCTCAATAATTGGTTTATTTGTTTCCACTTCTCAATCCATTAGTTTTATGTATAATATTCCTACTAAATTCGTTAAATCCAAATTTTTTAGGTTAGATTCTAAGTAAATTCATTTCTCGTTGAATAAGTTCCTAAATTTGGTTACATTTTCTCCCTTTTTGGTTTATATGTTTCAACAATTATTTCACAAATTTTACGTTCAATATTCCAATTTTCTTGGTATGATTTCATTTATTTGGGTTAAATACCGACATAATTTTTTTTTGTTAAACTAGTTTCCAATTTTGGTTGAGCTTTTTCATATTTAGGTTCACATGTTTCAAATTATTAGTCCACTAATTTTGTGTTAGGTATTCCTACTAAATTCGTTCAATACCAATATTTTTTATTAGATTCTAAGTAATTTTCATTTCCCGTTAGATGAGTTCCTAATTTTCGTTAGATTTTCTCGCTTATTGGTTCAAATGTTTCATCTAATTATTCCTCTAGTTTTGCGTTGAATATTCCCATTAACTTGGACATATTCCAATTATTAAGGTTAAGTACCGAATTTATTTTTCGTAATTTTATTTTTGGTTAAATAAGTCCCTAATTTTGGTTATATTTTCTCCCTTGTGGGGTTATATGTTTCAATTATAATTTCACTAGTTTTGTGTTCAATATTCCAATTAACTTGGTAAGATTTCATTTATTTGGGTTAAATACCGAAATAATTTTTTTTGTTAAATTAGTTCCCAATTTTGGTTAAGCTTTTTCATATTTAGGTTCACATGTTTCAAATTATTAATCCACTAGTTTTGTGTTAGGTATTTCTATTAAGTTCGTTCAATACCAATATTTTGGGTTAGATTCCAAGTATTTTTCATTTCCCGTTGGATGAATTCCTAATTTTCGTTAGATTTTCTCATTTATTGGTTTAAATGTTTCATCTAATTATTCCTCTAGTTTTGTGTTGAATATTTCCATTAACTTAGACAGATTTCAATTATTTGGGTTAAGTACAAAATTTATTTTTCGTAATTTTATTTTTGGTTAAATAAATCCCTAATTTTGGTTATAATTTCTCCCTTGTGGGGTTATATGTTTCAATTATAATTTCACTAGTTTTGTGTTCAATATTCCAATTAACTTGGTAAGATTTCATTTATTTGGGTTAAATACCGAAATAATTTTTTTTTGTTAAATTAGTTCCCAATTTTGGTTAAGCTTTTTATATTTAGGTTCACATGTTTCAAATTATTAGTCCACTAGTGTTGTGTTAGGTATTTCTACTAAATTCGTTTAATACCAATATTTTGGGTTAGATTCCAAGTAATTTTCATTTCTCGTTGGCTGAGTTCCAAATTTTCGTTAGATTTTCTCGTTTATTGGTTCAAATGTTTCATCTAATTATTCCTTTAGTTTTGTGTTGAATATTTCCATTAACTTGAATAGATTCCAATTATTTGGGTTAACTACCGAATTTATTTTTCGTAATTTTATTTTTGGTTACATAAGTCCCTAATTTTGGTTATATTTTCTCCCTTGTAGGGTTATATGTTTCAATTCTAATTTCACTAATTTTGTGTTCAATATTCCAATTAATTTGGTAAGATTTCATTTATTTGGGTTAAATACCGAAATAATTTTTTTTGTTAAATTAGTTCCCAATTTTGGTTAAGCTTTTCATATTTAGGTTCACATGTTTCAAATTATTAGTCCACTAGTTTTGTGTTAGGTATTTCTACTAAGTTCGTTTAATACCAATATTTTGGGTTAGATTCCAAGTATTTTTCATTTCCCGTTGGATGAATTCCTAATTTTCGTTAGATTTTCTCATTTATTGGTTCAAATGTTTCATCTAATTATTCCTCTAGTTTTGTGTTGAATATTTCCATTAACTTAGACAGATTTCAATTATTTGGGTTAAGTACAAAATTTATTTTTCGTAATTTTATTTTTGGTTAAATAAATCCCTAATTTTGGTTATATTTTCTCCCTTGTGGGGTTATATGTTTCAATTATAATTTCACTTGTTTTGTGTTCAATATTCCAATTAACTTGGTAAGATTTTATTTATTTGGGTTAAATACCGAAATAATTTTTTTTTGTTAAATTAGTTCCCAATTTTGGTTAAGCTTTTCATATTTAGGTTCACATGTTTCAAATTATTAGTCCACTAGTTTTGTGTTAGGTATTTCTACTAAGTTCGGTTAATACCAATATTTTGGGTTAGATTCCAAGTATTTTTCATTTCCCGTTGGATGAATTCCTAATTTTCGTTAGATTTTCTCATTTATTGGTTCAAATGTTTCATCTAATTATTCCTCTAGTTTTGTGTTGAATATTTCCATTAACTTAGACAGATTTCAATTATTTGGGTTAAGTACAAAATTTATTTTTCGTAATTTTATTTTTGGTTAAATAAATCCCTAATTTTGGTTATATTTTCTCCCTTGTGGGGTTATATGTTTCAATTATAATTTCACTTGTTTTGTGTTCAATATTCCAATTAACTTGGTAAGATTTTATTTATTTGGGTTAAATACCGAAATAATTTTTTTTTGTTAAATTAGTTCCCAATTTTGGTTAAGCTTTTCATATTTAGGTTCACATGTTTCAAATTATTAGTCCACTAGTTTTGTGTTAGGTATTTCTACTAAGTTCGTTTAATACCAATATTTTGGGTTAGATTCCAAGTATTTTTCATTTCCCGTTGGATGAATTCCTAATTTTCGTTAGATTTTCTCATTTATTGGTTCAAATATTTCATCTAATTATTCCTCTAGTTTTGTGTTGAATATTTCCATTAACTTAGACAGATTTCAATTATTTGGGTTAAGTACAAAATTTATTTTTCGTAATTTTATTTTTGGTTAAATAAGTCCCTAATTTTGGTTATATTTTCTCCCTTGTGGGGTTATATGTTTCAATTATAATTTCACTAGTTTTGTGTTCAATATTCCAATTAACTTGGTAAGATTTCATTTATTTGGGTTAAATACTGAAATAATTTTTTTTTGTTAAATTAGTTCCCAATTTTGGTTAAGCTTTTCATATTTAGGTTCACATGTTTCAAATTATTAGTCCACTAGTTTTGTGTTAGGTATTTCTACTAAGTTCGTTGAATACCAATATTTTGGGTTAGATTCCAAGTATTTTTCATTTCCCGTTGGATGAATTCCTAATTTTCGTTAGATTTTCTCATTTGTTGGTTCAAATGTTTCATCTAATTATTCCTCTAGTTTTGTGTTGAATATTTCCATTAACTTAGACAGATTTCAATTATTTGGGTTAAGTACAAAATTTATTTTTCGTAATTTTATTTTTGGTTAAATAAGTCCCTAATTTTGGTTATATTTTCTCCCTTGTGGGGTTATATGTTTCAATTATAATTTCACTAGTTTTGTGTTCAATATTCCAATTAACTTGGTAAGATTTCATTTATTTGGGTTAAATACTGAAATAATTTTTTTTTGTTAAATTAGTTCCCAATTTTGGTTAAGCTTTTCATATTTAGGTTCACATGTTTCAAATTATTAGTCCACTAGTTTTGTGTTAGGTATTTCTACTAAGTTCGTTTAATACCAATATTTTAGGTTAGATTCCAAGTAATTTTCATTTCTCGTTGGATGAGTTCCAAATTTTCGTTAGATTTTCTCGTTTATTGGTTCAAATGTTTCATCTAATTATTCCTTTAGTTTTATGTTGAATATTTCCATTAACTTGAATAGATTCCAATTATTTGGGTTAAATACTGAATTTATTTTTCGTAATTTTATTTTTGGTTAAATAAGTCCCTAATTTTGGTTATATTTTCTCCCTTGTAGGGTTATATGTTTCAATTATAATTTCACTAGTTTTGTGTTCAATATTCCAATTAACTTGGTAAGATTTCATTTATTTGGGTTAAATACCGAAATAATTTTTTTTGTTAAATAAGTTCCCAATTTTGGTTAAGCTTTTTCATATTTAGGTTCACATGTTTCAAATTATTAATCCACTAGTTTTGTGTTAGGTATTTCTATTAAGTTCGTTCAATACCAATATTTTGGGTTAGATTCCAAGTATTTTTCATTTCCCGTTGGATGAATTCCTAATTTTCGTTAGATTTTCTCATTTATTGGTTCAAATGTTTCATCTAATTATTCCTCTAGTTTTGTGTTGAATATTTCCATTAACTTTGACAAATTCCAATTATTTCGGTTAATTGGTTAAGTAGGTTCCTAATTTGGGTTATATTTTCTCATATTTGCTTTTATATGTTTCAACTATTATTTCACTAGTTTTGCGTTCAATATTCCAATTAATATGGTGAAATTTCATATATTTATGTTAAATATCAAAATTATTTGTATTATCGGAAACAATAATTTTAATAAGTTGAATTATGTTTGAACCCTTACTATTTTATAAAATATCAACTTACCATATAATACTAAAAATTTTTTATTGTAACCCTTAATCTTTTCCAATATTTTGGGTCCTTAACCTAATTCCCTTTTATATATATCATGAGATCTCTTGAACTTGATTGTATATATATTTGAGCTTTTAGTCTCTATACATATTTATTCTCATTTTATCATTTAGTTGACTGTTTTTAGTTATTGTTAAAATAAATTAATGCATTTATTTTCATCTCTCTCTTTACTTTTTAAAATAATTTCTTTAATTTTTCAAAACTTCGACAGTAAATAAAAAATAACATGTAAGAGCGCATGCAATTGCTATGCTTCTCCAAAAAATTATTTTTAAAAATTTTGACGGCATAAGTTATAAAAAATATTTAAGCTAACAAAAATTGAAACTTTCTTAATCTATTTGTGTTGAATTTTCTTTTTTCTTTTTTTGTGATCAATTGCCTTCAGGGGATTTCTTGAATTTGAAATTATTTATACTTAACTTTTGATCTTTATAAATGTTATGCCCATTTTATAATTCAATTAATTATATTTATTTATCTTTAAACTAAAATAAATCAAGAATTAAGATTTTTTTAATTCAAATTAATTTTTTACCACTATGTTTTCTTTTCAAATTATTTTTTTAATTTCTTATTATTTCAACCAAAAATTTATGCTATTAATTATAAATATTAATATATTATACTTGTATTATTATCACTATTATTATTTTTTTTACTCTTACTAAAATTATTATTATTACTGTCTTGCCCCATGAGATTTGTTAACAATTTTTTTTAATAATGAGTATCCTTCTTTTTCGTTTTTAAGTATGGATGTAATTTTTAATTTATAAAATAAGTTCTTAAATTTTCAAGACTTAGGTGGCGTTTGTTTTTTAACTTAATAACTTAAAGTGACTTAACTTAATTAATTAAGTTAATTAGAAGTGTTTGTTTTTATAACTTAATAGGACTTTTTAGATAATTTTGACTTAATAAAATAAGCTAATTTTTTTAGCTTTTTACTGAATGGAAAAATCTGAATTAAGTCAGTTACTTTCCAATGTAAAAAATATCCCTACTTTATAATTTATTTTTCACATCTATCCTAAAACTCACCTATAAATATTTACCCCATATAATAATTTTATCATTATTTTTTTAGCCGTCATGCAATCCCCCTCACTTTGCTCTCTCGTCCAGTTCTTGAATTTCCCATTAATTTCTCTTGAATCTCCCATTAATTGCTCACCAGGCAAGCACTTGACTTGGGCCTTTCTTTTTTACTTTTCAATTACCTTTTCTAGCATTCACTTTTATTATATTTGACTTTTCAATTACGTTTTCTAGCATTCACTTTTAATAATTAATAGCTTTGCTACTCTTTTTGGATCTGACACACTTCGTTATGTGTTTTGGGTATTGTTTTATTTATATGAATATATTTTGTTAATCTGACAGTGATTTATTTGGGAGAATTTTCGCTCATCTGTTTGATTTCATTTTTCTTTTTTATAATTGAGATGATGTTGTGTATGATCAATTGACTGAATGCATATATGACATTGCATTTTTTTTTTTAATGTAATTGGTTGAAGTAGTTTTAATAGAGCTATCTTGGGTGGTTACGAATTTTCCAGTCTCCTTGAGTGAAATTAATAATGGCAATTGCTGAAATTAATAATCCACAATTGGTTCCATTTGATTGTTTTTTGCGGAACTTTCTCATAGATGTCGTCACAAGGGGAGAGAGCAAATTGGACTGATCTAACTTATAAGAAATATTTTATTGATCTCTGCATGCGTGAAGCAAACAATGGAAATAGATCTGGGGCAACCTTGAAGCCTACTGCTTGGAATGGGATTTCTCAGGAACTGAAAACATTGACAGGAAAATCTATTACCCCGAAACAACTTAAAAATGGATGGGATTATATGAAAAGGCAATACCTCACGTGGGTGAAATTAATAATGACAACAGGACATGGTTATAATTCTACAACTCGTACTTTTGATTGGCCACCTGAAAGATAGGAAGAATATTTGAAGGAAACATTTTTTTTTATTTAAGTAAATTATTTAATATTTTTACATATAAGTATAATCAATTATTATGTTTTGATTGAACAGAAATATTCAGAAGCTAAACAATTTCGCAATAAACCTTTAGCAAATGCTGAAGAGTTGGAGGCATTGTTCTCAGGTGCAGTAGCAACAGGAGCTTATAACTGGAGTTCTAGAATGGAAGGGATACCAGAAATGGGAAATCTATCATCGATGCTATCTGAAACTCCAATTAACGTAGAAGATAATGATTGTGAGGTAAAAACACCAGATTCATACACCAATGTGGATGAACCACTTCCCGATGACATGCAAAGGTGTAAAAAGAAACAAAAGAAAAGAAAATCGGATGAAACTCGCGAAGATATCAACAAATTAGTGGCTGTATTAGAGAAGACCGATGACAAAGGACCTTCAATTACTCAGTGCATGCCAATTTTGAGAAAGCTACTAACTTATGACAATCCCATGTATTATGTGGCTACTAATGCACTCTGCAATAAGAGAGAGTATCGAGAACTATGGATGGGCATGGAGTGTGATGAAGAACGAATTGGATGGATTTATAGTTTACCAAAAGGGCCTTAATATCTTATTCCTAGTTCATTTGTCAATGTTTTATTTGGTGTCATTATGGAATTTTTGGATTATATACCTTTTTGTTTATGCAATGAATCAACGTTTTGATTAAGGTCATTTGTTGAACTTTTGGTCTGTATAGTGAATTGTGTGTTTTGGTTATTTGAATATTTAATGAATATCTTGCTGCTCAAAGTATCGTTTACATTGCTTATATATGTTTTTTTTTTTACATTATTTTTGTCTTTGTAATTTCTTATAAATTTGTTTATATGGTCAGGTTGTTATATCCTATCACAAATAAATTGCAGCCTAAGCAATACTTTGGACTTTAATAGTAGGTATGTCAACATTCAATTAATATTAAATATTCTTCTTTAAATGCTACATAATATATATATATATATATATATATATATTGTATAATAGATATGGCTATGGCTGACGAAGAAGTTGACATAAAGATTGGGGTTAGACGAATATTACGGAAACAATTGATTATGTTGGTAAAAAAATTATTGAAAGGGTTGACCAAAAGGCAACGAGTATCTACATCATCTCTGATAGGTTCTCTTTACATTCAAGAACTTTTAAATGGATCACCAATAGTCTGCTATGATCTTATGCGGATGGATAAGAATGGGTTCATATCTCTATGTCAATTGTTCAAAGAAAAAGGATGGCTTTCTGATAGTAAGCATTTAACTGTTGAAGAGAAAATGGCTATGTTCTTATTTACAATTAGCCATAATCTTCGAAATCGGTTCATTAAAATTAGATTCCAGCACTCAGGTCATACAGTGCATAGGTATTTTCATGAAGTACTGTCGGCAATGATGAAGTTTTCGAAAGAAATGATCACTCCTCCGTCATTTACAGATAATTCAAGAGGTATACGTAATACTCGATTAAGGCAAATTTTTAAGGTATAAAACTTTCTGTATACTAATATGTTGAAGAATAAAGCTTTTTATTTTGATTATTGAAATAATTTAATTACTAATATGTAGGATTCAATTGGTGCAATTGATGGAACTCTTATTCATGCATGTATTCCAATTGATAAACAAGTGCCATATAAAGGTCGGGGCAGGGGAGAATGCTTTCAAAATGTAATGGCCCTTTGTGATTTTGACATGATATTTAGATATGTTGTTGTTGGATGGGAAGGAGCTGCACATTATTCAAGGGTCTTAACTGAAACCATTCGTAATTCAAGAAATAATTTTCCTATTCCACCGCCTGGTATGTCATTATTCATTATTTTACCAATTTATTCATTATAATTTATAATATTATATTTTATTAGTCACTCATGTTGAATGTTTTTTTCTAGATAAATACTATTTAGTTGATGCAGCATATTCACATACAAGAGGTTTCATGGCACCATACCGTCATGTGCGTTATTGGTTAGGTGACTTTCGTAGTGGCGGTCGAGCTAGAGAAAGGGAGGAAATATTCAATCATGCCCATGCTAAATTGAGAAATGTTATTGAACGTGCTTTTGGTGTGCTAAAGGCCCGTTTTCCAATACTAAAAAGGATGGCACCATACTCATTTGATACACACAGAAAAATAGTGGTGACATGCATGGCAATTCATAATTTTCTTCGAAAAATATCAGTGGATGATGCATTATTTGCTCAATATGAAAATGATGAAGTTGAGCTAGAAAGTGGTCATGGCAATCAAAACCACACAGCTAATGCTATCAACTCCTCAAGTATGGAAGATCAAAATTACATGCGACAACTTCGAGATGAAATTGCAAATAAACTGTTTCAAACATCTTATTAGTTTTTTCTTTTTTATATTATATACGATAAAATTTCAAATTTATGGTATTTTATATATTAAAATTCCAAAATCAATATGTATTTACTTAAATATAGTTTTACTTATAAATGTTAAAATATTGTGGTATTTAATATATTATTTATTTGACATTTAAATTTAATAAGGATACAAATGTAAAACTACATATTTTCAGTTTTTTAAGTTGAAAAAAATAAACAACTTAATACTTATTTTCAGAGATTCAGACGAAAAACAAACAAATCATTCAGATTCAGACATTTAGATCTATTCAGAATTCAGACTAATTCAGGTCTATTCAGATTTCAGACAAAAAAACAAACGCCACCTTAACTAAAATAATTTTTAAGAGTTTATTATGACTAATATGGTTATGAAAATTTATTACTATAGTAGCAACACTTTATACCATACCATTTCATATTTATTACTATACTAAAATTTGTTTATTTATTTTATGATTATCCCATGAACTGCAAAAATTAACTTTTATATTAAAATTAAAAAATTTGTAAATTAGTATTACATTGATCCAATTCTACTAAGCCACAATTTATTTATCTTTAATGAATGCTTTAAACACAGTAAACGCAATTCAAATTCAACAATATTTTGTAAAATAAAAAATAAAAAAATCAATGCAATCAAGAAAGAAGAAAATATATTAAACATTAATTTTTCTTCCTAAATTAAATATTGAAAGGATAAGATTATAACAAGTTTAACATGCATAAATAAAAATAGATTCATAAGATTATATTTCTCTCCAATAGAATCGAGAGTTTCAAAAGTAAATTTAGTCAAACATACTACTTAATATGAAAATGGATATATAATTTTAATATTTTTATATGGTTTTATATAATTTTATTATTTTTAGTTGTTATATAAATTAACGTAATTTTAGAAAAATATGGATATAAATGTAAGATTGAACAAATTTTGTGATAATTGCGCATCACTCAATATACAAAATTACAAATAATGTAATTATCTAGTGAGTGCAGTATTACTCAAATAATTTGATTTAATTTAATTTAGAAATATAATTGCCATGCTTAAATTATATAATTGTACGTACAATATAATATAACATTTTTCAATATTAGTTGCATTTAAATTGTAATTATCCATGTCATGTACCATTATGAATTTGATTAATGTTTAACAAAAAAATTATTATAGCAACAAAGATTAAATAAAGTAATTAATTTTACATAAGTTTGTATGAATTAATTTGCATAAGAGATTGTTTGTGAGTTTTATTTAAAAATATCAAATATTAGTTGCTTTATATTTGTGGTATATATAAAACATATTAATGTTATCCTCTAATAATAACAACAACAATATTTGAGGGGTAATTACATATTTGGAATCATAATAATTCGATAGTTGGATGAACATTACCCTCATTTTAGTAGGTAGAGATTTAAATCCCTATATGTGTACCATGAAATAGTAAGATTGATTTCTTCCAAATATTTAGAAATAAATTGATTTAATTATATGTTTAGATATTTAGATTGTAATGCAATTAAAGATGATAAAATTGTTTTGATAGTTTCTCAAGCAAAATATCATTACATTTATAACATAATAATAAAAATAGCTTAATTAATATATAATTTATTTTAATTTATTATATTCAAATATTATTCTCATTAGTACATAAGTTACGTTTTTTAAAGCAAAATATCATTTAATTTATAATATAATATTAAAAAAATAATAAAATTATATATTTAAATATAGTAGTCTAATTAATTTTATTTAATTATATTTTTTCATTAGTACATAGGTTAATTATATTAACTATATTTTCCATGAATTAAAAAAAGAAGTATTTTCATTTTTTAAAGTTGAGGGGGTCTTTGATAGTTTAATAATTTTAAATTGATTTTCTTAATATTTACCTAAAATGAGGGATCTGTGTGATAGTTACCTTTTAATTTTGGCCTCTTTAACCAATTAAAACGATGGTACCAGTGGCCAGTTTCGTGTTGAATTAAAAAAACAAAAAAAAAAGGCTGTACGAGATACAGCCGCTGTATTTTAAGCGGACCCATGGTTTGATGTAGGGGTGGGCAAATCGGGTTTTGGTTCGGGTTGTTCGGGTTTCGGTTTGGGTTTCAACCCGTTCGGGTTGGAGAATTGAACCCAATCGGATTGAAAATGCCAATCCAAACCAAAACGAACCGAATTTAATTCTGTTCGGTTCGGTTTGGGTTGGTAATTCAGATCGAATTGGGTTGATAATTCGGGTTAACATATCGGTTCGGATTAATTCGGGTTAGTTTGGGTTATAATAATTCGGATTAGTTCGGGTTAATCAATTAATTAATTAACAATCTCTAATTTAATTATTAATAACAGCAACAAACCCACTACAATTTAATTAATAACAGTCTCCAATTATTTAATTATCAGTAAACCCACTCCAATTTAACTAAGAACAATCTCCATTTGTTCAATTATCACTCAACAACAACAAACACACTCCAAATAATTGAATAATTGCCAATCAATTAATTAAAAATATACAATTTAATTATTAGTCAATGAAGCTCAATTAAAACTACGTTACAGACTTACAGCTCAATTAATTATTAGTCAATGAAGCTCGATTAAAACTACGTTACAGCATTGAATTAGTAATAGGAAATTTGAAATTCGATTCGGGTTGTTGCCATCAGCTGCGAGCAAGTCAGCAAGTTACAGGTTTACAGCGTCGGCAAAGCGAGACAAACCTTGATCTCGGAGCAGCTACAGCGTCGACAGATCGAGATCGTGTTGGGCCGAGTGGGACGCGAGGTGAACGCACGGCGCAGTTGCGGGCGAGGCGTGCTGGCTGACGGCGAGTGGGCTGCGGTGAACGGCTGGTGTCTGTTGGAGCTAGACGGGGCTGCTACTGTCGTCGTGGGCCACGAAACTCAGAAGAGGGAGCAAGGAGGGAGGGGGACGGAGAGACGGTGAGACCGAGAGTTTAGCTAATTAGCTGCTTAGGGATTTTTTTCGTTTAATGTATGGACTTGACTAGCTTACAGAATCTGGAAGCTACAGATTGCAGCATCAGCCGTTGGATGTGGAGTGAGAAACTAAACAATAGAAATCAGATGGTGGGATGATGAATTTAAAAAAAAAAAAACTTCAACCCGAACGGGTTGAAGATTTGAATCCGTTCGGGTTTTATTAATTAACCCAAACCGAGCGCCCACCCCTAGTTTGATGCATGTCAAAACTCAACAATGAACTATCCGGCAACACAATTCATGGTTCCATTCCTGACCAGATTGGGCAATTAGATCAGCTTATCACTCTGTAAGTCCTCACTTGCCGCAAGTAATTCAATTATAGCTCCTTTTTTCTTTTTCTCTTTCCTTTTCTTCTAATACACTGGATTTGTGTGATGAGTAGAGATTTATCAAAAAATCAATTAACTGGGACCATACCAACAAGCTTGGGGAATTTGAGGAACCTAAAAGAACTGTAAGTCTTTTTATTAGTTACTACAATCATTGAGTTAATGGTGCATTTACTTGTTAGTAATTAGAATGAATTGGAATGAGAATCGGTTGGAATGTGAATGAGATGGAATGAGAATGAAGAATGAGAATGAGAATCAGAATAAATTATTACTTGAGCTGTAGGAATCGGATTCGGAATGGACTAAAATACCATTAATATATTTATTTTATCTTAGAATTGAAATCGAAATAAGGTGAATTATTTTAATTTATTAAAATACCCTTTATTATTATTATTTATGATTTTTATTCTTATAAAAATGATTGTTAATAATAATAATAATAGTAAAAATAATATCATTAATAATTTATTAAAATAACTTTTGTTATTTATTGTCATTTGATGATCATGATGATGATAATAATAATAATAATAATAATTAAAATAGTAATTATTTAATATCATTATTAAAATTGAATTCTATAATAATAAAAAATGAATGTAAGGTACAAGAAAAGATCCCAAACTGGTCATGCGTGGGCTTTCACTCAATCTTTCACTATGATATGAAAGGCAAGCAGGAATTGCACCACCACAGCCTCTCACAAACTGAATTGAGAGGCTGTATCTTACCGGTAGCAAAATCCTAAAAAAATTATTGTTAATAATAATAATAAAAAAAAATTCCTCTTTTATTTTTGTATATTATTTTGTCTCTCTTCTGTTTTTTTCTTTCTCTCTCTTCTGCAATTTCTTCGTTACTTCTCTCCATCGTCAATTTCATCTTCTTCATCATCAACAACATCATCATCACAATTATCTTCTTCTTCCTCCTATCAATTTTGTTTCTTCTTCGTCATCAACATCAAAATTTAATTTCATGTTCTATCTTATATAATTATAAATTTAATAACATAATGGCCACGCAATACAAACACCAAACAATACAATCACTGTTGTTGATTTTTTTTTTTTGGTTTAAAAGCCAAGCACCCCTTTGACTTGGAATAAAAAAAATCGAAGTCAATCCAGGTGCTGTTCTTCATTTTTTTTGGGTTTTTCAGAACAAAAAAAATAGGGGAAACACACTTGGAATGATGGAGAGATTCGGACGTAAGTGACGAACCGAACTGGTGGTGGCTGTCGGTGACGAGCTGAAGAGAGAGAGGTGGCTATCGGTGACGATGCCGTTGACGAGAGAGAGCGCCGATGATGCCGATGAAATTGAGGGGAGGGAGAAGATATGGGAGTTTCTGGTGCTGGAGAAATGAATCCTCCTTTTCCTTTTTTTTTTAATTCATATTTTTCATTTGTCAGAGGGGTATTTTCGAAAAATAAAGAAATTAATGAGGATATTTTCGTCATCGGAGGGAATGGAGTTATGATTCCCACCCTCCTCCACTGGAATGCCAATCCGGGTAATCAATCCTTATTTTGAGTGATACCCACGCGTTTCATTCCCATTCCCGTTTCCATTACCAATTTTTTTTTTTCTTTTCCATTCCCATTCCCAATTTTAATTTAACAAATAAATAGATTTTTATTCTGATTTCACCATTTCGATTCCTATTTCATAAATATAAATACACCATAAAATTATTCCTTCGTATTTTGTCTCTAAGTGAAGTGTCAATTGTGATTCTCTCCTTGACTCTCCTGAATTTTTAAAGCTCTATTAACATGTGTCACATAACCAGTTGGTCAGGCCCTTGGGGCCAACTGCCAATAACACACGTCATTGAATTTGAAGAGGATCCAAATCGGTGAAGTGTCATGCCTTCCCAACGAATTTTAGTCGACATTTCAAATTTTTTAAGATTCAAATTGTAGGATGTTTTCTCATTACTACTCGTTAATTTTGTCTATTATGCATGCTTGTTTACACAGAGAGAGAGAGAGAGAGATATGAAATCTCAATAGATAGAAGATTTTGTACATTATGCATGCTTGTTTATACACACACAGAGATATGAAATTTCAATAGATAGAAGATTTTTGGTTCCCTTCATTTTCTTACCATCATACGTCTATGATTTCCTGCCGTAGCAAGCTGGGTCATAACTTACTCACGGGGAAGATACCACCATCATTGGGGCGCTTGCCATCTCTTCAAACACAGTAAGAATCTTCACATGCAATTTATTTATTTTTTTTTATTTTTTTAAAGCAAATCTAAAGGGTACAAAAAAAATTTTACTACTAAGGGCAAAAAAGAAAAAAAAGATGACACTTAAATGAGGGTAGGCAATGAATCTTATCCTTAAATAATTAAGAAAACAAAACATATGACCAATATAAAAAAAGAAGAGCAACATAAGCAATAATTACTAGGAAACAAAATGCATGTAACTATGCACATACAACCACAAATGAAAGGCAAAATAGCAACAGAAGAATCCGGCCACCAAACTAACTCGGATTCCACAACTCCCATATTAGCCAATTTATCTGAAAATATGAGTAAATCGCACTTACAGTTGCTCCACAAAATCCGACAGTTCTTCCAACGAAAAATTCAGAAGTAAAATATTGAAATATTCAATTAATTAATTACTCCAAAAATTGCATTTTGCATTTATCTTACTATGTACTTTGGGGATGTTAGCGAACTATGGAGCAACCAGCTAGCTGCTTAAATCAATACTTAGCTTATTTCTTTGAAAATACAATACAGTTTTTAATTTCATATATATTTTCCAATATCTAGATCTGTGCCGGAGAATGGACTCAATGGTACACTCCCACCAGAACTTGGAAAATTAAGCAATCTTGAAGAATTGTAAGTGTGTGTGTTAAGTATTTATTTATAGAATTTATAAAATGGTTAATTAGGATGTTGATGTCGTCGTGTATATATACGCTTGTAACTAATTATGTACTACATATATGCTTGTACTTGAAAAGTCATTTAGACATAGACACGCGTGCCCACGCACACACACACATATTTGGCTAGTATGCAATTATTATATGTCAATCATTCATCTACCTACGTACCAATACCACATTAAAATTTACAACATTTCAATCTTAAATATAACCTAAAAGTAACTTTTATGTGGTTGCAGGTGGTTGACATCCAACAATTTAAGTGGGGATTTACCAAAAGATTATGAGAATCTAAAGAATCTGACGATTTTGTAAGTGTCCTGTTTGTTCCTTTTCTAATTGCTATTGTTGTTGTTATTTTTAAGGATCGTAATTAATTTGGTCTAGATTTTTCTTGCTTATTGTTTGAAGTCTGCAAATATCAGTAGTGGAAATTTGGTTTGTCAATGCAGTGCAATAGCTGGGAATTATTTGTCAGGTCCGATCCCCAAATTCATTGCAAAATGGGTCAACCTCTATTTTCTGTAAGCCTATTCATTTTATCCTTTTATATGACAACTGAAACTTGGGTACTCTCTATGTAAACAATCTGCTTTTGTTGGAGTTTAATTATTTCTACATAAAACTGTTAACCAAACTCTGACATATCCCTCCGTTGGCAAACCATGCTAAGTAAAGGTAGGAATATGGGCTGGGTAGAATGGATATCCCTCCGTAATGAAAGGTAGAAATGTAGGTTGTCGCAGTATATAAATTTCTTATTGCAATATATATATATCGCATCATATAAAAGTAAACCAATTTGCATGATGCTCGAAAACATACAAAAACAATGAATTCTCCCACACGCGCGAGCTAATTATCAATAATACTACTTCTCTTTCCTTTAATCTCACAGAATTCTGATGGGAAATAACTTCGAAGGGGAGCTGCCACCAGAAATTTTTAATATGTCAAGCCTTCAAGTTTTGTAAGAACAATTAATAATAATCCAAACTCTACTCTATATATGTATGTATGTGTATGTGTATGTATATATATAATTATTTTCTGGTGCGGGTGCCCTCATTTGTTTTTTATTGTGAACACGATTTTGAGCAGTGCAATTTAACCGAATTAGTTTTAGTGTTATTAAACCGCACTGCTTAAAAGTGTGTCCGTAATAAAAATATAAAAAAATGAGAGCGCCCGCACACACTCACACACAAAGAAAAATTTCAGACACACACACATATGTAGAAAATTTTCAATGACATTATATTATATGGTGTAATATAGACTATTAACATTCCCGTACTTTAATAAAGTTCAATATTAAAAACTATCTTTTTCATGGTTTACAATGTTTTCTCATAGACATTGTAAAGTCCATGACTCCCGGATGGGAAATTTTCTTTTTTAATTTCGCAATTAATTTAATTTCTAACTCGGCTTCGTTGTTTATTCCAGGTTTGTATCTGACCTACAAACGATGGGCTTTTCTTTCCCCAAGTCAGCTAATTTGAGTAGTATATCAAGCCTGTAAGCGGTGTATTCCAATTCCATGCACGTATAGTTATTTTATGCGTTAATTATATTTTTATCTGTTTTTGTTAATTATTGTCTGAATTTAAATAATATATTTTAAAAAATTGTTAAAAATAAGTATTAAAATATTTTTTATCTTAAAAATCCAAAAACTATTATTTTTACATTTGTGCCCTTATAAATGTGAAACAAATATTCACACATATTAAAGAATACAAATAAAATAATATATTATGAACACAAAAAAATCATACTCAATTGAATACAATTCTTTAATATTCTTAATTAGCACATGTTAATTGATTTTATTGTAATTTACGATTTTTTTATATTGTTCATAAAAAAATATGAAGATAATAATGCTAATTTGAAGAAAATAAAAAGATAAAATAATAATAGTCTATCATTACATCAACACAAGTTATAAAGATAGATAATAATGTTAATTATTAAATTTTATTCAAGTAAGGAAGAAAATCGATTAATTAAATTGGAATATTTTGGAGAATAACTTTTAATGATTATCATTAAGACTTTTTAGATTAAGGAAAAAGCTAAAAAAATTGATTTAATAACTTAATGATTTAATGACTGAAAATTTTCGTTAAGTTGAAAAAACAAATGGACTTAATGACTTAATTGATTGAATTTAAGTAAATTAAGCCATTAAGTAAAAAAAAAAGGCCCCTCTTTAGCTTTGCTTTGCGTGCACTCAAAATCTTGATAAAAACCCCTATTTAAATTTACAATTGTAACCTCAATGGAAAATTATAAATGACATTAAAAGACAAAGACATGAACTCATATGTGATCAATTATTCATAATCTTCTATCACAAATACATGTACATTAATATTTGGTTAAGATTTAATTAGTTTTATATTCTCATCTAATGACTACCAATTATATTTCTAAAATGTTAGCAAAAAAATCAATTCAATAGTGAATTTAAATCCTATTATTATGTGTGGCCTTTGCAGTACTTCATATGAGTTTTGCTTGGTCTCTTCAGGAACTATTACATAGTTTATGATTTTATCTCTTGTTTGGTTGTTGAAGTGTTGTGAATTTTGATAATATATGTAACTTTCAAGTAGTTTGTGGTTTTTTTTTTTTTCATTTGCACAATGATTTAAAAGAATAAAAAATTGAAAAAGGTTAAGAGGAAAGTTAGGTATCTCAATATTCAAGTCTTAATTTAAGTCTCAACTGATATAATGTTCATTCATTGAATGATAGTTAAATAATTTTAGAAGTTATGAATTAAATTATTTAATAAATAAGTGACACGTGATATTTGGATTTAAGTTGAGATTCAAATGTTGGGATGTCTGATATTATTGAAAACTTAATACAGTAACACTGGGCAAGTTTGAATATTCATGACACTCAAGTAACTGACAAATTGAATACATACCTCAAGAAGATTCAACAATAATACATGTCATGCTCTTATTTTATCATAAGTGGCTAGTATAATTAATGAAAGTAGCAGTGTACCATACATTCTGATTTCTCAATCCTGATTCTTCTTCACATTCTGATTTCTCAATCCTGATTCTTCTTCCAGGCAGCCGGCTTGTCCAGAGGAAAAGGGGAATTTTTCAGATTGAAGCAACGACTAACCTCTGCATAACGTAGTATAGGCATATCCTCCAGCAAAACATTCCAATCAAGTCTAAGTTTGGCAAGAACTTTAAACATAGACCCTCAAGGACCCATGTAGTGCCATTGCTATCCTGATCAGATTCAGAACTGATTTCGAAGTTGCTGATGTCTCCATCCTCAAGACAGAGATATTGCAGGCTTGAGAGGTGCTTAAGATTAATCCATTTTGGCAGAATTTCGTGGTTTGTCGAGCTGTGATAAGACATTCCATTCATCTTCCGAGATTTCACTCTCATTATTTATGGACATTCATAGAACTCTTAGCTGCTTCAGACCCAGCAGGGCGTTAAGCCGACAGCCTTGTGTGTTAGACTGACTCGCCACCCGAAATCCAGACAGCTCCTGGAGATAAATTAGCTTCTCGAGTCCATGACGTAGATACTGGAGAGGACAAGATCCGAGGTCCAAGATGATCAACTTCTTCAAACTAGTAATTGATGCATGTAGTTTGGTGCACCTCCTCAGGACAAGTATTTGGAGATTACGAAGCTTTTGAATTGGAGATGGGAGCTCAATAGTGCCAGCAACACCGCTTAGTTGAGACATGCAAGGCGTTTAAGTGAAGAGATCTTATCCAATAGATCCTCAACATTAATTCGATCAAGCTTACAGTATGAGAAATCCAGCACCCTCAGTGACGTGAGCGATTTCACATTCCAAAGGGAAACTGGAGTGCTTGATTGCAGTATCAATGCCCTGAGCCTTGAACGTTTTTTCAGGGATTTTGAATCCATGTCACTGGTGAAACCGAACCATCGCGAGTCTTGTGTCAATTTCTGCCTGCCTTGTTCATCAAAGCTGCAAAAAGCCTCATCTTTTGCAATCTGAACGGTCATATCCCTGACCAGATCGTGCATCTTGCAACTATAGACCCTGCCATCATAGCCTCTTCGATGCACAACTTCAACCAAGCATCTGCTTACTAGCTCTGAAAGATAATCAAAGCCTAATTCCGTAGCAGTCTGCCCCGGATGAGTCCTTCTTGTTATGAAATTGGTGGGTAAAGTAGACACGCAACTCAAATAAAATTAAAAGAAAATGAAGAACAAGCACATAAAGTGGACACAAGAAATTACATGGTTCAGTTTTTAGTCTATGTTCACGGGCGAAGACAGAAGGAAAATATTTTACTAGTGAAAATGAGTTACAAGTATTGTAGTATTTTAGCTCACTACCCAAATCCCCAATACACCCAAACTCTCAAATCACTAAACAAGAGCATTTATTATTTAAGCTCTACAAAAAACTATTTGCAGGAATTGCTTCTCACAACTTTCGACTCTCTTTACAAAATTGGATACAAGCTCTAAATTGAGAGCTTGTATTTATAGGCAAAACTTTGCCTCAAAAGTAAAAAAAGTGGCCATAAACTTTGTTGTGAAAATTTTAATATACTCGCAAGCGCACGAATCTAGAAATAGAATAGTAGTAACGAGGTTGATCCCACATGGATTGTTATAAATTGAAAAGTCTAATTTAAATTTAAAATTAATATCAATTCTAACTTAGTTGACCAAATTGAGTTTCTAAGAAAATTAAACCAATTAAACTAAGGAAGCAATTAAAATAAAGGAGAATTCAATAATATAAGAATTACCAAGGTTTCAGAATCCACCACTATTCAACTAGTAATTATCTAATTATTAATTAATCCCCAATTTTAGAGTGACAACTCGAAATCAATCTATGTCATCTCATGGATATAACAATTAAGCCCAAATAAAATTAATCTTGTGTAGGTTCTTTTTCTGCTTAATAGTATGACATCTAAGAATCTCATGTAAACATATTGAATAACAAAGAGTCAAAGTTTCCCTCAGCACTCTATGTAAACAATTTAATGAAAGACATAAAATCAAAGACAATCATGTATAAACTTTATAGATCCAAGCATAGATTTAATCAAATATTAATCCTAACAATCAATAATGCACGACAGAATTGATGAAAAGATTTTATTAACATCCAATTAATCATGTGAAATTAAAACCATAATCATCAAAAAACATATATAGAGAATTAATTAAATAAAAAGATAATTATTTTATTGAATAAGATTTCATCCTTAACCTCAGTATAAGAAAATTAGCTAGACATACTTGAACTAAGAACAACAAAAAAGATAAAACCAACCATGAGAAATATTGAATTGTTGCTGCCGATTGCTCTCTTCTAGCCTTGCGTCTGCTCTCCTCTGGCGGCTACTTCATTCAAAAGCCAAAACTCTCTTTTTATAATGGTTAGCCACCGAATCCTCTTTGTCTACTAATTAAAATCCTTTTCCAATTATAAAACAAAGCTTCTATAATAACGCCACCATAAGCCATTAATTCCACTTTTGAAAGTCAAGTGTGGGCCCTATTTAAATTGCTTTCCACTTTTGCAATGCCCATGTAGGTGCAACTCAATTGGAGAATTGAAATTCAATGCAAATTGCTCTTGGCTCTTAACTCTGTCACGACTTCAACTAATATTCCCCTAAATTGTTATTCTTTTTGCACTTTTTATTTTCAATCTTTAATTAATTCCCTATGCAATAAAATAATTCAATTAATTAAAAATAACAAATAAAAATAACTAGTAATTAGATAATAAACAGTAAAATGTGTATATAAATTATGCTCATCAAACTTTAAGCCATACAACTCAAAAATTTCAGTTTTTCAAATTTTGAATTTTTGAGTTTTGAATTTTTCCTTTTTTTTTACCAAACATTACAGCATCTAGAATTTCAAAGCCAAGTGCCAACCATTTTGCTTCTTCAAACCTTTTAGATGCAGCTTCTAGATGCTGCAGACAATTTTGACACTTCTCCCACCCACCAATGTACCATCTGTTCACCACTTATCTCAAAGTCGTTGGGATAAACAGAGAAGCACAAGAGGCACTGCTTTAGATGTGTGGGGAGTTCATCATAGCTCAGTTGTAGAGAAGCCACCACCGAATTGTTGTTCTCTCTTTCGGTTGTCAAATATACATGAAAATCATCATTGGTTTTATTCCACTCACTAAGGGAATGGACTTTTGGAGCAAGCAAGCCACCTATTGTCTTGATTGCCAGCGGTAGTCCCCTGCATTTCTTCAAGATCTCTCTACCTTTTTTTTTCAAAATCCTTATTGGGGCATTTTCCTTTGCTCGTTAAAAATGCATGTTTGCAGAGTAATGACCAACTCTCCTCTTCATTTAAAATTTTTGGGTGATGAATTCTTGACTCATCAACTCCCATACTGTTGACAACGGTTTCATTTCTAGATGTGATGATAACGAAGCATCTTTTTTTAGTCAGATATAAGTTCTTCCACCAATCTAGATTCATTCTCCATGCATTATCCATGACAATGAGACAGGTCTTGTCACTGAGCCTCTGTTGAATTTTGTGCAGCAAATAACTTTCTTCAATTCCCAATTAATCCTCTCCCAGTTGTTTCAACATGGCCCTCATGACTCGTTCCTCGCTGAAATTCTGAGAAATTGGCACCCATATCCTCTTCTCAAAGCATGCAACCATATCTCTATCATTGAATATCTTTTGGGCAATAGTGGTTTTGCCTAAACCACCCATACCCACAATACCGATTTGCTGAAGCTTCGCATTACAGCTAAGGATCCACCCTTTAATCTTTTCCAAGTCCTTCTCCAAACCGATTATTTCAGATGGTTCCCGGTCCTCTGGGGAATATTTAAATATTTGGTATGATGAATCATTACAACCATACAATCATGTCACACATAAAGTAGAGATGGCAGAAAAGAGACTAGCACTTTCAGTACTAGGAGGGACGAGACAAAATATATAATGGATTCATTTAATTTCCATGGGACATGACAGAACATCTATCAGAATAGTGAAGTCACCCAACGACATTGATCAGAGTAAAATTGTGTCATATGAGTGAATCAACAGAATGATACTAGTCAGAACATAATAATGTATCGAACAAAAAACTGAGAATTGAAGCTAAGGTCTAGCTCACTTTCTTAGGACTTAGGTCTTAGGTTCGAGCTTCAATTGAACAAGTTACGAATAAATTCTCTTGGTAACCAAGGATCAAATACAATAATTAATTGCTAAGGTCGCTCCAGTAGTAAAAGCGATTTTCCTAAGACTTAAGTCTTAGCTTCGAGCTCCAGTAGTGTTGAAAATAGCAGCCATGACCATGGCCAGTCAACAGCTAACCTCAGTGACACATTGGCATGCCATCTAAGATACAACCATTTACCAGCTGATGAAAGAAATGAGACAAATTCAATGAGGTGGCAAAACAGTTACACAAATGAATATCAGCATATGGGATGAATGGATGAAGATTCTGGAAGCATTATATCATTGGCTAATAATTCACAGATTGTTTTGTTTTATTTGAAATTGTTATCCTTAGCTAGTTGTCATTTTTGTTCCTTTATGTATATATAGACGATGGCCTGTAAACATTATTCATTCAAGTTTCATTTCAATAAAAAGCCTCTGGTTTTCTGCTCTGCTTGCCAAAAGAAAAGCAATTCCTAGGGAATTTAAGTTGGTATCAGAGCCATCTTTAAAGCTATGGCAAGCAGGAGCAGCACACAAGCAAATGTGAACTAAAATGATCAGATGAGCAACTTGAATCAAAATGAAAATCAAAACACCCCCCAAAACATTGAACAAAATTTGAGTCACAACATACCTTCACCCACTCAGCACATCACCAGCAGCACATATGTATTCACAACTTCCTTTAAGCTAAATCAAAACAATTTCATGCTCTGGAGATCACAAGTGATTTCCAACATTAGAGCAAATGAGCTTGAGGGGTTCATAGATGGCAACCATATCTACCCTCCTAGAGTCTTCATAAACCTTGGACAAGATCAAACAATAATTACCACACCTAACCCAGAATACCAAGTCTGGAAGAAGCAGGACCACATCCTCCTAAGTTGGTTATTATCTTCACTTAGTGAGGAAGTTTTAGGCATTGTGGTGGATTGTTCCACCTCGTTTGAGGTGTGGACAACTCTTTCCAATCAATTCGGTGCAACAACTAGAGCTAGAATCTTACATCTCAAAACACAAATCCAGACTACCAAAAAGGGCTCACTAACTATTCATGAGTATTACTCTAGAATGAAGTCTATATTAAATGCACTTAGGGCTGCAGGGAGTAATATGAGTGATGGTGACTTTATCATGTGTGTATTTGTTGGTTTGGGATCAGAATATGATTCAGTTATTGCTAGCATAAATTCAATGCAGGAAAGTCCCTTACATTCTGAAGTCTATGGCATGCTTCTCAGCCAAGAAAACAAAATTGAACATAACCTAAGCTCAGGGACTATAGAGGCAAACTATGCACAAATGAGAAATGGGAGAAGGAATTGGAACAACCAGAATAGGGATGGAAACCAATACCAACCTGGCATAGTTTTCAGAACCCCTGGCAATGGATCTAGTAATGGTCAAGGAAATCAGAACTCTCATGACAATGGAAAAGGCAAAGCTGTGAGTGATGATGACGGTTCAAATCCAAAGGGACCTTGTCAAATTTGTTGGAAAATGGGACACACAACTGTTGATTGCTGGAACAGATTAAAAAAGAATTAGTGCCACAACCAAGCCAAAGGAGAGAACCAAGAGGTTCATATGTGGTTGCAACTGATGGCCAAAGCAGTAGAGCTTGGTACTTGGACATTGGTGCCACAAACCATGTGACAAATGCCCTTGGCAACATAAACATCAACTCTGAGTATCAAGGTAATGAAAAGTTAACTATTGGAAATTGTGAAAAACTCTTGATCTCTCATATTGGGAACTCTATGCTTTCCACTTCAAATCCACATAAACACATTGCCTTGAATGACATATTATATGTGCCAAGCATCACTAAAAATCTCATTAGCATTTCCAGATTATTGCATGATAATGATATTGATATTGAATTTAAAAAATCTGTGTGTTTCATCAAGGACAAGAGACAAGGGAGAATTCTGGTGAAATGAGTGGCTAGAGAGGGGCTTTATGAGCCACTGTGCTTGCCTACTCACCTGAGTGGGAACAAAACTCCTTATGCTACTGTTTTATCTTCATCTTTCAAGCCTAAGTCAATAAATTGCATCAGCAATCCAGTGTCTATGCTGTCGTTTAATTTCAGTACTGTCAAGTTAGCAAATGTTTGTGTTGAGTCCTCTGAAATTGATAGATCAAGCAATGATGCTTTGAAAGACATTGATCTCTGGCATCTCAGACTAGGGCACCCAAATGAGTATGCTCTGAAAAGCACCTTGTTGTCTTGTAATCAGTTCAAATTAAATAAGAATTATGTTCCTTCATTTTGTTGTGCATGTCAGTATGGAAAACAATTTAAATAAAACTTCAAAAGCACAGAAACTAAAACCAGCAAAGCTTTATAATTGATTCATGCTGACTTATGGGGACCAGCACCAATTCCCTCAAGTCATGGACATAGATATTGCATATCTTTTATGGATGATATGACAAGATACACCTGGCTGTTTCCTTTGACAACAAAATCCCAAGCTCTCAATACATTCATCACCTTCAAAAGTCAAATTGAAAACCAATTGAATCTAAAAATTAAAGCATTACAGACAGACATGGGAGGAAAGTTTAAACCATTCAAACCATTTCTTGATAAAGAGGGCATAGCATTGAGACAATCATGTCCATATCTACATGAACAAAATGGCAAGGTTGAGAGAAAACACAGACATGTAGTAGAAACTGGGCTCAAATTGCTAGAACAAGCTAAAATGCCATTAAAGTTCTAGCAAGAAGCTTTCACTTATGCCACCTACATTATCAACAGATTAGCCTCACTTGTTATTGGAAATAAAAACCCCCTTTGAACTGCTTTAACATTACAAACCAAATTACTCACAAATCAAAGTATTTGGGTGTGAATGCTATCCATTTTTGAGACCATATAACAAGCACAAGTTTGATTTCCATACTGCCAAATGCACACTGCTAGGGATAAGCATAACTCACAAGGTATATGTTTGCATGCATCACTCAGGTAGAATATATATCTCTGCAAGTGTCAAATTCAATGAAAGTTCATTTCCTTTTTTTAATGACCCAAGGTTCAGTAGAAAAGGGTCCACAAGTCAGAGTGATTTCATTACTCTTTTAGAAAAATTTCAGGTATTGTCATTCTCCCTTGATACTCCTCAAAACACTCAGTCAGCAGCTGATCAAAGCCACTCTCTTGAAACTCCTGAAACTTCAGAACAATCCTAGAACCTTGACCAAGGTAAGACACAATAGAATTTGAACACTGATACGATATCAAATAATTGATTATCCTCACCTCATTCAAATCACCAACCTCAAGCAAATGACCAACCCTCATCCCTTATCACAGCACCCAACACAAAAGGAGTTGTACCATCCCATCCTATGGTAACAAGATCTAAGGCAGGGATCTTTAGACCAAAATTGTACCAAATCTCTACTCAACCACAGACATCATTACCCTCAAACACCTCAGAAGCCTTAAAAGAACTAAGCTGGAAAAAGGCAATGGAAGATGAATACAATGCCTTGATAAAAAATGAAACATGGACCTTGGTACCAAATGACTCAAGTTATAAGATGATTGTAAATAAATGGGTGTATAGAGTCAGAGAATCCAGATGGAACCATAAACAAATATAAGGCCAGATTAGTGGTGAAGGGGATTTTGCAGATTCCAGGCATTGATTTCACAGAGACTTTCAGCCCAGTTGTTAAGGCTACAACAATGAGAATCATTCTTACTTTGGCAGTAAACAATGACTGGATGCTGAGGCAGGTAGATATAAACAATGCCTTATTGAATGGTGAGTTGACATAAATGGTTTACATGCCACAGCCTTAAGGTTTTGTGGACAAAAGCAAGCCTAATCACATATGCAGATCAAAGAAAGCATTGTATGGTTTGAGACAAGCCCCCAGGGCATGGTTTGACAAACTAAAATGTGCCTTAAACTCTTGGGGATTTGAAAACTCCAAGTGTGATACCTCATTATTCTATAGAAGAACTAAATCTGAGATAGTTATACTGCTTATTTATGTTGACGACATCATTATTACTGGTGACAACAATGGCAGTATTGAAGAGCTGGTCAGTAATTTAAATAGGGCCTTTGCCTTAAAGGATTTGGGAGAGCTAAATTTTTTTCTAGGGATTCAGGTGAACAGAAATCAAAATGCTATTCTGCTGTCTCAAACCAAGTATATATAAGATTTGCTTGCCAAAACAGAAATGAGTAATTGTAAAGGAATTGAATCACCTTTCAATACCACAGAAAAGCTGAAGAAGAATGAAGGAGAAAAGTTTCATGATCCCATACTGTATCGAAGTGTTATAGGTAGCCTGCAGTATGCAATACTTACAAGACCTGAGCTTGCTTATTCAGTGAACAAGCTTAGCCAATACATGTTTGATTCTTGGCAACCTCACTGGATAACATGCAAAAGAGTATTAAGGTATCTCAAAAGCACCATGAACATGTGTCTGAAATTCAAAAAGTCAGAGTACTTTGATCTAATAGCTTACACAGATGCAGATTGAGCAAATGATTTGGATGACAGGAGGTCTATCAATGGCTATTGTGTATTTCTGGGTGGAAATCCCATTGCTTGGAGTTCAAGAAAGCAAGGTTTAGTTGCTAGATCTACGACTGAATTAGAATACAAAGCAATGACCCTTTGTACTACAGAACTTACCTGGATTAGCTCCTTACTAAGTGAGCTGAAAATAGAGATACAAAGAACACCAACAATCTTAAGTGATAGCACAAGTGTAGCTGCAATAGCCACCAATCCTGTCTTTCACTAAAAAACTAAACATTTTGAGATATACCTTCACTTTATCAGGGACAAGGTAGCTAGAAGTGAAATGGAAATTAGCTTTGTTGCAGGCAGAGATCAAATAGCCGATGTTCTAACTAAGCCATTACCTTATTACAAATTCAGCTGCTTCAGAAGCAAACTTAAGGTATTTGACAAAACCTTGTGTTTGAGAGAGGGTGTTGAAAATAGGAGCTATGACCATAACCAGTCAACAGCTGACCTCAGTGACACATTGGCATGCCATCTAAGCTACACCCATTTACCAGCTGATGAAAGAAATGAGACAAATTTAATGAGGTGGCAAAACAGTTACACAGAGGAATATCAGCACATGGGATGAATGGATGAAGATTCTGGAAGCATTATATCATTGGCTAATGATTCACGGATTGTTTTGTTTTATCTGAAATTGTTATCCTTAGCTAACTGTCATTTTTGATCCTTTATGTATATATAGACGATGGCCTGTAAACATTATTCATTCAAGTTTCATTTTAATAAAAATCCTCTGGTTTTCTGCTCTGCTTGGCAAAAGAAAAGCAATTCCTAAGGAATTTAAGTAGTAGAACAAGTTACGAATTGGTTCTCTGCGTAACCAAGGATCCAATACAAAAATTTATTGAAAATATATTTATCATAACTTTAAAATTAAGTAATAGGACGGCAAATATTAACTTGATAAAAGATCATCATCAACCATCAAATTCTAGAAACAAGTTTTAGAAATTTTCATGTTTAAATTCACATCAATTAGAGATTTAGCAATGGCATGGGTGAATCATAAAAGGGTTTTAAGCAGAAGCACTTACTGGAATCCTGAAAGTGTGTGTATATATATAGTTTGACTGGGCTGAACAGAGAGTATGCTAGAACCTGAAACCCAAAAAACAAATTGAGTTTTAACAGTCAGAGTAGATTGTTCAGCTGAATAAAACAGAGTACCATGTAAACAATTTTTTTTTTATTTTTACTTGTAATTCCTAGCTAGCTGTTCAACGTTTCAGTTCGCTTAATCACTCACTAGCTCCTATCTGGCTCTGCCAATTTCATTTATGTTGCCGACATTTATTATATAGGAGAAGAGATGCCAGAATTGATCAAATAACAAGCCCCCTGCGCTTTGTATTTTGAGGGTACAAGAAAAGAAGGTGAAAAATATTTTGACTGATTAATTAAAGTTGAAAGCTGTTGGAATTTGGAGATAAGAAGCATTTTTATCCTCTTCTCTTCACAACAATCAAATTTTGTTTAATTAAATATCATAACAATTATATTTTTAATTTTAACAAATTATAAATTTACGATTTGAATGAGACCACACAGTTGCATAAGAATTTTAAGGAAAAAAATATCATCTTAGTAGTTTATGGAAATCATTAATTTAGACCTCTAGCCCAAGTGGGGACTATGTAAAATTATTATATAATAGAGTTTATTAACTTATGAGTATTAAATTGGAGTGGATTTACTATATTAACCTAAGTGGTGATCTTATTTGCAGTATTAGAGAAGTTTTGATGGTATAGTTAATAGGACAAAGAAGAATTGCGGTAAAAAGAGTGCGTGAAAAAATAATAAATCAAAATAATAATGATTTTAAATTTTCTAATTTATTTCTTACCTAATTAAGGATAATTTTGGATTCACGTAAAATATGTAGGGATATATATGAAATTATATTGAACATAAAATTGTTTCTCAAAATTAAATTTTGAAAAACTACTATCTCCTCGGTTTTCAAAATCAGCTGCAATATAATATAAAATTATTTTGTTAAAAGTGATTTTGAAGAAAATTTATCAAACAGTAAAGTTAATTTTTAATTTTAAAAATTATTTTTGAGCCTTCTAACAGAAATTTCAAACAAATCCCAAATACTTCTAAATAACCAAATGTAACATTACTTATAAATAAATTGAAGTGGTACGTTATTCTGTCCCAACAGTAATTTCAAGGCCAGTATATCACATACAATCAGAAGGTTCTGTATCGATTCCTCTCACTTGTTTGAATGCTCGAATGTCTGAGGTCACATACCATCAATAAATAGTTTACTTATCAAACAAAGAAGAACTTTTTCAAAAAGCAAAAGAAAAAAAAAGAAGACTGATAAAATCCTGAGAATATATGCTTTTTCTTTGCAGGTGAATTCGTATTCAAAGGGCCCGATAAAGCCTGAAAATATTAATTGATACTATTCTTGTTGAATTTTTAACAGGCATGAAGAACAATTATAGGCTGGCATTATTGATGTAAACCAAAATGAAGAGAATCAAAATAAAACAAGAAAATGGAAACTGCTTTATTCACAATAGGAAAATAAAAGTACATATATTCGTCACAAAAGTCAAAATCAATATTTTTTTTTTATATTTCTGTCAACAAGAAGAATAAATAAAGAGGTTTAAAAGTTTAATGATTATTCTCGGTCGAAGCAAGGAGTGGGTATGTTCGAATTAAAAGTTTCAATTAGATTAAATATGAAATGGATTCTCAAAACAAAATTTTATACTGTTTTCAAGTTCTTCAAATATTTTTATTTCACTGACCATTTGAATTCAAGAGATTAAAAAAATTAATTTTCGTTTTGTGCACCCCCTCTATCTTTTATGGGTGGGGTAAAATTTTGAACAAAGTCTATAGAATTTGTGGCTTTGTTACACATACGGCCAGATTTTGGTCCGATTTTGCTGTTTAAGCCTTCAAATGATCTTTATTTATTTATTTAAGAAATTTTAAGAATGTTTCATTGATTTTTTTTTTATCTTCCGTCTGGTTTTTGGAATTAAGGATACTTTGTTTCATTTATTTTATTTTTAATTTTGGTAGGTTAGTAGTAATCTGATATTAAAAATTCGTGTTATTGCATTCTTGAATGTTTTCATTGATGGTTTATCTAAAGGTAATCCAGGTAGCTCAATTTGTGGTGGTGTTTTTTGAGATTACACGGGATCTTTTTAGGTGCTTTTGGTCTTTCTTTAGGCATTAACACTGCCTACTTTGCTGAAATTATGGCAGCTACGTTAGCTATTGAATTTGCTCATGACAAGGGTTGGTATTGTCTTTGGCTAGAAGGCGACTCTATGTTAGTCATTCATCTTTTTTCCAATCCTTCGCTCCTCCTCCATGGGGTATTCATAACAGATGGTTGAATTGTTGTAATCTCATCAACTCTATGGCGTTTAGATTCTCTCATATCTTCTGAGAAACTAACTATGTGGCTGATCATTTAACTAACTTGGGTCTTATTTGTGATTCTCTCACTTGGTGGCAGACTCCGCCTTTAGAGATTTTGGAGTTACTTTCTCATGATGCCAATGAGTTTCTAAAATATCATTTTATATGGTTACCTCTTTTGGTTTAACTTCATACTTTTTTCTTTTTTCTACTTTAACTTCTCACAAATTTTAAGGGATAAAACTCATGATCTCCCCTCTGGACAGTTGTAATTCCTTTCTTTTATTTAGTTTTGATTAATTAATTCAGTTTATAAAAAAAAATTGACCAGTATTATTACTCTATGTATTAGCATTAATCACACATTATTGACCAATGGGTTTCTAAAATATCATTTTATATAGTTAACTCTTTTGGTCTAACTTCATACTTTTTCTTTTTTCTAATTTAACTTCTTACAAATTTTAAGGGATAAACATTATGTCCCTTGTGGACAGTTGTAATTCCTTTCTTTTTATTTTTTTGATTAATTAATTCAGTTTATTAAAAAAAGAAAAGAAAATTGACCAGTATTATTACTCTATGTATTAGCATTAAATCACACATTATTAATGAAGTAAAAAAAATATGACAGGTCCAATTTTAGTAGTTTACCAAGTTCAATTAAAGGCGAATTAACAAATTATTGTGTAAAAATAAAACAAACAAGAGAGTTTTTACATGGTTTAGGATTCAAATCCTTGCATTCATGGAGCCACATTTAGATATCAAATAATTCACTAGGTTCAAGAGATTACAAACTATTAGAATCTTACACAGAATGAGACACCCTCTAGTGATTGTGGCCACCTTGTCATAACCTAACCAAGTGAACACTTTTCGTGCACCACATATCTTTTGCTTGCTCTCCCGGGCAAGACTTCTTAGTCAATGGTATATCACCTCTCTGTAAAATCCCTCTACTGCGAACATATGACCCTTCTCGTGAAAAGACCAGAGACAATGTCTCCCAAATCAAAGAATGATCTCGAGGTTGTAGCCTCTGAAGTAGAATCCTTTAGTAAAATATATGAATGACTCGCCTTTATATAGTGACAGGCGAATCACGTGTAATGAAGAGTCTAAATAAGCCTTTAGATGTATAAGGAACTCTTCATGATAATATAGCAATATTATCTCTTCAATATCTGTTTATCATATGTTTTAAATCAAAACAATTTAATCTCAATCTTCAATGATCACGCCAATTGTAATTTCCATCTCAAGGAATATTGCTTGCTTGATCTTGATCGATAACTTCTATGTAGAGATTGATTTATCTTCAACTACTTTGACCTTGATGTCCGCATGTGAAGTAACACCCATGTCTTGCATCTTCTCTATGATTCACGCCAACTTCATCATACAAGTTTGCCTTATGCGTTTCCCTCATGCTAAAATATCTATGTATAGACTTATGTGGACCTCTTTTACATATAATATGCAAAATCCCAATTTGTCGTCGTTCCAAGGCACTGTTGTAATACCTGAGATAAACTAAATTACGTAGGTATTAAAATACTAATGAAGACTCAATGATGTGTACAATGAGGATGGCAACGTACAAATATTAAATTCAGTTTTCCCCAAAAAACTGAATATTGAAACTGATTCAATTTCAATCACCCGCCCTAAAAGTTGCATGACAGCTAGAACGGATCCAAAGAACACAAAAAGTCTGCGAATTAAAGGACCAGAAAATTGGAGAATTACTTTATCGTAGCATCTTTCTTTTCCTTTAATGGAGTGAATAACGAATCGTGTAATCTGGGAATTATTTAAGAATCTAAATAGAAACAATCTATCACCACTGATACTTGCTGGATTAAATTAGTGCCATTCCTGAAGTTTGAAGAGCTTTAGAGCCACGAATCTAATCTTCATGAATCGTTTTTTTTTTTGGGATAAGCTGCATGGAAATTTCAAGAAATCGCTGAGTGCAAAAAACAAGTGGAAAACATTTAAGACCAATGCGTGGTTAAAACCTAACACACCACCTGAGATCTGTGTCTTCCTTCAGAAGGATGCTTCCCAATCCCTATAAAATCGCTTTAGTTGATTCGGTGCTTAATGTTTTGTTGACTTGTATTTTTTCAATTGAGAGGCTTGGCTTTCTCTTAAAGACTCAACTCCTTGTTTTTATTTTACTCTTTTCTTAGTTTTATTTTAAGTTTCTTCTCGACATTGTCGAGGACCATTTACAGAAAAAAAAAACTTAAGACTACATGTATGTCGGTTCAATTAATCATGTATGTGTATATCGTTTATAAAGAGATTCCGCACTTGAACTAAAATTTTTTAAAATTGAAACTATAATTTTAATTAAAAAAATTTAATTTATTAATGACATAAGAAATTAGTTTTTTTAAACCTGATTTTCATAAGAAATTAGTTTTTTTAAACCTTATTTATCATAAGACTCCAATAATAACTTGAACTTAATATCGGGTTACTATTACATGAGAATCTACCATGCATAAATTAAAGATAAAATAAATGAAGCAAGGACTCTTAATCCAACAACCAGAACATATAAATCAATGAAAACATTCTAAAAATTTCTGAAATAAAGAAATAAAGATCCTTTGAAGGCAGCAAAATTCGACAACAATCATGGAGGGTCTGGTTAACATATTAGCCGGCCACATATCCTCGATCAAATGGAAATAGATGCCAACACATCCACACTTTGCTTTGACCGACCTACAATTAGTTATTATACTTTTAAACTCCTTTTCTATTTTTATTTTTGAAGGATATGTATATATATATACACACACACATAGGGGATCCCGAGCTTTGCTAAAGTATTAGAAATCTATTAGGCACGTAGTTTAATAATATAATGGCACTATACCGTTAAATCACATGACTTAGTAGTTTTTTTCTAACTTTAACAAAGTTTAGGATCTTGGACTAGATTAGTACATATCTAGCATCCTGAATTAGAAAACACACACATACATAGACACGTATGTATCTGCGGAAAGAGAAGGTTTTATAAAAAAAAACACCTAATTAAGGAGATGTAATGAATATTAACCCTACAGAGAAGGTTAAGTACAAGGCAACGAAAAATAAATTCGAAAACAAAAGTCATGCATGTGAAGTACAAGAAAGTAAAAAGCAATGCAAACATATGTCTAGGGAACCGCCATTACCATCTATGTTGTGAAGAAGAAAGAGAAAGAGAGGAAGACAAGTAAACGTGCTTCTTATCTCCGATACCTTTCGACTTTAGTCAATCACAAATATCTTTAAACTTTAATCATCCCTTTAACAAATACTTTTCAATTACCCAAATAGATTCGACTTTATTTAATCCATCCCAACGTTTTTCACCCTGTTTTCTTTTTTTCCTTTTTCCTTTTCTGAATTCGATAATTACTCTTGCACCCTCAAAATACAAAGCACGGGTGGCGTGTTATTTAATCAAGACTGGCATCTCTTCTCCTATATAAAAATATCGGCGATAGAAATTATCAAATTAGCGCAGCCAGACAGGACCTAGCTAGTGAGTGAGTGAGCGAACTGAAAGTTCAGAACAGCCAGCTAGGAATTAAAAGTTAAAAATAAAAAAAATAAAATGGATGAACGTTCTGCTGGGCATCGCGTGGTTCTAATTTCTAAGACTGTTTTCTTACTAATTTTGTTTCTTCTTTGTCAACTTGGCTCCGAGTTCAAATTTCTGAGTGCTGCTGAAAATGATACTAAAGTAGGTGATCTACCTGGTCATGAAGGTAATATATGCTAATAATTCTTTATATCTCGAGTAAATTTCATAATTTTAAAGGGTTTTTGGTTCTCTAGCATGCGGTTTGCATTATTATATACATATAAGTACATAAGAATTAATTAATTCGTTGAATCAGATGTCTGAATTTTTAATATACATATATAGTCGTATATACGCATGATCAGTTTAGAACATATATATATATATGTAATTTAACAAAAAAAGAATCTCGTAATTGAGTAGACATAAGTTAAAAGATTAAAAAAAAACTATTATAGTGTATTTTGTCTTATAATATATTGAAAATATGTGTTTTTTTGTCTTTTAACTTATCTCTTATTTTATGAACTCCCTTATTATAAAACCAATATATATATATATCATCACCAATTATCAGGTGCGCATAAATTCTCTGTATTGAGAATTACTAAAAGTTAAAACAAACGAAATTATAATTAGATAGCAAATTCGATCATGCATGCAACTTTTATAAATTAATGAAGAGTTGAACGAATGTTTTTGTCTTGTAGCTATATAGCTAGCATAGATCCATTTGCTTATGATCACTTTAACGACATTTGTTGACGGAAATATTATTGGCAGTGGACGGTTTCACCGACATGATGTCGAGTTTGCAGTGGAAGGCACGACCACCTAAATTGAGTTCATATTGCCGTGAGATGGTAAAGCTTAGTTCCAATATTACCATCACTTGCCGCGTCGATAAAGGGACCCCGCACATCTCCGGCATGTACATGTTCCAACTCTAATCTAATTGCTTGCCTAGACAGTCATAACAAAAGCAAGGTTAACTTCCCTTATTAACTGCATGTTAATCATTTTGTATACAGAATCATGGAGAGTGTAGCCTTAACTGGCATAATCCCAGAACATGTGGCTGCTCTGACATACCTGCAGACACTGTATGTACAATTATCTAATAATTACTTCAATGATCAATCATTTTGCATAAGCTTTTATAACCAAATTTAATAAATTAAACAACTAAAATACTTAGCTTGGATATAATTATTTGATATAACTTAAATAAGTAAATAAAATTACTCTTGCCTTAATTAATACATGCATACATATTTGATATGGTTTTATATATATATACTCAACAGTGATCTATCCGACAACACAATTCATGGTTCCATTCCTTACCAGATTGGGTATTTATTTCAGCTTATCACTCTGTAAGTCCTCACTTGCCGCAAGTAATTCAATCATAGCTCCCTTTTTCTTTTTCCTTTTCTTCTGATACACTGGATTTGTGTGATGAGTAGAGATTTATCAAAAAATCAATTAACTGGGATCATACCAACAAGCTTGGGGAATTTGAGAAACCTAGAAATACTGTAAGTCTTTTCTTAGTTACTATGATCATTGAGTTAAAATTATTCCTTCATATTTTGTCTCTAAGTGAAGTGTCAGATTGAGATTCTCTCCTTGACTATCCTGAATTTTTAAAGCTCTATTGACGTGTCACTTAACCAGTTGGCCAAGCCCTAGGGGGCCAACTGCCAATAATAGGCGGCATTGAATTTGAAGAGGATCCAAATCGGTGAAGTGTCATGCCGTCCCAAGGAATTTTAGTCGACATTTCAAATTTTTTAAGATTCAAATTTTAGGATGTTTTATCATTACTATTTAATTTTGTACATTATGCATGCTTGTTCACACACACACAGATATATGAAATCTCAATAGATGGAAGATTTTTGGTTCCCTTCATTTCCTTACTATAAAGTAGCATCATACGTCTATGATTTCCTGCCGTAGCGATCTGGGCCAGAACTTACTCACGGGGAAGATACCACCATCGTTGGGGCGCTTGTCATCTCTTCAAATATTGTAAGAATCTTCACTTGCAATGTAATTTATTTTTTTTTTAGGCAAATCTAAAGGGTACAAGAAAAAAATTTCTACTAAGGGCAAAAAAAAAAAAAATGACACTTAAATGAGGGTACGCAATGAATCTTATCCTTAAAAAATTAAGAAAACAACACATATGACCAATATAAAAAAAGAAGAGCAACATAAGCAATAATTACTAGGAAATAAAATGCATGTAACAATGCAAATACAACCATAAACTCCCTGAACCCATAGCTTAGGAAGACCTTGAGCATCTTTAAAAAATAAAAGGCAAAATAGCAACAGGAGAAGCCGGCCACTAAACTAACTCAGATTCCACAACTCCCATGTTAGCCAATTTATCTGAAAATATGAGTAAATCGCACTTACATTTCCTCCGTCAAAATCCGACAGTTCTTCCAACGAAAAATTCAGAAGTAAAACATTGAAATATTCAATTAATTAATTACTTCAAAAATTGCATTTGCATTTATCTTATTATGTACTTCTGGGCTTTTTAGGTATCTATGGAGCAATCAGCTGTCGGGGAAAATTCCTCGTGAACTGGGAGACCTTTCTCAGCTCGGGATTTTGTATGAAATCTCACTCTACTTTTAAAATTATAAAGCCAGCTGCTTAAATCAATGCTTAGCTTATTTCTTTGAAAATACAATAAAATTCTTAATTTCATATATATTTTCTAATATATAGATATCTGCCGGAGAATGGACTCAGTGGTACACTCCCACCAGAACTCGGAAAATTAAGCAATCTTCAACAACTGTAAGTGTGTGTGTAAGTATTTATTTATAGAATTTAGGCTGTTGATCTCTTCGTGTATATATATGGTTGTAACTAATTATGTACTACATATATGCTTGTACTTAAAAAGTCATTTATCCGTACAAACGCGCGCGCGCACACACATATTTAGCTGGTATGCAATTATTATATGTCAATTATTATATATCAATCATTCATCTACGTACATACCAATACCACATTACAATTTACAACACTTAAATCTTAAATATAACCTAAAAGTGACTTTCATGTGGTTGCAGGTGGTTGACATCCAACAATTTAAGGGGGGATTTGCCAAAAGATTATGAGAATCTAAAGAATCTGACGATTTTGTAGGTGTCCTGTTTGTTCATTTTCTAATTGTTATTGTTTTGTTATTTTTAATGATTGTAATTAATTTGGTCTAGATTTTTCTCGCTTATTGTTTGAAGTCTGCAAATATCAGTAGTGGAAATTTTATTTGTCAATGCAGTGAAGTAGCTGGGAATAATTTATCTGGTCCGATCCCCAGATTCATTGCAAAATGGGTCAACCTCTATTCTCTGTAAGCCTATTCATTTTATCCTTTTATGTGTCAACTGAAACTTGGGTACTCTCTGTGTAAACAATCTGCTTTTGTTGGAGTTTAATAATTTGCTACATAAAAATGTTAACCAAACTCTGACATATACTCCGTTGGCACACCATGCCAAGTAAAGGTAGGAATATGGGCTGGGTAGAATGGATGTCCCTCCTTAATTAAAGGTAGAAATGTAGTTTGTATCATAATAGATTTGATTTAGAATAGTCGCAGTATACATATCGCATCATATAAAAGTAAACCAATTTGCATGATGCGAGAAAACATACAAAAACAATGAATTCTCCCACACGTGCGAGCTTATTCTTAATAATATTTCTTTTCTTTGCTTTAATCTCACAGAAACCTGATGGGAAATAACTTCGAAGGGGAGCTCCCGCCAGAAATTTTTAATATGTCAGGCCTTCAATTTTTGTAAGAACAATTAATAATAATCCAAACTCTGCTCTATATATGTATGTATGTGTGTGCATATATAATCCTTCTCTAGTGCAGGTATCCTCATTTTTGTTTTATGTGAACATGATTTTAAGTAGCACGATTTAATAGAGTTATTTTTTAATATTATTAAACCGCACGGCTTAAAAATGTGTCCGTAATGAAAAATAAAAAATGAGGGCACCTGCATACACAAAGAGAGAAAATTTTCAGACACACGCATATGTATAGAAAATTTTCAGTGACATTATACTACATGGTGTAACATATAATATTCACGTTCTCGTATTTTAATAAAATACAAAAAATCTCATTAGATAATGACCACACACACGCACACACAAAAATACATATGTATTAATCTTTTTTTAGTGCGGGCATCCTCATTAAATGAGGAGAGAGACACACACACGCACACGAGAGTTAGCTTTCAATGTGGAACTCTCCATACAATATTAAAAACTATCTTTTTCATGGTTTACAATGTTTTGTCATAGACATTGTAAAGTCCATGACCCCCGGATTGGAAATTTTCTTTTTTTAATTTCGCAATTAACTTAATTTCTAATTTGATTTATTTAATTTTTTTTTTGCAATTAAAAAAAAATTCTAACTTGGCTTCGTCGTTTATTCCAGGTTTGTCACTGACCTACAAACGAAGGGCTTTTCTTTCCCCAAGTCAGCTAATTTGAGTAGTGTATTAAGCCTGTAAGCGGTGTATTCTAATTTCATGCGTGTATAATTATTTTATACGTTAATTATATGTTTATCTGTTTTTATTAATTAATTAATACGTGATCTGCATTTTAAATTTATTAATTGTACACTATTCCTTATAATTAATTAATTAAATCTTTTTTAGAAATTAAATTAATCATAATAATTCTGCAGGATATTGAGAAATTGCAGCATTACTGGTTCAATCCCACCATACATTGCCGATTGGAGTCAGTTAGGCTACCTGTAAGTCTACTTTCTTATCTATATCTATATATATATATAAAGTTGGGATTTGAGGAGGTGATGTGGCATCACCATTTCTCATCTTTGTATATTCTCTATTATCTAATAAATAGATAAATTTTCTTTTAGATTTAGCTTTTCATCTTATCACAATTAATTTGATTGTTATTACACAATAACAATTATGTAAAGGTTTTAATGAGACATATTATTTATAATAAATATCCAAGGGGGAGTGTTATGAATTTATATATATATAGATAAAGTTGGAACTTGAGAATGTGATGTGGCATCACAATTTCTCATCTTTGTATATTCTCTATTATCTAATAAATAGATAAATTTTCTTTTAGATTTAGCTTTTCATCTTCTCACAATTAATTTGATTGTTATTATACAATAACAATTATGTAAAGGTTTTAATGAGACATTCTTTATAATAAATATCCAAAGGGGAGTGTTATGAATTTATTAAAATAAATGTAGATGTTCATAACATATATTTCTTAGTCTCCCCACTATCTCCCATTAACAACCTTTAACTTCCCTATAACTCCCACTATCTCACAATGAATTATGATCCATAATTTTTCATTAATTTCATGGAGTGATTATGTAACTATAAAAGGAGAGCTCATCTTTTTATTTTGTACACGTACAATTGGAATGAATAAAATTATTTTATAATATATTTTCTCATTTTATTCTTTATTTTGCGTTGCTTCTTTATTTGTATTACTGACTAATAGTTTTTTTTTAATTTTTTATAAGGCTGTCTCATCTTAAAAAAAATCAATTCATATTTTTTATCAGTTTTATCAAGTGTAAAGTAAGAAAAAAGGATAATACTAATTTTTTTTTCAAAGCCGCGTGAAGCGCGGTTCTATTTTCTAGTATATATATAAAGTTGTGATTTGAGGAGGTGATGTGGCATCACCATTTCTCATTTTTGTATATTCTCTATTATCTAATAAATAGATAATTTTTTTTAAAATTTGGCTTTTCATCTTCTCATAATTAATTTGATTGTTATTACACAATAACAATTATATAATGATTTTAATGAGGCATATTCTTTGTAATGAACATCCAAGGGGGAGTGTTATGAATTTATTAAAATAAATGTAGATGTTCATAACATATATCTCTTAGTCTCCCCACTATCTCCTATTAGAAACCTTTATCTTCCCTATAACTCCCACTATCTCATAAGTAATCATGATCCATAATTTTTCATTAATTTCATGGAGTGATTATGTAACTATAAAAGAATAGCTCATCTTTTTTGTTTTGTACACACACAATTGGAATGAATAAAATCACTCTATAATATATTCTCTCATTTTATTCTTTATTTTACGTTGCTTCTTTATTTGTATTGCTGGCTAATATGTTTTTTTTTAATTTTTATAAGGCTGCCTCATCTTAAAAAAAATCAATTCATATTTTTTATTAGTTTTATCAAGTGTAAAGTAAGAAAAAAAGATAATACTAAATTCTTTTTTCAAAACCGCGTGAAGCGTGGTTCTATTTTCTAGTTAGTTTAGTAATATGAGGTCAGAGATCATTTAAACTTGTATCATTGATCCATCTGCAACATCTATTAACCTTGTCATAATGTCGTAAAGTAAATTACTAAACTACTGTATATATTTGATTTTTGCATATATTACCTCAATTTTTAAGATATATTAAAAAAGGATTATTTTCAAGAATACTTTTAGAAATACACATCTGTCTTTGGAAATAGTCATTTCTAAAAGAAAATTAATAAAATATTACTGATTATTTTTTTTTTGCCATCTAATCTAATATTTCATAAGCTTTATATATAAAATAAATTGCAATTATATTATTTTGCAGACAACAAAAAAGATTGTCTTCAATTGATATTGCTTTTTTTTTTTCAAATATTGTCTAAAATTTATTCAATCGCCGACCTTCACTATGCTCATGGGTTGGGGAGAGTTGTTAATCCACTTGTGATCGTTTCCTCTTGCTTATCAATCCCGGAAACAAGGACTTTTATTTTTTATTTTGGTTGATCTTTCATCAAATAATTTCCATAATTTTTTACTGAATTTTTTGTTATTTTTTTTTTAAGTTTTATTTATAAGTACTATGATTATGCTTTCAATTCTAGTCCATTTCCATGATATAATTCTTATTTAAAGAATTAATTGTCGGTATTTCTTATTTGCTCAAGTTTATGCCAAAGTTTAAAGTTTCTGATAAAAAAAACTAGAGAAAGAAGGAGCAGTTTGGTTAAAAAGCGGCACCGCTTTTTAGCGCCCGTTAAGAAAACAGTGTCTAGATATTTAATGAGAAAATTTTAAATAAAATAAATCCAAATCCTTGCTGTAAATGATCATTTTTTTTCTCTAATGATTGATTATTATTAATTTGTACTGTAGTGACCTGAGCTTCAACAACTTAACTGGTGGAATTCCAAATACTTTGAAGAAACTGTTTTTATCTGAGCTGTAAGTGATAACTTTATTGAATCCCATTGATTTAATATCTTTTCTTAATATAAAAGGGAGAATAACATTCAGACTCCTAATATTTTTCCTCAATTTTACCACTCCGATCCATGATTTGTTTATATCACGCAATTACGTCCCTAACTTATAACTTTAATAATTCAAACTTTTATTGGTAAAGGGTAAATGAGATTTTTTACCGTACAAATCATGTGTTCCTTTGGACATATATATCTTATCTGAATTTTGTCTTCTCACACTTTTCCTTTTGACTGACAGTAATAGTGTAATAAAAAAGAATCCAAATAATTTGTTTTTTCTGTTACTATTTTTACTTTCCAGGTATCTTACAGGAAATATGCTCAATGGAACATTGCCAGACTGGATTTACAGCAATGTTAGAAAAAAGGGGTATGCTTTCTATCTATGCATAAATGTGATAAAATGTTTTCAAACTTGTTCTAGTGTAAACATTATTTCCTTTCCCCATCAAATTAAACACATTTTAAATCAAAGACGCGGGTTAGGCAAATGAAAATTTATGTAAAAAATTTCAATTTAGAAAAGTGTAATGTGCAAATGTTTTGAAGCTTCTTATTCAAATGCTAGCTGCATATATTTAATTAAAGATATTATCGTCCCAAGTCATGAACAAACTCTAGCCTGCCAGCCTTTTGCATGCATCTAGTTAAATATATGAATGTCCAAAGTCATGCACAAACTCTAGCCTGTCGTTGTGTTTAGGAATTCCTATGCCATTTTGCATGCAAATACAAATTAATAATTAATGCCAACACTACTTGTCTGAATTGTCATCTTGCAGGGATCTTGCATACAATGAATTCATATTTCCAGAACTAGAGACACACAAGTAAGAAAATAGCGTTAATTAATTAAGCGACCTTGGTTCCTTTCTTTCTTAATTTGTTTCTTTGCAGTTGCATGATTGCTTATCCACATGCATAATTTTATATATATAAATGAATTTCATAATAATTTTAAATTTTTATCTTGTAGGAATCTTCCCAACAACAATTCTCGGATAAATCTGTAAGAAAATTATACTACACCATATTATATAATATCCCCCTACGTTTTTACTCATTTTCGTGCTTCAAATTTCAATTCCAACGGTTTCTGTCTATCTCGTTTTCTGATATTGATTTTAACTTTCAATGCACATGTGATATCTGCACGCACACTATTAACAATATTGCTGTGCTGTAACCAGTGAACCTAAGAATCGGTATGTTCATATTCATTTATCTAATAATTATAATATAGGTAATTTATCGATCGATCAGCAAGCAATTATTATGCGAATGAATGCCCTTACAAAATTAATTGATCTTACTAGTGTAATTATTTTTATAGGACATTTCCGGAAGAGATTATGAGGAAGTATTGCCCCGCTGGCCAGAAGAAATCTCAGTGTATGTATACATATCCATATGTATAGAAATGTTCCTATTAAGGATTAGTTAAATTCCGGAAAAATTATAGTTTAATAGTATAATGGTCGGAAAAGCTATTAAATTATATGGTTTAAAGTTCAGGATTATTTTAATAAAGTGCAGGCGTCTAAATTTGTTATATATTTTCTTTATTATTAACTCATGCACACATTGAAACTTAAACTCAAGACTTGAGCTCCAGGAACCACCAGAGCTACACCTTGGTTTCACATACATGTTTAAATTAATCAATGTCTATATATGTTGCAGACTATTATAATTTGCATATAAATGCTGGTGGCGATGAACATAACATCGAAGGAATTCTTTATGAGGCAGATAACTCGACATCAAATTTTTATGTTAACAAACCGGCATACAACTGGGCATACAGCTGTAACGGATATTTCTATTCGGATTCAATGGCTGATTCACGTGAATTTGTACAGAAGGTAACATGTGGAGCTGCCGTGATTGATGCACCTTTATATGACGAAGCTCGCCTTTGCCCCAATTCTCTCAAATACTATGGTTTTTGCTTGCAAAACGGCAATTACAATGTCAGTCTTTACTTCTCTGAGATTGTTTTTGCAAAAAACGATGATTACAGCAGTTCAGCAAAACGTGTATTTGATATATATATACAGGTAGGTACGCTAGCCACAAAACTTTTTTAATTATTTTAATTAGCAATTTATCCCTCCCTAGCCTCCTTTAATTAATTTTAATTTCCATGCATGCAGGGGGAGCTAAGGCGAAAGGATTTCAACATAAAAGAAATGGCCAGGCATTCAAATAATGTAACGATTCAAAATTTCACGGCTTCTGTACAAAAGCATCTACTGGAAATCGAGTTATTCTGGGCTGGCAAAGGATCTTTATTAAACCCACCTTATTTTCATGGACCTCTCATATCAGCTATTTCTGTAGCTCCAAGTACGGTGCAAAGTTGCAATCATTGCATAAGTGATAGCTCTTCAATTTTGTTAATTACTATCTCCCAATATGCCTTTTGTTGCACGCTATCAATCCCTGTTTAATTTTCAGATTTCGGAGTTAGCCGATCACGACTATCTAAAATAGGGATAGTAGCAATTGTACTTGCGGCTGTGCTAGCTTTGATTCTTTTCTTGGCTCTCATGTGGAGATTAGGATGGATAGGAGACAGAGAATTGCGTGGTAAGTATATATATAATGTCCTATGTAAGAAATTATCAGGTGAGGGAATTTTTACAATATTGTAAGTTTAGTAGAGTGCAGGACGGATTTTTAAAGTCTGTTTGCAATATTTTGAAAATTTGTCTCTTATTTTAATTGAGTGCATAATCCCACATTAGAAGCCCACTTTATGCTATATATGCTATAGTACTTTATGCTATATTGCTATAGTATAAGGCTTATAAAAGATATCAAGAAAAAATATATGTATAATTGATCTGTTTCTGTTCTCAATTCTTCATGAAATACACAGTGATGACGGTCAACCTACGAGGGAAGTCTTATACCCTTAAACAAGTGAAAGTCGCTACTCGAAATTTCAGCCCCAGGAATGTAATTGGCACGGGACGTTTTGGGACAGTATACAAGGTTAAACATTAATTTTCCGTATCTCTCTCTATGTGCGTGTGTGTGTATTTTGTGTGTGTGTGTGTGTGCGCGTGCGTGTGTACATTTGTGTTTGTGTGTGCGCGCACACGTGTGAAAGATTTTTCAGTCTGGGATTAAAATTCAGGACGAGTTAACAATGGTGTGAACATATTTTTATAATGTTATAAAAATATGTTATGTAAAAATATGTTCACAATGTTGTCAATTTAAGAAAGTCTGAGATCCTAGACTAGATCGCTACTTATATATAATAAGAGACCCTTTGCATTTTAAAACAAGAGATCATCTAAAAGTCAAAAAATACATATACCAAACAAATGCACTACATTAGAGTGTGTGTTTTTCTTATCTTTTAATTTATCTATTAATTTAATAAAGTACGGGATTCCTTATTTGAAAAATTTCTCTCTCTCTCTCTCTCTCTATATATATATATATATATGTACTCACCAGAATCCTACTTTTAAAGTCTAGTAAAACTATTAAAATATATGGTTTAATAGTATAATGCCTCTATTAAATCATATCGCTCAATACCTTTCTCAGACCTTAACAAATTTAAGATCATTGATTGCAACATAATACTATGAAATTGTATGGCTTAATGACGTTTCCAGGCTTTAACAAAATTTAAGATCCTAAATCAGATCAGTACTCTATATGTATGTATGCATTTATGTATGTGAATTGATTTTCCTTGTTAGAAATATGGTATATTAATCTGCTTGCATGGTGCAAGCATGCATTACAGGCTGAATTGCCAGATCAGACTGTAGCTGTGAAGATGCTTTCTTCTCAATCAAAGCAAGTGATTGATCAAATAGGAACTGAAGTTTATGCCCTTAAAACACTGAAACATGAAAATATTGTCGAATTTTTGGATGGCTTCTCTAAAAAAGACCTCAACTTGCTCATCTACGAATACATGGAAAAAGGATCGCTTGAACGAGCCTTGTTTGGTAAACCAATTTATATATATTTTCATCATCATTTTATTTCTATTAATTTTTCAGTTTAGTGTCATCTTCTAATCGAGGAATCCTGAACTTTATTAAAGTCGGGATGAATTTACATTTTTGTAAGCTAACTTTTTCACTATTTTTTTTAAAAATTGTTTTCACTCAATTCCCGATTGGAAAATTAAGTATTAGCTTAGGTAACAGGTTAAAATTACTTTTTTAAAAAAATTAAAAAAAATTAATAGTTAAATATTTGCAGATGCCAATTCTTCCACGCGACTTGATTGGCAAACCAGAGTCCGTATCTGCCATGGAATAGCAAAGGGTCTAAAGTATCTACACGAAGATAATCTGAGTCGTAAAATCGTTCACAGAAATATTAAGCCTAGCAATATTCTGCTTGATGGGAATCTGAACGCTAAGGTGTCTGACATGGGATTGGCAAAGCTTTATGACGAAGAAAATCCATACAAGTTTATCCAAGAAAAAGGGACAGTGTAAGTAGCAAATTAAATTGAGCAAGCACAAAATGCATGCCATCTTGCACAAGCAATATCATTAATTAATTAATTATGGTTGCATGCAGAGTTTACATGGCACCAGAGTATGCAATGCGGAAAGCAATAACTGAAAAAGTTGATGTTTTCAGTTTTGGAATTGTTCTGCTTGAAATAATTAGCGGGCAGACAAATGCCAAGTATGAAGCAAACCAAGAGACTGAATTTCTATTGGATACGGTAAGAAGACAACTCAACAACTAGAGTCAACTTTCAGTTCGGGAATCTCAAATTTTATAAAGTTCTACACAACATCTTTTTCATGGTTTACAACATTGTAAACAGAATCCTGCACTTCAAAAATATCTCCTCTATATACATAAAATAAGGTCTTAATTTAATTTGCTAACGATGTCGCTTGGCATGGGATATATGGATTAATTAATAAATAAATAATGTACACTGTGCAGGCCATTGTGTTGCATTCAAAGGGAAGGCTATCTGAATTGGTCGACAAACAAATGCCAAACGAACATGTAGTGATGAAGCAAGCAAAAATAATCTTGGAGTTGGCAATGAGATGCGTGGATCAGTCACCTACTCTCAGGCCCACTATGTCTGAAGTTGTGAGCGAGCTTGAGCGCATCTCTAATTAGATCTGAACTGCTCAGGATTCTATGGTTCTACGTGGATCCTTATTGAACTCTGGACTGGAATGTCTTGGTGAAGGTTAAGCCTATATACTACGATTATGCATATGTATGTACACCGGGCATTATCTTATGTTGACGGTGCACTGCTGCTTTCAAATATATATGGGTAGCTATAATGCTGTAAACTTTTAACAGCATTAATAATGTAATAAATGTATACCATTAAATTTAATTACTCTAATGTAATATTTGTGTTAAAGTAAAAGATAGCTTAATTAATAATTATTTTAAACATTTAAGAAAGTGGGACTAGGATCCTTTCCTAATCTTTTACAGATCTTGTGCCATTTGTGTTTTAGTGTTAGTGAATGATTATAATTTAACTATTTTTTTCTTTTTAATTTATTAACCACCAATCAAATTAATAGAATTTGTTTAGAATAAAATCATATCAAGAGAGGATTCTGATCCAAGAAAGGGTGGTAATTTTTGTAAAACTATTATAACCACCCTTATAGTTTGAAACAATTGTACTTGAATAATATTTTTATTTAAAATCACTTTTCAATCATATTTTTTTAAATAACTTGCAATTATAAGATTTATATATGGTGTAACTCTAATAAAAACACAACTAAATATGTACATTTAAATGAATATCATAAATTGTATAAATAAACTTTTAAGTAAGATTGTTTGTATTTTATATATATTAGGACCTTTGTATAATTGAACCGAAGCATATATTACCTTTGAAACCCATTTCTCATATATGCCAAGCTCAAACCAGGACATGTAGGCTCGGCTTGGGTTGGGTTTTCCTACTATCCCTATTGCCAACTGATGTACTATATGGAAAATCCCCACATGAAATGCTTTATGATGTACCACCAGAACTATCTTGTTTAAGAGTTTTTGCTTGCTTGTGTTTTGATAAGAAATTTTAGATTAAAAATAAATTTGACCAACATGTAAAAGGGATACCATATGATATCCCGTACAACCCATGTATTATATGCAAATTCTATTAAGTTCTAAGTACGAATTTGATCATTATTTTTTACTTTAATGAATATAAATTAGGGTTGGGCTATTTAAGCCCACAATAGTACTTTATACACCCACTTTTTCATAAAAAATTTAATTACTAAATGTTCATGAGTTAAATTACTATTATATCTCAATGAAATTAGCCTATCCTCTCCACCATCTATGAATCCAATTAACTTATGTTGATTTTTCTAGAAAAAGAGTAGTAGAGAGCAATGTTTTAAATTCGTTTCATTTTCTTTTCACCTATACTCTTCCGACTACACTTTTATAGCTATATTTTCTTTTAATGTGTGACATTGTTGGTTAGCAAACTTCTACCTGTTGGATTCAAGCCCCTTTCAACTCAAATATCTTTCTCAACTAGAGACATGTTTATGTTTAGAATCAATTAAGGAGCAAAGAGAAAATAAAATCTGAATATTTTTTTGGCTTGTCTTACATTTATGATGCAATCATGCAATGAATTCCATGAAAATAATTAGAAAATGTGTTCGATTGAATTCATTTACATGTTATGAATCTTGACAAGGATTAGACAATAAATTAAAAATAAAAGTCATATAATCAATCATAAAGAAAACAAACCAAGTGAGATGGCTAAGCCATTGGTATTTTAATTTATTGTTGGGTATGATTCAATAATACTTTCATAGCCTTAACGTACTTTCCCAACAGGTGATTCTGTATTTCTAGGGATAAAACATTTGAAATTAATTTCGTAAAGGTATATTGGCAATGAGGTGGGTTTATAAAGTAAAACTTTCATATGTAAGAGGGGTTTATTAAGAGAATGTGTTTAAAGAGTATTTTAATGGGTTCTAATAGCCCTACCCTATATATTAATATCACTAAGGGATTTTAACAATGACCCATCAAAGATGTATTAGTGGAATTAATTAGCAGGTGCTTCGTTTTGTATTCATAAGACCTATGACTTGTATATTATTACTACATTGTATGTTGAAAAGAGAAAAGGACTAAACTGCTCAATACTAACACTATTTAGGCAATAGAAGAATTTGCTAAACTGAAAGATTTTTATTGATTTTTTACAAGAAAAACACTACAACACTCGTCTTTCTCTCTACTAATTCTTCACTCTTTACTTGATGCCTACAACAAAGAGCTTTAAGGATATTTGTAATAACTTAAAAATAATATAAACCACACAAATATCAAATTACAAAAATTTAATAACCTCATTTTACAAATATCACCAAATATTCAAGAACATTCTAGATTTAGATATTTTTACTTCTATTAGATATTTTTTGAAAGTCATTTCCCATTTTCTACACAATTCTTGAAACTTCCATGGATTAAACTTTGAAATTGGGCTTGGCTAAGTATAATTGGATTAGATCATGACCCAACACCAACTTTCATCCTTTGATCCATATTTAGTTGTTGCTGGAACTCTTGAAACTTTTCAATACTAATACTTTTTGTAAACAAATCCGCAACTTGATAATCCATCTTGATGTACAAAATTTCAACTTTATCTTGCAAGACCTTTTCCCTGATGAAGTGATAGTGCACCTCCACATGCTTAGTTCTCCGTTAAGCTAATAGCCGATTGGTTATCACAATATAATGATACTGCGTAATCTACTGGTTGGTGTGGCTCCTTCATCAACTGCGTCAGCCAAGTGCTTTCTTGAGCTGTCATCGGTGGTACTCTATACTCCACTTCTGTTGTGATAGTGATATAGTTGGTTGTCTCTTACTATACCAAGAAACTGTTCCAGGCCCAATTCTAAAAACATATTCAGTAGTTGATCTTCTTGTATCATGATCTTCGACATAATCAGCATCATAATAGCAAGTCAGCTTGTAACTTTCACTTTCTTTTACAATATACCAAAGTTGATTGTACTTTTCACATATTTTAGTGTTTGTCAAACCATTTTCAAATGAAGCTTCTTTAGATTTTGCATGTACCAGCTTATTACACCTATTGCATATGAAATGTCTGGTCGAGTCAACGTAAGGTAGATTAAAATTTTTACGAATTGTTGATACATCGTGCCATCTTGTAAATCTTTGCCTTCATGTGTGCAAAATTTTCCATTGAGTTCCATTGTAGTTGAGATTGGCTTGCATTCTAACATTCCAAACTTCTTAAACAAGTTTTTGGCATATTTTTGTTGGAAAAAGAATTTTCCTTCTTCAATTTGATCAATCTCCATACTAGGAAAGTGCTTAAGCTAACCAAGTTCTATGGTTCCACGTGGATCCTTATTGAACTCTGGACTGGAATGTCTTGGTGAGGGTTAAGCCTATATACTACAATTATGCATAGGTATGTACACCAGGCATTATCTTATGTTGACGGTGCACTGCTGCTTTCAAATATATATGGGTCGCTATAATGCTGTAAACGTTTAACAGCATTAATAATGTAATAAACATAAACCATTAGATTTAATTACTCTAATGCAGTAATTGTGTTAAAGTAAAATATAGCTTAATTAATAATTATTTTAAACGGTTAAGAAAGTGTGGTAATTTTTGTAAAATCATTATAACCACCCTTATAGTTTGATACAATTGTACTTGAATAATATTTTATTTAAAAATCACTTTTCAATCATATTTTTTAAATAACTTTCAATTATGAGATTTATATATGGTGTAACTCCAACAAACAACACAACTAAATATGTACATTTAAATGAATATCATAAATTGTATAAATAAACTTTTAAGTGAGATTGATTGTATTATATATATATATTAGGACCTTTGTATAATTGAAATGAAGCATATATTACCTTTGAAACCCATTTCTCATATATGCCAAGCTCAAACCAGGACATGTAGGCTCGGCTTGGGTTGGGTTTTCCTACTATCCCTATTGCCAAGTGATGTACCATATGGACAATCCCCACATGAAATGTTTTTTGATGTACCACCAGAACTATCTTGCTTCAGAGTTTTTGCTTGCTTGTGTTTTGATAAGAATTTTTAGATTAAAAATAAATTTGACCAACATGTAAAAGGGATGTCATATATATGATATCCCTTACAACCCATGTATTATATGCGAATTCTATTTAGTTCTAAGTACGAATTTGATTATTTTTTTTACTTTAATAAATATAAATTAGGGTTGGGCTAATTAAACCCACTATAGTACATTATACACCCACTTTTTCATAAAAAAATTAATTATGAAATGTCCATGAGTTAAATTACTATTATATCTTAATGAAGTTAGCCTATCCTCTCCACCATCTATGAATCCAATTAATTTAAATTGATTTTTCTTGAAAAATAGTAGCAGGGAGCAATGTTTTAATTTCGTTTCATTTTCTTTTCACCTATACTCTTCCGAGTACACTTTTATAGCTATATTTTCTTTTAATGTGTGATATTGTTGGTTAGCAAACTTCTACCTCTTGGATTCAATCCCCTTTCAACTCAAATATGTTTCTCAACTAGAGACATATTTGTTTTTAGAATCAATTAAGGAGCAAAGAGAAAATAAAATCTGAATTTTTTTGGGCTTTTCTTACATTTATGATGCAATCATGCAATGAGTTCCATGAAAATAATTAGAAAATGTGTTCGATTGAATTCATTTACATGTTATGAATCTTGATAAGGATTAGACAATAAATTAAAAATAAAAGTCATATAATCAATCATAAAGGAAACAAACCATGCGAGATGGCTAAGCCATTGATATTTAATTTATTGTTGGTATGATTCAAATATACTTTCATAGCCTTAACGTACTTTCCCAACAGGTGATTCTGTATTTCTAGGGATAAAACATTTGAAATTAATTTCGTAAAGTTATATTGGCAATGAGGTGGGTTTATAAAGTAAAACTTTCATATGTAAGAGAGGTTTATTGAGAGAATGTGTTTAAAGAGTATTTTAATGGGTTCTAATAACCTTACCCTATATATTAATATCACTAAGGGATTTATGTTGAAAACAGAAGAGGACTAAATTGCTCAATATTAAAACTATTTGAGAAATAAAAGAATTTACTAAACTGAAAGATTTTTATTGATTTTTTACAAGAAAAATACTACAACACTCACGGCTCACTCGTCTTTCTCTCTACTAATTCTTCACTCTTTACTTGATGCCTACAATGAAAAGCTTTAACGATATTTGTAGTAACTTAAAACTAATATAAACCACACAAGTATCAAATTACAAAAATTTAATAACCTCATTTTACAAATATCACCAAATATTCAAGAACATTCTAGATTTTGATATTTTTATTTCTATTAGATATTTTTCAAATTAGAGTCATCTCTCATTTTCTACACAATTCTTGAAACTTCCATGAATTAAACTTTGAAATTGGGCTTGGCTAAGTATAATTGGATTAGATCATGACCCAACACCAACTTTCATCCTTTAATCCATATTTAGTTGTTGTTGGAACTCCTGAAACTTTTCGATACTAAGACTTTTTGTAAACAAATCCGCAACTTGATTATTCATCTTGATGTACAACATTTCAACTTTATCTTGCAAGACCTTTTCCCTGATGAAGTGATAGTGCACCTCCACATGCTTAGTTCTCCGTAAGCTGACAGCCGATTGGTTATCACAATACAATGATACTGCATAATCTACTGGTTGGTGTAGCTCCCTCATCAACTGCGTTAGTCAAGTGCTTTCTTAAGCTGTCATCGTTGCTACTCTATACTCCACTTTTGTGGTGATAATGATATATAGTTGGTTGTCTTTTACTACACCAAGAAACTGTTCCAGACGTAATTCTAAAAACATATTCAATAGTTGATCTTCTTGTATCATGATCTCCGACATAGTCAGCATCATAATAGCAAGTCAACTTGTAACTTTTTCTTTCTTTTACATTATACCAAAGTTGATTGTATTTTTCACATATTTTAGTATTTGTCAAACTATTTCCAAATGAAGCTTATTTGTATTTTGCATGTATCAGCTTATTACACATATTGCATATGAAATGTCTGAATGAGTCAACGTTAAGTAGATTAAACTTTTTACGAATTGTCGATACATCATTTCATCTTGTAAATCTTTGCCGTCATGTGTGCAAAATTTTGCATTGACTTCCATTGTAGTTGAGAATGGATTGCATTCTAACATTCCAAACTTCTTCAACAAGTTTTTGGCATATTTTTGTTGGCAAAAGAATATCTCCTCTTCTATTCGATCAACCTCCATACTAAGAAAGTGCTTAAGCTAACCAAGTTCTTTCATCTAGAAATGAACTGATTAGTTCTCCCTTTGCTCACCGAATCTCTTTTCTATCATCACCAGAAATAATCAAATCATCCTCGTACTCCAGTATAGTTGTTAACTTTCCTTCACTAGCTTTGACAAACAACCTAAAGTCTACATGTGCTACAACCACTCTAAGTTAGAAATTCGAAAATTTTACCATATTATGCCCTTGGTACAACCGTATAATGCCTTTTTTTGCTTGCATACATACTTCAGATGAGCTTGATTCTTAGTTCATGTAGATCTCACCCTAGCCAATTTTGTGTAGGAAGACATTTTTTACATCTATCTGTCATAATTTCCTTTCTTTGCTGGCTACGAGTGTTGTGCAAATTTTAATGTACTCGCAAGCGCACGAATCTATTGTAGTGTAGATCAATGGTGACGAGTGTCGATCCCACGAGGAGGTGGATTTTAATTGTCTATAGAATTAATTTTGTAAATGGGTGGTTGGATTTATGGTGGAAATGATTTGGAATATGCTAAAACTTAAATCAAAATGGCGAGAATAAATTCTAAAATTGGAATTGAAATAGCGAGAATAAATTGGAGAGAATTCTATTGAAACGATGTACTTGGGTATCTGGATCCGTATCAACATGCATCATAGGCTAAAAAATCCGTATTCATACCAATTAAATCATGAGGGGGGAATCCACACCTCATGAACCACGCTATAATCAATATGGTGCTAAGGGCTTATCGTGCCAAATAATAATAACCTTGTACTAACGGGCCGGTGAAACCAAGGCGGTACTAGACAAGATTAGTATTATTTGTCAACGAGAAGTCAAAATATCTACAAAAATTAGAGGGGAAGAGAAAATAAATTTACCAAATAAAGCCCATGACACATGTTGAGACTTCACCTTCAACCCAAGCTTGAAAGGAAATTAGCTACTCATAATTGAACTAAGGGCAAAATGGGAATTTATTAAAATACAAAGAAAATACAAGATAGAGAGGGAACTACAGAAAATGGATCCAAAAAATGGATTCAGAGATATCAAATTAAGGGGGGAGGCCCCCTTTTTATAGATACATGGAGTAAATCATGGCCATCGGATTAAAAACAGTTTGGACGCTCAGGATTGCGCCACGTCATCAGTCAACAGTACACGGTTTGACCACGTGGATGAACAGTAACACAGTTTGACCCGGGTGAACAGTGACGCGGTTTGACTGAAAATAATCCTGTGTGATGCATGCACCGTACGCGAGATTTTTCGTCCATTGATATGCTGCCACGTCGCCATCAACAGTACATAAGAATTTTAGTCCAACAGGATTGCGACACCTCATCGGTCAATGCCACGTCATCGATCCGTCTATGTGAACAGTGTCGTGAACAGTAACGTAGACAGTACCGTACATGTGAATAGTGTCATTTTTCCTTTTATGCTTCTCCTAAGGTTTTCGATCGTCCTGAGTTCAAAAGTGATGTCCGTTTCATCGTCCGATCTCTCTTTTATTGTGAAATGACTATAATGCCCCTAAAATACATAAAATACTTAATTAAAATAAAACACACGTAATTAAATTACAAAAAGGTAAAATGCATAAAAGTAAGGGTTGTTAGTAAAACTTGGAATGTAAAATGATGATTTTCTCCTTTATAAATATACATTTTCTAACACTCAACACACCCCCCAACCAGCTTATTGCTAGTCCCTAGCAAATAAAGCGAAAACAAAATTCAAATTCAATTTTTTTTTTAAACACTCGTGTTTATTCAATCAGACTAATGATAGCAATCAAATAAAAGTATAAGCATTATCTCCAGTCTAAAGAAACATCACACTTACATTAACCATCCACATGAATCAGCGCAGTAGACTTTGTTATAGCTACTTTCAAGAATGACATGTCAAACCCCAAATTCTCACTGGAAGTAGTGACACTCTCACAAAGAAATTAAACCCAATAAAAATAGTCACTCTAATGAATGGTACTTGAGAGAGAAAATAATAAAGAAGTGATATCACATGCTCTCACCAAGATGAAAGAAATATGCCCTCAATTTAGAAATAATACGATCTCAAGTCAAATAAAAATGTTAGTCAACCCAATTTATTTATCTCTTTTTTTTTATGCATCAGTACATCTTTTTAGCCCATATTACTAGCTTCTACTTTAGACTATAGTTCCCTAAAATCAAGAAGGACTTTTATTAGGTTGTAACGTAGGCTAGGGACATGGCTAACAAAGAAGGAAAATAAGGAAAAATAAATTGTATGTTTGAGAAAAAATGTAGAGAAATATATATTTTATTATTATTATTTTTTTGAAGTTACAAGGTGGATTTCACCTATTATTTTAATTTTATTTTTTATTTTTCTTTTGAAACAACAACTTTTGTTTTGTTGTTTTTTTTTGGCATAACTTCACTGAAAAAAAATACTTATTTACATTTTTCTCAAACATAAATAGGTGATAGAACTTATAAGATATTGGGTAATACTCCAAATCGGAGTGGGTCAAGATGATAAGTTGACAAAGAAAAGTTTTTTTTTTTAAAGGCTCAAAAGGGTTAACTAAGGATATTTAATAAAAGGGATGGCTAGAAAGGTTCAAACGGGTCAAAGATGGCATTTCCATCGTCTTTTAGGGCTCTAAATAATCGTCCATATCTACTAGTTAGATGGGCCTCCAAATGTAGCAACACATATTTTTTTTTTTACAATTTTTTTAAGGGTTAACTCAAAGGAAATCTAAAGATCGTATATACAATAATAAACTGTTAAGCTGTATAAAGAATGGGCAAAAGGGTTATTCTCCAAGAAAAATGATAGGCTCAAAAACTCACTTGGTACTTATTATGACATGTTCATTCCTTCAAGCAACTCATATTTGTCTCCGACATCAACATGTAAAGTAGCAAATATAGCGTATCATTACTTAAGACCAAAGATAATACAAATACTAAAATTTGAAATTAATCATGTCATCCAATGTTAAAACAACTCACACAATTTTTTTTTTTAACTATGAAGATGCGTTTCTAGAGTCACTACACCCCATATTCAGCCATCTTCAACTCAAAAATTTGAAAACATATATTTATAAGGAGAAATTAAAAAGAAGAAGAAAAATGAACATCAAAACATAATAAAGAAAAAGAAAATGTTTGAAATTTCTTTTTTAGTTTTTAACATTTTTTTTAAACGATGAAGATGCGTTTCTAGAGTCACTACACTCCATATTCAGCCATCTTCGACACAAAAAGTTAGCAACAGTTAGTTTCTACAACAAAAAATTAGTGTTCTTTTTTAAACGATGAAGATGCGTTTCTAGAGTCACTACACTCCATATTCAGCCATCTTCGACACAAAAAGTTAGTAACAATTAGTTTCTACAACAAAAAATTAGTAAAAACTTAACCAAAATTCCACAATTGTCGACTATTCTCTCCCCCCAACCAGAACGAAACATTGTCCTCAATATTTGAAAGGAAAGAAGTAGAGTTTAGAAAACATCACTTGGGTGGTGCAACAAAGAAGAAAATATTTACAAGCGGAGAGTTAAATCTAATTTGTACTTCTTACTGCTGCTACTGTTACCATCATTATTTGATCGCTCCAACACAAAGGTCTAGGGGTTTGGCTCCGGTCTATAAGCTTGTAACAGATCAAGTAGCTCATTAGCAGTGTGAGCACAAATAAAAAGTTTTTTCGCATGGGAAGGAATGAAGTAGTTTTTTATTGCATGGTTAAGAAATGCGATAAAGCCATCATAAAAGTTATTGACATTTAACAAACCGATGGGTTTCTGGTGGATGTGCAGATGGGCCCAAGATGCTAGTGTGATAAGTGCCTCTAGTGTTGCAAGATCTCTTGGAAGGAAAATAAAAACATCAGCATGATTAAGCATTTCAGTTATTCTTTCTTGCATACCTGAGACGACTAACTCTTCTCCAGTTGATGAGTCAGATGAACTGTCCAATGGTTTTAGGACTCTTGGGATGATGCCTAACACTTGACTTCCTCTGATAAAAGCTGCTTCTGAGACCATTTTTGATAACCCTCGGCTACCTCCTCCATACACTAAGTGTAATTTTCTCGCTGCTATGTTTCGACCAAGATTTATGACTGCCTCTATGAACTCTTTATGTTTGCCATAGGTAAATCCAGAAAGCACACAAATGTTCTTGAATTATCTATTGGGAGTAGCTGCCATTGTGATACTTCGCAAAAATAATTTGTGAGTGATTGAAAAAGAAAATCACATTTAAGAGTCTTGGTGATAGTGGGTCACAGTTGTGTATGAGGTAACATGTCAGTGTCAAAAAACGTGTAAAACACATGGCTCGCGAGTAAAAAAAAAATAGTAAAAAAGAAAAAGCAAACAGTAACAAAATTATTAAAGACAATAAAGCAAACAGTAAAACAACAGTGAAATAAAATAACAGTAAAGTAAAAGGATATTTACACGTAGTTGCGACTGTGGCTTACATCTTCCTCTGGTTTTACGTCTAGAAACGGCTTGAACGCCCTCTATGGGTCGAGGATAGGCTTCCCATCCAGTTTTCTTATAAACTGGCAAACAGGGTCGTTTATAGTCAGATTCCCGAGACTATATCGTGCATGCTCTTTCTGGAATAATGGCCATAATTGGAGAATCGCTCCTTGCACATATCCACTAGGATGCGTTTCAAGAGACAAAAGGATATCATCCAATGACTCCTTATTCAAGTCATCCCTAATGAATTGAATCTTATCTTCCCTGTTATCAGACACCATTCCTAAAGAACATGAGTTTCTATCGCAACTCATTCTGGCACACTTATGACAAGCAATAGAAATTCTTCGAGCTCGTCGTTTTCTTGCATAATTTCCTTTACCACAACCAGGCATGTATGCAATAAATTTTGGAGGTAACTCACTTGCCGATCGTACTTTAGCCTCGATTAACCAACGGATATCAGCAGGTATGTTATTCTTCATGAGTAGTCGCATGCGTTCGGACCGAGCTTTGTAGATCGTAAGGAGGGCATTATGAGGAAGTGAAGGGAATCGCTTGTGAAGCTTTGCTAAGATCTCATTTTTGTCCATACTTTCACCTCAGAATATCAGTTATTATGGGAAAACTGAAGTAACCGACTTGATTGTCACGGAGTACCGTTATCCACCACTTCACCGGGGTAACAAACTAAAGCACACAAACAGAAAAACAAATTAAAACACACAAAGAAAATTAAAATCGTCCTCTTATTGAATTTACCTCAAGCTCCAACTGGATGTCGTAAACACTTCTCTCAATGTCTCTGAGTTGGCGTTTTAAACCCTCAACAGAGGCTACTAACTCTGGTGGTTGTAGAGCCCAAATGCGTTGTGTTTTACAAAATTGAATCTGTCTTTTGAGATGAGTTTTGACACGTTGAAGTGGTTTAAAAATGTTCAGGAGGAACGGTCTAAGTAAGGTACTCATGATTAAAAATGATAAGAGAAAACTTAATAGTTAAAACAAACACACTTATGCAAAAATAATTTCAATTAGCAAAAGAATAATATAAAGAAAGAAAACAAAATCAAATTAACGAAAAGAAAGAAAAAAAAATCAATTCAACTCTGGTGGGTCACTCAAATTTATTTCGGTGTCTTCTCCATGTGGTTGGTACTCTAGATATGGCTTTAATCTTTGACCATTAACTTTAAACGTGACACCGTTCTTTGGGTCCTTAATTTTAATTGCCCCATATGGAAAAATAGTATGAACAATAAAGGGACCAGACCAACGAGAGCGTAACTTACCTGGGAATAGATGCAAACGAGAATTGAATAAAAGCACTTTCTGACCTGGAGTGAGAGATTTTCTCATAATGTGCTTGTCGTGGAAGACTTTCATTCGTTGCTTGTAAATCTTGGCATTTTCATAGGCATCATTGCGAATTTCCTCAAGTTCTGCCAGTTGTAATCTTTTTTCTGAGCTGGCTTGCTGCATGTCAAAGTTGAATTTCTTGATGGCCCAATATGCACAATGCTCGAGTTCTACAGGTAGGTGGCAAGCTTTTCCATACACTAGCCTATAGGGTGACATCCCAATCGGGGTCTTGAAAACCGTTCTGTATGCCCATAATGCATCATCAAGTCTTAATGACCAATCTTTCCTGTCTGGCCTCACCGTTTTTTCTAATATGTGCTTTATTTCTCGATTGGATATCTCAACTTGGCCACTGGTTTGCGGATGATACGGAGTCGCCACTTTGTGTGTGATTGAATACTTTGTCAAAAGAGGTTTGAATGTTTTGTTACAAAAGTGGGCACCACCATCACTGATTATCGCTCGAGGGAATCCAAAGCGTGAAACAATGTTGCTTTTTAAAAATCCTATCACCACCTTGTGATCATTGCTTCTACATGGAATCACTTCTACCTATTTCGATACGTAATCAACAGCAACCAAAATGTATTGATGGCCAAAAGAAGGGGGAAAGGGTCCCATGAAGTCGATACCCCATACATCAAAAATCTCAACCACTAAAATTGGATTTAATGGCATCATGTTCCTTCGTGTAATGCTCCCCATTCGTTGACACCTATCACATGAAGAACATAAAGTATAAGCGTCTCGAAATATAGATGGCCAATAGAAACCACATTGTAAAACTTTAGTCGTTGTTTTCTTAGCACTAAAATGGCCTCCAAAAGCTTGTTCATGGCAGAATGAAAGAATATTCTGAATTTTATTTTCTAGGACACATCGTCTAACAATTTGGTCTGCACAATACTTGAACAAATACGGGTCATCCCAAAAGAAATTCTTTATCTCTGCAAAGAATTTAGTCTTGTCTTGCTTGGTCCAATGCTCTGGAAGTTTACCTGTAACAAGATAATTAACTATATCAGTATACCAAGGTAATACTTCCACATTCATTAATTGTTCATCTGGAAATGACTCATTCAATGGTAATGGCTCTGTAATTGTGTCAAAATGTAGACGAGAGAGATGGTCCGCCACAACATTTTCTGTCCTTTTTTTATCTTTGAATTCCAAGTCAAATTCCTACAAAAGTAACACCCAACGAATTAGTCTAACTTTTGCATCTTTCTTTGTGAGAAGATATTTAAGAGCAGCATGATCTGTGAATATAATTATTTTACAACCAATGAGATAAGATCGAAATTTTTCCAATGCAAACACTACTACTAGCATTTCTTTTTTAGTAGTTGAATAGTTCAATTGTACATCATTCAATGTCATACTAGCATAGTAAATAACATGGGAAATTCAATCAACTCTTTGTCCTAATACTGCTCCTACTGCATAATCAGATGCATCACACATGAGCTCAAATGGTAAGCTCCAGTTTGGGGGCTGAATGATGGGTGATGATGTCAACAAATGCTTTAATTTTTTAAACGACACAAGACATGAATCATCAAAGGCAAAAGGTACATCCTTAGCAAGTAGATTGCATAAGGGTCTAGAAACTTTGCTAAAATCTTTAATGAAACGTCTATAAAAACCAGCATGCCCAAGGAAAGATCTTACTTCTCTGACTGTTTTGAGTGGAGGAAGATTAGAAATGAGATCCACATTGGCTTTGTCAACCTCAATACCTTTGCTCAAAATGATGTGACCGAGAACAATATCTTGTTTTACCATAAAATGACATTTCTCCTAATTTAAGACTAAGTTCTTCTCGATGCATCTCTGCAGAACTAGTGTTAGATGATGTAAACATTGATCAAACGAGTCACCAAAGATAGAAAAATCATCCATAAAGACTTCAAGAAATCGTTCAACCATATCAGAAAAAATGCTCAACATGCATCGTTGAAATGTAGCATGTGCATTACATAATCCAAATGGCATTCTCCTATATGCAAATGTGCCAAAAGGGCAAGTGAAAGTGGTTTTCTCTTGATCTTTTGGTGTTATGGGGATCTGATTGTATCCTGAATAGCCATATAGAAAGCAATAAAATTTATGGCCTGCTAATCTATCAAGCATTTGATCGATAAATGGTAAAGGAAAATGGTCTTTACGTGTGACAGAATTCAACTTTCTAAAATCAATGCATACACGTCATCCTGTAGTTACTCTAGTTGGTATCAATTCATTATCAGCATTGGTAACTACTGTGACTCTTGACTTTTTGGGGACAACTTGTACAGGACTGACCCATGAACTATCAGAAATTGGGTAAATGATACCTGCATCTAATAGCTTAAGGACTTCAATTTTAACAATTTCTTTCATGTTAGGATTTAACTGACGTTGCATTTCCCTAGTAGATTTAGCATTTTCATCAAGGTGAATGTAATGCATGCAATCTGCAGGGTTTATACCTTTTATGTCTGCTATGGTCCATCCTAATGCTTCTTTATGCTCTTTTAAAATATCCAACAACTTACCTTTTTGTTCGTCATTGAGGGATGAAGAGATGATTACCGGTAGAGTACTTTCTTCCCCCAAAAATGCATATTCCAATGTGTTGGGCAATGGTTTAAGCTCGAGTTTCGGTGGTGATTATGATGATGGGATGAGTTTCTTCTCTGATGGTGCTAGTTGTTCAACTCTTGACTTCCATTTATTAGTGTCCATGGATGGTGCTGAGTCAAGTAGGGCGTTGACCTCATCGACCGATCTGTCAATATCAAAATCCAAACCAAAGTGAGTTAAACATGTTTGTAAAGGATCATCACTAAGGTTTGAAAGAAAAGTATTATCAACTATTGTTTCAATTAAATCCACATCAACAATTCCATCATCTGCACTGTGAGGTTGTTTGGCAATGTTGAAGATGTTCAGCTCCACAGTCATGTTGCCGAATGACAACTGCATATTTCCAGTCCTGCATTGAATGTGAGCATCCGCAGTTGTCAAGAAAGGTCGGCCTAGGATAATGGGGATGTGCTTCCTTGAATCTTGTATTGGTTGAGTGTCAATTACAATGAAATCAACAGGAAAATAAAACTTGTCTACCTGGATAAGCACGTGCTCCACAATACCAAGAGATATTTTCGTGGACCGATCTGCGAGTTGTAACACCACTGGAGTTGGGTGTAATTCTCCAAGTCCAAGTTTCACAAAAACTGAGCAGGGCAACAGATTTACACTAGCTCCTAAATCCAACAAAGCATTCTCAATTGTGTGGTTCCCTATACTACATGAGATAGTGGGGGAGCCTAGGTCTTTGCATTTTAAAGGAATTTTATATTGGAGTATAGAACTAAAGTTTTCTGTTAAAAATGCCTTCTTTTGAACATACATATTTCTCTTTTTAGTACAAAGGTCTTTAAAAAACTTGGCATAAGATGGAACTTGTTTAATTGCATCAAGTAAAGGGATGTTAACACTTACCTGTTTGAAGATTTCAAGAATCTCACCTGTGGATTTTCCCTTTTTGCCTTTAGCTAACCTCTGAGGAAATAGTGCTTTGGGAACATATTCTCGTGGGTTGGTTTCTTCTTTCTCCTCTGGTGGTGAGTCCTCAACATTCACAAGTACAATGTGATTTTCTTTTGTCATCGGCATCTCCACTTTGTTGTCGACTTCTTTTCCTTTTCGTAAGGTCATGATTGCTTTGACCTCTCCATGCTGCTGTGGTAAACTGGTACTTGCTTCATGTACTCCTTTAGGATTAGGCACTGGTTGACTTGGAAACTTACCTTTCTCAACGGTCATTGCCAAGGTCTGAACTGAAGAAGCAAGTTGTCCCACCATTTTCTCGAGGCTTGAAATTGATTGGGCTTGTGAATTGAAGCCTCCTCTCAACTCATTTCATAGTCCATCAATGGTGCGGTTTTGTTGCTCAATCGTGGAGTGAGTAAGATTCTTGAGATTCTGGAATGAATCCTCCCATGGTCTGGGTTGAGAAAAATTATGGTTCTGATTGTATGGTCTAAATGGTGGCTGAGAGGCTTGAGGAACTTGAGGAATTTGTTGCATTGGTGGAGCTGGAGCTACTGGTCCATTTTGTTGGAATCCTTGAGACCATGAAAAATTGGGGTGGTCTCTCCATCCAGGATTATATGTGTTGGAGTATGGGTTGTAATTTGATGGCTTTCTCATTACACCTATGGCATTGGCTTGATCAGAGTATGAGTCAGGGTCATGTGGTTCTGTTGATTTAGTAGTCGATAACGATGTTATTTGTTGAGCAAGACCTTCAACCATCTCCTTTACTTCTTTGATTCCCGAAGTTGATTCGCCAATTTGAACCTCATTTACTCCCTTAATTCTTCTAGTATTCCTGAGTGATCGACTCCGTTGTTGGGAATTATCCGCTTGTCGCTGGAAGAATTCCCAAATCTCTGATGCACTTTTTGACATTAGCTCTCCTCCACTTGTTGCCATTAGCCATTCTTGCACATTCGGCAATAATCCCTCCAAAAAGTATTGGCATTGATGCCATTTCTCCTACCCATGATGTGGACACTTCAAAAGTAGCCTATTAAATCGCTCCCATGTTTTGAAAAACTGCTCGTCCTCTCTCTGGGTAACTCCGAGATTTCCCTGCGTATAACATTGTTTTTATGCACTGGGAAATATTTATTTAAAAATTTCGTTACCATTTGTTCCCATGATGAGATGCTATTAGCAGGCAAAATATTTAACCATGAACGAGCTCTATCTTTTAAAGAAAATGGGAATAGTCTAAGTTTAACATCATCATCTGAAAAATTTTCATATTTAAATGTTTGACAAATGGCATGAAAATCATTCAAATGATTATATGGGTCCTCATTTTCTACGCCATAGAATGTGGGGAGACAATTTAGCACACTAGGTTTTAATTCAAAACTCCTAACAGCTACATTTGGGTATCTTATGCATGATGTGCTCAAATTAGCTAAGGGACTAAAATAGTCCTTAAATGGCCTCTCCTGTGGTTGCAAATCCACTTTATTTTTAACTTGTTTGTGTGTGCGAAGTGTTTTCTCAAGTTCAAGGTCTATAGGTTCAAGATTAGGTAATAAAAACCTACGACCATGCATGCAAGAAATACAAAAAATAAATGAGAATAAAAATAAACAAGAGGGAGAAATTACAGTACTAACCTTATTGCGCTATTACAACCGTTCTATAAAAACACACTAAAACAAATACGTGAAATAAATTAACTAAAAAGAATTAGTAAGATAAACAAAAATAAAAAAAAAATACAAAGAAAAATAAAAGAAATAACTTGAAAATTAAATTACATAAATTTAAAGAAGAGAAAAAAATAAATAAATAAAATTCTTAGCTCAAAATGTAAATTCACTCTTTTTTTTTCTTTTCTTTTTTAAAAAATTACAAGAAAATAATTAAAAGAAATTATTCACTAAAATTTATTCTATAAATTAAAATTACTTACCTCCCCAGCAACGGCGCCAAAAACTTGTTGTGCAAATTTTAATGTACTCGTAAGCGCACGAATCTATTATAGTGTAGATCAATGGTGACGAGTGTCGATCCCACGAGGAGGTGGATTTTAGTTGTGTATAGAATTAATTTTGTAAATGGGTGGTTGGATTTATGGTGGAAATGATTTGGAATATACTAAAACTTAAATCAAAATAGCGAGAATAAATTCTAAAATTAGAATTGAAATAGCGAGAATAAATTGGAGAGAATTCTATTGAAATGACGTACTTGGGTATCTGGATCCGTATCAACATGCATCATGAGCTAAATAATCCGTATTAATACCAATTAAATCATGAGGGGGGAATCCACACCTCATGAACCACGTTCTAATCAATATGGTGCTAAGGGCTTATCGTGCCAAATAATAATAACCTTGTACTAGAGGGCCGGTGAAACCAAGGCGGTACTAAACAAGATTAGTATTATTTGTCGACGAGAAGTCAAAACATCCACAAAAATTAGAGGGGAAGAGAAAATAAATTTACCAAATAAAGCCTATGACACATGTTGAGACTTCACCTTCAACCCAAGCTTGAAAGGAAATTAGCTACTCATAATTGAACGAAGGGCAAAATGGGAATTTATTAAAATATAAAGAAAATACAAGATAGAGAGGGAACTATAGAAAATGGATCCCAAAAATGAATTCAGAGATATCAAATTAGGGGGGGAGGCCCCCTTTTTATAGATACATGGAGTAAATCATGGCCATCGGATTAAAAACAGTTTGGACGCTCAGGATTGCGCCACGTCATCAGTCAACAGTACGTGGTTTGACCACGTGGATGAATAGTAACACAGTTTGACCCGGGTGAACACTGACGCGGTTTGACTGAAAATAATCCTGTGTGATGCATGCACCGTACGCGAGATTTTTCGTCCACTGATATGCTGCAACGTCGCCATCAACAATACATAAGAATTTTAGTCCAACAGGATTGCGACACCTCATCAGTCAATGCCACATCATCGGTCAATGCCACGTCATCGATCCGTCTATGTGAACAGTGTCGTGAACAGTAACGTAGACAGTACCGTACATGTGAATAGTGCCATTTTTCCTTTTATGCTCCTCCTAAGGATTTCGATTGTCCTGAGTTCAAAAGTGATGTCCGTTTCGTCATCCGATCTCTCCTTTATTGTGAAATGACTATAATGCCCCTAAAATACATAAAATACTTAATTAAAATAAAACACACGTAATTAAATTACAAAAAGGTCAAATGCATAAAAGTAAGGGTTGTTAGTAAGACTTGGAATGTAAAATGATGATTTTCTCCTTTATAAATATACATTTTCTAACACTCAACAACGAGTACATGTAGAACTCTTGATGTTGTGAGCCTTACCATTCGACTAAATGTTTTATCATAGTCTAGCCCGTATTATTATGAAAATCCTTGAGCTACGAACCGAGCTTTATGTCTTTCAACCAAACCATCTGGGTAATTGTTAATCTTGTACACCCATTTGCAAGATATTTTATTTCTTTTATTATGCTTCAATAAGGTAATTTCTTCCTTTATCACCTTCATCCAATGAGAATTCTCTGCTACTTATTCTAATGTCTCAAGTTCTTTTACTTTTTTCTTCTTCTGCAATTACTACATTAATGTACCTGAGATTTACCTTTCTCTTTTGGATCTTTTATGTTGAAATTTAGAAGCTCTTGGTTCTACTTTATTTGGTTCTTCGTCTACAATAAAGCTCTAGTGAACACTTGTCTTTCAAGGACTTTGCGCCTTATCATGCTCGATATTATCATCCCTTAGATCATCAAAATCTTCAAATTCTTCTTGGCTCGGGTGAATTTCAATAATTCGTTCCTTTATTTGGTCTTCAATTTCTTTTGAATCTAGTAGCTCTTCTTTTTCTGAAAACTATCATGAAGATACTTCGTCAAACACCACATTTCGTTTTGTATAGCATCGTCCACTAGTAGGATCACAACAACTCCATTCTTTCCTCCGACATTCATACTCAACAAATTTACAATGATCGCCTTCTTGTCAAATTTTCTTCGAAATGGCTTGGTACTAAAACATAGTACACAAAGCTAAAAGCTTTACATTCCATAGCTTCTCGTAAGGTAATGTGAACCCTAGTTTTGGTTAAGGAGGCCTATTGATCACATGAGCTATCGTTTTTATAGCTTTGGCCCAAAAACTTCTTGGTACATTTTTTGCATGTATCATATTCCGATAGATCTCCCTTAGATGCTACTTTTTTCATTATGCTACTCTATTCTGTTGTGGTATATTGGCACAAGTGAACTAATGGCATATCTTATAGTCTCAAAGATATTAGGAGAACTCATGTGATGTATATATTACACTCATCCACTGTCTATTCATAAGTAGTAATGCTTATTTCTTACTTCTCATTCGACTATGTTTTTGAATTCCTTAAACTTTGAAAAGTATAAGATTTTTTCTTAATTTTATAAAGAGGACCCAAACATATTTGGAGAAGTCATCGATAAATGTGATCATGTATCATATGCCACTAGTAGAAGATTGCTTGACATGCCCAAACACGTCAGAATGTACCAAATGTAATAGTTTTATTGCTCTGAACTTTGACTCCTCATATGGGAGTTGGTGAGCCTTGCCGTATTTACACCTTGCACACACTGTGTTTATTCTCACATCAAATTGAGGTAGACTTCTGAGCATTGACTTCAGACGTTATCTAACATGAATTTATTATAATGAAGTGTTTGAATAATACCATTTTTTGCTGTCCCAGGCCATGCCAAAGGATAATTGATACAATACATCTAAAATGGAGAAAAGAAGGAAAAAATGGATGACCAAAGTAATTTGGCGAATTACATTAAAAAAGCAAAACAATTTTAGAGCTCTAAAACTGCAGACTCTGTTATGGATTTCCTCTACCAGTTGGAAGTTTTCCAACAATGACTAGAGTATGTCATTACATTTTTCGTGCAAGATTACTGAAACCAGAAGAATCTGCTAATTCTATCCTTTTGTCACATGATCGACAAATATGTAGGAAACATAGATCAATGTTTTTTTGTAAGGCAGGAAGCCAACAACTAAAACTAGAAATGTTACTGACAAATAGCTAAGAATCATAAGGTGATCGAAGAGGAAATGATCTTCAAAATCACAATCAAATAAGAAAAATGAATAAACAGCTCACACTGGGACAATAACACTTCTTTTACAAGAAAGATTATGTGTTTAACACAGCTAAAGCCTGATAAGCAGCAGCGACACTACTAGAAAAATGGGCTACCATGACAGAATTTTTGTGATAGATATTAGAAAATTAGTCATTTATCATAAGAATATGATAGACATATGATAGAATTTTCGTACATCATAAATTCATGACAGATTTCTGATAGATTTTTTATACATCAGATAAACATGATAGCGTATTAATATTTAATCAAACCGTGGGTTTCGGGTGGAATTAATTTGGACATAAATCGACACGTCGCTATTGAAGGAGCCTTCGCGTCCTTTTTTTTAACCCCCATTATCTTGAACCCCCATTATTTCGAACCCATTGTTTTTAGGCACAAAATCACCACATATGCTCATTGTTGTGCATTCGCGTCCATTATTGAAGCTGTCAGTGTCACGACTTCTTTGTATTGTTCAATCGGCGTTGGAGAAGCCATCATGTAATTGCTGAATCCCTAGGTTTTTCGTCAATTAAATTTTTTAATTTTTATTAAGAATAAATCATTTGGTCATTATAAAATTAATTGTTAGTTTTGTTGTTATTTCCCTTATTTGTTCATAATTTATGCCCTAGGTTTATCTTTATTATTACTTTTTAATTCTCATTGTTTCTGTTGTTATATTTTTTTTTTAATTCAAGAAGCTTATACTTTGTCCTTCTATTAAATCAAGAAATTGCTCAATTATTTAATTTAGCATGTCCTAATTGTTCTTAATTGCAGGATTTCACTGCCTTGTTCCCTTTCAAACTCGATTTCTAACATCAGGTTTGTTCAATTTTTTACTTGCCTTTCCGTTCAATGTTTGAAAAATGTTTGCTGCTAATGGTTTGTATGAATATTGTTATATTCTGTAAATTTTTAGTCAAAGCTTGCATGTGTGTGAAGTGATTTTGGTTGATGATATAGCACTTTTCATTGACTAGTGTCTTTTCTTGGGATGAATCTGAAACTGTGGTCCAATGGTGTTGACGTTTTTTTTAATGATTGTGAGCTAGATTTTGTGTAATTTATTGAGTTAAAAAGTGAGGCCCCCTTTTGAATTGTCTTTTTTATGTTTGAAGGAAATGGTACCATGTGGGGGCAAGTTTGGTCATGTGGACCAAGTAATGTTTAGTTGCTTATATATATATATAGTCTTGTGGTCCATGAAATGCTGGATTGTTAGAATTTTTTTTAAATAAATGTTAAATGTACATGGGCCAAGTTATTTAGGATATTATTAGTTGGGTGTAGTTAGTAGGTGGTTTTGGTAAATGATGATAGCATGTTGGTAAAGTTATATTTGTTGCACATGATGACAAGTTTTGTTTTAAACTTATTTATTTCATTGAATTTATAAACTGAATATTAATAATGTTTTGTTGCTTAATTTATTGATAATGGAAACCGTTTATCATTGCTGCCCATTAGTACATTATGTTGAAATTTATCTCAATTATATGTCAGGTACTAGACATAAAATGGATAAATCTTGGCTTAAATATGATAGATTGTCCGATGAGTATAAGGCTGGTGTGAAAAAATTTATTAAGACTGCAGTTGAAAATAATCAAGTAATTAGTGTTGTTAGGTGTCCATGTGATAAATGTCAGAATTTAGCATTTCATAGGCCTAAAGAAGTGAAAGATCATTTAATTATATGGGGTCTTGATATGTCATACAAAACATGAGTTTGGCATGAGGAAGATATCCGCAACAAATCTCATGACAATATAGGTTGCCAAAATGACGGTGGATATATGGATTATGATGGTGGTAATACTATTGAAATGGTTGAAAATGCTTTTAAGGATTGTGATAGTGATCCTAAAGCATTCAAAAAACTATTAGAAGATTCTGAGAAGCTTTTGTACCCTGGATCAAACAAATTTACCAAGTTATCAACTTTAGTTAAATTGTTCAATATAAAGGGCAGATATGGGTGGTCTAATAGTAGCTTTTCAGATTTGTTGAGTGCTCTTTCTGACATGTTATCGGAAGGAAATGACTTGCCTGTATTAATGTATGAAGCCAAAAAGACAATGAGTGCTTTAGGCTTCGAGTATATCAAAATTCATGCTTGTCCAAATGATTGTATACTCTATAGAAAGGAGTATGAAAACCTTTCTAATTGTCCTACATGCGGTGAATCTAGGTGGAAGAAAAGGGATGGTAGTGTTGCTGCTTATAGGAAGGGGGTTCATACAAAAGTGTTATGGTATTTCCCTCCTATACCTAGATTTAGGCGTTTGTTTCAGTCCTTACAAACTGCCAAAGACTTGACTTGGCATATAAATGAGAGGGAAATAGATGGTAAGCTTCGACATCCAGCTGACTCACCGGCATGGAAGTTAGTTGATGAAAAATGACCTACCTTTGCTTTAGAGCCTAGAAATCTGTGTCTTGCCCTATCAGGTGATGGCATTAATCCTCATAGCTCTCTTAGTAGTACGTATAGTTGCTGGCCCATTCTTCTTGTAACATACAATCTTCTACCCTGTTTGTGTATGAAACGAAAATTTATAATGTTATCCTTATTAATTTCTGGTCCACAATAATCAGGTAATTATATTGATGTGTACTTGGCACCACTAATAAAGGACTTGCAAACTCTATGGGATGTTGGTGTGGAAGCTTATGATGCCTACAAAAAAGAGTTCTTCAATTTATGGGCTATACTATTGTGGACTATAAATGACTTTCTCGCGTATGGGAATTTGGCGGGTTGTACGGTTAAGGGTTATTATGCTTGTCCTTATTGTGGTGAAGATATGCCAAAATGTAGACTTAAACACAGTAAAAACAAATGCTTATATTGGCCATCGCCGTTGGCTTCCTCATGATCATCCATTTCGAACTCAAAAGCAACCTTTTAATAATAAATATGAAAGAGAGCCTCCTCCGAAACCATTGAACAGTGAGGCCATTTTTCGAAAGGTGGAGAGTATTGAAAACAAATGGGGTAAAGTGAAAGATAAAAAGCACAAAAAAAGAGGCGAGAAAAAGGATGTTGATGATGATCGTGTTTGGTGGAAGAAAAAATCAATATTCTTTAAGTTAGAGTATTGGAAGTACTTGCTTATTCATCACCAGTTAGATGTTATGCACATTGAAAAAAATATTTGTGAAAGCATCTATGGAACATTACTAAATATCCCGGGAAAGACCAAAGATGGCATTAAGTCGAGGTGGGATCTAAAAGTTTTAAAGATTAGGCAGAAATTGGCACTTGATATTAGAGAAAATAATCTTACTTTTTTGCCTCCAGCTTGTTACACCTTGACCAAAGAAGAAAAGAAAAGGTTTTGTAAAGCATTAAAAAGAATAAAGGTTCCTGTAGGTTATTCTTCAAACATTAAGAACCTAGTGTCAATGAAAGACTTAAAACTGCAAGGTTTAAAGTCTTATGACTGTTATGTTCTCATGCAACAACTTTTACCTATTGCTTTAAGGTCTATCTTACCAGATCATGTTAAATATGCCATTATTAGATTGTGCTTCTTCTTTAATTTCTTATGCGCAACGGTTGTTGATGGGACCAAACTTGACCAAATGGAAGAAGACATTGCGCTGACCTTATGCTTGCTGGAAAAATGCTTTCCACCATCATTTTTTGACATAATAATCCATTTAACCATCCATTTAGTTAATGAAGTTAGACTATGTGGGTCGGTATACTTAAGATGGATGTACCCATTTGAGAGGAACTTGAAAGGCCTAAAGGCTTATGTTCGAAACCATAATAACCCTGAGGGATGCATAGCTGAGAGTTACATTGCCGAAGAGGCTCTGGAATTTTGTGCAGAATGTGTTTCAAACATGTGTACAATTGGGCTTCCTCCTGGACATGTTGAAACCTCTTCAATTGATAAGCCTTTGCCTAGTGGAAAATTTGAGCAAGTTGATCATTCTTTAATTCATCAAGTGCACCTGTATGTATTGCAAAACACAGAAGAAGTTCAACCATTTATTAGGTTTGTTAATGTTTAACCTTTAATTTGTTCCTTTACTGAATTATTTTTAAAGAATTTGAAAAGTAGCTTAATATGTAAATGTCAAATATGTAGTGAGCACATTGAATGGCTAAAGGGTCATCATTCATAAAAAGCAAAGAATGAGAGATGGTTGAGCAATGAGCACAACCGCACCTATTCAACTTGGCTTAATAAGAAGGTTAATAATATATGTTCCATTATATATTCTTTTTAGTACAGCAATTGTCATTTTTATACAATTATTCATTCATTACGATTATTATCATGTAGGTATATGAGATGATAGATGATGATGAAGATATCTCGGACATCTTGAGGTGGTTATCTCAAGGACCCCGTCCTTTAGTAGTTAAGCACCCAGGATATGACATCAATGGATATCATTTCCATACTCGGGAATGAGACGAAGAACGAGTTCATCAAAATAGTGGAGTTAGTCTTATTGCAGCAACTTTACAAGTAGCAAGTGCCAAGGACAAAAATCATATTCTTGGTGACACGTCTTACTATGGAGTTATTAACGAAATATGGGACTTTGACTACCATATATTTAGAATCCTTTTGTTCAAGTGTGATTGGGTTCAAAATAATGGGGTGTTAAAATCAATGAATTTGGCTTCACTTTAGTGGACTTAAATCGCTTGGGTCATAAATCAGACCCATTTATATTGGATTCACAAGCAACACAAGTCTTTTATGTCACTGATCAACTTGATCAAAGATGGTCAGTTGTAAGTCATATGCATCGTAGATGTGTTCCAAAGAAGACAAGTGTTGATGATATAGATATCATGATGGAACACAACCCTCTGACCAATGGGTTACCAAATATTGAAAATTTAAATGATGCGGACAAATATGTAAGAGATGGCAAGCATGGCATCTGGATTGGTGCTTGAAAAAGCTGATGGCATTTACTGCTTGTATGCCTTATAATAGTTTTGTGTTACGTTATCTTTTATTATTATATGTTCTTTGTATTGACTTTAAATTACCTTTTTAACATTATTTATATGTTATATAATGTTCTAATACTAAATATGGATTTATTGCAGGAGCAACCTTATGGATAAAGGAAAAGGACTTGCTGATGAACTCTCTAACGAGGAAAGTATTGATTATTCGGGTAATGAAGAGGTTCATGATGAAGATAATTCAAGGGATGAGGAGGTTTCTAATGAGTTTCCTAATTCAGAGGATGAAAATATGTTCCGAAGAGCAGTTCCACTGTGAGAGGACCAACTAAAAACTCTGGCAGGATGAGGATGAGTGGCGGGAAGCTTGTAGTAAGGTACAATGGGCTCGTTGTACCTGTTGGCCCTAAAGCTACTGAATTAGCAAGCTTTATTGGGCTGTTGGGCCGTACTTGTATTGCGGATATTAACCAAGAATGGAGAAAGGTTACTCCAGATTTAAAAAGCCATTTGTGGGAGTTTATTAAGGTAAAATGATTATTTATATTTATATCTCATAATGTATATGTTAAACTATTTGATCATTATGCTATGTATTGTTCTCAGGAACGTTTTATTGTTCATCTAAATAGTAAGAAGCAAGTTTTCCAAGCACTTGGTAGTGCATTCAGAAACTTCAAGTACTTGCTCACCACAAAGTATATCTTGCCACACAAGCACAATCATAAAAGGTTGAAGCGGCCACCTTTTCAGTACAGTCATATTCCTAAAAATGTTTAGGATAAATTTGTGAATTCTAGATTGTCCACTAAGTTTGAGGTGAATACTTTTAAATGTTAAACATTTAGGCATGTCATAAAACCATCTTTAAATCTAATTAAGGATTGTTTTATGCAGAGAATTAGGTGTCAACAGCAAAATAAGAGGGCGAACAACAAGTGGAACCATTGTTTAAGTAGAAAAGTATATGCTGGATTGCTTGATGAAATTGTAAGTACTATGATACTAACTTGACCATTCTTGTATAACTATTGGTATATAGATGGTTGGTTTGATGATGATAAATTGGCAAACCTTTTGTTTTAATTTACTGCTTGCAATTCATGGTTAGTTAAGGATGCATACCAGTTGTGATATTATTATTTTTTTAAACTACAGTGCTCAGAAACTGGACTTGTTGAAACTGAAGTTGACAAGAGTGTAGCATGGAAGCGTGCTAGGAAGATGAAAAATGGTGAATATGATCCTGATGTTGATTCAGTTGTGAAGAAGATTGTAAGTAATAACAAGGTTTTTTTTTTGTATAATTAGGTTCTGTTGGAAAAAAATTGATATTCATCAATATGATTATTATACAATTAGGATGCACTAGAAGAGAAAGCTAAAAAGGAGAATTTAAAGCTGATGTAAGAAATGATATTCTTGCACGTTCAATTGGAAGGCCTGCCACTTCTGGACATATACAGGGTGTTGGCAAATTTATATCGCCTAAGATGTACTTTGACACCCCAAACAATTCATTTCAGATGCGACAAGAGCGACTAAACATACTAGAGAGGTTAGATAAGCAAGAAGCAGAGTTGAGTAATCTGAAGAAGAAGATTAAAAAGCAACCTCGACATTCAGATGTTGGAAGCTCAAACTTTCCATTAGATGAGCAAACAATTGAAGATGAAGCTAAAGAAATGACTGCTCGTAACGAGGACAAGGTATGATACAGATTGTTGTGCACAGTCAAGATAAAAAAATGACTTAAACATTGGATTTTAGACAATTTTAGTCGTAGTCAAAACCGCAATAACAATCTTTTTTTGTTTTTTTTAGGCTTGTCAGTCAAATGGCATGACAAAGAATGGATCACCTGCAAAGAAGAAGCATGAAACGTTGACAAAGAAAATGCAATCACCAAGGAAGAGGAATGAGTCACCAAAGAAACAAGTGACTGCTGATTGTCCTGGAGACAAACCAGAAACTCCAACGAAAAGGCAATCACCAAGGAAGAAGAAGGAATCACCAGAGCAGCAAGTGATTGTTGATTGTCCTAGAGACAAACCAGAAACTCTTAAGAAAAGACAATCACCAAGAAAAAAGAAGGAATCACTAATGAAGCCTCACAAGAATCCAAAAATGACTCTTGATTGTCCAAGAGACAAACCATGCAGTCCAAAGAAGAAGACATCACCAAAAAAGCCTCAAGAAAAGCCATTGTCAAGAAGAAGAATAAGGAATTATCATATTGTGCATATAAACCGGGTGCCTAGGCTTGTAATATTTGGAAATCTTTGTGAAAAGAAGTTGGCTCAAATGGATTATTACAAACCTTATTAGTTGGATGAAGAGGTATACAAGCATCCAACTAAAGTACATATTGGTCTCGATGAATGTCAATCATTGATTTCGATGAAAGAGCTAGGAGCAAATCATATGCATCTATACATCGCGTAAGTCTACAAAATCATAATTACTAGTTTATTTTCAATTTTTAGTTTATTGCTTCCTTTCTCTGTTTCTTTTTTTTTTTAGTGATATTTTTTATTAGCAACATTGTCACTATTTCATTATCTTAATTGCATCAGGATGTTGCATGCACACATAGCAAATGATATAGTGGGCATACCATTTGGGTTAATACACACAGGACTCGTATCATCAGCCCATGATAAGGATGCCTCTGCTACAAGGGTAAAAAAGGCACAATTTATTGCCGAACGGTTGAACAAAGCAAACAAATGGCAAATGATTTTCATGCCATATAATCCTGGGTACAGTTCTATTTACTTTATATTGATGATCATTTACTAAAATTGATTCATAATTTCAATTTCTTTGTGTAATAGTTTCCATTGGGTGTTGATTGTAATTGATATGACGACAAAGCAAGCATTTTATTTGGATTCTACGAACAACGATTTGGGTGACGACAGTGACCTAAAGGACATAGTTACCAAGTATGGTGATATTGTATTTCTAATATAATTTTATATATCATGTTTATTTACTTACTGCATGTATTATAATGTAGTGGGATATCAATGCATGTTGCGATGACTAGTAAAAAGAAGGTGAAACCACATATCACAAATGTTTTGGTAAGCAATTGTGACTTTCTTTTTTCTCTTTTTTTTTTGGCAGCGCATGAGTTGTTACTATTTAATCACTTGAAAGAATTCATATGCATATGTATTAATGATTATTCTGTTGATGATTTAGTCCCCAAATCAACCAGGGAGTACTGAGTGTGGATACTATGTGCTGAGGTTTATGAAAGACATAATTGCAGACCCAAGTTTACTTCTCCATGATGTAAGTCCACATTCTTTCAGATGCATTGTCGGATTACTTCACTTAATACTTTTAACTATATATAGTTTACTTTAGTCTAACATGTGATCATCATTTGACAGTTTAAAGGGAAATGTGAATACACTCAAAGTGAACTTGATGAAGTGCGTCTCGAGTATGCTTCCTTTGTGTCTGAGCTGATAGTATGAGCAGTGGAGTTGATGATGATATTGTTTGATAAAGTCTATGTGGCAGTGAATTTTGTATGCTGGTATTGTTCCAGATGATAGTGAATCTTGATAAAGTCTAAGTGGTAATGAAATTTGTATGCTGATATTGTTTGATAAAGTCTTAAGTAGTAGTGAATCTTGATCAGCCTGGTAGTGTTTCAGATGATATATAGTGTTGTGATGTTTTTGTATGCTGGTAATGATCCAGATGGTAGCGTTGGGATGTAGATTTGTGATAATTGAATAGATGATGTTTTGACAACGTTATGGTTATTTCAAGTGATGATTTAGTGATGTTTTGATAATATTGTTGAGATAATTTGGATGTATTGATTTTATACATATTGTGATTTTTAAATTTCAATGGAATTTATAAAATAATAATATTAATAATATTATTATTTAAAATATTAAAAATTATTTTCTAATTTAAAAATATTAAAAATTATTTAAAATATTAATATTATTTAAAATATTAAAATTTTTTGATTTTAAAAAAATTAAAAATTCTTTTAATAATATTATTATTTAAAAAAATTCTCATCGTGACACCATATTAGCATCATAAAGCTGGACACATAATTACGCGCCATAATTTAAAATTGAATTCATAATACCCACCAAATGTTTTTTCACAATAAAAAAATTTACCACTAAAATATTAAAACGATGTTGCTTTTGTTGTGACACATTTGTGATAGCTATAAGCTGTCACATACACCTATGATAGATAAATTACTGTTACAGATTTATGAGAGCGGCTACAATAACAGATAGAAACTCTATCATAAACAGGGTCGGATGACAGATATTCTCTATCATGGTAGTCCATTTTTCTAGTAATGCGATAAAATGAGCTCAAACTACATTTAAGCAATCTATTAGAAAGCTCAACATATTCCCAAAAAATTAGGCTCAGATCTCGGTCTCATGTGTCTCTATTATGCAAATCAGTACAGAGGAAAAGCTGAAATAAAAAAAAAAAAAAACTATTTGAAGCTCATGTTTTATTTAACTTTCTTTTGATCTTGAATCAAATGGCACATATACAATGCAGCAAATGGATATTTAGTTTCATTCCCCCAACAGCAGTGAACCGAAAAATACCACACATTTGATTTAATAGATGAAGTTCTCTTCATATCAACATATCCAAAAATTAAAAATCACCTCTTTGCAATTTTCTTGATGTGCAGCCAAAAGCTCATTATATTTCAATTGCAAATCTGACATTTCAGCTTGCAGCTTCTCATATTCAGAGACACTAGGAGCTCCTAATTTCTGTTGAACAAACCTGCCCACCAAAATAAATAAACAAAATAGAAAAACCCAATTTTTCAGCCGATTAAATGATCCCATTTGAAAGAAGAAAATAATTACATGAACTTACTCAAGAGCAGAAGAAGGCTTGTCATTTTGCTCATACAACGCAACAAGAACTGGACGCAACAACAACACTAACAAAAATGAAACAGAAATTAAAATTCGGTTGAAATAAAAATAAAAATAAAAAAGTAAAATGAAAAAAGAGAAGATGAAAGAGAGGAATGGAAACCTTTGGTGAGAGCATCAAGAACGCCACTAGAATCTAAGTACTTCCTGAAAGCTTCCTTTTTGGCTTCTTTTTCCGGCAAAAAAGATTAAGTGGGGGGTTGAAGATTTCAGCAGATATGGTGATTATCATCAAGTGGATCAGCTGCATTATGCATACATTAGTGTTACCTCTTTGTATCGCATCATCATCTGCTCTCTAATCTTCTTCTTGTGCTCTTCTTGTTGCTGATGGTAATGGTATCACTGATTCTGTTCAGACAATGAAAAATCAAAAAGAAAAGAAAAGAGGAAAAATCACAGAAAATTAGAAGGGTTAATTTCATTGCACCCCTTAATTGTTAATTTAATTTTAATTAACCCCAAATGAAACTCTCCACAATGGACATGCTCTATTCTAGCCTAAAGTTTTTAACCAAACCCAACCCCACCCACTAAACTCACATGTGACTTAAAGAGAAAGCAATCAATAAAAATAATAAAAATATGGTTCATTCTTTATGTGTTAATTGATTTTTTTAGCACGTTGCACACATGATATGCTGAGTAACCTTGTTGAAAATGTTATTTGGTTTATTCACTGTTTAAGTACTATTCATAAAGTGCTATAAAATTGTTTCCTGTGTAATTGTGCTCACTAAATAATTGGCGAAATTGTTCATTGAATTATTTGTAAATAACACGGCCCTACCCACTAAACTCAATCAAAAGAAAACGAACAATTAAAATATTTAAAAGCTTTGATTACCAAACACTCATTTAGTTTTACTAGACAGCTAGTGCTTCCATTTCACAGAAGTTGTGGCTTCAAAGCCTCAACACCACAATCCCATAAGAAGCCTTACTGATGGGTTATGACTAAAGTGTACCCAAGCCAGGAAAATACCTAGTTTCTGGGAAGCCCCAGCTGGATCTGGTGATGGTTGGCTGGGATCAGGTTATAAAACTTATATTGGTATTCAAGCTTATGTGACAGAGACTCTAATATACTACTCTTATGACAAGCATAAAGTCGTATTTTCGTGTACCTGCTCAATGACACATTGTCATACATATTCAGCTTTTCAAAGAAAGCGAGGGTATAAAATGTGAAACAATCCACGACAGATACTCCAAACTGAAGTTAATAAGAGATGTTCATATGTAATAACCGCAATTGTAGAAGCAAAATAAAAGATTGAAACTTCAAAAGCAAGGTATCCTAGGTCTTATATGTTTAAAGGATTGGTAAACAAGAAAATTCTATCATCTTAACACTTACATCAGAGTCCAAGTGATGAGAATATGAGTTCTCCCCTTTCATGCTACTTCCAATTGCCAAAACACCTGGAGAATGAAGCTGCACAATTTAAAAAAGGCGTTTCCTTCAGCATCAAAATCACTGGTTAGGTAAATCAACTTTTTAAATGTATGCTAAGTTAAAAGACTCAGAAAGTCACGTCAATGGATCCAAATTTGATTCAGAAGCTTGTTACTAAACTCAAAACTTAGGTGATAGTGACTAGTATCTAAACAAAGAGGCATCTCCCAAAAGCCGAGGTGCACAACAATTGTAAACATAGCTTTCATGAACAAACTTTTGAGGATCTCATGCGGCGAAGCAGGTGTGTTCGCCCACAAATAACTGCTTGAGTATAATGACATTTGATTCTTAAATAATTATATGTAGTCACCAATGAAAGAGCAGCTATTGAGTGATTCGTAATTTAATCATTCGAACCGAGCAACGTAGGTTAAAGATTTTTCTTCATACTACCATGTGCATGTTTCTCTAGTTTAAAAATAATACTGCATAAAAGTAAAGTCATTAATCACTAGAGGTAACTAATCTAATATTTATGAAAACTGAAACCCATTTAAACACACCATACTAACCTGAGAGGAGTGTGGCAGCTTGGCAAGTGTCCACCATTATCAGCAACTCCTTGAATCTAATTTTGTGGTAAGACACACAAGCTCATTATTAAGCAGGATCATAAATGTATAAATGTCAATGGCCACGAAAATCTACAATAAATTATTAGCATTTGATACCGGCATTTTCCATTGAGAAATAAATATCTTTCATCTATACATCATCCAAAATGGCAGAACTACAAGTCTATAAACTGTTTTACTTTCATTCTTATGGCTGAATGTTACTGTTAAAGGTAATAGGCATGAAAGCAGAATACAATCTCACCTGCGCTTTTCTTTCATTTGCTTCACTGCATCTGCTAGATCATGACTTTGGAGCTCTTCTGAGTCCTGAAATTTTAAAAATTCATCTCCCCCATGCCCAGTCATGTGTAGAAGAATATGGCTTCCTTCATCACTTAAAAGACGCTTTGACCTAGGAACAGCAGCCTCGTCACGCCCAGTCAAAACTCTTAAAAAGTTTTCAACAGTCACTTCATAACCACGATAGTCTACCTGAGTGATTGAAGTTTAGTAAAATGAGGATCTGCTAAACTTTAATTTCCTAGAAGCAAGGCATGTTCAGTAATTACACAACCTTAAATTTAAATTCTTGATTGACTGTCTCCATAAGGTGTTCGTTGAAAACCTTATGGAGACTTATAAGGAGACAGCACCCCTTTCAAAACCTAAAGAACTAAGCGGACTGTCTGGAATCGGTTTTTAGTCCATCAAAACAATGCCATTTGACGTGGCTCAGGTATCTAGTAAGTTTATGAATCCAAGCAATAGAAGCTTGAAGAATCAAGCTCATCAACAAGAATGCAGTAATATTAGCTGAAACTCAGAAATTACAATCACAAGAAAGAGAAATTGGACCATGGGTATTGTTCATCATCAACATTGTTAAAATGGGGTATAATTTATAATGAAACGGGAAACCTTTAATTCTTCCAAAAATTAAATCAAAATCGGGAAAAAATATAAAAACTGAAAATAAAATAAAATAAAATAAAAATGAAGGTGATTTAGTTACCAGAAGCGAGAAGTGCAAACCAAGACAGCCCAATGTTAGTGTGCATAGTTGTCTCGGCTGAAGCTCTGTACGAAATCGAACTGGAGAGAATCAAAAGCAACAGCATCGCCGCCAAACTTTTGAAACCAAATGAATTGTACATCTTGGACCGGACCATCATTTTCTCGCGAATTTTAATTTTCTGGGTGGAAAACTCAAAACTGTGATTTAAATTTTATTCGTTTTTGCTGAGAATGAAATCTATTGTTGCAGTTCAGTGACGCAAACAGTGCTCCGGCCGGATCCACGTCCCGAAGTTGAAAATAGGGTACAAATTTAAATTTAGCCCCGTTTGATGTGGAAATTGAAATTGAATAAAATGTTTATTTTATAATTTATTATAAAATTTATACTTAGTAAATTTTATTAAAAACTGTTTATTTTAATTTTTTTATTTTAACAGTAACTTTTTTTTAGAGAATTACTTTTTATAAACAACTTATTAAATAATCTATTATACATCTTTAAATTTTTTTATTATAATCTTAATATTTTTTAAAAAATAATTATAATTTTTTTTTCATACACCATAATATTAACCTATTAGATATCATATTACTGCCAGAATCAAATTTTAAATACAACTAGTGTATATTCTCTCTAATATCAAAGTTTTAATTTAATAAGTTCATATTTTTTATATTTTACTTGTATTTCCTATTATAAAATTTAAAAAAATTGCATATAATTATGTAAATTTTTTTGAACTTTGAACAATTTCACATGAATTAACCATAACTTTTAAAATTAATTTCATAAACATGGTTTTTAATATTCAATCTATTTATATTTTTTCCGTATTTATTACATCATGTTTAATATTAATGTAATGTATATTACTTTTTTTTATCTAGATTACGTGTTAGTATGAATTTTTATCATATTTTATATAATAAAATTATTTTTTTCAGTTTATGTCATTTTACATTTTTTAAAAAAAAGATATGTCTAAACATCATTAAATATAATAAAAAAATAAAGGGTAATTTAAACTTACGTATGTTTTGGTTATTATATAATAAACAATACATTTATAATAAATTAAGCAACACATGTACATTACTTTTAAAATTTACAGCAACTGCAACAACACAATTTACTAAACACCAAGCAGCCTTTTTAATTAACTACTTATTGCATCCGTACAGTAAAATCAACTTATTTAATTAACAATTGCAATCCCAAAGTGGCTCTTTGTCCTCGTCCCATCTCGTCACCCGACAAATAAATTATCTTTAGCCACCAAAACTATTTGAAAATTTTTGGCATTGGAAAATGCTATTTCCCACAAAATCAAAAGAAATTAATTTTCCTATGTCGATGGACATGGTGTTGGTTTGGTTTAGAATTAATCCATAATTTGTTCCCTTTGTTTTGGTTTTTTCAAGTTCATTTATTTGTATTTGTGATTTTTTAATGTTACGTTTACTAATTCTTAATTGGAATGGATGGAATCAGAATATTAATTGATAATCAGAATAAATTTTTTTACTTTACTTATAGAAATTGTAATCAAAATGAGTTGTATTATTATTAATCTGTTTATTTGTCATTGAATCAAAATAGATTATTACAAATTACTAAAATAACCTAAGTTGATTATTTTCATTATTTATTATAATAATTGGATTATGATTATTATCATTCAATATAATTATTGTTAATAATAATAATAACAACAACAACAACAATAATAATAATAATAATGACAATGATATATTATTATTACTATTACTACTACTAGTCCTATTATTATTGTATTACTAATGATAAATAATTTAGGACCTATTGCAAGTGGAAAAATTAATTAGGGTAATTTAAAATTATAAAAAATTAATAGGGGTAAAATAAAAATTTAAGGAAAGGAAACTTGATTCTCAACATCCCTTAATAGTTAATTCAAAAAACATATGGGTCCATATATTTCATTCGCATTTCTACTTCTACTTTAACAAATAAACGTTATCATTCTCATTTTAAATTCTGATTCATCAATCCTACAAATAAGCACACCTTTAATATGAACTGATCGATTTTATTGATTTTTATAACCAAACATCAAATTGAATCATTGGTGCCGTTTGGTCTTTTAGTGGCATCATTTTTTTTACACCCCTGCCCATGCCTATAAAGAAGGGTTTTTACTCCATATTTTTATACTTGAAAATGAATATAATAAAAGTAAAAATAGCATGCTTGAATGGGCTGAATCTCTATATTTTGTTTTTTTATTTATTTTATGTGCACTTTGTTATTTAGTGAATCTCAATTAGTAACAAATTACCCAACAAATTTTTTTTATTACATCCATTTTCATCTCTTTATTATACATATATATTCTTTAAGTATATGATGATAATCCGACTTCTTTCACACTAATACGAACGAGATTGGAACCTCATACTTTAATACATACTATCATAAAAAATTTTACAAATCAAACTAACCACTCACAAGTTTTGTTTCACTTACCTTGAATAATATCTCAAGTAAATGAAATATATTTTAAAAACCGTAAACTATAATGTCGTCATTTTCGTGAAAAGAATGGATCAAAGCACAATGAGGATGCCATTGGTGATGCAAATGAGAGGAGAGATTCACGCCAAACGCCTCTTTTTTGATGATAAGTGTTAAAAATAAGAATTTTCCATCTCTTGTGCATCAATCATTAGCATCCGTCATCACTATTGTTCATTTTTTAATTCGTTAGTGGCCTCATTTAATCTAATATACGATATGGAGACCATATAAATAAATTATTTAGTATGAAATTAAGGAATGTAGGGTGGTCTCCTCCTCTTACTATTTTTGGTTTATATGTAATGATACTTATGGGATTACACACTGCCGTTTATTGTTGCGTTAGCTCTTCGTGAGCCCTTCTTTTAATTAAAAAAAATGTAATAAAAAAATTAATTATTTATAGAATTGACTTGAAGATAAAGGGCATGTGAATGATGTTAGGGTTGAGCTTAAAAAGCTCATATGAGTGGTCTTCATGGCTCAAATACCTTACGTAGCCCACTTATAAAATGGGTCCTAAAAAGAGTTTTAAGTACAACCACTTTGAACTTGTTCACTTCAATCTTGCCTTGTGACATATTTTGGTTTTTTTTTTTGGGTTAATCTCTCTGATTCTTTTTAGTTTATTTTTATTTATTTATTTTAAAATAGAATTTTATGCTAACTAGTATTATGAATATTCCTATTCAAATACGTACATGGGTAGAAGTGGAATGCTAACACTCGGTTAAACAATGAAAATAGTAATATTAGTAAATCATTGACAAGTTTTTAGTTTATAATCTAATATGTAGCCTGGTGCTTAAGGTTTCGATGTTCAGATGAATTTAAAATATATAGTTAAAAGATAAGAAAAATACGAACTAGAATGCACTATTTTTGTCTTTAGTGTATCGAAGTTTATATCTTCTTTTTTTTTTTAATCTTTCAACTCCATCCTGATAATTTTAAAATATGAATGTTAGCAATTAAGCTTGACTCATCATATGCTATATTAATTAAAATATACATTTTGCATTAAAAAGTAAACAAGACTAAATTCTAGTTTGTAATCAACCCTTCTAATAAAAAGACTTGTTTAATATAGTAGTATCCTGCAACACCATCATAATGAGTTTTAATTTGACTTTTAAGAACGGACAAAGATCCTCTTTTTTTTATTATATCGAAGTTATATCTTTTATTCTTTTTTAATCTTTCAACTCCATCCTGATAATTTTAAAATATGAATGTCAGCAATTAAGCATGACTCATCATATGCTATATTAATTTAAATATACATTTTGCATTAAAAAGTAAACAATACTAAATTCTAGTTTGTAATCAATCCTTCTAATAAAAAGATTTGTTTAATATAGCAGTAAGTATCTTGCAACCCCATCATATGCGTTTTAATTTGACTTTTAAGAATGGACGAAGATCATCTTTTAATATTTTTTTCCCCTAATCTTTTCAAGTGAAATAAGTGGTTAAGATTGAATTTTAAAATTTGATATTGACAATCAAGCCATTTTTTTTTCACTTTATTTAGAAATAAATTTATGAATATTGAAGGACTAAGAAGATTAAAAGAGATTGAAAAAAAAAGGAGAGAATCCTAATCCTTGAAGAACAAACCCAAATTCTCTATCCTATCAAATGAAATTCTAATGCAAAATAAAGAAAAATGATAGGTAAAAATCAGTGCTCTAAAAGTGAGCGGAGAATTGATTCTTCTTCCCTTACTTAATAAAGAGATTGTGCTAATAATAATATGCTTAAACAAAGTTGTAGTAGGGAAAATACATAGCATGCTCAAGCCTAATAATAACTAATAATGGGAAGGGATGCAGCCTGCCGTAGCATGAAATTGAAATCAGCCTAATCAGGCTAATCAATATCTTGTGTGGCAGTCTTTAGCACCTTCATTCCATCTTTTATTTGCTTACTTTTCCTATGAAGAAAAAAAAAAAAGGAAAAAAGGCAGATTTTTAGCTACCAATCAAATTCAACACCCCCAATACCTTTCGAGAGAAGTGGACATCTTTAACAATTCGGTGGCTTTTTTTTTAAATATTTGAATACACCTGAAGTAGTCCGAAATAAATAAAGTTGAATGTATGAATTTAAATAATATATTTTAAAAATTGTTAAAAATAAGTATTAAAATAGTTTTTAACTTAAAAAATCCAAAAACTATTATCTTTACATTTGTGCCCTTATACATGTGAAAAAAATAATCACATATTAAAGAATACAAATAAAATAATATATTATGAATACAAAAAATCATACTCAATTGAATACAATTCTTTAGTATTCTTAATTAGTACATGTTAATTGATTTTATTGTAATTTACGATTTTTTATATTGTTCATAAAAAAATATGAAGATAATGCTAATTTTGAAGAAAATAAAAAGATAAAATAATAATAGTCTATCATTACATCAACACAAGTTTATGGAGATAGATAATAATGTTAATTATTAAATTTTATTCAAGTAAGGAAGAAAATCGATTAATTAAATTGGGATATTTTGGAACTTAATGATTTAATGACTGAAAATTTTCGTTAAGTTGAAAAAACAAACATGCCCCTCTTTAGCTTTGCTTTGCGTGCACTCAAAATCTTGATAAAAACCCCTCTTTTAAATTTACAATTGTAACCTCAATGGAAAATTATAAATGACATTAAAAGACAAAGATAGGAACTCATCTGTGCTCAATTATTCATAATCTTCTATCACAAATACATGTACATTAATATTTGGCTAAGATTTAACTAGTTTAATATTCTTATCTAATGACTAGCAATTATATTTCTAAAACTGTTGGGACCCTATTAACATATTGAATCTAGAAAGAACTAATCAAAGCAAGCTAATCAAGAAAGAAACAGAAAATAACTTGAACAGAGGACAGTTTCAAGCACACAACTTGTAGAAGGAAAAAACTGCTCTTTTATTGATCTCTATAATCGAATTACAAGCTAATCCTTTAGAAGAATTTACAAGGATCACAAATAACCAAATAGCTAGCTAAATGATCAAAAATGAAGAAGATTACTGACTGATACCAGAGACTAAAACACATGTTTATCTTATGGTATTTATGGAAAACCATAACGAACTTATAACGAATCTTGCCACATCAGCTTTAATATTTCAACTAGACCCCTCCAGCTGAAGTCGATCTGCATAAAGCCCCCAGGCTTCTTCAAAATTTTCATTTAACCCCAACGACCAGTAGTTGACCAGCAGCTTATTTCTTCACACTCTCCACCTTGCAGACTCGATTCAGCATCATCTCAATTAAGTAGCATAAAAAAAACCCTTCAAAACAAATGCTTCAGGAACTAGAGCTGCTACCAACACTAATTAAGTCTACACAAAACTTAAATTTTGCTATTGGTAGCACTTTGGTTAGCATATCAGCATGGTTGATATCTATATGTATCTTGATCACTGCAACTGACCCTTTTGCAAACTCATCTCTGATAAAGTGCAACTTCACATCAATGTGCTTTGTTCTCTTGATAATCCTGGTTTTTTATGAGCTGAATGGCACTCTGATTATCACAAAAAATTTTCACAGTTTTTTGTTTCAACTAGAGTTCATTTAGCAACCCTTTCAACCACATTGATTTTTTCATGGCCTCTGTTGCAGCAACAAATTCTGCCTCAGTAGATGACAAAGCTACTATGTGCTGTAGAGTAGCTTTCCAACTTATGAGACAACTATCCAACATAAACAGATATCCTGAGATAGATTTTCTTCTGTCCAAGTCACCTGCAAAATCAGAGTCAACATACCCTCTGACTTTACAGACCTCATGCTTGGATTTACCATACATCAGATCATGATCTAAGGTTCCCTTCAGGTACCTCCTGACCCATTTCACAGCATCACAGCGAAGCTTACCAGGGTTACTCATAAATCTGCTCACCACACTCACTGCATAAGCTATGTCTGCTCTGGTGCAAACCATTGCATACATCAAGCTTCCTACAGCTTGTAAGTATGGTATATCAGCCATCTTTACCTCCTCAACATCTGAAGTTACAGACATATCTTCAGAAAGTTTGAATTGAGCTCCCAGAGGTGTCAGTACTGGTTTTGAGTCCATCATCTGAAATCTTTCCAGCACTTTGCTGATATACCTTGACTGGCTTAGAAACAAGGTACCAGCTGTTCTATCTCTGACAATATATATCCCAAGAATCCTCTTGGCACTGCCAAGATCTTTCATTTCAAATTCCCCCTTCAGCAAATTCTTGAGCTTTTTAATGTCACTGAGATTTTTACCAGCAATGAGTATGTTATCAACATACAATAGAAGATATACTGCTCCACCTGAGTTTATAATCTCATGATAGATACAACTATCATATTTGCTCCTGTGATAGCCATTGTAGATCATAAACTGGTCAAATCTCCTATACCATTGCCTAGGAGATTGTTTCAAGCCATATAGAGACCTTTAAGAAGACACACATAATCTTCATGTCCCTATTCTTCAAAACTTTAGGCTGAGACATTAATATCTTTTCTTCAAGATTGCCATGTAGGAAGGCAGTCTTTACATCCATTTGTTCAAGTTCTAGATCAAACAAAGCCACCATAGCAAGCATGATTCTGATTGAGCTGTGTTTTACCACTGGTGAGAAGATTTCATTGAAATCAATCCCCTCCTTTTGTGTGAACCCTCTTGCCACCAGTCTTACCTTATATCTTGAATCTTCAACACCTGGAATGCCTTTATTTTTCTTGAATATCCGCTTGCAGCTGACAATCTTCCTATTCCCTGGATTTAGGACCAAAATCCAAGTCTGATTCCTTACCAGAGAATCCATTTCCTCCCTCATAGCTTTAATCTAGTTTATACTATTCTTGCTATTCATTGCTTCTCTATAGTTGTTAGGCTCTTTAATTGCAACATCTTCTGCACTCATCAAGGCATATGCAACCATATCTGCATGTGCATATCTTGCTGGAGGTCTGGTATGTCTTATTTCTCTATCTCTAGCTAACTGATATTGTTGTAAATCAGTTGCTTGTGGTACTTCATCTTCTGTTACTTCTGCATCTTGAGACTCAGCTTCAACAGCCTCTGGTTGTATTTCATCTTTATAGTCTTTAGACAACTCCACCTCAATCTTTTCACCTTGATCAGTTTCTTGTG